>CM045746.1:35306965-35389465 GCA_024760905.1 Plotosus lineatus | reverse complement strand
ACACACACACACCAGGACAGAGAGACATAAATCCACACAGACATAAACACACTCACACAAACACACAAACACTGACCCACACATACCCACACTCAGAGACACACATAACCCCCCCACACACACACACACACATTTTGACATACATGTCAAAAGCCCCACTCTCCACAGGTTGTCACTGTCCCCCAGTGCACTAACTGGGTTATCAAAGGCTGGCCAGATGTTCATGTAAAAGAATCATTGCTGACTTTCGACAAGAGTAGGCTGCATAGCCATCAGTGTGTTTCTACGCTGCGATGGCCTGGCGAGATGTCCAGGGTGTACTCTGCCGTCAGACAGTTCTATGTGGAGTTTGCATGTTTTTTGCCTCTCCTACCACCAAACTTTTTTTCCTGCTGGTTTGGGAATCCAATCAACGACTTTTTTCTGTCCCAAAGTTGCTTCTATAACCATAAGGCCATGGCTGCCCTGTTTTTTATGTCCCCTGGGTACGAGTGGGACAGGGATGGGGGCTGCTTGACTTCCTAGACCTTGACATGTCACATAATGCCCCAAAAAGCCCTTCATGGTTATGGGATCAGTAGTAAATAGTAAGCTCCATCTTGACAAACCATACTGAGCTCATAGAAGCATAAAAATATTTTTACTCTGGACTGACAGGAAACAGGGACATGTAAGCTTTTGGTGAACAGAGAAAACACCATGAACAAGAAATAAAGCATCACCAGTGCTGTGCGAAATGAAAAGCACCTTGCTGCTCCTGAGTCTCACATCGGCAAGATGTGTTACTAACAACCTGGAGACCTCCACTTCAAAGTCAGGTTGATGTCATAGCCATCTGTCTGTCTTCCTTTCGGCTTTTTCCTTTTACTCGGGAGTCGCCACAGTGAATCATCTGATTCGCACGTTTGATTTGGCAGAGGTTTTTACGTCGGATCCCCTTCCTGTCACAACCCTTTTAAGCAAGGGACAGAAACACGCTGACGGCTTTGCAGCTGCTCTTTACCAAAGTCAGAAATGGTTCTTTTACATCAACCTCTCACCATAGACAGTGACAGACATGGCCCGCCTTTGGTAAACCAGTTAGCCGCACTGAGGGGGACAGTGACAACCTTGTGGAGAGTGGGACTCGAACTCCCAACCTTTGAATCAGCGATCCAGCGCCCTATACCACTAGACCACCACTGCCCCATGTTGATGTCATAGCCATCTATGATCAGGAATGCATGGAAGCTAATTGGCTGAGCTCTCATGGGGGGCATATGCTCACAGCTGTCATGCACAGTGATCAACAGCCAATTGTCACACTGGAACAGTATCACATGTCACGAAAAGGGTATGTGCATGCCTATGTCGCTGCATAATTGACAATTGTGATTGGGAAGGTAATAGTTGAAGGGTGGGAATTGGGTGCAACTAAATTGGGGGTGGATGCATCCCAAAAAAACATGCTTCACATACACAATATGATGTGCGAAGTACAACATCACTATGCGGCTCAGAAGTTAATTTTGTTTATAAAATAAAATGACAGGCCAGTTTGTATGACATAAAAACATCAGTGGAGGAATGAGCTGCTCGGGAGACGTGCTGGTGGATCCTGACTGATGGAGACAGAATTTTAAAATGAAATGGAGCCACAGAGGCCGAGTTCCCATACAGTATCTCCCCACAGGAGTTTTCACATAAGTACCTGTGGTAATACTCTTCAAGAATGTTTTTAAAGCTATAGATATTATCATTCTGCAGGAATATTACTTATGGACTTGTCTTTGTGGAGGATTTTATCATGCCATCACTGCAAAAGAATTGAGCACCAGATACTCAATCTAACAGAATTTTCCTGGAATTTAATATTACAGATGCTCCCCGACTTACATTCATCCGTTTTACGTTTTTTCGATTATACGTTTTTTTTTGTTGTTTTGTTTTTTTTCCCAAAAAAAAGCCAAATTTTCAGTTTAGATGTACCTACGTAGTCCACTGACGTCATGACACAATGACGTAATGACGCTGCATCCATTGTTTACAAACAACAGACTGAACGAGCCCCTCCTTCTTCCCAGTTCAGTTATATATATTGTTTTATATATATCAGTTATATAGCGTGCTACCCTTGTGTTAAGACGTCGTCTCTGTGATCTTTGTATTTACACTGTTTTGCGGACTTTTGTAACCCTAAGCAAATATGGTTGGTCAGACACATAAGCCTACTAGCATGGGTGCAAGTCTCATACACAGAGATGAATTAACTATCTGCTCGGATTGGCATAATCTACCATGCATACTCAGTTAAGCAAAGAGAGTTGTAAAATGAATGAAAACCCAAATCCAGGAAAGAGAACTCTCCGCTCTGCTGGTGATTCACATCAGTGCAGGCTGTGTTCTACACAAGTTCAACGGCACCCTTGCACACTTGAAAGATTGGAAGTCTGTATAACTCACAGCAAGTACACTACTTTCGCAAGTACACTACTGTATCTTTATGTACAGAGTCCAATCATCGAACATCATTTTAATGAGCTTTGGCCGTCTGACATTTATAAGCTTCTAAATTTATTACATTTATAAAACCCTAAAGTCCATAGGGCTTTTACACTCGAGCCTAGTATTTCCGGCCAGTGCTTATCCCCGGGTTCCGTGGCGTGAACTCCTCCTGGATGGGACGCTAGTCCAGCGCAGGTTACTTCCCAGTATATTTTACTGGTAACCATTTATACTGCTGGGTGAACAGAGGCACATGCGTGGCTGAGACATTCCAAAGGGGTCTTAGGACAGTGGGGGTCTAACTGGGATTTGAACACACAACCTCCCGATCATGAGCCCAGCACCCTAACCACAACACTACTGGCCCCATGACAACGTCCTTTATAATTACTTGTTAAAAATTTTATTTGAGCTTAACGGCATCAAATGTTTGAATAACAGGGTAAAATTATGAATTCATTAATATTTTCTAATGTCAACCACAAAACCATCATTGGGTCTTACTGCAACTGTGAGTTATCCATGCGCTCATTCTATCCCTTCACTTCTCCTTACTTATTCAGTAACAAATAATATAACTTCTCGCAAGTTAAAAATAATCAAATTATAAAGATCTGTATGAACAAGCTTTTGTACACACACACACACACACACACACACACACACACACACACACACACACATTATATATCTTCTTTTCCTTTCGGCTTTTCCCTTCAGGGGTCGCCACAGCGAATCATCTGCCTCCATCTCCCCCTATCCTTTGCATCTTACACCAACGACCTTCATGTCCTCCTTCACCACATCCATGAATCGTCTCTTTGGTCTTCCTCTAGGCCTTTTGCCTGGTAGTTCCAGCCTCAGCATCCTATTACCAATATACTCACTATCCCTCCTCTGTACATGTCCAAACCATCTCAATCTAACACACATTTTATATATATATATATATATATATGTATATATATATATATATATATATATATATATATATATATATATATATATAGGCAAGGGTGTTTGCTGATTGTATGTATGATTGTATGATTTGTATGATGTTTGCAGATGACATAGTGATCTGTAGTGAGAGCAGAGAACAAGTGCAGGAAAATCTAGAGAGGTGGAGGTATGCCCTGGAAAGGAGGGGAATGAAGATTAGCCTCAGTAAGACAGAATACATGTGTGTGAATGACAAGGACCAAAGAGGAACGGTGAGGTTACAGGGAGCAGAGATAAGAAAGGTGGAGGATTTTAAGTACTTGGGCTCAACAATCCAGAGCAATGGAGAGTGTGGAAAAGAGGTGAAGAAGCGTGTGCAGGCAGGTTGGAATGGTTGGAGAAAAGTGTCCGGTGTGATGTGTGATAGGAAGGTATCGGCAATAATGAAAGGAAAAGTGTACAAGACGGTGTTGAGGCCAGCGATGTTGTATGGTTTAGAAACAGTGGCCCTGGGGAAAAGACAGGAGGCAGAGCTGGAGGTAGCAGAGATGAAAATGTTGAGGTTCTCTTTGGGAGTAACGAGGATGGATAGGATCAGGAATGAGCACATCAGAGGGACAGCACATGTAAGACGTTTTGGAGACAAAGTCAGAGAGGCTAGATTGAGATGGTTTGGACATGTACAGAGGAGGGATGGTGAGTATATTGGTAGTAGGATGCTGAGGTTGGAACTACCAGGCAGAAGGCCTAGAGGAAGACCAAAGAGAAGATTTATGGATGTGGTGAAGGAGGACATGAAGGCAGTTGGTGTAAGAGAAGAAGATGCAAAGGACAGGGTGAGATGGAGGCAGATGATTTGCTGTGGCGACCCCTGAAGGGAAAAGCCGAAAGGACAAGAAGAAGAAGAAGAAGAAGAAGATATAGGCAAGGGTGTGTGTGTGTGTGTGTGTGTGTGTGTGTGTGTGTGTGTGTGTGTGTGTGTCATATTAGTGATAAAAAATGTTATAGCCATATAATAAAACTTTTTCTAGCACTAATACATTGTACTACAAAGGGATATAGGTCACACCCCTTTGCATGACATCATTACAAATTGATCAGGTCATTTCAAGCACATCACTTTAAAGACAGAAAAAAAGCTATTGTAAAGTTTGTCCCAATAAAATGTAATTATTCTTACACCGGTCAATAAATCATCAAACTTGATCTTGTTTCTGGGAATTTTTTCCCTTTGTGATATCAGAGCATTTCTTTCTGTGAGCTCTAACATTTATAACATCTGTATTGGTGTGAGCAGCTGTTTGTACTGCTTTCCAGCACTGACACACTCACACATGTAAATCTTCTCCTGCGGCACACAGTAAAGCATTCATTCTTCTAAACTCAGCTTTTTACTCCTGAAAAAAAAATAGTTTCCCCTGACGCTTGCGGTTAAATAAACATAACTGAACAAAGTACACACACAGAGAGAGTGAGAGAGAGAGGGAGAGAGAGAGAGAGAGAGAGAGAGACTAATTCTTTCACTCATGTCTGCATGCTTCATAGTAACCCACTCATTAAACATAGACCGTCTACAGAATGCTTTTGAAGTCATAAGTGCACCATTTTGCATCTGAAGAGATTTTAATTAAATTTTGACTGCTTTTAACCACAGCGGGATAAATTGTATCATGAGCAACAAAAAATGCATAAAAATACAATCACATCATCTTTTTAAAGTAATTAATTTCATTAAGATTTAATTTAATTTTCAATCTCAAAGTCAACACAAATTCACGTTATATTCACCTGTTTACTTTTTATATTTACTTTTTGAATCTGGAAAGTAAAAGAAGCAGTAACTAACGTTCCGAACTCGACACCGCTGGGTATAAATTGATAAATAGAGTAAGGCGTATAGCTCATATTGCTCCAATTGTTAAACTTAATTCATTATTATTTATAATGTCTTTAAAAATCTACAATAAAAAAAATCAAAGCTATTTAGATTGTATATTTCTATTTTTATTAGAGAAAAATGCACAACCATGTTTCGAGTAGATGGAGTCAAGTCGGGAATGTTTCGAACTCAGGCCTGACAGATGAATTGGATGTTGTGAGTTGAGGACAGGTGACTCTATCACAGGTCGATAATAATATTAAATACTCCTTTATAAAGTGTTCGCGGGCTCCGGGTCAGTGTATGGGTCACGGAAAGAACTGAGTGAAATGAAGCTGTGACAGAAAGCCAGAACGCACCATTAACCTTCAGTTAAACCGGATGAAGGTGATGATGAAGGAAAGCACCGTTCTAGCCTCTGTCACCTCCTGGAATATATGTCTGTAACCGGGCCTTACTGAACAGTAGCTGTAAGAATGTGTTTCATCTGTTTATGATGTTTATGATACAATTTCATACAGACGTTTCTCTCTGTGAAGATTCAGCAGTGCATAATAGCTGAAAGAAGCCAGCGCGAGAATAAACATGAGAAAGAGAGAGAGAGAGAGAGAGAGAGAGAGAGAAATGTGCTTCTGCATAAATTGCAGATGTTTTATAATCGTACAGATAAATAAATTAAAATACATATCTCAAATAAATCCAGCTTACCCGCTTCCGCATGGAGAATGAAACACTGGAGGAGCACAACACTCAGCAGGATGGATGGAAGATCTTGGATCCACGGCTTTCGTTTCATCCAAATATCCATAGTTTCCAAATTTCTGTGAAACTATAAGGCAGGACTGCACATAGTTAAAAAAAAAGAAAGAAAAAAGAAAAATGTGCTGTTAAAAGAAAAAAATAAAATCCGCTTTTAAAATACTGATTGTGAGCGCATACCCACCTTTTAAATCCCTTACATGAACTTAAATAGTCAGAAGGAACCTGGATAAAAAAATACTGCACTAAGGACCCATGGAGTCAGTAGGTGTAAAGGAGCGAGAGAGAGAGAGAGTGTGTGTGTGAGAGAGAGAGAGAGAGAGAGAGAGAGAGAGAGAGCGAGAGCAAGAGAGAGAGAGAGAGAGAGAGAGAGAGAGAGAGAGGGAGAGTTGGAATTGGGAATCACACTTTCTCTCTTCTAGTCTCTCTTTCACTTCTTACTTTACTCCCTGAAAATTTAGGAAGGATGAGAAGGTGAGAGAGGGGAGAGAGAGTGACTGAGAGCGAGAGAGTTCAGGAGGGAGGGAAGGATGGAGGGATGGAGGGTGGGAAGGTACATGTGTAACCACAGTAATCACAGGCTACACATGGACTGGAGACGAGGCTCGGAACAGACGCACTATTGTGCAAATTTTTCCCAAAGCTTAAACTTTCTTCTTACCTTGCAGAGTTGCTGCACACATCAGTATGACTGTGAGCCACAGACTCGATTCGACGACTGTACTGACATAAAGCTGCATCAAAGCTGCTATTAATATTGAAATTTGCATCAAATATGTATAACATTCTACGTGGGGTGAAAATGGCTCAAAGCGACATCTACTGGTTCGAATCATCCTGACACGTCGGGCTGTTGCTGACCGAGAGTTCGGTGATTGTTATTTCTCTGGATCGAGTAGTTCTGGAAGGTCCTGGGTTCGAGACCTGGGTTCGGACGTTCCTGTGTGAAGTTTGCATTTTCTTGCTGTTCTCGAGTGGTTTTCTGTTGGGTTCTCCAGTTTCCTTCAGCAATTCAAAGACATGTACGTTCGGCTAACGGGCCGTTCCAAATTGCTGCTAGCTGAGATTATGAAAGGATGTGTGTTTCTTGACCCTGCAATGGTAGGGCGAGCTGTTCAGGGTGAACTTTCTTCAAACTAAGATGAGAACTGTGTTAAGTGTAAATAATACATAATATAAGTAATCACACATATTCAGTATATAGATGGTGGGAGCCACGTCCGCTAAATATGAGCGGCAGAAAAGCTGGAAAAAAACACATTTCCAAAAATGTATCAATGGCTAATGTTCTTTTAATCACTAAAAATATAGTAGTGCTTGAAAATGTATGAAACCTTTTTAATATATATTTCTATATAAATATAACCCAATACATCATCAGACTTTCATGCAAGTCCTGAAACTAAAAAGAAATGAAAGAAAAAAACATCATACTTGGCTATTTATTTACTGAAAAATAATTATCCACTATTACATATATTATCTATGAGTGGCAAATGATGTAAACCTCTGAGATTAGCAGATAACCTGAAGGTGAAATTAGAGTCAGGTGCTCTTAATAATTGGATGACAATCAGGTGAGAGTGAGCCCCCTTTTGCATTTAAAATCTGCCCTTCATCTCACATGTTTGTGGTATGTGAGTACATACCTCTCACCACAGACAGAGACACGGCTGGCCTTTGATAAATCAGATAGCTACACTGGGGAGACAGTGATAACCAGGTGATGGTGAGGAGACTCGAACCTCTGCATTCAGATCAGTAAGCTAGCACTGTTAATAATGCTATTATTCATTAATTCATTTTCTGAGTCCTAATTAGGGTTATGGATAGGCTGGCACCCATCTCAGCCAACTCTGGGCAAGGGCAGAGTATACCCTCAGCTCACCAGGCCATCGTAAGGCAGAAACACACTCACGGCTGTGCATTTACATTTACATTTACAGCATTCAGCAGACGCTCTTATCCAGAGTGACTTACAGAAGTACTTTAAAATCTCTATCAATTAATATATTCTTACACGGGTTTGTTAGAACACAGACTCAGTCAAACTCACTCGGTAAATGTGGGCTTTTTGCTGTTGTTGTTTGTGTGTGTGTGTGTGTGTGTGTGTGTGTGTGTGTGTGTGTGTGTGTGTGTGTGTGTGTGTGTGCAGCATAGGGCAAATCTAAGTAGTACTGCCAAAAAAGGTACATTTTTGGCAGTCGTTTGAAGACACCCAGTGACTCAGCTGTCTGGATGTCCAGAGGAAGTTCATTCCACTATCCTGGAGCCAGAACAGTGAAGCGCTTCGATATACTTTCCCTTGTCCCTTGGGAGAGGGGGGTATCAGTCTAGCGATGCAAGAGCATCTGTGAGAACGCGGCACAGTGCAAGATGTGATAAGTGCTTCGAGGTAGAAAGGTGCAGGTCCATTTTTGCTTTATAGACAAGAATTTATGTTTTAAATTGAATGTGAATGTCTATAAGAAGCCAGTGGAGAGGTCGTAGCAGTGGCGTGGTGTGGAAAAATTTGGGAAGGTTGAAAACAAGCTGTGCAGCTGCATTCTGGATCATTTGCAGAGGTCGAATAACTTAAAGGTAGACCTATCAGGAGTGAGCACTAATAATCTAGTTCGAGATGACAAAGGATTGAGCAAGTATCTGAGTGGCCTTACTGCAAAGAAATGGATGAATCCCTCAGATGTTACAGAGAAGAAATCGACATGATCTAGAAAGATTAGTGATATGAGACAAGAAGGACAGGCAATTGTCCATGGTTACTCCAAGGCTTCATGCAGTTCCTGAAGGGGAGATCACATCATTGTCCAAAGAGATTGCAAGATCTTGATTTGGGAGTGAGTCAGTTGGGATGAACAGCAATTCAGTGTTGCCATCCATGAGGCGATACTTGCCAGACATGGAGAAATCCTGGCAGAAACATCAGTGTCTGATGGAGGAAAAGAAAGAACACGTTGAGTGTTGTTTGCATAGCAGGGGTATGAGAAGCCATGTGAGGATATAACATCACCAAGGGACCCAGTATAAAGAGAGAACAAAAGTGGACCAAGACCTGAGCCCTGGGGAACACCAGTGTCCCCGCTGTCAGCATAGAGAAGATGTGGATCCCCGCCATCTAACCTCATATGAGCAAACCTACCAGGTAGGATGCAAACCACTGCCTTGCTACACCACAAATGGCTGGCCTTTGATAACTCAGTTAGCTGCACTGGGGTGACAGCAGTAACATCATAGTGAAAGTGGGGCTTGAACCTTCTATCGTGGAATCCGTAATTCAGCACTGAGCCACCACGAACCCCAGGTGGGAGGTATTGTTCATTATTGTCTTTATTTTGGACAACATTCACCTCTCCAACTCTACCATGAGAGAGTCCAGCTCCATCCTCGCAACATTATTGACTGTGCAGATTAGTTTGTTCAGTCTGTTGGTGCCTGCAACTCTCAGCCTGCTCCCCCAGCATGCAACAGCATACAGGATAGCGCTGGCCATAACGGAATCATAAAACATCCTGAGCAGTGTTCAGCAGATGTTGAACAACCTTAGCAACCTCAAAAAATAGAGAAAACACTATTCTTTCTTGTAAAGTGCAGTAATGTTCTAAACCCAGTCCAGTTTATTGTCAAAAAAACATCTCAAAGGTATTTGTAATCCTCAACAATTTCAACATTGATGCCCTGGATTGAAATAGAGGTTACTGGTGTTTGGATCTCCTAAAATCCACGATCAGTTACTTGGTCTTTGTCAAGTTGGAGATGATTCTGCTCACACCATGTGATGAAGGAATCCACCACCCGATAATCCATCTCCTCACCTCCAGTGATACATCCTACTACATCAGAAAACTTTTGAAGATGGCAGGTCTCTGGAGAGCGTGAAGTAACCGAATGTGTATCAGGTGAAGAGTAAAGGAGAGGGTAAGGTCCCTTGTGGTGCTCCAGTGTTGCTGACCACCATGTCTGATACACAGTGCTGTAAGTAAATGAACTGGGGTCTTCCAGTCAGGTAGTTCACAATCCAGAACAGAAGAGAGGCATCTACCTGCATTGCTGTCATCTTCTCACCCCCCCCTCAGCCTGATGATATTAAATGCACTGGGAAAGTCAAAAGACATGACCCTCACAGTGCTCACCAGTTGGTCCAGGTGGGTGTAGACATGGTTAAGCAGGTATATGATATCTTCTTCAACTCTGGGACAGGGCTGGCAACCAAACTGGAGGGTCCAGTTGTTGGCTAACCATGGGTCAGAGTTGATCCAGGACGAGTCTCCCGGGGGTCTTCATAACATGTGAATGAAATGAATTATGGGTGTGTAACCGAGGGGCTCACTGGAGTGGGGTGTCTTTGGTAAAGGAATAAGGCACGACATCTTTCAGAGTACTAGGACCCTCTGTAGACTCAGGTTCATTATGAAGATGTAATGTAAGACTCCACGGACCTGGAGGATACAGGCTTTAAGGGCATGGGGGGATGGCCATGCTGTCTTGCCTGAGTAGAGTCTTTTCAGCTGTCTCTGAACAAGGTTTTAAGTGCAGTTTGCATGTGGAGGAGGGGTGTCAGGTCTATCACAAGAGGCAGAGGTGCAATAAGGAGAGGGAGAGAGAGGCAGGTGGTTTCAGGCTTGCTCCTGACAAGTTAGAAGGTGACAGAACAGTAGCCACATGTCGAATCAGTGACAAAACAAATTCAGCTCATTGACCCTTTCATCACCATCCTCAGCTCCTCTGCTACCACTAAACCCCTCTCTCATGTTGTTCTGCTGTGGTTTCCACTCCTGCTTTTCCTGTAGTTGTCCTTAGCCGCTATCATAACTCTTAGTAAATTATGAGTCCTTCTCACTTTCTCTCTGTTGCCAGATCTGAATATCCTCTGCTTCTTGTTAAGGAGGGCTTTGATGTCTTTAGTTGTTATTTGGGTAACAACAGACTGTCTAAGCTGGAGGCAGATGATTCGCTGTGGCGACCCCTGAAGGGAAAAGCCGAAAGGAAAAGAAGAAGAAGAAGAAGAAGAAGACTGTCTAAGCTGGAACAATGGAGTCAGTGCAGAATGCAATGTAGTGTGAAATATACTCAGTGAGCCATCAATGTCCTCATGATGGGGCTCACAGAGGGCTTGCCAGTCTGTCACCTCAAAACAGCCCTGTAGTTCCTCCATGGTCTCCTCTAACCATATCCTGATGATCCTTGTAACTACAAGCTGCTTCTTCATAACAGGTACATAACACGAGGAAAGGTGAAATGAGGTTGTTATCTGATCCCTCAAGCAGCGAGAGGAGAAACTGTAGACAGTCTTAGTATTTGCATACTGCTGGTTTAAAGTTCTCTCCTCTCTGCTGGGACAGTCTACATACTGCACAAAGTTTGATAGTGTAGTGTCCATATACTGACATGATTGAAGTCACATGAGATTAAGATGAATGCACTTGGGGGTTGAGTCTGTAATCGGACTATGGCAGCATGAACAATGTCACATGCAGCTGTGAGGTTGGCAGAAGGAGAAGCATAAAGAGCCACTAAGACGACATTGGTAAATTCCCTAGGCAAATAATAAGGATATGTGGGCAGGGTTACACCAGCAGTTTTGGGCAGGAACAGCAAGCTCCCTCCTGTCTGCTTACCATTTGCAGTGCATTCTTTGTTTGCCCTGACAGAGTGAAGTCTCAGGAATGCCCTGGTGCATTTCTCCATGAAGCACATACTGTAAAACAAGACTCCCGATACCCGCTCTGACTCTGGGCTAGCACTGTGAGCTCGTCTATCTTACTCATCAGTGACCTCACATTCTCCATTATAATAGTCAGGAGACATGGCTTGACCTTTTTCTCTCTGCAAGCCTCCACTGTCTTGTACTCCCTCCTTCTCCTCTGCTGATGACCACCGCCACAACCTCTGTGTTTTTCTCCAGATTTCAGCCGCTAAACCATTGGGTCTGCCTGCTAATCCAGCTGGCTTCAGGTTAATCAGCTGATCCCTGTGGTAACCAACAATTCAGGCGTGCCATTCCTGTGCTGCAGTCCCAACTCTTCATGAAAGTAAAAGTTCTGCAGTGATATAAAGCTCAAAGACTATCTCAAGCCACATATTGAGAGGGGAGCAACTTATTTTCTTTCTTCCTTTCAGCTTTTCTCCCTTTTTCTTGGTAGTCACCACAGCGAATCATCTGATTCGCACATTTGGTTTGGCATAGGTTTTTACGTCGAATGCCCTTCCTGTCACAACCCTTTTAGCAAGGGACAGAAACACGCTGACGGCTTTGCAGCTCCTCTTACGAAGATCAGCAATGGTTCTTTTACATGAACCGCTCACCATAGACAGTGGGAGACATGGCCCGCCTTTGATAACCCAGTTAGCTGCACTGGGGGGGACACTGACAACCTTGTAGGGACTCGAACCTCCAAGCTTAGGATCAGCGATCCTGCGCCCTATACCACTAGACCAGCAAAGGCAGCAACTTATAAGCAATAAAAATAATAAGTGGAAGGAAAAAAGATGGTTGCTGGTTAACATGTGAAGAAACAAGGATTAAGAGGGTCATGCAAAAAAGTCACAAAAATTTTCACCAATCTTGGTGGAGGAATGAGATATGAACCTAACAAGGGACCGTAGCATTTTTATTGTTATCTGTGCATGGGAATATTTGGGGGGGGGGAAATCTCAAAATCCTGAAAAAAAATCCTTAACATTATCCAATAACCAATAGGGGGAGACATTTCTCTATAACTATGTCAAGTTATAATAATCCATTTCTGCCTGGTGGAGGTACCTTGCACTCTATGGGTTCCCCTCTAGTTCTCAACTCATGAACCTTAATCAGTTTGGAAACTACTCAATGAACATGTCACCACCAACTGACAAGGTAGTTTGAAATCAAAGGAAACTCTTATGTGACACAAGAAATTATATAGAAATTATATAGAGGAACAATGCTACAGAAGACTAGCCTTCTTGGAGGAGCTGCATTCCAGCATAAAAATACCCCACCCCTTATATGCTACAAGCATCAAATCATCAGCAAACGACACTCTGTATTACACTTCGGAGAAAACGACATTCAATGTTTTTTCTAAAATATATTTTAATTCCACTTTCCACAAACAATTCTGTATTGTTTTACATCTCATCACACTATGTTACTATTAGCCAGCTGCTATTTTTTACATACAGCTCTGTATCTAGGTGATTAATATGCAGTTTAGGGATACTGCGCACATACACCAGAAAATATGTACCGATTCCAAAAAGAACAGAATTTTAGAACGTTCTCCATAATCTTTAACAGAAATGTCAGTGTTTCAGATCAAAGCCGTTATAGAGAGGCTGCTGAATGAGCGTCTGTAAACAGTTTGTTTACAAAAACGTGAGAACTTGGTTCCATTCTGAGTCATTGTGTTCAATATGAACTCTGTAATCACCCACCATTACAGAAATAAACCTCAGAGTATGAAGTCTACATTATTTATTCATGGTTGTTTTTTTGTTTTTGTTTTTTTTGATGTTTTCAGTTTTTTGTACAAAAAATCAGGGCAGTGATGGCCTGGTGGTAAAGGTGCTGAATCACTGATCCCAAGGTTGGGGGTTCAAGCCCCACTCTCAACGGGTTGCCACTGTCTTCTCAGTGCACTAACTGGGTTACCAAAGGCCGGCCACGTCTCTCACTGTCTATGGTGTGAGGTTCGTGTAAAAGAACCATTGCTGATTTTTCATAAAGAGGAGCTGCAACGCCGTCAGTGTGTTTCTGTCCCTCGCTAAAGGGTTGTGTCAGGAAGGGCATCCGATGTAAAAACATATGCCAATCAGATGATTCACGGTGGCGACCACTGAAAAAGGGGAAAAGCCGAGAGGAAAAGAAGAAGACATTATTTTTACACTCCCTAACTCGCCAAGACGTTTAATCCTACCAGGCTACAGGGAGGCTGGGGTGAAAGCAGGGTACACCCTGAACAACTCATCAGACCATCACAAGGCGCACACCATACACACTCACACCCACACCGAGGGGCAATATGGAACCGTCGGTTAGCCTCATGGGCATGTCTTTAGAGTCTGAGGGTACCGGAGGAAACCCCCACAGTCACAGGGCAAACATGCAAACTATGGCGAAATGCGCTCACCATGCCTGGAACCTAAACCCAAGATCTCTCAAGAAATCAGATGGGCTATATGTTTAATAACAGATCATTTTTGTATCAGATAATTTCATTGAAATACCTCAACCTTCTAATAATCCACAGAAAACATACAGTGCAACATTAAAGCTGTCGTCATATAACAAGCTTTTGATTACCAGCAAAGCATATACAGTACTCTGAATAACTCACAACCAAAAGAGAAGTTTATTTAATATATTGCATGTGTACCCAAGTAGAGTATTATTAGTGTTTGGGGGTTACCAGGTGGAGTACACAAACGGAAAAGCAAAATCTCACCACAGACAGCAATTTTAAAAATGGACCTTGTAATTACAATAAAGCAGGCAAGAGTTCCTCACAGCCTCTATATTTTACTGGGCAGGGCTGCAAACCATGCGAGCACACACACACACACACACACACACACACACACACACACACACCCTACAACATACCAAAATAGATTTAAACTAGAGGGGGCTCTACTGGATGCTTGCGTGTTACATTACTCAGTAGAGAACTAGGACTACAGACAAAATACAGCTCTGTGTGTTTCAACGTCATAGTCGTGGGCGGAGATTCTGAGAATCCTACAACAATAACAGCAACGTTATTTTAAGTATGGTCCATGTGTACCCACAGTCCTTACACGTTTTTTAAAAAGGTAACTGGCATATGAGGACCAGTTTCAGGGGACACAGAAATAGATAAGTCAGGAAAACAAACAGAGAGAGAGAAAGAAGAGAGAGAGAGAGAGAGAGAGAGAGTGAAGGGAGAGACATAAATACAAAGATAGGGAGAGAAAGAGAGAGCGAGAGAGAGAGAGAGAGAGAGAGAGAGAGACAGACAGACAGAGAGTTACAGTCACTGCCGTTTGTAAATGACAACGCTTAATGTTCACTGTCAATCATGATTGTTTATTGTCCTTTGTGTACTCGGTGTTTAAGGAGAGTTGCGCCACAGTAACGGCGCCGTCTCCCAGCTTTCTGCATCTCCTCTCTGTTTGAGATCAGGCCAATGATCTCCATATCATCAGCAAATTTGTTGATAATATTGAAGTTGTGATGATCCACAGTACTGCAATGTCCTGGCGAGTTGTCCATGGTGTACTCTGTCCTTTCCCGGAGTCGACTGAGATAGGCACCAGCCTCCCCATGACCCTAATTAGGATTAGGTGGTTCACATAATGAATTAATTTTCTACAGTATACAGGAAGTAGAAACTCCAAGCAAAGGTCCCTATCTGAGAGTCGGTGAAGAAGACTTGGGGTTGTGATCAGTTGAGGGCCTTCATCAACACCTGCTGTCAGTCAGTCAGAAATCTGGAGACTGATTGACATGAGACTATCACAACTGACATCACATGAGACTAATTGACAGTCAAATTTATGCCATTTGTCAGATGCCATTATCTGGAGCGAGTTACATTTTAATACAACTGAGCAGTTAAGGATTCAGGGCCGTGTTTAAGGGCCCGACAAAGCCACCACAGCTTGAGCCATCATACAAATCCATAGCACTTTTCTGAGCATGTTTGTCACCTTTGAGCTCGGCCTTTAGAATGGCAAAGGTTACGATGCTAGCAGACTTACAGTCTGCCTCCCATGCATCTCTGAATCTCTGAACTTTGTTTTCTATCCTGGTTTGGAAAACCTGTACGAGTTTTTTAACTACAACATTTCTGATGAAAAAGTTGGCATACACAGAGGATGGATATACTCAGGGTCACAGTATTAGTTCTGATGTGCAAATATGACCCATTTCATGCACAGAGTTCTGAAGTTAAGAGACGGCATGGCTACTACCACTTTGCAGGACTTACAGTTTCGACCTGCTGCTGTGAGGCGAGAATGAGGAACAGACAGATGGAAGTCAAATAGGCTCTATATGTGTTCTTGATGGTTGAATAGTGGTTAAGATTTGGGGCTCATGATAATGAGGTCATGGGTTCAAATCCCTGTGACATCCCCATCATGCAAGACCTCAGCCACAAATGTGCCTCTGTCCACTCAGCAGTTTAAAGGGGTACCTGAGATGAGTCCCATCCAGGAGGTGCTGAGTTCCTTGTCAGAGCAGACAATAGAAAATGTCTCTGATGAGCCATTAGACTTGGGTGTAAAAACTCAAACAGACTCATGACTGTGCAAATGTGATTTCATATGTTACTTTGAGAGAGAATTTGACATGCATGACTCCTATGCCTGACCGTGCATTCTGTCGTTCGCTGTTAAAAACCACGGTGCATGAGAACTGTGTACTGAATGTTTACACAAATACAGTTTATTGGGTTTTTATGCCAATGGTGGCCTGGTGGTAAAAGGTACTGGATCACTGATCCTAAGGTTGGGGGTTCGAGTCCCACTCTCCACAAGATTGTCACTGCCCCCCCCCCCCCCACCCCCCACCCCCCAACCCCGTGCAGCTAACTGGGTTATCAAAGGCTGGCCATGTCTCTCACTGTCTATGGTGAGCGGTTCATGTAAAAAAAAACATTGCTGATTTTTGTCAAGAGGAGCTGCAAAGCCATCAGCATGTTCCTGCCCCTTCCTAAAGGGTTGTGTCAGGAAGGGCATTTGACCTAAAAAACCTATGCCAAAGCAAACATGCGAATCAGATGATTCACTTTAGCGACCCCTGAAAAAGGGAAAAAGTCGAAAGGAAAAGAAGGAGACGGTTTATTGTGTTCGTACAGTGAGCTTTTCAGCCTGACCTTTACTTTGTCTAGCAGCATTTTAAAAAGCTGTGAAAATGCTAAATTAAGTACATTGGTCATTTATTGTAATTTTAAAGTAAAGGTAGGTATGGGGATATTGTGTGTTTATCTTTTTAACATAGTTGGTCTCAGTAGATCACTTTGTTAACACCTTAATATCAGTAGTGGGCTGTCCTCTCAGTTTGTTGAAACTGGTTTGTAAAACCACCGAAGTACCTGTAAATACTACGCTACGTTTCTTTATATATGCTGCAGAGTCCTTCGGGGTTCTTCTTCTTCTTTTCCTTTCGGCTTTTCCCTTCAGGCGTCGCCACAGCGAATCATCTGCCTCCATCTCACCCTATCCTTTGCATCTTCTTCTCTTACACCAACCAAGAGTCCTTCAGGGTTCAATCCTGGGAATGATGCTGTTTAACCCTTTAATGCTCCTCTTAGATAAATCATAACCAATAAGTACAACATTTCCTTCCATCAGTAGATTTCATACGATTGTCAATTTGTCCACGACTGGCCACCAAAGGAGTGCTGGTCAGAAATTTCAGTAAGCTGATGTCAGAGACTGAGCTGAACAATATGAGCTTCGAATGCCAAGGGTGTACCGACTGTCTCTATCATAGAACATGGCATTGATTGAAAAATGATTCTCCTTGTAGTTTGGTAAAAGTATATCACTTAAAAAATATATAATATTAAAATACAAAAATATTTTTTGGGATTCATTTTTAAAAGTACTGTATCTGGAATCCAAATCTATGAAGGCTAAAAGATCGGAGAGCTTTCTTACTAACAACGAAAAAACAAAAAACAAAAAAAGTAGCACTCCAGGTTCGTGTGGAGCACGACTAAAAAAATCCTTTATCCTATTATCCTATTATCCGGAGGCTCCAAAGGCTGCACTCTTTGGGACGGAGGGACGGTATATGCTGTCTTCCCTGTCAGTCACAAAGGCATCTGACTGTGATGAGTGTGTGTGAGCTCATCTATCTGAAGGTAGGCTGATAGTGCTTTCCTCTGAATGTGTTGTCTCAATGTGTGTAGGCTGATTGTATTTCCTGATATGGTCTGAGCAGCACTTGTAAAAATGAGTTCACCCTGTATAAATTCAGGCTCCTTCTCTCCTCTGCTGTTGGACACCATGCCCCTTACCTGCTTACTGACTGGATTGGTTTCTCTTGGCAAAGTTACAGCTCCGTTTCATTCGATTTCCTTCGATTTGAATGTATTGGTCCTCTGTTGGGTTTCCAGATTGTTGGAATCTGTTGGAATTGTTGGAATTGTTGCAATCTGGATTGTTTCCTCTGGTTTCCAGCCCCAGTGCAAAGACAGACACATTATGTTGTTCTCCAGGTGTGAGTGTGAGTGTGATTGGTTGCGCGTGTTGGCAGTGCAATGAACCAGTGAGCTGTGCAGGATGCCCTGCATTTACCCAGCGTTGGCTACAAGGTTAAAGCACTAAAGTGTCTCAAGAAACGATTGAATGAAGTTGCTCTTTATGCAATTACAGAAACTAAATCATTCTCTCAACTTCAACATTGCGGGCATTCATTTTCTCTGTTCATTTTCTGTAACCGCTTAGGGCAGTGGCGGCCTGGTGGTAAAGGGTGCTGGATCACTCATCCTAAGGTTGGGGGTTCAAGTCCCACTCTCCACAAGATTGTCACTGTCCTCCCAGTGCAGCTAACTGGTTATCAAAAGCGGGCCATGACTCTCACTGTCTATGGTGAGAGGTTCATGTAAAAGAATTATTGCTGACTTTCATAAAAAGGGGCTGCAAAGTCGTCAGCGTGTTTCTGTCCCTCGCTAAAGGGTTGTGTGAGGAAGGGCATCCGATGTAAAAACCTTTGCCAAATCAAACCTGCGAATCAGATGATTCACTGTGGCGACCCCAGAAAAAGGTGTAAGCTAGAGACGCGCCCATTCCAGTGGATTCAGGGCGAGGTAGGAGTAACCCTGGGCAGCTTTGAAATGTCAAATCTGTCCACAAAGCAAATTTCATCTTTATTTTATTTATTTATTTATTTATTTATTCATTTCTTTATGGCTTTACAGACCCTGGCTACACTCTGACTTTGTGTTGTGTCGGTAGAGGTTGCAGCATGGTCGTGCTTCAGTGCGGTTTAATGTAATTTCTTGAATCCATGTTCCTGTGGCATTCCTACGATCTATATTATTATCATCCTTCACTGATCTTATTTTGCAGATCAGAGAGAAATTCATTTACTCTATCCGTTCGCACCCACTCACTGATTTATCACACCAGTAATCGCTTACCCTGGCTTTACATGCAAGATATCGCCACAATTTAAGAGAAATGTGATGAGCATGGAAGGTTGTGGGATCAAATAATGAGAATTTTAAGGGAAAATATTTGAATCGAGATGATCTTGAAGCGACTTGGTGGAATCCAGATGCTCTCAAGGGAATTTGGTGGAATTGTGATAATCTTGCGTAGACTTGGTGGGTTCAAGATAATCTTGAAGGAACTTGGTGGACTCTTGATAATCTAGAGGTAACTTGGTGTATTTGTGATAATATTGGGGGAACTTGGTGGATTCATGATGATCTTGAGGAAAGTTGTTAGAATCATGATTATCTTGAACAAACATGGTGGATTTATGATGATCTTGAGGGAACATGGTTCCATTCCCAGTGCAGTAATTTATGCAGGGGAGCACAGCTGATGTGTAACCCTTCAGGTTAGTTTCCTCTGTGAATATTTCTCTGTCTGTAGAATCAAAACAATCTGGTAGAGCTGCAGTGGCTTCCTCCATCAACAACTGAACTGTTGTAACTGCTGCTCTTTGGCTACAGATTTTACATTTCTATGCAGGAATCAGAGACGGAGAGAGGTGATCTGAGAGCCTGAGATGTGGCAGAGGGATAGTTTTAAAGGCATCTGTGATGTTTGTGTTAATCTTGTCCCGTGTGTTTTTCCCCTCATTGGAAAATCATATTTTTGGTAAAATCTGGGTAGTACAGACTTCAGGTTTACATGTTTCCTGCCATAATTATAACACAGGCGCTCATATTTGATTATATCAGCACTGCTAGCTGTTTGTTAATGGAGTGTTGTAGTAGTTCCATGGTTGGCGTAGCATTGTTTTTGGTTGGCACATAAAAAAGTGGTTATAACTACAGACATAAACTCTCTCAACAGATAAAAAGGTCTACACGGTACCATCAGGTCCTCGATATCCAGACAGAGGTGAATATGTGAATTATGGAGATGGAACAACTGCTGTTGTTGACGTAAACACTCTTACTGGACATACTGGTTCTGTCCACTCTGAAGGTAGCATGGCCCACTAGCTCAGTCACAGTATCCGAGTACAAAAAAGTCTCAGAAATTACTGTTACGCAATAATCCATGCAGTATGAGTTAAAGCGCAGTCATGACTCATCCATCTTGTTGTTGAGTGACCAGAAGTTGGTGAGAAATAAGTTTGGAATGGCTTCGGATATCCTGAGGGAACTTGATAGAACTTGGTGATGATCTTAAGGGACCTTGGTGTAATTGTGAAGATGTTGAGGAAGCATGATGGAATCGTGATGACTATGAGGGAACTTGGTGGATTTGTGAAGATCTTATATAAACCTAGCATCATCCTGGTGATTATAAGAAAACTATTCACGGTCACACTTAGGGACAATTTGAGCAGCCAATGAACTTGATGCGCACGTCTTTCAATTATGTGAGGAACCTGGAGGCAACCCACAGAAGCACAGGGAGAACATGCAGGTTCCACACAGAAATGCCCAAACCCAGGACTCAGATACACTACCTTCTTCCTGTTATTCAAAAATGCTAACCAGTATATCATTGCGCTAACCCCTCTCTTTATCCATCCATGAAAATTTCACACTTTCTTCAAAAATTCTCTTTTAATTTTGAAATTTACTTTTATCGCCTTTTAATCTGATATTTTGATTTAAACCCTCCCCTGAGACAAAAATCAGCCGACCTGCTAGAATCAATCCGGTACTAGTCCTTAGTTGTTTATTGGATCCTTGACTGATTGTCCTGCGCAAGCTGTGAAAAGTACTGTGCTTCTTCTTCAACACTTTTCTGTTCACCACTCGTACTGGACAACACGGCCAGTATCTCACGTTTGTCACATTCTTCAATACATCAGCCCTGGACGTTTAACAATGTCCTCTTCATCTGCACCTGAGCTGAGTGCCGAAGGAAGATCTATGAGGTTGTAATACTCATTCCATGCATTTCTTTTTAAGTTCACCATCCAAGACCACTGAAAGTTTGCTTTAAATAACGATGTTCAAGGAGACAAATACCTTGAATTAAATATTTATGTCAACAAATTTCGAACTGCAAAAATTGTTAATACGTAACTTCTGTGTATTTAATATGTTTATGTTGCTGGTCCCTGGAAAACAGGGGTGATGATATTTGATTGGTTAGTTTGGCTGACTATTGGACATGAGTACAGGTTGAATTATAACAAAGATAAATTTAAATCATTGCATTCATCAAAATAAACAAAAATAATTTGTTTACATAACATAAATTGAACAAGTATTCATTCCGTATGTGACGTAATAAGTGCTCTGATCCAATATATATATATATATATATATATATATATATATATATATATATATATATATATATATATATATATATATATATATTATTATTTTTATTTTTTTTTTTTGGAATATAATCTACCTCTAATGACCGCCCATGTGTACTGGGAGCAAAATGGTAGATCAAACTTACCAATTTTATTGGATCAGTCTCTGTAACGGTAAAATGAGGCGTTCACTGCCTGTAAAAGTGAGTTGACTGTATTTCGAGACCCCCTGCCACTGGGGAATGTCTATAATGCTCATCAGTGTTTCATCGCCAAACAGGAAAATATTTTGCTGTGTTCTCTTGGTAAATGTCCAACAACATTTTAATAAGCGCCCACCCACGCCATTTTTAAGTTCCTTGGGTGCTTACCACATCGATGACAGTATATGCATGCTGTAAAAGCTGATACGAGTATATAGACATGAGCTGTTTATATAATATTTACATATATTAGATACATTTGTACTTTTCATTCATTTATTTATTTATTTATGCTGTTGTTGATGTAATAAATGTTTATTTTTGCCAAAGTTTTCTCTTTGTTTTGAACTTTAGTAACCTACAAACGTGTAAAGTTTAAAATAGAATTAATAACAAATCAAATTCCACAACAAAACAAAACAAAACAAAACTTTAAATCTCCTGATGTATAAGAGGTCCACAGAAAATGCCACCGATCTGATGCTCAGGCACTTAAATGCATATTTGTAATCTCGTGAATAAAATTTCAAACTGAATGCTGTTCTATTTTCTCATGGCATGATGTAAATATGCTAGTAATGTAAAGGTGACATTAATAAATGATTACTAAATAAAACGTGAAGTTGGGGAAGCAAGAAAAGTTAAGAGGAAGAAATTATTGGAATTTATGGAGAAGGATGGGAAGGGGCCAAGAGGCATGCGAATGAAGGAAGGATATGAATGAGTGCTATTGACTGAGAGAAGGGAGAGAGAGAGAGAGAGAGAGAAAGAGAGAGAGAGCTATTTACACAGTGTAGTATAAACAACATTGACATTGACAACAAGGAGGTGGAGAGGGTGTGGTCACTGTAGTTGATCCATAGATGATTGAACTTTGGGTTTATTATGAATTAAAGGATGAATCAGAACAGACTCTGGTGTCTCAGTGTGTTCCTGTCATGTTCCTCATTAAAAAAGCTCTTTAATGCCTTAAGATTATTTGTTATTTCCATGTACAGTAAACAGAACTGACTGTGTTCTCAAATTGTCAGTTTGGATGAGCATTCCTTAAATCCAAGCACTTTCAACACACACATGCAAAATTACACAGCCTATGTTGGGAAAACAGGTCCATTTATAACCTCAGAAAGCCTGAAGTTTAAATTGCACATCTCAGTGCCAAATTTAAGCAAACCACACACATTATTTTAGACAAGCATGGGTTTTGTCGCACCAATTCTCAGCTACTGACTCTGGGACATGGAATGTCACCTTTCTTGCGAGGAAGGAGACTGAGCTGGTGCATGAGGTTGAGCGATACCAACTAGATATAGTCAGACCCACCTCAACCCATAGTTTTGGCTCTGGAGCCACACATTTTGAAAGGGGCTTGGCCTTATTCCATTATTGCTAGAGGTGGTGGGCCAGTTTGGGCATCCTTGTTGCTATTGCCTCGGTGCCCACACGTTGTGGTTCTCCCCAGTGGACGAAAGGGTAGCTTCCCTCCACCTTCGGGTGTAGGGAAGGGGCTTAACTGTTGTTTGTGCTTGTGCGCCAATAGACAGTTCAGAGTACCCACCCTTCATGGGGTCTTTAGGGATGTGTTGGAGAATGTTCTCCCTAAGGACTCCCTTTTGTTGTCCTGGAAGGCTTCAATACCTATGTGGGCAATGATAGAATGACCTGGAAGGGAGGGATCAGTAGGTACAGTCTCTCCAGTCTCCAGTCTGAGTTTGAATGGTGTGTCCTTGTAGGACTTCTGGCCTGCTCATGATTTGTCAATCGTGAACACCATGTTCGAACATAAGGGTGTCCATAAGTGCACCAGGACATCATAGGCCACAGTTTGGTAATCAACTTTGTAGTCATGTCATTGGAGTTGCTGCAGCATATTTTTGCCACTCGGGTGAAGAGAAGCACGAAGCTGTCAACCAATCACCACTTGGTCGTGAGCTGGCTCCAATGGTGGGGTACGCGACCCGCCAGAACTTGCAGGCCGAAGCGTGTAGTTAGGATCTCCTGAGAACATATGGCAGAGTCTCCTCTCAGAGGGGCCTTTAACTCCCACCTCCAGCAGAGCTACAACCACATCCTGAAGGAGGCGGGAGATTCGAATGGGCTATGTTCAGTGCCTCCATCATTGAGGCAGCAGCCCATAGCTGTGGCCGGAAGGTTATCGGTGTCTGTCATGGCGGTAACCTCAGAACTCAGTGGTGGACATTTGCGGTGAAGGAGGCTATCCAGCTGAAAAGGGAGGCCTATCAGGCCTTTTTGTACCGGCAGGCCAAATATGCTGCATCTCAGCATGTTGCCAAAGCAACATCAACCTATCACTGCAGCTGAGGTCACTGAGGTACTCAAAAAGCTCCTCAGTGGTTGGGCTCCAGGGGTGGATGAGATCCGGTCTGAATATCTCAGGGCTCTGGATGTTGTAGGACTGTCTTTATTAACACGTATCTGCAACATTGCATGGTTATTGAGGGCCATACTTCTAGATTAGCAAACCGGAGTGGTAGTCCCCTTTTTAAAAAGGTGTACCAGAGGGTGTGTTCCAATTATCATGGAATCACACTCCTCAGAATACCCGAGAAAGTCTATGCAGATTTTCTGGAGAGCAGGATCCAACCAATGGTTGTACCTTGGATTCAGGAGGAACGGTGCCATAGTGGTTAGGGTGCTGTGCTCATGATCGGGAGGTTGTGAGTTCAAATCCCACTGAGACCCTCACCGTGCTAAGACCCCTGGTCAAGGTCTCAACCACAAGTGTGCCTCTGTTCACCCAGCAGTATATAAATGGGTACCAGTAAAATATACTTGGAAGGTAACGTGCGATGGACTAGCGTCCCATCCAGGGGGAGTTGAACTCCTGGTCGCTTCACTCTACAGAAACCGGGGATAAGCACCGGCCCGATGAGCCGCTAGGCTCGGGTGTAAAAACCCAACAGACTTACCTACCTTACCTTTCATGCATGAAAGAACAGAGGTGTTTTAAGCTTTCTCCCCCTCACTCTCAATCAGTGTGTGTGAGAGAGAGAGAGAGAGAGAGAGAGAGAGAGAGAGACAGAGAGAGAGGAAACAAGAGTTTGAGTGTTCTTATCATGCTTGTAAGTGTTTGAGCTGAAATGTGTGTATGGCCATTACTCATCCTGGTGCATGCTTATAATCTTAATTTTATAAAAGTAAATATAACTTGTGAAGAATTTATTTGATTTTTATGCACATTATCTTATTATATTGAGTAACCTGTGGATGGGGCGGAGCCATCCTGGAAGAGACCACACTCATCAGCGTGGAACTGTTGTATCGTAGAATACAGTTAATCTGACAGAAAAGAATTGTGTTTTGATTTGGACTGAATGTTCACCGGGTGAATAAACTGCACAACGTTACACAACGGTTGTTCTTTATTTATCTGTGTTTGTATAATCTTTATACTTATTTACACCACAGAGCCCTGGCATGGTTTCCGTGTGAAATTTAAAAAAAAAATCTGTGTAGTTTTTATATAGTGTACTAGCAAGTCGACAGTTGAGTGAATATAAATGAATCTTTTAATTTTCTATTTGCCAAAGGCTTTGTTTTGATATAGTGACCGAATGTTCAGATTATTATTAAGGTTTAAAAGAGTTGTTTCGGATCATCCTCGTGGAAGGTCTTAGATTGTGCATGTAGGGATTTTACGAAGTGTTGTAAACATGGTTTCTTTCAAACTTTCTACAGAAATCGTGTTTATTTCAGTTATAACAGTAAGATTGAACTCTCAGATCAGAAGGTGCTGAGGAGCTCTTTAAACAGCATGGACCTGAACATTAATACCTTCTCACCAAGATTCTTTCTGGTGTCCTTTGCTCTTCACCATGGTGCTGAAGACGTGGGAATGAAAGAGACTGAAAAAGTCTGTGGACTTTTATAAACATCGAACTAATGTGTGTACCTGATCATAACAAGCCTATGTGAGCCAGAATCCTTGCTGGTTGGTAGGGGGTCAAATATTTATGTCCCTAAATCAAATGTAGATTAATTTAGAATCTTTGAGTCCCACTCTCCATGGGTTGTCACTGCCCCCCCCCCCGTCCCAGTGCACTAACTGGGTTATCAAAGGCCGGCCGTGTCTCTCACTGCCTACGATGAATTTGCTGACTTTCGTGAAGAGGAGCTGCATAGCCGTTAGCGTGTTTCCGCCCTGCGATGGCCTGGTGAGCTGTCCAGGGTGTACTCTGCCTTCACGCAAAGTCAGTATGTGTGGCTTTAAAGGTTTGAAGGAGAATTTTGAATTGAATATAAAATTTATCGGGGAGCCAGCGAAGCTGCTGGAGAACAGGAGCGATGTGGAGGGGGTTCTGGAGATGATACCTGCAGCTGAATTCTGGACCGAGGAAACCAAAGAAAAGTGAGTCGCAATAATCCAGACGGGAAGTGACAAGGCTGTGCACAAGGATATCAGTGGTGTGACGGGTGAGGGGAGAGCGAAGATGATTGAGGCTGCGTAGCTGGAAGTATGCAGACCGCGTGATGCCACTAATGTGAGACTGGAAGGATAGACTGCTGTCGAGGATGACGCCCAGACTCTTGACCTGAGAGGAGAGGATGATGGATGTCAATTATGAGAGAAAAGCTGTCAGTTGTGCACAGTATAGATTTGGTGCTGATGAGGTGGACCTCAGTTTTATCATCGTTTAATTTCAGGAAGTTGAGTGAGAACCAGGTTATTATTTCTGTGATGCAGTCAGAGCGGGAAGGGCGCGGGAGAGTGGAACTGGGTTTACTGGTGTGGTAAAGCTGGGCGTCATCCGCATAGCAGTGGAAATGGATTTTGTATTTATGGAACATATCACCGAGGGGAAGGAAGCAAATGAAGAGAAGATATGTCCAAACCACGTTCAGTAGGGTTCAGGTCAGGCCTCTTGAAGGCCAATACATAAGTGAAAGTCACTGCTCGTGCTCACTGAAGCACTCTTTCATTATTTGAGTCCTCAATTTATATCTGAGAAACGAGGAAAGAAAAGTCCACTGATGTGATAACCTGCTCACTCAGTCCATTCAGCTCATCAACTGCTTCAATGTATTGCAGCATTAATGTTTCTGAGCCTTGACCGGTCCAACCGGAGCAACGAATCCACGGACATTACACGCTCTAATTATATATTTATATATATATATATATATATATATATATGTGTGTGTGTGTGTGTGTGTGTGTGTGTGTGTGTTTGTGTGTGTCTGTGTTCTGGCTGATGTCCAAACCGCCTCAGCTGGTTCGTTTTCACACAGAGGAGCAGCAGCTCTACTTCGAGCCACCTTTAGGACGTCTGAATTCCTCACCATGACTGTGAGCATAACTTTCAGAACAAGTCTGGTCCTGCCGCCTGCACCTGAAATCTTGTTCTCTCAGCCAGAACTCACAGCTCATGGCCATAAGTGAGGGTGAGAACATCAATCGAGCAGTAAACCGACAGCTCCACCTTTGACTTGACTCTCTTCACCACCACCAACCGGTAACAGCACTGCTCAGTTCTGCTCAGTTCTGCTCAGTTCTGCTCAGTTCTGCTCAGTTCTGCTCGAGATCTGGGATGCATGAACTCCTTCACTTGATGGAACCGCTTCACCTTCACTTTGTGAGAGCATGCCATTCTTTTCTGAATGAGAACCATAGCCTCGGGCCTCAACCCTCTTCTTCTTCTTTTCCTTTTGGCTTTTTCCCTTTCTCAGGAGTCGCCACAGCGAATGATTCACATGTTTGATTTGGTTCAGAGGTTTTTAGGTCGGATGCCCTTCCTGACTCAACCCATTAGCGAGGGACAGAAACACGCTGATGGCTTTGCAGCTCCTCTTTACAAAAGTCAGCGATGGTTCTTTTACATCAACCTCTCACCATAGACAGTGGGGCCAGTGGTGTAGTGGTTAGAGTGCTGGGCTCGTGATCGGGAGGTTGTGAGTTCAAATCCCACTGAGACCCTCACTGTGCTAAGACTTCTGGGCAAAGTCTCAACAACAAGTGTGCCTCTGTTCACCCAGCGGTATAAATGGGTACCAGTAAAAAATATACCGGGAAGGTAACTTGCGATGGACTCGCGTCCCATCCAGGAGGAGTTGAACTCCTGGTCGCTTCACGCTACGGAAACCAGGGATAAGCACCGGCATGATGAGCCACTAGGCTCGGGTGTAAAAACCCTACAGACTTACCTTACCTCTCACCATAGACAGTGAGAGACATGGCCCGCCTTTGATAACCCAGTTAGTGCACTGGGGGGGGGGACAGTGACAACCTTGAGGAGAGTGGGACTCGAACCCCCAACCTTAGGATCAGCAATCCAGCGCCCTATACCACCAGGCCACCACTGCACCTCAGGCCTGAAACCTAAAGGTGCTAATTGTCTTATGTTGGCTTTGAATGTTTTTTGCCGGAAGAGCAAAGAGCTGGAGGAGATGGCCGGGGAGAGGAAACCCTGCACGTCTCTGCTCTGACCCGAACCTGGATAAGTGTCTGAAAATGGATGGATTTATTGTTATTATTATAATCATCGGGTTTTGTTATTGTTACTTGTAGAAAACTATTGAGTATGTAACGATTATTTCAATAATAACGTTATTAATAACCTACCTCGTGTCCATATTGTCCTCCACTTCATCTCGTCCATCTGTTGCTCCAGCCATGAGATGTTCTTTATCCAGAGTGTACGCTGGAGTCCGTGTGTGCCTCTGGTATGAGTGGACCTGCTACAGAAACATTTAAACATTTTACTGTTTGCTCTGGTCATTTTTGTTCCTCCAATTAAACGTGTCTGGCACTGCGGTATGAATAATAAAGAAATATCATCGGCTCACTGGTACTCTCTGAACAGTCAGGATTTGGTTAAACAGTGCAGATATGAGGCAGGATTTAAAAAAGAAAAAAATCCCCGTTTTTCATGATAATTTTTTGAGAAACCTAAATGCAGCATGTTTTGTTTTTTCATTATTAATTAGTAGAGAGATGAGGTGACTGTTGAATCCCAAACGCTTTTAAAGCTAAATGTGGGTAAAATGACTGACGTTCCACAACCCACTCGAGATGAGCATCTTTTACATTCAACATGGACTACACTCTGAACATCTGTCTCTAGAACAGCAGCTTGCAGTTCCAGTAATCTTTAGAAAATAAAACTATTTCAAACAGAACTAAACCAGAATCACAATCACGCCATCGAATCAGTGCAGCCCTTTTATCATTAAAATGGGGCGACAATATGCCCAAGTTCTGCTACCTACTCGGATCATCAGATTTTAACAGAACACCAGGTGAGCTATTTAAGTGCAGTCACAAGGTCACGTTTCTGCTCTCCAGCTGTGTCTGTATATCCATGTGTACGTGCACAACTTCAATGCATACAATAATATTATATATAACATTCATTCATTCATTTTCTGTAACCGCTTAATCCTAAATAGGGTCACGGGGAGGCTGGCATTCGTCCCAGCCGACTCCGGGCAAGGGCAGAGTACACCCTGGACGGTTCGCCAGGCTATCGTGGGGCAGGAACAGGCTGACAGCAATGCGGCTCCTCTTGTCGAAGGTCAGCAATGGTTTTTTTACATGAACCCCCAGCACAGACAGTGAGACATATGGCCGGCCTTTGATAACCCAGTCAGTGCACTGGGGGGACAGTGACAGCCCGTGGAGAGTGGGGCTTGAACCCCCAACCTTAGGATCAGTGATCCAGCACTTTAGCACCAGGCTTCCACTGCCCTATAATAATCTTATTATGTATAATAATAAAATGAACATTACAATTTATTTATTAATTGATATAAATTGTTTTAATTGCAAAGATTTAATAACGAGCTGTATGTTGGTTGTGTACCAGTTCTAGATTGGATTATTGGCAAATGATCAACGCAAAACCACACACGAGATTTGGATATTTCACTTTTGTTTAGTTTTTTTGTTTTTTTACAGATTTTAACTCTGACAGACTGAATGAAATGAGCGGTGTGCGCAGAACCAACCCTATGCCGGGATAATTGCTAAACTCTAGTTAAGTGCAGCCGATAAATATAGAACCATTTGATAAAATCTTGTTATTCAGAGATAATTAACCTTTTCCTCCTCTTAAAACAAAATGTATATCGAGTAAAGTCCCTCGTGTTAACTCATCTTTGTCCGAGTCCTGTTGGAGGCATAAACACAGCCCTGGGCTAAGCCCAAACCAACGGCACCGAACAGCAGAGTTCCGTCATCCATGTTTAGTATTGTCCCTCAGACTGCAATGTTCTCCTCCAGGTATCTTCTTGTGTCCTCTCAGGCAGTTTGTCCTTCACCATAAAAGTAAAGTAGTGTGTGAAAGTCCCAGCAGCTCCTGAAATCCTCAAAGCAGGATCATCTGGTACCAAAACCAGGTAACAGAGTTGATAGAGGTCACTGTTTGTCGTCACGGTGTTGGCTGATGTGAACGTTAACACACAACCTTTTGACCTGTATGAGTTTATATGTTGTGCTGCTGCTATGCGATTGGTTGATGTGCTGGTCTGCCGAGGTTCCTCATAATCTGATCCTCCAGGTTTCACGACACAAATATTAACCTTTCACTAATCAGACATGGAATCGATCACGAGCTCGCTTTACTGCACCACTACTCCTCCATCTTTAAACTAGCTATCATTAAATCTTATTCAAATCTTACTGCCCTCGATAGACTGTAGGTACTTTGAATGATATGACAACACCCTGCTTTTTTTATTCATGTTATAATTATAAATCTAATACTTGTGTAAACCAATACTCAGTACACTGCTCAGAATTAAACCAATACTCAGTACACTGCTCAGAATTAAACAGCCATGTAAAATAGCTACAGATGAAACACCATGGATGTAAAGCGGATTGAAAGTGCATATAATATTAGATTTAATCCACATATGCTCTTTTTTGTGAAATGCTTTCACTTTCTGTTGAACTATGCTCCAGTTTTGACATTTTATTAAAAATTATGTACATTCGGAACACCGGGGGCCTGAGCCTGGGGTGAACCAGATCATCCGTGCGGTGTTGAGAAAAGCAGGCCGGATATGGAGGTGGAGATGGAGTGCACTGAATCTGTATTAAAGACTTCTCTTGCTCAGGACACGTCAAAACGTGCCCTCTAGCGGCCAGTTGTTGCAGTTCAACCGCAGTGGTCAAGGAGCACACAGGGCCTGGGGGTCCTGAGGGACTGAGCACCAGAAAACTCCTGCATCACCCACGTAGATCAGTTCAGGATCTCTAGGTTTTCCACAGACAGACAGTTCCAACTTATGTACATTCTGAATACAGAGCAAAATACATACAGCAGGCGCTACAACGCATGGAACATGTGCATCTCAAATAAATATAATGACTCTGTACGCGGTTTTTCTCTCACTCACACACACAGTCTGTCTGTCTCTCTCTCTCACTCATACACACACACACACACACACACACACACACGAACAACACACATTTGTGGCACGCTCCGCCGAATGCGGGCTCCACCTGCGCGCAGCCAACGCCATATGCAGTCCTGTTTCTGTCAGTACAAGGGCGCCACATCTCTGCTCAAATCGGTCATAAAAACTGTCTTCATTCCTTATTGTTTCACTTGGTTGACTAGTCATGTAAACCCATAATCATTACCAATGAGCCGTGTTTATAAGATTATAAGATGAGCACTCTCAAATAAACTCACGAAACTCATGAACCAACAGTACAACGCTCCTTTACGCGTGTGACAAACAAGCTTATAGGTACAGTACTACAGAGATTCAGCTCCCTCCTGGCCAATGGGAGGCCAGTGGGGCGGGATGTTGGGAGACAGCAACTCCTGCGTTGTTTGAATTTGTGAATGGCGCGCTTGGCGCTTTTCGTAAAAAGAGGACAAAAATTTAGGAAAATGTTTTTCGTAACCTGGATTTTTCGTATTCAGAGGCTTTCGTAGAGGGCCGACTGTATCTATTACATGCGCTAAAATATGCTTCTTAAACACATTCTATACAGTCGTACTCATTAATACAGTATTAATGTAGTAAAATGTAGTAATGATCAAGAAAAATTTATTTTTTACTGTGATATATAGATAAAATATAAACATTATACAGGCTACATATACATATATCCTAGTGTGTGTGTGTATATATATATATATATATATATATGTGCGCACATATTTGTGTGTGTATGTGTATATATATATTTTTTTTTTTTAAATATGCATTTTATATATAACAGGACACGAACTGAGTATAATACAGTATCTTCAAGTGAACATACAGCACTGTAGGTTTCAAAGAATGCCCACTAGGGGGAGGTATTGCATTACTTTGCATTGCATGATATCAGGGGTCGGAAACCCATGGCTCCGGAGCTGCATGCGGCTCTTTCACCTCTCTGGCTTCCAGGGATTAGTGAGTTAAACCAGCGTTCACCTGAATGATGGGAGAATCTGCCTAAGGCAGAGTCCTGCAACGGGCAGGTACCCACAGGTACCCAGTGGGTACCCTTCCTGAGGGTTGAAAATTACAGAGATGAAAATTAACGTTAACGGGTGTGGGTGGATATTTATTTGGTGTGGGCAGGGTGATTTTGTGTGTTCTTGTGCAGAGCAGGGACAGCACGGTGGCGTAGTGCAGAGCAGAAGACAAAGTGGTGGAAGCTGACAAAGGAAAAGTGTCGCATAGTCTTCAAGGAGGAGTTGAAACAGGCTTTGGATGGTCAGGAAGTGCTTCCAGATGACTGGACAACTACAGCTAATGTCATCAGGGAGACAGGTAGGAGAGTTCTTGGTGTGTCCTCTGGACAGACAGTAGATAAGTAGACTTGGTGGTGGAATGAGGAAGTGCAGAAGGGTGCAAAAAGGAAGAGGCTAAGAAGAAGTGGAACATAGAGAGGACCGAAGAGAGTAAACAGACTTGTATGATAGGCGGGACAGTAAAGAGGGAGAAAATGATTTATACTGGTTGGCACAGCAGAGAAATAGAGATGGGAAGGACATGCAGCAAGTTAGAATGATTAAGGACAGAATGGGAAATGTATTGACTGATGTATTACTAGGGTAGCGTCTGTATATGTATGTGTGTGTGTGTGTGTGTATATATATATATATATATATATATATATATATATATATATATATATATGTGTGTGTTTTTTTGTGTTCACACTTATTTTTATATATAATAAAAATAAGTGTGAACACACATTAAAAAACACTTATTTTTATTGTTATTTGCTCTACCAAAAAGTATTGAACACTCTCCTACAGAAGGATCTACTCAGAAAATCATATATATATATATATATATATATATATATATATACACACACACACACACACACACAGTGATCCTTCATGCTTCAGTCCATCGTGTGTTTTTCAAAAATTTTCATCGAAAAAATACACGAGGAAATTAAGGAAGAACAGGGAAAAAAAGTTAAGGAAAATGCCACAAAACAAGGCCAATTATGCGAAAAAAAAAAAAAAAAACCTCCAAAGAAACAACCCCCCTCCCCATCAAAACCACTTACATTTTTATGTGAGGTGCGCATCTGAGTGCGTGCGCACGTGCATATTTATATTTTATGCATTATTTTTTAATGTTTAATTGTTATTATAAGCATTTATAGCATTGAATATGTATTTATCGATATTATACAGTCAGGGGAGTTGATCATACTTTGCAGAAATCACACACACACATATATACACATATATACACACACTATACACATATACACACACACACACACACACACACACACACACTAGTCCTTCTCAAAAAAATTAGCATATTGTGATAAAGTTCATTACTTTCTGTAATGTACTGATGATAAAAATTAAACTTTCATATATTCTAGACTGATTGTAAACCAACTGAAATATTTCAGGTCTTTTATTGTTTTAATACTGATGATGATTTTGGCATACAGCTCATGAAAACCCAAAATTCCTATCTCAAAAAATGAGCATATCATGTTCAGGTAGTGTAAACGAGCTATTAACCTAATCATCTGAATCAACCAATTAACTCTAAACACCTGCAAAAGATTCCTGAGGCTTTTAAAAACTCCCAGCCTGGTTCATTACTCAAAACCACAATCATGGGTAAGACTGCCGACCTGACTGCTGTCCAGAAGGACATCACTGACACCCTCGAGCAAGAGGGTAAGACACAGAAAGAAATCTCTGAGCGAATAGGCTGTTCCCAGAGTGCTCTATCAAGCCACCTCAGTGGGACGTCTGTGGGAAGGAAAAAGTGTGGCAGAAAACGCTGCACAACCAGAAGAGGTGACCGGACCCTGAGGAAGATTGTGGAGAAGGACCGATTCCAGACCTTAGGGGACCAGTGGAAGCAGTGGACTGGGCTACAGGTGCCGCATTCCCCAGGTCAAGCCATTTTTGAACCAGAAACAGCGGCAGACCTGGGCTACAGAGAAGCAGCACTGGACTGTTGCTCAGTGGTCCAAAGTACTTTTTTCGGATGAAAGCAAATTTTGCATGTCATTCGGAAATCAAGGTTCCAGAGTCTGGAGGAAGACTGGGGACAAGGAAATGCCAAAATGCCTGAAGTCCAGTGTCAAGTACCCACAGTCAGTGATGGTCTGGGGTTTCATGTCAGCTGCTGGTGTTGGTCCACTGTGTTTTATCAAGGGCGGGGTCAATGCAGCGAGCTATCAGGATATTTTGGAGCACTTCATGCTTCCATCTGCTGAAAAGCTTTATGGAGATGAAGATTTCATTTTTCATCACGACCTGGCACCTGCTCACAGTGACAAAACCACTGCTAAATGGTTTACTGACCATGGTATTACTGGGCTCAATTGGCCTGCCAACGCTCCTGACCTGAAGCCCATAGAGAATCTGTGGGATATTGTGAAGAGAAAGTTGAGAGACACCAGACCCAACACTGTGGATGAGCTTAAGGCCGCTATCGAAGCATCCTGGGCCTCCGTAACACCTCAGCAGTGCCACAGGCTGATTGGCTCCATGCCACGCCGCATTGAAGCAGTCATTTCTGCAAAAGGATTCCCGACCAAGTATTGAGTGCAGAACTGAACATCATTATTTGAAGGTTGACTTTTTTTGTATTAAAAAACACTTTTTTTTTTGGTCGATTGAATTATGCTAATTTTTTGAGATAGGAATTTTGGGTTTTCATGAGCTGTGTGCCAAAATCATCAGAATTAAAACAATAAAAGACCTGAAATATTTCAGTTGGTGTGTAATGAATCTAAAATATATGAAAGTTTAATGTTTATCAGTACATTACAGAAAATAATGAACTTTATCACAATATGCTAATTTTTTGAGAAGGACTAGTACACACACACACACACACACACAACATCCGACTTACGACCGGGATCGGTTCCGACCAACCGGTCGCAAGTCAGATTGGATGCAAGTCGAATGCCATTCAAAATGGCTGACGCGAGGATTATAGGTACTACTGTATAGATTACACGATGTCAATCATTTGCATTTTTAGCAACTTTTTCTATTGAATACTATCATATACCAAGCTGTTTACAGTTTACTTATAAATTTTATACCTTTTTTTTTTTTTTTTTTTTTTTTCTACGAAAAGCGCCAAACGGGCCATTCACAAATTCAAACAATGCGCGAGTTGCTCTCTTATTGGCTGTCTCCCAACATCCTGCCTCGCTGGCCTCCCATTGGCCAGGAGGGAGCTGACCTGTACCTATACTTCCTGTACCCATATTTCCTGTTTGTCACACGCGTGAGAGAGGAGAGTTGAACAAGAATGTTGGCTCATGAGTTCTCGGAGATTGATCATCAGTGTTATATTTCGTTATCCATCATGGACCCGGAAAATACAGAAAAGGAGAAATACAGTGACGAAGGTGATTATTTCAGAATGATATTGAAGCAGAAGGAAAACAGAGTGCTCTGTGGGACAAGACCTCCAATCTCGCAAGGAAGCAAGTTAATATTGAATCAGGACCTCAGATCTTTCAAACAGGTACTAATTCGGCTTTAAATACAACATCCTGTCCATTTAAAATTTGAATACAATTGGTCCGTTGGCTGCGCATTGCGTGTGGGCAGAGCCCACATTTGGCAAAACACACCAGAGAGAGGGAGAGCTTTGTGTGTGTGAGAGAGAGAGAGAGAGAGAGACAGAGAGAGAGAGAGAGATAGAGACAGTGTTGTGTGTGTATCTTCTTTTCCTTTCTGCTTTTCCCTTCAGGGGTCGCCACAGCAAACCATCCGTCTCCATCTCACCCTATGCTCTGTATCTTTAACTCTTACTCCAACTACCTTCATGTCCTACTTCACCACATCCATAAATCTTCTCTTTGGTCTTCCTCTAGACCTTCTTCCTGGTAGTTCCAACCTCAGAATCCTACTACCAATATACTCACTATCCCTCCTCTGTACATGTCCAAACCATCTCAATCTAGCCTCTCTGACTTTGTCTCCAAAACATCTTACATGTGCTGTCCCTCTGATGGACTCATTCCTGATCCTATCCATCCTCGTTACTCCCAAAGAGAACCTCAACGTTTTCATCTCTGCTACCTCCAGCTCTGCCTCCTGTCTTTTCCCCAGGGACACTGTCTCTAAACCATACAACATCGCTGGCCTCATCACTGTCTTGTAGACTTTTCCTTTCATTCTTGCCGATACCCTCCTATCGCACATCACACCAGATACTTTTCTCCAACCATTCCAACCTGCCTGCACACGCTTCTTCACCTCTTTTCCACACTCTCCATTGCTCTGGATTGTTGAGCCTACGTACTTAAAATCCTCCACTTTCTTTATCTCTGCTCCCTATAACATCACCGTTCCTCCTGGGTCCTTGTCGTTCATACACATGTATTCTGTTTTACTGAGGCTAACCTTCATTCCTCTCCATTCCACTCTAACTTACTGTACATCCTTCCTATCTATTTCTCTGCTGTGCCAACCTGTATAGATCATTTTCTTCCTCTTACTGTCCAACCTAACATACAAGTCATCATGTCTGGCCTTTGACACCGCTACCTTCACCTTATGCTGTGTCTCACTGTACTCCTGTTTACTCTCTTCGGTCCTCTGTCCCACTTTTTCTTAGCTAACCTCCTCCTTTGCACACACTCCTGCACTTCCTCATTCCACCACTAAGTCTCCTTATCTACTCTCCTTCCAGAGGACATGCTAAGTACTCTCCTACCTGTCTCCCTGATCACATTAGCTGTAGTTGTCCAGTCATCTGGAAGCACTTCCTGACCACCAAAAACCTGTTTCAACTCCTCCTTGAAGACAACATGACACTCTTCCTTTTTCACTACTTTGTCTTCTCCCCTGCCTTTGCCTTCTTCACCTTTCTTACCACCAGCATCATCCTGCACACCACCATCCTATGCTGTTTGGTGACACTCTCACCCAGTACAACTTTGCAGTCACTGACTTCCTTCAAATTACATCACCTACACAAGGTGTAGTCTACCTGTGTGCTCCTATCTCCACTTTTATAAGTCACCCTATGCTATTTCTCTTCTTCTTCTTCTTCTTCTTCTTTTACTTTCGGCTGCTCCCTTCAGGGGTCGCCACAGCAAATCATCCGCCTCCACCTCACCCTGTCCTCCGCATCTTCTTTTCTGACTCCAACGACCTTCATGTCTTCCTTCACCACATCCATAAATCTCTTCTTTGGTACCCTATGCTATTTCTCTTCTGGAAGAAAATATTCACCACAGCCATTTCCATCCTTTTTGCAAAATCTATCAACATCTGTCCTTCTGTGTTCCTGTCCTGGATGCCAAAGCTGCCCATCACTTCCTCGTCCCCTCTGTTGCCTGCACCAACTTGTCCGTTGAAGTCTGCACCAATGACCACTCTTCCCCCAGCAACCTTTCCACCTGAACACACAGTATGTCCACCTTCCTCCTCTGCATCATGTCAGCCAGCTCTCTACCTTTTCTTGTCATAGTTCCAACATTCAAAGTCCTAAACTCATGCTTTTCCTCTTCTCGCTCTCTGCCTACGGACACGCCTCCTGCCTCTCCTTCTTCAGCCAAGAGTCGTCCAATTTCCACCAGCAACCTGTTGGTTAACAGTACTGATGGCGGTCGTTGTTATCCCAGGCCTCGACTGATTCGGTATGAAATTTGTCTTTACGGTTTGCATTTTGTATTCTGGCAAGTTTTACGCCGGATGCACCTGCTGGCCGTGGTCGTAAGTACGGGTAGACGTAAGTCGAGCAGGTCGTAAGTCAGATGTTACTTGTATACATACACACACACACACACACACACATTTTTCATTTCAGTTGACAAATTTGCACTATTTTGTGTATGTCCGTTACATAGAATTCAAGGTGGGGAAATCCATTTAGACTGAAGATTGTCCAGTAAAAATGGGAGAAAACAATGCTAGGGGAAGTAAATACCTTTGCATGCTGCCATGTGTCAAATCTCTCTCTCTCTCTCTCTCTCTCACACACACACACACACACACACACACACACCTTCCACCCTTAAGCAATGTCGATCCTGCCAAACCTCCAGAGAACAACTGACCCGGTAATTTACCGTATCTTTGAGACTACAAGGCACGCAGGATTATAAAACGCAACACCAATGATCGATCGTTGAACGGTCTATTTTCATACATAAGGTGCACCGGATTATAAGGTGCATTAAGCGAATCAAAAGTCAGATCATTCAAACTTTATTCAACTCATTCACAATAACTCTCAACATTGTTCAGTTGTAACACACAAAATATAAAATAATACACTTCACAATAACTCTCAACATTGTTCAGCTGTAACAATATAAAATAATAAACTCACTTTTTCAGTTCATTCCTCTTCCACAAATCCATCAAATTCTTCATCTTCAGTGTCGGAGTTTAACAGTTGTGCGATTTCAACATCAAGCATGCCCAGATCCCTCTAACTCTGAATGACCTGTTGACACCAATATTTAGCGGTGGGAGTTCTTTGGTTAATCCACCAGAATGATGGCAAGTTCCGAGATAGTTTGATTCACTTGGGTTTTGACGGTATCAGTGAGATAGGCGTGCATGGAGTCACAGATCAATAGGGACAGATTTGTGGAAAAAGCCTTCTGGTCTCCTGACGGAAACTTCTCTCTGCCACTCAAGTACTACTCAGTGTGTCACCAGACTACGGTAGCCATAATGCTCCAACAATCCATCAAGCAGCGCGGCCTCGTCAATTCATAAGGCATATTGGATTATAAGGTGCACCGCCAATTTTTGAGAAAATTAAAGGATTTTAAGTGCGCCTTATAGTCCAAAGAATACAGAGCCTTATGACTGTGATAAACGCCATGTAATGAGTGAGTGAGTGAGTGTGTGTGTATCACAGACAAGACACAGAATCACATTTGGCACATGAACATATTAAAGTGATTGGCTTCTCATACATATTGTACATCACAGTATACACAGTATACCACCATCACCCTCATCCCCACGCGCACACACACACACAGCGTGAATCCAGGGCATGGTGTTTTCATTTCTGGGGATATCTGATTGAAGAAAAACAAAAAACAAAAAAACAAAAACAAAAAAACAAAACAAAAAAAAAAACAAAGAGAGCGCAGATTTCCCCTTAAACCAATATGCCATAAGGCCATAAAGGAAATTTCACACTCCACAAACAAGATCCCAAACATCGTTAGGATCTGATCAACACACGTCAGATGCACTACAATCATTCTACATGGATTTGCTCATCAAGCTCCTGACTTGGCGTCTCACAGGACCATCACACGACAGCACATGATTTACTGAGCTGCACAGAAACACTGTTATTGTGGTTACCCAGCCTATTAAATCCTACAGTTACACAGTCAGGACTCTCACTGATCTACCTGTACCCACAGCTGCAACACACACAAAGAGGCCGCCAGAGGTGGAACATCAGGTGACACAGCGCAACACAAGACGAGGCAAGAGGAACACAACAAAGATGAGGAAGAAGAAACAGAGTGATTAAGTGAGAACACACATCTGCAGTTTTATTCTTTTTTCTATGATTGTTAAACCGTGAGGTTTTGTTTTTTTTTTTTTTTGGTTTATTTAATTCCTACTCGAAACTCCTGAGCCAGCTGGTGATAACCAAAGTGCAAAAATATTCTGATTCTGATATATACCACAGAAGCATTTCCTTCCAGAACATCAAGGGGAAGACGTTAGATTTGTGATCAAACTCGTGAGTTTATACATGTCCAGAAAATACAGGATCAGCCACAAAACATCCAGAAGAGAGTGAAGCAAAATATAAAAGTTTAATAATCAGCAGCGGTGAAGCCTGAAGGTTGAGCCAAGCAGATTTCTGTGAATTTATCGGGCAGAGGTGAGTAAATCAGCCGATCATGAACAGTCCTGTCCAAGTGATCTTACGATAAGGATGAAACTCCGTAGACTGCCAAGTGTCTTCAGCTTGTTGATTAGAATTTGATCAGGATCATAACGGTGCTTCATCTCCAGCTGTGCTGTTCCCTGTACATTCCACTGTATCAACACTCGCCATCACAAACAATTCATGTGCCTCAAGTCTTCAGGACTCCAGCACCATGCACTAGTTTCCTATTAGCCCAAGACTCAAGTTGAGATCTGCAGATTCGTAGGGTGTTAAAAAAAATAATAAAAAACTCAGGGAATGCAGCAGTTAAAGAGAAATTCACTGCTACAGGAAGCGTTATTTTTATCTCCCATACACCACGTCCTCTTTCCCTCGATTCAAGTAACCTGGCTCTGTCCCACCACCACCACCACCACTCCACCACCACCAGTTACATTTCATATTCACATCAGGTGTGAGCGCCATGTTAGGACCGCGATGAGTGACAGTGTCCTGGTCACAAGAGCGGTGCGTCATTCAGCTCATTAGTTTTTGAGCTGTAGTGTGAAAAGAAACGTACCAGCTGTATTTTTTTAATCAGATAATAAACAATGCTCAGCACCATTATTAATACAAAGGCTGTGAAAATAAATGAAAGTGTAAAACTGAACACAATCTTGATTTCAAAATACGCATCGCTCTACCAACAGGTCCCCCGTGGAAAATTTGCCCTCACCAATTTCACAAAGGTGAAAAAAGTCTGTTTTTTTTTTTTTGTTTGTTTGTTTGTTTGTTTTTGTCGCAGTACGAGCATAAGAGCTGACATGGGGAAAAGAAAAGGAGAAAATAAAGGGAGGTGTAATCAGGGGAGTGAACAGACACAGTGAAGCCCCAAAGTCCAGGCTACCGGTACACCCTTGTGCAAACCCATTCCACTGGGCAGCAAGTGGTCCACATTAGGTCAGCTGATGCGGAGCCTCCAGCATCTCCATAAGAAAGGTGTCGATAGGGGTGTCACCAATCAGCTTGAAGAAGAACAAATGTTCCAAACATTTTAAACCAATTGAACGTAGTGCGGGAAGTCGGAGGAGGAGCTTTGCAAACCTAGAAAACAAAAAGATGGAGGATCACATTATGAACACTGCCTGATGTCAAGATAAAAATTATTCTTAATTTTATGTTTGTCATTTCTGTATTTAGGTGCATGTTACTACTACTGAATTTAAAAGAGAGAGAGAGAGAGAGAGAGAGAGCGAGAGTGAGAGAGAGAGCGAGAGAGCACCTAAACAAGCATGGGGAGAACTCCACACAGAAGTGCTCTCACTAAACCCAGGACCTTCTTGCTTTGGTGTTAAGCACATCACCATATGACCTCAGAATAATATACAGAACACTTGGCGTGAGAACTCTGTTCATAGGTGTCAATAGGCTGTTTAATATTTTCCCCACAAGGTCTGCACCAGCATTGGGCTGGGGGGGGCAACCCTGAAAAATCTACTTTTTCTTCTTTGGGCTGAAAATATTCATCCTATTAAACAGAGCCTGATGATCTGATTCCGTTTCAGGCAGTGGTTTGACTCTGCCATATTATTTTATTGCATACTTTTCTCTGAACCAGATGAGAAAACACAAAAAGACTAATAATCCCAAAAGAAATGGCTGAATCACAAAACTTTAATTCACGAAAATAAAAAATATATAAAATCCATCAAATATTTTCATTCCAAATGTTAGTTTTCATTTATTTTGTTTACCAAGAAAGGTAAAAGACACAGTGACTTATTATGACGAGATACGTCTGTAAGTTCGCCGTGAACAATGAGAATACAGCATGGGAAAGACTAGAGAAAGGTACTGTCACAGGGTACACCTCCTCCGTTATCATCTTCATAATGACAACAAATCTGATAATTGATGCAGGTGAGAGAGAGACAAGGGGCCCACTGTCTTAAACCAATATTCGACAGCCATCAAGCAGAGGGTTCGTGGACGATTTGACCATCACGATGCCAACATTCATAAAGGCAAAATGGGTGCTAATAGCACTAGAGAAGATGGTGAAGTGGCCTCGTATGACATTCAAGCCATTAAAATCAAGGTGCTTAATTCTCAAAACGAGAAGAATCGTCCAAAGGTACCAGCTGAACATCTAGGGTGAAGGAATACCATCAATAGTTGGAAACCCAATTTAGCGCCTAAGCAAGTGGTACTACAACAGCCTGGAAAATCGGAACAATGTGAAGAAACTGCAACAACAGGCTAATGAAAGACTCAAAGATTGACAAAACAGGGCTACCAGGAAAATTCAAGGTCTGGATATTTCAACATGGGCTTCTACCAAGACTAACCTGGTCACTTATGCTGTATGAGAGAGGAATGACAGCAGGAGGAGGAATAGCAAAGAGAATGAGCAAACATCTCTGGAAATGGCTAGGAGTCCCACCGTGCTTTTCTTATGTGGGTCTGTATTCAAAAACCAACCAGTTGCAACTCCACTGACATTGGTCACTGAAGAATTCAAAGCAGGAAAGGCCAGATTAGAAGACTCAAGGGATGAGAAAACCAGGAAAGCAGGCGTTGAAGTCAGAACAGGAAGAAAATGGTCAGTCAGCAAAGCAGTAGAAGAGGTAGTGGGCGGGCTGAGGTACAGTGATATCATCGGGACACTATGCAAGAAGGGCAGACAAGGACTAGGGTTAGAACTGAAACAAAGGTGGAAAACAGCACGCACAGCAGACAGAAGAAAGCTAGTCCAACAAGAAATTAGAAATCAGGAGTAAGAAACCAGGAAAGTTAGTTCTGTAGAGATGGGAAGCTGGGAAGCCAGGGTGTATGAAGAAGGTGGGAAACACAGTCAAATAAACTGACATCTAATGATGTGTGAAGGTACACAGCATTCCAGCTCTAGTTCCTACTAAGATCTGTGTAGAATCTGCTGCCAACTCCAACCAACCTCCAGAGATGGCAACTTGCTCCCTGTGCAAAGAAGGACCAGCTACCCCAGAACACATATCATCATGCAGAGTAGTGCTTACACAGGGAGGATACACATGGCATCATGATCAAGTTCTGAAGGACTGGCCTGCAACCTTGATAGAGAAAGGATAAAAGCTACGGAGACAAAGCACCAACCAGCATACATGAACTTTGTGAAAGGACAGCGTATATAGCTCGAGAAGAGTAAACATCAAGGTAGTATCCTGCAAAGTAGGAAAGACTGTGAAATGGGAGTAGACCTGGGAAAGAAGTTGGTTTTCCCAGAAATAGTTGAAACAACTCTGCAACCGGACATAGTGATGTGATCTACTGGCAAGAGGAAACTTGTGATGATCAAGCTGACAATCCCATGGGAGACCAGATGTGTATGAGCACATGAACGGAAACTAACCATGTAAAGCGAGTTAGTAGAAGAATGTAACAAGACGGGATGGCGAGCTTGCAGCTTCCCTGTAGAAATAGGGTGCAGAGAATTTGTCGTTCAGTCAGTATCCAGAATGCCTGCATCCATGAGAGTGACAGGACAATCAAGAATGCAAGCAATCACAGCATTAGAAAGAGTGACAACTGGCTATGGAGGCAGCTGGCTATGGCGGCAGACCACTGAAGTTAGAGCCTGAACAACTCTGCTGACCCACCATCTGAACATCATTCTCGGACAGAGGTCGAAATGCATGATAAAGGATGGACCTGGCTGATGACATCAGCGGTCAGGCAGTATTAACACCATCTGTATAAAAGCACTTATTAGTAGAGGAGCCAATCAGAGCACTCGGGTTCAGTGGGTGTGCATATTATGCTATTATATTATAAATTATGCTAATTTTTTTAGATAGGAATTTTGGGTTTTCATGAACTAACTGGGTTATCAAAGGCGGGCCATGTCTGTCACTGTCTATGGTGAGAGGCATGTAAAAGAACCATTGCTGACTTTCGTAAAGAGTAGGCTGCAAAGCCGTCAGCGTGTTTCTGTCCCTTGCTAAAAGGGTTGTGACAGGAAGGGCATCCGACGTAAAAACCTCTGCCAAATTAAACGTGCGAATCAAAATGATTCGCTGTGGCGACTCCCGAGTAAAAGGGAAAAAGCCGAAAGGAAGACAGACATGAACTGTATGCCAAAATCATCAGTATTAAAACAATAAATATTTCAGTTGGTGTGTAATGAATCTAAAATATATGAAAGTTTAATTTTTATCATCAGTACATTACAGAAAATAATGAACTTTATCACAATATGCTAATTTTTTGAGAAGGACTAGTATATATATATATATATACATATATACATATACATATATATATATATATATATATATATAAAATGTGTGTGTAGCTACATTCCTAATCCAATAAACTTTGCACTAAATAATAGGACTAAATACTGCAATTAAATTAAATTAGCTCCAATAAACAACTAGCAATCATTTCACTATGTTAAAAGGCAGATTAGTTACAATATAGAAGCTTTAAATGTTATATTTTATACATAGATAGGTAGAGTGGTATTCAGGTTTTTTATTCAGCGCTTTGTAGGATCGGGTCAATTAATACTCAGGTTCTTTATTTAGCATTTTAGACGTGTGGATTGATCAGTTCATGGGTTCTTTATTCAGTACGTTAGATAGTCAGGTTGATCAGGACTCGGATTCTTAATTCAGTACTATAGAGGATCGGGCCAATCAGCACTCAGGTTCTTTATTCTTTTCATCACCATCACTCAAAATAAACACAACAGCATGATGCTACTGCTGCCACCAAGTTTCACCCCGAGGATAACAACAACCAGCTATCGAGCTATTCAGCATGAAGATCTAGTTGATGATGTACTTGTGAGAAGCTTTCATACCCTCACTCAGATCTTGATCTCAATATTCTGGGAATCCTGAGGTTTACAAAGAACTCTCTGACTTAGTGTTTGGTCTGATGATTTGTGAAGTTAAACACACAGGCGACACCAGGAGGACTGAACACCTTTTCGACTCTATTGCAACCTAAGATATGAACTAAGCTGAATTCCTATAAATGCTATAAAACATTGCCATGCTCTCCAAATCACAAAATAAATGCTGATAACTGAAAAGAAACCAACAGAGTTTGACTTACGTACCTGCCCTGCTGGTCAGGATATCTCTGTTTACAATAAGCTTCTAGTGCAGCATAGACTTTCTCTCTCAGTAACTCCACTTCACTGGGGTTCGAAAGCCCCTTTGCATCTGTGGCACAAATACAGATTAGAATCACCATCAAGCTGTTTGATCAAATCAGATGATGATCATGTAAAGGCACAGATCATTTCTTTAGTGTACACCACTGAACAGTTTATCAAAGCCAAAAAAAAAAAAGTTTTCCCCTATTTCTTATGTTAATTATAAATGTATGGCTGTTCTGGGGCTCCGTCTATAACAGCCATTCAGCAGATATGTCTTTAAATACATAGTTTCATCCAATCAATGCATTGAAAAAAACTGGATATCCCTTAATGTGACCTCAGTCACTCAGTATTTGTGTGCACTGTACAGTTCGAACATGCCTGATATGTTAATGCAGCCAAAAGCAAGTGAACCTGGACAATTATTTAAACGAGCTTAAGCTTTGCCAGGTTTATGATTTTAATTTGCAGCAGGGTCGTTCCTCGTCAACTCACCTGCAGTGGTTGCCTGACCATCTCAGAATCTCTTGAAACTTTATGGTAGTGATATTTGGTATCTGAAACTGACATCTGCAATTTTTTTTGCTAAAATTCCAACATTTTCATAATTTTCTACCCAATGAAAATTTTCAATAAATCAAATGCAAGTTGAAAATGAAATGAGAGCCCACTTTCAGATGTCTGTATTTTTGGAATACAGGTCCTAGTGTCTTCAAAGATGTTCAGATGTTTCTAGTGAATGGTGAGAATATAGCAAATGCTGAAAAACAAGCTGCAGAATGACATAAATGCTGAAAAGCTGTATTTCTGGAGGGTTGCCATTTGTGGTGGAACTTGCCAGTGGATCCTCTCAAAGTGCATTTAATCTTCTCCAATTTTAGAAAAACCATAGTGTAGCTTTAATTGAACTTAATACCTCCTCAAGAGAGAGGGAGGTCCAATTTGTCAGCACTATTTTCACAATTTTCCAGAGATTTTGAAGAAATTAATTCATTTTAGAAATCTCGGCAGGAAATTCAGACTTGCGTAATGAGGAGTAAAATGATTTGAAAATGGCATTACTTTCCAGAGAATCTTTAGTAATATCATGATCGTTTTTATACTCGGCATCAGATGAGAAGTGGCCTGATGCAATTGCTGTCGTGCCAGTAAACGACAGGCTTTATCACCATATTCATAAAATGAGCCAGTCCTATGAAACAAGAAGCACTTTGCCTCTTTATTTGAAATGAGACCGAATTCCTCTTGTAAACTGATACGCTGCTTAAGCAATTCTGGCGTTGGGCTCAGTGCATGCTGATGATCAAAGGCTACAGTGAAGTAGTAGTTTTTGTGCCTATTGCAAGGTAGCAGTGTGGTGCAGTGTTGTGCACTGAACACTAGAGGGCATTAAGAACAAGTGGTCAACCTCTGACGGTCTAGAACAGTGGTTCCTAACCTGGGTTCAATCGTACCCCAGGGGTTCAGTGAGTCAATCTCAGGGGTTCGGTGGAGGTCAAGACACACACCTGATTCATATTCATGACGACACGCCCCGCTTGGCCATCACTGGCTGCAGGTGATCACGCTATATTGCTTGGCCAATCTGTGCTGCAGGAAATTTGGTGTCGAATTGTGAGTGTTGTGATGGTACGTCGTGTGATTTCTTTCTTAAATGTTTTAATCCATACTATGTTGAGTAAAAAAAGAAAGTGGTCGGACGAATATGTACAACATGAATTCACATATATAACGGAACGTGATATTAGTCGGCGTCCTATCTGCATGATTTGCAAAGTAGGATCAACCCTGTGCTGACTGACGTATAAGTATATAATATCAATACATACATATTCAATACTGTAAATGCTTATAATAACGATTAAACATTCAAAAATAATACATAAGATGTAAATAAAACAAATACACACACATGCAGACGCACGCGCGCGCGCTCGCACTCAGATGCGCACCTCACATAAAAATGTAAGTAGTTGTGATGGGGGAGTTCATGCATTGTATTGGTTTTGTTCTTTGAACACAGTGATGTTAATGCACGGTTCATTTTGGTGTCCCAGTAAAAACATATACCAATGTCTTGAATTTGAAAAAAAATCATATTTTATTTTTCAATAAAGAAGGGTTCGGTGAATAAGCATATGAAACTGGTGGGGTTCAGTACCGCCAACAAGGTTAAGAACCGCTGGTCTAGAAGTTTCTGCCCTGCGTGAGCAGGAAGCGCATGTGTTTCGGGGAAAATTCTGGAAGGATCAAGGCTGTCGGAGACTATATAAAGGGGCTGAACACAGTTGGCACAGAAATAAGTTTTTGACTTGACTGCTACAAAGGATATTGTTGGATTCCCCTGCACTCCTAGACCACTTGGCACTGCAGCTCCACTGGAAAATATCTTCAGTGTGGACATTTTACCAGATTTCACATTGGATTTTACCTGCTCTGGACTAATTCGCTTATATCACACACTGGAATGGACTGTTATTCCGTTCACCAAAAAGCACACTTCTCGTATTTCCACAACCTTCTCCGTTTCGGACATTTTAAGGGTTTTTCAGGACTCTTGTAGTTAACTTTCACACCTCCCGAAATGTTTGTAAGTACTGTAGTCAGAAATATTGTTAGTTATTGTTCATTTGTGAGGCGCTCCACCGAAAGTAGGCACTTGTCACACAGATTTTTAAGATAAAGGCCAGAAAAGTTAAAATGGTCCATTCTTATCGAAATTCAGATTTTTGCATAAACTGTTTAAAACAAGTATTCAACTATCACTTGCTCACGTGAAATCGACTAAAACTCACTAAAAATGTCTCTCTTTTTTTTTTTCTTCCATTTTTCTGGCAAGTACTCTCATAAAACTTGATAAAAACAGTAGCAAACTTACTGGTTTTCATTGCAATTATTCACCGAGTTTGGTACAAGACACACTATAATCCATACACCAGAAGAACGGCCGTGAAATAGTCTTTCCTTTTTGGATACTGTTTTGATATTAAAATGCCGTTTTAGAGAATAAAGTAAAGAGTAAAAGTAAAGAGTAAAGAGTACAGAGTCAAAAAGTAAAGAGTCTTCGTAAAGAGTAGGCTGCAAAGTCGTCAGCGTGTTTCTGTCCCTTGCTAAAAAGGGTTGTGACAGGAAGGGCATCCAACGTGAAAACCTCTGCCAAATCAAACGTGCGAATCAGATGATTCACTGTGGCAACTCCCGGGTAAAAGGGAAAAAGCCGAAAGGAAGACAGACAGACAGCGAATAAAATAAAGGTTATGAAGACGATACGCTGAAAAACAATGCAGGCTAGTTGCTTCGGAAGATCTGAAACGTGAACACTGATTGGTCAGCTCGGCTTGCATATGTGCAGTGCCCGTCACACGCTAACTTCCGGTATACTTCCTGCTTCTGGTTTACTCTATGCGGAATTTATCTCCAACTTTCTCTTCAATAACAGTCATTAAATTTATTTATAAGATTGTGAATACACAATTTCTGGAAAAGGAGAGTGAAATGTCATCTGTGATGTCTAGCAGCATTAGTATAGATGTTAAATTCGACACGAGAATTGGGCTTTGAAAATGCCGGAATGCTTGGCTTTCTTGAAGATTATTTCACTGGTGAGTATTTTTGTCTGCATGCAAAATTCGATGATGGAATTTTTTTAATTTGATTTGTGTATAATCGTGTCTGGACTGGACATGCTGGATTGTGGGTTGTTTAGTTTTGTACGAAAATTGGTCAAGACCTGAAAAATACTTAAATGTATCATTCCTTTTACAGATGAACAAACTGATGATGATGATGCCAGCTGTGTTGATGAAGATTTGGATTTTGATGTTGATGAAGAAGAGGCATCTGTTAATAAAAGTGTGCATGAGTGGGGTGTGTGACGATGATATGATCCTTCTGCTGAACAGGATATAGATTAAGATAATAATGATGAGGACAAAGTTGATGAAGCTTACTTGTATAAAGAGATCAGAGAGTTTTGTTATATAGTTTTCTTATACTAGTTCTTCTCAAAAAATCAGCATATTGTGATAAAGTTCATTATTTTCTGTAATGTACTGATAAACATTAGACTTTCATATATTTTAGATTCATTACACACAACTGAAGTAGTCCAAGCCTTTTATTGTTTTAATATTGATCATTTTGGCAAAAAAGTAAAGAAAAACCAAAAATTCCTATTTCAAAAAATTAGCACATTTCATCTGACCAATAAAAAAAAAAAAAATGTTTTAATACAAAAAAGTCAACCTTGTTCAGTTATGCACTCAATACTTGGTCGGGAATTCTTTTGCAGAAATGATTGCTTCAATGCGGTGTGGCATGGAGGCAATCAGCCTGTGGCACTGCTGAGGTGTTATGGGGGCCCAGGATGCTTCGATAGCGGCCTGAAGCTCATCCACAGTGTTGGGTCTGGTGTCTCTATGGTGTCTCCATAGATTCTCTATGGGCTTCAGCTCAGGAGAGTTGGCAGGCCAATTGAGCACAGTAATAGCATGGTCAGTAAACCATTTAGCAGTGGTTTTGGCTCTGTGAGCAGGTGCCAGGTCGTGCTGAAAAATGAAATCTTCATCTCCATAAAGCTTTTCAGCAGATGGAAGCATGAAGTGCTCCAAAATCTCCTGATAGCTAGCTGCATTGACCCTGCCCCTGATAAAACACAGTGGACCAACACCAGCAGCTGATATGGCACCCCAGACCATCACTGACTGTGGGTACTTGACACTGGACTTCAGGCATTTTGGCATTTCCTTGTCCCCAGTCTTCCTCCAGACTCTGGCACCTTGATTTCCGAATGACATGCAAAATTTGCTTTCATCCGAAAAAAGTACTTTGGACCACTGTGCAACAGTCCAGTGCTGCTTCTCTGTAGCCCAAGTCAGGCACTTCTGCCGCTGGTTCTGGTTCAAAAGTGGCTTGACCTGGGGAATGCGGCACCTGTAGCCCATTTCCTGCACACGGTGGCTCTGGATGTTTCTACTCCAGACTCAGTCCACTGCTTCCACAGATCCCCCAAGGTCCAGAATCGGCCTTTCTTTCACTTTTTCCTTCCCACAGACGTCCCACTGAGGTGCATACAGCACTCTGGGAACAGCCTATTCGCTCAGAGATTTCTTTCTGTGTCTTACCCTCTTGCTTGAGGGTGTCAATGATGGCCTTCTGGACAGCAGTCAGGTCGGCAGTCTTACCCATGATTGTGGTTTTGAGTAATGAACCAGGCTGGGAGTTTTTAAAAGCCTCAGGAATCTTTTGCAGGTGTTTAGAGTTAATTGGTTGATTCAGATGATTAGGTTAATAGCTCGTTTAGACTACCTGAACATGATATGCTAATTTTTTGAGATAGGAATTTTGGGTTTTCATGAGCTGTATGCCAAAATCATCAGTATTAAAACAATAAAAGACCTGAAATATTTCAGTTGGTGTGCAATGAATCTAAAATATATGAACGTTTAATTTTTATCAGTACATTACAGAAAATAATGAACTTTATCACAATATACTAATTTTTTGAGAAGGACAAGTATATAGTTTTCTTCATTTCAGTGATTGTTTGAACCTGACAGTGTTTTTTTTTTTTTTTTTTTTTATCAGTATCATTTGAAGGCATTTAAACCTTATATAATGGTCGAAAAGATACATACTGATCTTATTGGCATAAACAGAAATCAAAAAAAAAAAAAAAAGTTGTTTTTTTTTTTTTTTGTTCATTTTGGGGGGTTACCACGGTGACTGATGGGTTTAAAAAGGGCGTGTCAGATTAAAATGAGGATGATTTCTCTTATCGGCTCTTCCTAAAACTTTATCTAGACATGATTTCTTAAAGTTTATATGGCTGAAGTGCATAAAAATGTTTGGTTGCTAAGGACTAATGATGTTGGAAGAAGTGCAATCTTTGTGCTCATTTTCTCTAAAACATCTTTTGAAATTCTCGGTCAGTTTTCAAGGTATTGACAAACATTTTGCTGCATTTTGCAGCTTTGGGCCTCCTCTGCATCTGACTGTGTAAAAAAGGTCATTTTTGGACGCAAAAGCCGACTTTCGGTGGAGTGGCTCACATTTAATAAATTATTCCAATCTTACAGACTATTTCATTGGTGCTTGTCTATGACACTACTAATCGCAGTTGTAAATTCAATAAATTAAATTTATTTATTTAACTAGAAAACTCAAAACAATAAATAATTTGTGGACTCTCAGGTCAGCTGATCAGCTGTGCTGTGCTTGAGATGAACCAGGAGTTTAAACACGGGACATAATGATATTGATAATGTACAGTGTTCATTTTATAATTGAATCATTGTATATTTTTAGCATTTTATTATAACATCGTATGATTATGCAGAGAGAGAGAGAGAGAGAGAGAGAGAGAGAGAGAGAGAGAGCGACTGTATGCGGTACAAACTTGTATAGGTTACTTATGCAAGGTTTACACATACATTCCCCTCTAAAGAACGTCCTGTAACAACTTACAAACAAATTCATCAAACGAACAGCCATTCATAAGCTGGAAAGCGTCTGTATATATGTGTGCGTGTGTGTGTGTATATATATATATATATATATATATATATATATATATATATATATATATATATATAAGTACTCTGTGTGATAAGCACCCAGAGCACTTTAAAAATTGGAGTGGGTGGGCGCTTACTAAAATATTACCAGCGGAGTGGAACGATAAGTGCTTATTATCATCAAGGTGGAAAACATGAATAATAACACAACAATAAAAGAGTTTTACTGGTATTTGAGTTATTCATTTTGTGGTATCAACCAAACTACTTACATGAAAGCTGAAAATAAACAGAAAACAGCTTAAAGACCCCTTACTTTTCCTTCTTTTCTTTTCGGCTGTTCCCTGAAACATTATCCCGGAAGTAAAATCAAGCCAATGAACACGAATGTCAACTTTAGCAAGTGGCATGTTGAACCAATCAACACAATTATAAACAAAAGCACATGGCCAGGAATTTCCTTAAATTTATGAAGTTAGTGAGCAGGAGAATCGGGTGAAAAATACTCGTCATCACTTTCTGATTGGTCCATATCTGCCTCATCACTCCATTCATTCAGAGCATCCCATAGTTTTGCTGTAGCAGTTTCTAATGGTTCCTCGGTTGTTGGACATTTACCAAGAGAATGCAGCAAAATATTTTCGTTTTTTAAAGCACGGCGGAACAATCAAATGTGTTGTTACTGATGAACATTATAGACATTCCCCAGTGGCAGGGGGTCACGAAATACCATGTAAACTCACTTTTACAGGCAATGAACACTTCATTTTACCGTTACAGAGACTGATCGAATAAAATTGGTAAGTCTGATTTACGATTTTGCTCCCAGTACACATGGGCGTTTATTGATCATTGCAGCATTATATTTAATTATCGCCGAGATCCCTCTATAATTGGGACGATATTGAAGCAGGAGACCTTAAAGCGGAAACCCAGTGACAGTGGCGATTATTTCGGCACGATGTTGACGCAGAAGGAGCATAAAAACAGAGCGCTCTGTGGGACAAGACCTCCGTTATTATTTAAGTTAATATTGAATCAGGACCTCTGATCTTTCAAACAGGTACTCTAATACCGCTTTAAATACAACAGCCCTTCCAATTAAACATTTAAATAGAATTGCTCTGTCGGTTGCACATTGCATGTGGGCGGAGCCCGCATTCGGCAAAACATACCAGAGAGACAGAGAGAGTTTTATGTGTGTGTGTGAGAGAGAGAGAGAGAGAGAGAGACAGAGATGGAGACAATGTGTGTGTGTGTGAGACGGGGTGGGGGGGGGGGGGGACTGCGTACAGAGTCAGCCAGAGATGAAAGGATTTAACTCCCTTTCGAGCGAGCACATTGCAGCTTATTTTTCAATTTTTTTAGTTGTTTAACTCAGTAAACGTTTAATAAATGTGGCACGCTCCGCCAACTGTGAGCAAAACATGGCTGAGCCGGACCTCCGGACCTCCTATCTGTCAAGCAGGGAGTGCGCTTTGAATTCCCTGTCTTAAATGCTCCGGCGTCCTGCGTGTGGCCGGAGCCCGCATTCAGCGGAGTGCACCACAAATGTGTGTTGTTTGTATGTTTGTGTGTGTGTGTGTGAGAGAGAGAGAGATAGAGAGAGACAGTGTTGTGTGTATGTGCGTTAATAAAAACTGTTTAATAATAATTTAATTAATAAGTATGTTAATAAAATACCAAATGTGTTTAATGTGTTAAAAAGTTTAAATGGTTTAATAAATAGTTTTCTTTTACTTTTAACACATATTTCATACAAAATTGGTGTACTTTTATAATTTTTAAAGGGTTTATGGGGTAGTCTTGAGAGCCTTGGAACGAATCACGCGTTTTACATGTAAAATGTGCCTCGACTTACAAAAACTCCAGGCTATGAAAAAGGTTCTGGAACGGAGTAATTTGGAAAGTAGAGGGCTGACCGTGTATGTATGTATGTATGTATGTGTATATGTGTGTGTGTGTGTGTGTGTATATATATATATATATATATATATATATATATATATATATATGGATATATAAAAAATGCAGCCATGAGGTGGGGGGGGCACCAACCAGTGTCTCTCCCCCTCATGCCGGTCCTAAGCCCGGAGAAATGCAGAGGGTTGTGTCAGGAAGGGCATCCGACGTAAAACCAATGCCAAACTTTTATGATGCAAATCAGAAGTATTACCCCCATACCGGATCGGTCGAGGCCCGGGTTCACAACGACCGCCATCAGTGCTGTCCATCAACAGGGTGCTGATGGAAATTGAACTACTGTTGGTCGAAAACGTCGAAGAAGGAGAGGTGGGAGGCGTGTCCGTAGGCAGAGAGAGAAGAGGAAAGGCATGAGTGTAGGACTAAGAGTGGGGACTTTGAATGTTGGAACTATGCAAAGAAAAGGTAGAGAGCTGGCTGACATGATGCAGAGGAGGTAGGTGGACATACTGTGTGTTCAGGAGACCAGGTGGAAAGGTAGCAAAGCTAAAAGCTTAGGAGCAGGGTTTAAGCTATTTTATCATGGTGTGGATGGGAAGAGAAATGGAGTAGGAGTCATCTTGAAGGAGGGGTTTGTCAGGAATGTTCTAAAAGTGAAAAGAGTGTCAGACAGAGTGATGAGTCTCAAGTTAGAAATTGAAGGTGTAATGCTCAATGTTGTTAGTGCTTATGCCCCACAGGCAGGATGTGAGCGAGAAGAGGAGAGATTCTGGAGGGAGTTAGATGAAGTGATGCAGAGTACCCCCAGAGGTGAAAAAGTGGTCATTGGTGCAGACTTCAATGGACATGTTGGTGCAGGCAACAGAGGGGATGAGGAAGTGATGGGCAGGTTTGGTATCCAGGACAGGAACGCAGAAGGACAGATGTTGATCGATTTTGCAAAAAGGATGGAAATGGCTGTGGTGAATACTTTCTTCCAGAAGAAACAGGAGCATAGGGTGACTTATAAAAGCGGAGGTAGGAGCACACAGGTAGACTACATCTTGTGTAGGCAATGTAATTTGAAGGAAGTCAGTGACTGCAAAGTAGTAGTCGGTGAGAGTGTTGCCAAACAGCATAGATGGTGGTATGCAGGATGACGCTGATGGTGAGGAAGGTGAAGAAGGCAAAGGCAGAGCAGAAGACAAAGTGGTGGAAGTTGAAAAAGGAAGAGTGTCGTGTTGTCTTCATAGAGGAGTTGAAACAGGCTTTGGGTGGCCAGGAAGTGCTTCCAAATGACTGGACAACCACAGCAAATGTGATCAGGGACACAGGTAGGAGAGGACTTGGTGTGTCCTCTGGAAGGAAAGTAGATAAGGAGACTTGGTGGTGGAATGAGGAAGTGCAGGAGTGTGTACAAAGGAAGAGGTTAGCTAAGAAAAAGTGGGACATAGAGAGGACCGAAGAGAGTAAACAGGAGTACAGGGAGACACCGCGTAAGGCGAAAGTAGCAGTGTCAAAGGCCAAACAGAGGGCGTATGATGACTTGTATGATAGGTTGGACAGTAAAGAGGGAGAAAATGATCTCTACAGGCTGGCACAGCAGAGAAATAGAGATGGGAAGGACGTGCAGCAAGTTAGATTGATAAAGGACAGAGAGGGAAATGTATTGACTGATGACAGAAGTGTGCTGGGAAGACGGAAAGAGTACTTTGAAGAGCTGATGAATGAGGAAAATGAGAGAGAAAAAAAGAGTAGAAGAGGTGACCATTGAGGAGCAGGATGTAGCAAAAATCAGTAAGGGTGAAGTGAAAAAGGGCATTGAAGAGGATGAAGAATGGAAAGGCAGTTGGTCCTGATGACATACCTGTGGAGGTATGGAAGTGTCTAGGAGAGGTAGCAGTAGATTTTCTGACAAGAACATTCAACAAGGTCCTAGAGCGTGAGCAGATGCCGGTGGAGTGGAGGAGAAGTGTGTTGGTGCCCATTTTTAAGAACAAGGGAGACGTGCAGAGTTGTGGCAACTACAGAGGGATAAAGTTGATGAGCCATACGATGAAGTTATGGGAAAGAATAGTGGAAGCTAGACTAAGGGCAGAGGTCAGCATTTGTGAACAACAGTTTGGTTTCATGCCAAGAAAGAGCACCACAGATGCAATGTTTGCTTTGAGGATGTTAATACAGAAGTACAGAGAAGGTCAGAGGGAGCTACATTGTGCCTTTGTGGATCTGGAGAAAGCATATGACAGGGTGCCAAGAGAAGAACTGTGGTATTGCATGAGGAGGTCTGGAGTGGCAGAGAAGTATGTTAGAGTGGTGCAGGACATGTATGAGAGATGTAAGACAGTGGTGAGGTGTGCTGTCAGTGTGACCGACGAATTCAAGGTGGAGGTGGGACTGCATCAAGGGTCAGCTCTGAGCCCCTTCTTGTTTGCTATGGTGATGGACAGGCTGACAGACGAGGTGAGACAAGAATCTCCATGGACTATGATGTTTGCAGATGACATTGTGATCTGTAGTGAGAGCAGAGAACAAGTGCAGAAAAATCTAGAGAGGTGGAGGTATGCCCTGGAAAGGAGAGGAATGAAGGTTAGCCTCAGAAAATCAGAATACATGTGTGTAAATGAGAAGGACCCAGGAGGAACGGTGATGTTACAGGGAGCAGAGATAACGAAGGTGGAGGATTTTAAGTACTTAGGCTCAACAATCCAGAGCAATGGAGAGTGTGGAAAAGAGGTGAAGAAGCGTGTGCAGGCAGGCTGGAATGGTTGGAGAAAAGTGTCCGGTGTGATGTGCGATCGCAGAGTGTCAGCAAGAGTGAAGGGAAAAGTGTACAAGACGGTGGTGAGGCCAGCGATGTTGTATGGCTTAGAAACAGTGGCGCTGAGGAAAAGGCAGGAGGCAGAGCTGGAGGTAGCAGAGATGAAAATGTTGAGGTTCTCTCTGGGAGTAACAAGGATGGATAGGATCAGAAATGAGTATATCAGAGGGACAGCCCATGTAAGATGTTTTGGAGACAAAGTCAGAGAGGCTAGACTGAGATGGTTTGGACATGTACAGAGGAGGGATAGTGAGTATATTGGCAGTAGGATGCTGAGGTTGGAACTACCAGGCAGAAGGCCTCGAGGAAGACCAAAGAAGAGATTTATGGATGTGGTGAAGGAAGACATGAAGGTCGTTGGAGTCAGAAAAGACGATGCAGAGGACAGGGTGAGATGGAGGCAGATGATTTGCTCTGGCGACCCTTGAAGGGAGCAGCCGAAAGTAAAATAAGATATATATATATATATATATATATATATATATATATATAATAAAAATAAAAGGACAGGACAAAGACTTTCTATTGAAACTCCATTTATCACTACAGATCTGTTTCGAGGGGTGGTGAAACAATCCTCTCTCTTCAGGTGATTATAGAAGAAAAATAGAAAAATAGAAAGAGAAAAATAGAAGAAAAAGCGATATAAATATATATAAATAAAAAGTGATTCCTCGCTTCTTCGAGCATCAGTTTCCGCAACTTCATTGTGTAGCTGTTTCTCAAAAAATATTCATTGAAAAAGAAAAAAAATTCAGAAATTAAGGAAAAATAGGAGAAAAGTTAAGGAAAATGCCACAAAACAAGGCCTATTATGCAAAAAAAAAACAAAAACAAAAAAAAACAACCCAAACAAACAAAAACAACAAAAAAATATTTTTTTTTATGTGGGGTGCGCATCTGTGTATGTATTTATATTTTATTTACATCACATACATTATTTTTTGAATATTTGTTATGATAGGCATTTATAGCGTTGAATATGTATTTATTGATGTTATATACACATATACAAAATACGTATACAGCAGTCGAGGGGGGTGGGTCAATCCTACTTCGCAAAAATCGGCGGTCGGTGTCTCGGTCCCCATTAACCGCGGAAAGTAAGAGATCACTGTATGTGTGTGTGTACAAATTTTCCATGATACGATCCACCAAAAATCTGCCCCATCCAACCAGCAAAATTTTAATTTTTGAGCTCTGCTGGGGAAATGGCCTTGTGCAGTGCTTCTCTATTATTTTCTGCGATGCCCCCTTTAGGAAGAAAAAAAAAAAAAAAAAGAACATTTCATGTGACTATAAATAGTGTTTACTGCACTTCATATCGTTTGCTCTGTGCTTTTTCCCTACACGATAGGGAACACGGCGAGAGTACTACTACCACCTACTGTAAAGGATGTGCAATTACACTTAATTCAAAGACAGTATGGCTAAAATGCATATTTCCCAGGGTCATACGCCCCCTCCGGGCAACACGCCGCTCCACTATTTGAGAAGCACTGGCCTTGTGAGAGCTCACCATAAGCCTTTCCACACTGCCATTTATAGCGTGCATATGCATAAAATTATCCTCATCCTTGTCTGTTATGCACCACCTCATGCCTGCCCATGTGACAGCTTCGCCACAGTTGATGATCGGAAGGGTTATTTGGCATTGTTTATTCTTGTTTTATTATTATTTATTATTAAATATTATTAATGTTAATGTACATGTATCATGAAATATTTATCGTTTTAATATGTTTATGTTTAATATATTAGGTCAAGTATACATGTTTGTGTCAGGTTATGAGTTTGGGAGGGTGAAATGGTCTTCTATTATTTTCAATGGGAATTCTTGTTTTATGTAACGAACATTTTTACTTACAAGCTTGCCCTTGCAACGGATTAATTTAGCAAGTCAAGGTATATATGTGTATGTGCTGTAATATGTTTGAAAGCTGAAAATGATCTTTTCACCAGTGTGTGCTGAAAAATAAGTGTTTTATTCTGTAGACGTAGCAGCACTGGAAATAAAATCAACATCAACAGGATATTAGTTCATAAATCTCTTCCTCTGGCTCAGATTATCAGTTCAGATGTTGGTAACAGCATTTGTGCTTTTAACAGATTTTAGCTTAATTTTCTCATCAAGTCATAAGATTATTTTTAATAAAAAAAAAAAAAACGTCTACAGCCAAGTACCTGGGTTGAAAAGAATGATGGCTCTGAGACAGCCCAGCTCAGTCTTATCCATCTGCATATCTCTCATCTTACTGACAAGCTCCGTCAGTACCCTGTATCAGCACCAAAACGTAGGAAACACACACACACACACACACACACACACACACACACACACACACACACACAAATACATGGTATGCTGTAAAATGACAATTTGGGGTGACAAAAAGGGACATGCAAAAGAAGTGACAGCACTTTTGTGTCAGATGTCAGAATACAAAATAAAGGCTCAGAGCACAAACAACTTTAATACGTTCAGAAACACAGACACACACATTGCTCTTTACCCACCTAAAAAACATCATAAAAAATTTGCTGGCTTGGAATATTTGTGTTGTGTGGTGGGTGTGGCTTTATTACCTGTCGAATATGGCCCCAACCTCTGCATTGTGCGCACTCTCCCTGTGTATTCAATCACAATGTGTTATTACAAAGTCAATACACAGATTATTACACTGTTCACATTTTTCTCATGTAAAGATTATGACTGTGTGCACCAGCAGAGACAGTGGGGCATATTCATGGAGTAACCAGCTGCAGGCTGTCGCTGAGAAGCGTTTGGGCTTGTGGATCGCACGGCACAAAAACAGCTTTATACTGCAAAGTGCAGTGTTAATAAATCTGCACAAAACGAATGGGACAGAAAAAAAAAAGAACAAAACCAGGTGAGAGTGAAGAAAAGAAATTCTCATGACATGATGAGAAATCACCCACTGATAATCACGTCATGATAAGCTTTAGTGTTGGACAATTAGAGATACATTGTGGAACAGTACAGTGAGAAGAAAGCACATGCATGAAGCTATGAGAACGCTATAGGATCAGTCATGCAAACAACAAACAAATAAATAAAAAACAAAAAGCAAAATGTGTGACTAACTGGATGATGAGAGAAAAATGAAGCAGGTGAGTCTCAAACAGCAGCCTGCAACCAGTTATTCCAAAATTTAATTCTAATACTGAGTATTAGTGTAAAAAAAATCTGTAAATATCTTTCATAAAACTAAAAATCTGTAGCAGATTAAGTGCTGTGAAGAAGCTTTAACGAAAGAAATATGTGTGTCTGTGTAGATATACTATACACCTACTATTTACATGAAAGAGCAACAATAAAAATAATCCAGGTATTCAAAATCTGCAGGTTCAACAAGACATCAACATCTTAAAGCTAATTCTATCAAATCCCTGCTGAAAGCTGATTGGCAGAAGGTGGCCATGTTCTTTTACACATTCCCACATGGATACAGTACTCCAAATTGAAACTCCATCACAATTTAAATTCCTGAGATTTCAACATAACTCCGACCCATATACCTTAGGTTTTGCATCAGGCATGAGACTGGGCATGGATTTAAAAAAAAAAAAAAAAAAAAAAAAAAAAAAAAAAAAAAAAAAAAAAACGGGGGGATATCACACTAAATGGTGGTATTACATGTATTTAAAAAAGCTTTGGAGCATTTATAATGTTATTGAATAATTCCCGTTTTTAAAATAAATCACATCAAAATATCTTAAGAATTGTAAGTACCCACTGTACGCCCACAATTTCAGTGTTCAAACAAAGTTAATACTTAATTATTTCTATAATAACTAAAGTAATAAAAAGAACCTAGAAATATCTAACATATATCATATTTATTACTACAGTCGGCCCCCTACTTATGAAACCTCCTGGGAACAAAAATTCCGGGTTACGAAAAACATTTTCACAAGTTTTCATCCCCAGGATACCAAAACAACCTCCCCTTACGAAAAGCGCCATATGCATCATTCAAACACGCCAATCAAAATCTCACACGATGCGCAAGTTGCTCTCTCCTTGGCTGTCTCCCAACATCCTGCCCCGCTGGGCTCCTATTGGCTAGGAGGGATGACGCAGCGAACTTCCTGCACCATACTTCCTGTTTGTCACACACGTGGCGAGTTGAACAGGACTGTTGGCTTGTTTTGAGATTGATCAATGCAGCAATATATTTTGTTATCGCCGAAACCCCTCTACAATCGGGACAATATTGAACCCAATATTGAATACAGTGATGGAGGTGATTATTTCGGCATGACATTGAAGCAGAAGAAGCATGAGCAGAGTGCTTCGTGGAAAAGACCTACGATCTCGCAAGGAAGCAAGTTAATATTAAATCAGGACCTCTGATCTTTCAAACAGGTACTGTAATTCCGCGTTAAATAAAACATCCCGTCCATTTAAACATTTAAATAGAATTGTTCCGTCAGCTGCGTGTTGAGTGTGGGCATGGCCCAAGTTTTGTGTGTGTGTGTGTGAGAGAGAGAGAGAGAGAGAGAAAGAGAGAGACAGAAGGAGGCTTTAGTTTTTAGTTTAGTTTTTTAAGTTGTTTAATTCAGTCAATGTTTAATAAATGTGGACCACCGATCCCTCAAGGAATCAAGTTAAAGTTGCGTTTGGGCCTCCAATCTGTCAAGCAGGGAATGCGTTTTGAATTCCACATCTTAAAATGCCGTCCTGCCTGTAGGCGTGGCCCGCAGCTCCACAATAAACATTTAATGTGTATGCAGTATGGATTTAATGTGTACTGTATTGTGTGTGTGTGTGTGTGTGTGTGTGTGTGTGTGTGTGTGTGTGTGTGAGAGAGAGAGAGGTGTGTGTGTGTGTGTGTGTTAATAAAAAATGTTTAATAATGGTTTAATTCATAAATATGTTAATAAAATGGTTTAATATGTTAAAATATTTAAATGGTTTAATAAATAACTTTCTTTTACTTTTAACACATATTTCATACAAAATTGATGTACTTTTATCATTTTTAAAGGGTTTATGTGGTAGTCTTGGGAGCCTTGGGACGAATCCGGCGTTTAACATGTAAAATGCACCTCTACTTACGAAAACTCCAGGTTATGAAAAAGTCTCTGGAACGGATTAATTTCGTAAGTAGAGGGCCGACTGTATATGTATTTATTCCAAAAATTCAATCATCTTACCTTCTAAACTTTCAAGATGAAGAGACCACTCTTAAAATTTGTCTTTGAGAAAAACAGTTTATTTACACTAACTTCTATGTTCAACACTCTGTACAAATCTCATTCTTGTTGAATTACTTCTTAAGCGTCATCTTCTTTGTGAGTGACAGGAGCTTGGCTGTTCTTTCATTCTTTTTAGCTCCCGCTGTGCTTTCTCTTCCTGTTCCTTCTGATGGTCTAACCCTGCTCTTTTTTGCTAGCTAAAATCATTTTTATAAAATACAATCTCTTATTATGCACATCTAAGTCGCTTTTGTATTTGAATGAATAAGTTAAGAAAAAATGAATTGATTCTACAGTATATCTGACTTTGTTTACTCGATGGCAGTACCCATGAAGTTAAAGGAATGAAGCAAACACACTTTTGAAATCACGTATACATTGCTCTCACTAGTAAAATTATAATTGCAAAAGCACAGTGCTGAGATGATTTCAGTAAATGTGACGGGCTCAAAAGTAGGCGCTTGCCGCAAGTGGCACACGAAGCTTGTGAGACAATGAGCGGCTTATCCGGACTTCCGATCTTTCAAGTGAGCAAGTGATGGTTGCTAAACAAGTATTCAACACGTATCACAAATCACGAAGAAGACAAGACTTCACTGCGAGAACTTACTGTTTAACACTAAGCCTCTAAAGAAATGCACATGTTTGTAGGAACATCGTATCACACAACTTCATCACGCTCGGAGGGGCGGGAGTTCAAACCCCCCCCCCCCCAAAAAAAAATATTTTAACAGATTTGGAATAATATAAAAAAATAGCCTCTGGAGGTCTGAAAAAGCAGATTTCCGCCAAAAAGTGGAAAAATCTCATGCCTGTTGCATACCATGCACAATAAGCAAATGTTATAAATCTGCTAAATGGGGCTTGGGGCTTTGCTGTTGCTTTAGGACAAGAGGATCTTTTTATAGTTCTTACAACAGTTGGAGGAAGTATCCCTGTTTTGTGTGTTCTCACTGAAGGAACTGTAAATGATTTTAGGTTTGTTTATGCCGTACGTCAGGGTTCATACTCGCCCACAACAAACCCCGGAATTGACTCTAGTGTACACAGATTGGTACAGTTTAAAATCCCAAACAGCCGAGTAAACAAAAGCTCTTTGTTTTATTTTTTAAATATACGCAACACAACACACAGCTCCAATCACGCCATCTGCCATTTCTATTTGTTCTTGGATGACACACAGAAGTGATGTGGCTAATTGATATCACTTCAGTGGTATTACTGGCGATGCGAATGCAAACAGGAATTACACTGAAAGTTTTCACGCTGTCACTGGGTTGCATCAGTCTTTACTGGGGCTTAGTTCTTAGGAGAGCACTCCAGGGAAGCGTTCCTTTTAAAAAAAAATTTCCAGAACCATTTGGTTCAAAAGCACTGTGTATGAAAACTCAGGTAATCTGTTTGCGGGACTCACAGATCATGAGACAAGAAGGGGAAAAAGAAATACAATATGGATGTAAGCTTTTCATACGTGACAACAGAAATGATAAACTGTAAGCAGGAGATGGTGGATCCAAGCACAGAGGTGCAGTGATGCTGTTTACGAGCCTGTATTAGTCTGTGGATGTCATGACATCACATGACTGAATATCGGAATCTAATAGGGAATGCAGTAGGCCTAATTTTTAGATGATGTATACATTTGTTAATGATTAAATAATTGAAATAATTTACCTGAGTCAGCATTTTACGCATGGTATACACCAGACTGATGTTACATGTACTCTTTGAACGCCATCCCTTTACTGTCCCTTCATTTGTGAGAGCTGTCATCAGTTTTAGACCACAAATACTCCTTTAACTCATACTGTTAATATCAGGTATTGATCTAATAAACCTGATGGAGGTTTGAAATGACTGGTGAAGCAAACACACATGCTGACTGATCTTTCACATGTTATTGGGACCCAGACACAAGCGTGCTTTGTGTACTGCATTTTCGAGGGTACAAATCGACTTGGCAAAAAAATGCATAATAAAGAAGAAAAACACATATACAAGTCACACTGTGCTGTAAGTCACAAACTCATGGAAACTGTCTACCTTGGCTTGAAAATCTGCTGGAAGTTTATGTGACGTTGTGGTCCTCACTCTCATAGAGAGGCGGTTGCGTTGCATGAAGCGGTAACGCCAAGAAGGTCCTCACACAAAGTCATTTATATTCATCTCCTTGACAACTACCTGGAAATAGAGACGCAACTGCACTGTTGACAAGCCCCTCCCTGAGGCACATTGCTCAAGCACCCATGTGCAAACTTGTTCCTCTAGCTGTGGCCATCTAGCTTTTAGCACGTGATTAACCGGTTTTGTTTTCTTCATTGCAGTAAGAATAATCTCCGGTTTTCTCCGGTCCTTCACAAGTTTCTCGTCAATCCAAACTTTCTTTCTGCTGCTTGATTACCAGTTTCTGATGCATACTTCACTACTTGCAGCTTGTAATCCACAAAATAGGATTTTGTTTCAAGTTTATTTGCATTTGGGGCCTCGTGACCCATATTGCTAATTTACAAAATACATACAGTGCGCTTTTAATACAATTTTTCATATCGGCAGATTTCTTTTCAAGTATAATGATACAGATCTGATAAGTTGTACATTTGTAGATGACAATAACATTCATTTTATAAAATGGAAGATTTATTATAATAATATTCTGGTAAAAACTGCTGTCTGCTGGCCTTAAAAATAAGGATAAGCAAGTAAGAAATGATTCTCATCTTCCTTACAGTTTAAACTACACTTTGTGCACAGCACATTGGGATTCTCATCACATTTAAATTGAGATAACTGAATTTTCAACTTGTGTGAAGCACAACGGAATTTACAATACAATCTTAGTAAATCCTTTTCTGAAAACAATTCCACTACATACTTCTCTACACCTAAATTGGATTTAAAACCACTATAATATTTTTGAAAAGATGATTAAAAAATTTTAGAGTGCCGATTTTGAAATTGAATATCCTTACATCTTTGTGAAAATACTTCCATAAATAAGTTTGTCCTACCACAATATTGATCAATCCACACGTGCAAACCATGTTTCAAACAATAATCCCCGAATACGAGAAACCCAACAAATTTTATTTTGCTCATCAAAACACTTCAACATTTCATAACAAGCCCTTGGGTAACGCGAACTATCCATATGAACAAGTCTACACCAGTAACTAATACAACGACTGTAATATCTAATACAGCGGTTCTTAACCTTGTTGGCGGTACTGAACCCCACCAGTTTCATATGCTTATTCACCGAACCCTTCTTTAGTGAAAAATAAAATACGATTTTTTTTTTTCAAATTCAAGACAGGTATATGTTTTTACTGGGGCACCAAAATGAACCGTGCATTAACATCACTGTGTTCAAAGAACAAAACCATTACAATGCATGAACTCCCCCATCACAACTACTTACATTTTTATGTGAGGTGCGCATCTGAGTGCGTGCACGCGCATCTGTGTGTGAACGCGCGCGTGAGTCTGCATGTGTGTGTATTTGTTTTATTTACATCTTATACATTATTTTTGAATGTTTAATCGTTATTATAAGCATTTACAGTATTGAATATGTATTTATTGATATTATATGTACATATACATGTACGTATACGTCCGTCAGCACAGGGTTGATCCTACTTTGCAAATCATACAGATAGGACGCCGACTAATATCACGTTCCGTTATATATGTGAATCCATGTTGTATGTATTCGTCCGACCACTTTCTTTTTTACTCAACATAGTATGGATTAAAACATTAAGAAAGAAATCACACGACGTACCATCACAACAGTCACAATTCGACTACTGAGCACACCAAATTTCCTGCAGCACAGATTGGCCAAGCAATGTAGCGTGATCCCCTGCAGCCAGTGATGGCCAATCAGGGCGTGTTGTCATGAATATGAGTCAGGTGTGTGTCTTGATCTCCGCCGAACCCCTGAGACTGACTCACCGAACCCCTAGGGTTCGATCGAACCCAGGTTAGGAACCACTGATCTAATACACATATAACTCCTCCCCATATCACCAAGGATAATGTTACTAGACGTATGTTTAGAAACCCCAAGACACCTTTTGAAGAAATCAGATTGGACTTTTTCAATTGGTTCCCTGAAACTACAACCCCAAATTTCTGCACCATAGAATAATATTGAAGAAATCTTATAATCAAAAATTTTAGCAGTAATTTGAAATGGCATTGAATGAAAAGAAATGATTAATCTATATACTGGAACAACTGCCTTTCTTGCCTGGATAGAAATAGTATCACACGCTCTCGACCAAATTAATCTTGAAGAAAATGTAAGTCCTAAATACTTATAATATGAAACGCACTTGAGTTCCCTACCAGCATAAGACCAACACGCCTTCCATTTTAATGGACCCCCATTTCTGAAAACGACAACATTAGACTTGTCAAGATTTACATCAAAACCCTATTTAATGCAGACCTTTTCAAGAAAATCTAGTTTTTTTTTTGTAAGCCTATCACTGTGTCATCAACCAAAACAAGATCATCTGCAAATAAAAGTAATAGTATTTCTTTAATATTCTCTTGAACAAATATGCCTCTAAGATTACTTTGATTAAATTCATACACAATTTCATTAATAAAAATGATGGAGAACTGGGCTTAACATACAGCCCTGACGAACACCAGCAGAAGTGGTTAACTTTTGCATACATATCACAAAGAACATTAAATAATTTACCACATATACCCTTTTGATGAAGAACATACAAAAGTTTTTAACTAAATCGAAAGCCTTCCGAAAGTCGATGAAAGCTACATAAAAACGATGCCTTGGTTTTTTTTTTAAATATTTTTCACATAATGACTGGAGAGTAAATGTATTATCAATAGTCCAATAATTACTCTGAAAGTCTGCTTGTGATTCCTAAATAATTTCCTTTAATTCTACCCATTTCCTGATCCTATCCTCAATTATAGAAGTAAAGACTTTACCTAAAACATTTAATAAAGATATACCACGATAATTATTGGGATCCATAACATCACCCTTCTTAAATAAAGTAGCCACCATTCCAATATTCCAACGGTCAGGAAAAACACCACTGTCCAAAACTGAATTAAACAGAATCTCAAAAAAAATTTTGAGATTCTGAAAATAGGATTTTGGGGACATTTCTTCAGTGATACAGGATGAGCAGGTACTGGAACCCAAGCCTAGAGTGCCCTCTTGTGGTTGTGAGTGTAAGAATAACAAACATGTAAAATTATGTTCATTAACACACACACGCACGCATACACACACGCACGCATACACACACGCACGCATACACACACGCACACACGTGTGTGATTCCCGGTGAAATTGATTCTTGCTGCGAGTGAAAAGAAGCGGGTTCGTGGCATGCGGTTGATTGATACCGCAAAGGAATATGGTCAAATTCGTCTACCATCGGTACGATATTGAAGCAGAATGAGACCTTAAAAGGTATACGTTTATAATTTTAAAGGGTTTAGGGGGTAGTATTGGGGGCCTTGGAACGAATCAGGCATTTTACAAGTAAAATGCGGTTCAACTGAAAAAAAAAAAAAAAAAAAAAAAATCAGGTTACAAAACCACTTCTGGAATGGATTAATTTCGTAAGGTGAGGAACCACTGTATACGTATATATTTCACATACAAGTTGTTCTGGAGTATAAATCACACCTTCAGCCAAAGTATGAAAAAAAGTTGAACTTGTAGTCCAGAAAATACGGTAACTTGAAGATGAAGGTGAATCTGTAATGTTATCAGATCGTGGCGTTAGACCTATTGGAAGGTTTCTGTCTATGTAGATGTAATGATCATCATAATATTACTTTAATATAATTTGTGTAAGCTCTCTAATATAGAGTAATAACAACAACAGTATATGCTCACACCAAAAGGTAACAACTTACTACGACTAAGTGCACACTCGTGGAGAAACACACACACACACACACAATGTCCTGTAGAATGAAATGGGCGCCTCACGGTACCTTCAGCGTAGCTCGCATGAAAGGGCACAAAGTCTGGTTTATATAAAGCGCTTGTTTTTACACACGGCTGATTTTTAATCCCTGCTGCACATTTATTTTCGAATGAACATAAATAATGGAGTCAAACTCCCAACATGTAACCATGGTTAGCAATCTACTGAAGAATAAAGTATTACTGAGTCAGGGGAGAAAACTCCTCAGCTGAGACCTGTGGAAATCCTGTAACAGGATCAGGATGGAGCTGTAGTCATTTGCGTGTCATGCTTGTTCTAAATTCCCTAGTGCCTCTCGAGAGTTCGACCAGAGCAAACACGAAAACCCTCAGACACCGGTATGGAAACAAGTTTTCTTTCACATTCTTTTATGGTCTGACATCCAACATAACAGTGTTCCAGCTGTTTGTGTGCAAGCACCTGTCGTTACTTTCTCTGCCTTCATGACCCTGCCAACAAGACCAAACATTTAATCAGTGGGTATTTTACCCCCTCACTCAAACATTCCCGCGCATTGTGCATCAGCCTGCTTCTGGAGGTGGGACTGCATCAAGGGTCAGCTCTGAGCCCCTTCTTGTTTGCTATGGTGATGAACAGGCTGAAAGACAAGGTTAGACAAGATTCCCCATGGACCGTGATGTTTGCAGATGACATTGTAATCTGTAGTGAGAGCAGAGAACAAGTGGAGGAAAACCTAGAGAGGTGGAGGTATGCCCTGGAAAGAAGAGGAATGAAGGTTAGCCTCAGCACGACAGAATACATGTGTGTGAACGACAAGGACCCAACAGGAACGGTGAGGTTACAGGGAGCAGAAATGAAGAAGGTGGAGGATTTTAAGTACTTAGGCTCAACAATCCAGAGCAAAGGAGAGTGTGGAAAAGAGGTGAAGAAGCGTGTGTTCGAAAATGTCAGAAAACGTGTTGCTCAATTTGAAACGCAATAATTTATTATTTTCATGTTGGGACCTTTAATAGTGACAGAGAACAGGTTTTTTGCCTCATCATTGTCCCCTCCCATCATGCTTTCCGCCGTTGTTGCTTAGACAGTACTGGCCAATGAGAGCCGCTGTTTCACTGAACTGGTGAAATTGACAAATCACACGGCATGGTTGATACTGATTTTGGTTTGGTCACTTTTTGGTACAGTGTAGGATAGGGGACACGCATTTTTTCAACACAACTGGCCGGTATATTTTTATTTTTTGAGTCTGTGAATGTTCAGGCAGGGTTTTAATCTACAATTTCGGCCTAACCAGCCGTGTTACAGCCAACAAAGATATTTTTAAGGCTGGCTTAATTATACTTAACACCCCCACCAGCCACCTTTTAGGGGTATGCGCTCTGCTGCCTTATTGCACAACACCTTCACAGAATCCTGGCTAGAACATTGAATAAACGCTCAAAGCCACATACGCAGGCTTGGAAAAATACAACAGCCTTCACCAGACAATCACACACCAAAACCAGACAGGAAGTGAGCAGTGACACCAAAATAAAGTGTACTAAGGCAAGACCAAAAGCTCGATACCAAGACCAGACTCACATTCTACAAACATATCCCATCGGACCTGAGAACAAATCAGGGCCTTCCAGGAGATGGTGGAAAACATTTCTGGAGATAAGGAAGCCTAGCAAGCTCATTTTCCCAGTGGTCCTACCCGAGATAAGCAGAAGGAAAAGAACCAATGGACAGATGGATGGTGCAGAACCTGAAGGGAATGTTGTGGCATTAAGAATGAATTGAAACTGCTCTGAGCACAAGCTTTCACCCAGTCCCACTGGAGTGTTTCTCATAGAGAGATTCATGTTAACCCCAGAAAATTAAATCCGTACCCACTCACACACCATAGAAAGAATTGACAGAACATGTCCCAGCTTTTGTTCTGCACTGTTCAATCACCATCATTGTTTAGTTTACTTCTCCAGCATAACTGTGGTGTCACCATCTCAAGTCAATGATGTTGTATTCACTGCTTGAACTATTACGAAAAGAAGTGCTGCCAGGAAACTGAAAGCTGGATGAATAAACAGACTGGACTAGAAGTACTGAAAAGGTTGTGCACTGCATGAATACTTGATGTAAAGTTTGAGATAATGAGCAACAACTGCATTTAATTGAACATTCTTCCCTACAGAATGCCTCAGGAGTTCCACTTCTGAAGGCACTGGATGATGTCTTCTGTGTGAACATACCCAGTGTGGGCAGTGTTGCATAACCCACACCAGAATGTGCTGTATAGTCTCCTACAACTCTTCATCCTAATTAGAGGAAAAAAATCAGGAGTCTTATTGCTAGTCTGTCAAAGAGATGAAATGAATGAATACCGCAATAAAATAACATCACACCGGTGGCTGACTAGTTAATCTGCTATCATTTAGATTTCTGATGAGGATGCTTCTGCGTCTCAGGCTGCTCAGCTGGCTTAATGAGAGTCTCACGTTCATCACCGGAATAAAGTCCTGCTGCAGGTCTCCTCCTGAGACCTCGGGTTAAAGTTCTTGAACTTACAGTTACACTGATACAGCTTCTGCAGAGTAATGACCTCTGTTCTGGAATGAACACAGTACTCGCGCTGCGAATGAGCGCCACCATGCTTGTTACTGTGATGACACCGTCGTTTTAAGGGGAAGTGGCCGAGAGAAGTTTGGGTCACAACCCATGAAGACTTTTCCACCTAATATCCGTCTCCATTGATCTGACTCCATGTGCGAGGGAATTTCACATACAAGTCGCTCTGGCGTACAAGTCACACATTCATCCAAAGTATGAAAAAAAAAAAAAAAAAAAAAGTGTTACTTGTGGTCTGGAAAATGCAGTACAGCGATTCCTGCAGAGCTGGTATATATTTCCCATATGTTCCCTGTAATACAGACCAAAGAATCAGATCTGAACGCAAATGGCACAGATCCGAAATGCAGCTCCTCTGTCTGCTGCGAAAAGCAGCTTGAGCAGTATGTGCACCTCCCCCCAGGACCACCATATATATTCAGAAATATTACATTTTTATAAATACGTGCCTGAGATGGCAAAAGGTACATCGAGTGTATGAAACTTATTTTTTTGAAAACAGAGTATAGCCGTCTGTTCATAGAAGGGACGGTTTTGCGTGACGTGCAAAAAAATTAGCCTCTTAAGTTTTTTGCGAATATATTTTCAGTTACCCTCAAACTAAATTTTACTTGTCCATTCGGCAATGATTGCTCACATGTAAGCTCGGCTAAAGACATCATACAGATACAGTGAGCCAATTTCTACAGCTCCCGCATCGCTCACCTTCAGAGATGGCAGGAAGTAAAACTTACACCTTCATTTATTTAAAAAAAAAAAAAAAAAAAAAAAAAGAATGAAAAAAAATCTACATTTACTTCATGAGTCACATCATTCACTCAACCGGGCAACCAATCCCCAGCATGCACACGCACACACATGCGCACACAGACACTTGCACACACACACACGCATGCATTCACGCACACACACACACACACACGAACACACATGCGCAGACACTTGCGCGCGCGTGCACGCACGCACGCACGCACACACACATACACACACACACACACACACACACACACACACACACACACACACACTTCATGTTGACTGGGAGTGCACTCAATGCGTGGATGTAGCGAAGGTTACCTATCGAAGATGGCACCTACTCCAGCACCGTGTGCACTGTTCCTGTGAACGTGAAGTCCAGTGGCCAGCAGGATGCCGTCCTTCACAGTGATGGAGCGATGAGAGAAAGAAGCAATCAGCAGTTCATTCCAACCTGAGGACAAGAGAAGCGCAGGCAAACATATACGAGTCTTCTGGTAAAGAAGTGCCTCTCCTGAACTGTTTATGTGCACTACAACTGAAAAATCTTCACATTTATTTAAAACAAAATAAAACGTTCAACAATATGAAACTTTGATTCAAAGAAATCAAATATGGAGCAGTTGAGAAATAGAAATAAATGATGGCAGATGGCACATCATGATTCCTGTGTCGCTTCATTTCAGCTGGACAAACAAAAGGTTTAAAAAAATATGTGTTTGGGCAGCATGCTGGCGTACTGGTTAGCACGGCCACCTCACAGCAATAAGGCCCAGGTTCGATTCCCAGCCTGGGCGTTCTGTGTGGAGTTTGTATGTTCTCCCCGTGCTTGCATGGGTTTTCTGTGTTCTTCGGTTTCCTCTCACAGTCCAAAAACATGCACAGGAGGCTAATTAGTTGTTCCAACTCGCCCCTCTATGTGAGTATGAATGATTATGTGAGTGTTGGTGTTGAAATAGCCTGGCAAGCTGTCCAAGATGTACTCCACCCTCACCCGGAGTCGGCTGAGATGGGCGCCAGCATCCCTGTGACATTAATCAGGATTAAGTGGTTCAGAAAATGAATGAATGAAAATATTTGTTAGACGAGGGGTAGAATTCGAGAATTCTAAATTATAATCGTGAGCAAAGTTCTACACCACAGAGCTCACCCTGAGCCTGTCCCGCCTTCCCTTTACAAACCAAGTAACGCCTGGCTGTCCCCTGAACACCACCCCCTCTCCCTGAAATACAGTGAGCCGCCGCACACTCCCTTAAAATATTAAATGCCATCTTGAACTTCCTTAAAATGCCAAGCGCATTTCCCCTTGGGAAACTGTGTGCCGCTGCATTCCCCTGAGAAACCAGGCGCCATCCCGGCCCCCTTCAAAACCGGGTACCCCCCCCCCCTTCTAAAACAGGCGCCATCCTGTCCCCCCTCCAAACCAGGCGCCACCACCCCTTTCAAACCGCCCCGGCCGCCGCCCTTAGAATGCCTAACACCGCTTTTGCCGCCTCACAACACCACCAGGCTTACTTGACCATAACAAAGTTGATTGGTTGAGTCTGGCCAATGATGTGTGAGAATGTCTTCTCCCTAACTCCCCAGACTTGAACGAGTTTTATGCAGAATTTATTCCTAAATTAAAATAAATATAAATAGCCCAATTTAAAAATTAAAACAAATTTAACGCATCACATAAACAAGAAGTACACAGTGTGATGAAGAGCACCAACCTGTACACTTAAATCCCTTCTCTGGAAGGAGATTTACCTGCACGCAGAAGGATGACCTGATCATCCAGAGACAGCTCGGAGAAGTGAGGAATTCTCTTTGCCCACTCCACCAGAGTAAACAGCTGTTTATCAGCAGCCTGGCAGATGTTCGTAACAGGATCGTTTTCCTGGAGAGGATGTGAGAGAGAACAATAGAGCGATTCAGGTGATATACAGCACACAGCTCATTCAAAACTACAAAAATACCTGGTGCGCGCACGTGTGTGTGTGTGTGCGTTTATATGTGATGGAAAATACACAGGACAACAAGAGGTTTACCTGTGAGGGGCAATATTGGTGATTTTTAAAGTGGATAAAGTCTGGGTGTCATTTTTTTATTTTACGGTCCTCCCTACCCAATAATGGAAACATTTTCATCACAAGCCTTGTTACAAGAAGAAAAAAGTAAGTCACAGTCCCATCGAGTTTCAAACTTATGACTGAGATGCAAAGAATTGATTAATACAATCCTATTCACTGAAAACACTTTACATAGTGATGCATGATAATGATAAAATTCAGAAAATGTGCTGGTGCATTTTATTTACTTTTGATATACTCTAATAATCCTAACGGGGGAAATTACTGCCTCTGCATGCAACTCATCCGAACAGAGCGCGCGCACACACACACACACACACACACACACACACACACACACACACACACACACACACACACACACTCTCTCTATCTCTCTCAGAGCAGTGGACTTCCACACACTGTGGTGCAGGGAGAGCAGTTGGAGGTTAAGTGCCTCGCTCAAGATGTGGAAGAAGGGAAGGTGCCACTCACTCCCCCACATTTTCCTGCTTCTTCGGGAATCGAACCAATGATCTTTCGAACACAAAACAGCTTCTCTCATCATTAAAGTACGGCTGGATTCCTCACATGGGGATAAGACAAAAAATATATACAGTACAGTGGTACCTTGACTTATGAAATTAATCCGTTCTGAGCTCGTAAGTCAAAATATTCTTGAAATAAATTAAAAAATCCCATCGGAAATAATTGAAAACCAATTAATCCGTTTCAACCCCCTCCAAAACTCATAACCTGACACAAACACGTATATTTCACCTAATGTATTAAAGATAAAAATATAAAAGAAAAAAATATTTCATAATAATAATACATGTACATTAACATTAATAATTAATAAATAATTATAAAACAAGAATAAACAATAAGTCAACTAACCCTTCCAATCATCGACTACAGCAAAAATGTCACGTGGGCATGAAGATGTCATGTGAGCAGGCATGAGATGGTGCGTAACAAAGGAAGAGGAGAATTTTGTGCATGTGCACGCTACGAATGCCAGCGAGGAAAGGCTCGTGGTGAGCTGCCACAAGGCCAGTGCTTCTCAAATAGTGGGGTGCGGTGTGATGCCAGGGGGGGCACGTGTGACCCTGGGAAACATACTTTGTTTGCTATACTGTACTAGAATTAAGTGTAATAGCACATCCTCTACAGTAGGTGGCAGTTACATGTAAAATGCAGTTCAATTTATGAAAAATGCAGGTTACGAAAAAGGCTCTGGAACGGATTAATTTCGTAAAGTGAGGTACCACTGTATATATACACACACACACACATACATACACATAGCGCTGTGCAAAAGTTTTTGCCTCTTACTGATTTTTTGCACCTTTGTCACACTTAACTTTTTCAGATCATCAAACAAATGTAAACATTACACAAAGATAACCCAAGTATTCGTAACATGCAGTTTTCCTGTTGTGATTTTATTTGTTTAAAAAAAAAATCTGATCCAAACCTACATGAACCTCAGTGAAAAAGTAATTGCCCCCCACATGTTAAAAGGTGAAGTAATTGTGATTAATCCGATTATTGGGGGAAACGGAGTTCATTTTCATGGCCACACCCAAGCCTGATTGCTGCCAGATATTTCCAATCAGGAAATCCCTAACATAAAACCTGTCTGACAAGGTAAGGTCGGCCATACTGAACAAACATCAATCATCATGCCGCGATCCAGAGAGCTTCAAGAATATCTTCTAGAATATGCTTCAAGATACCTAAAAGCTGGTTGCATGCAAGAGAAATGCAGATTTTTTTTTTCCTTTTTAAAAAAGTAACTCAAATTATACAGGATGGTAACTTAGATCTAATCCAGGTTCCAGATGTACATAATTTCTTAAAAAGCAAGTACACTGTTAGGAATTATAACTAAACAAACAACACCATGTGACATGACCATGCTGTAGAAAACAATGCTGAGTTCTGACACGCATTTCCCCTCTGTGGTTGTCTGCCGAGCCGAAGGAAAGATTATAAACAAGTCATTGAGCTCAGTCACTCAGCTCATTGAAAACCACAAACACCTGCCGTATGTGTGTATGTATGTATGTATGTATATATACATATATACATACACACACATACACGCTCGTGCACGTAAGTGTGTGTCCATTTGAGGTGCATGCATGTGTGTGCATGCGTATTTGCTAAATCCTAAGGACTAGTATACGCTAGTGTTGGGACATTCTGTTCCTCACTTCTTCAAAGTGCTTTTAGGGTTGAGGTTAGAAGGTTTCCGTCATGTGAGTGGGAGAGAGACAGAGACTCACAGAGCTGGTGCCTGAGCTCCCATCTGCATGCAGCTCGATCTTCTGTTCCACAGCCATCTCCGCTTCTAGAATCTTCTCCACCGGCATTTCTTCATTCACAACACTGGTGGACTCCACTTCTCCATCTCGCTCTTTATTCCTCTGACGCTCCTCCTGAACAGCTGCAACACCAACGCACACAAACGCACAGACACACATACACGCAAGGACGGACATGCGCTTCATATCATTACTGATCCAGTTCCTTAAATTTAACACCAAAAAGGTGTGTGAGAAATAGATAGTGAATTTGGTTGAGATGTTCTCTCCTGTACAGCTATAAAATATATCAAAAATTCCCCATGAAGTTGAGGAGCATCACTGATACCTTCTCTCTTCATGCCCATGGCAAGACATTTCTGGTAGCGGCAGTACTGGCAGCGGTTCCTTTGGCGCTTATCCACCGTACAGTCCTTGCTATCCCTGCATGTGTAGCTCAGGTCTTTTCTCACAGTTCGCTTAAAAAATCCTTTACATCCCTCACAACTGTAGACACCATAGTGTTTTCCTAAACACACACAAGCATGACCAGAAGAAACCAGTTAGGGATCACTCACAGGACACACATCTCACAGAGGTCAAGTGAATTGAAGATATTTAATTTACAGGAGATGAACCTCAGGGGTGAATGTGAGACTTAAGAGAAAGAGTTGGTGAATTTCTAAACAACAGCCTGTTTATGGAACAATGGTGGACCGGTGGTAAGGTGCTGGATTGCTGATCCCAAAGTTGGACGTTCAAGGTCCTCTATTAACGGGTCGTCCCTGCTGTTCCCCAGTGCAGCTAACTGTGTTATAAAAGGCCAGTCATGTCTCCCTAACGTTTCTTTTGTCTGACTGACTTTCATAAAGAGTAGCCCCATAAGCATCAGCATGTTTCTACCCTGCGATGGCCTGTACTTTGCCCTCGCCTAGAATTAGCCGAGATGGGCGCCAGCCGCCCCGCAACCCTAATTAGGATTAATAGGTTCAGAAAATGAATGAACTCACTGTTCATTTCTACTTCTCAATTTTAAAGTTGGCGAGAGTTGAAGAGATGTGCTGGAGTTTAAAATCACGGCAATTCAGCTGATGTTCATCTCACAGACCGAGTCACCACAACCAACCAGTGAATCAGTGCAGCAGGAGAGCAACGGGTTATTTCAAATGTATCGATTATAATTTCTTACTTAACCTCATGATTTTTCACCAACTAGTTTATGAAAGTTTATTATTCAGAACATTTCATTTATCTATCCACTGCCGCCACGATACGAGAACGGAGTAAGTGGAGGAAAATGATGATGCTGATACAGTCGGCCCTCTACTTACGAAATTAATCTGTTCTAGCACCTTTTTTGTAGCCTGGAGTTTTCGTAAGAAGAGGCGCATTTTACATGTAAAACGCGTGATTCGTTCCAAGGCTCCGAAGACTACCCCATAAACCCTTTAAAAATGATAACAGTACACCAATTTTGTATGAAATATGTATGAAATGTGTTTAAATGGTTTAATAAATAAAAATAATTTTCTTTTAACATTTTATGAACATATTAAACCATTTTATTAACATATTTATTAATTAAACCAAACATTTTTTATTAACACACATACTCTCGCTCTCTCTCTCTCACACACACACACAACACACATTTGTAACGCGCTCCGCCAAATGCGGGCTCCGCCACACGCAGCGCGCACTCGATGCCGGAGCTTGAGACGGGGAATTCAACGCACACTCCCTGCTTGACAGATCGGAGGTCCGGACTCAACATTAACCTGTTTCCTTGAGGGATCGGAGGTCCGAATGAGCCGCGTTTTGCTCACATTCGGCGGAGTGCGCCGAATAAGCTGAGCACTCTCAAAAGAGAGTTAAAGAACACCTGCCTCCTTTCTGACTGACTCTGTACACAGTCCTGTGTCTGTCAGGGCAAGGGCGCCACATCTCTGCTCAAATCGGTTATAAAAACTGTCTTCATTCCTTATTGTTTCACTTGGTTGACTAGTCATGTAAACCCATAATCATTACCAATGAGCCGTGTTTATAAGATTATAAGATGAGCACTCTCAAACTCACGAAACTCATGAACCAACAGTACAACTCTCCTTTACGCGTGTGACAAACAAGCTTTATGGGTGCAGTACTATGGAGATTCAGCTCCCTCCTGGCCAATGGGAGAGCAATGGGAGGCCAGCGGGGTGGGATGTTGGGAGACAGCCAATGAGAGAGCAACTTGTGCATTGTTTGAATTTTTGAATAGCCCATTTGAATTTTTGAATGGCGCGTTTGGCGCTTTTCATAAGAAGTTGTTTCGTATACAGAGGGCGAAAATTTAGGAAAATATTTTTCGTAACCTGGATTTTTCATATTCAGAGGTTTTCGTAAGTAGAGGGCCGACTGTATTTCATTAAAATAAACTGAAGTCCCATAGACTATGTACACTGTACTATAATTACACACTGAATCTGAGGTGCAATATTGTTTCAGTATATACAGTAACCCCGCCCATTCGCGGTTCACCAGTCCCCGCCCGGCATACTCGCGGATTAGCGGCAGCCCGGGAAGTTACTGGCATGTGATTCAAATTTAGCCAATAGCTGAGAGCTTTGTTTCCCCCTCCTGCTAATTGGTTGCAGATGATGTGTTCACCTCTTTTACTCTCCTTCACACACGTTTTCAATGTGATTGCTTTAATTGCAAAGTACATTTTTAGTGCGTTTTTAATTATTATTTAAGCGCAATGATGCCACTCAAACGCCATGCATCTTATCTAGCTTCTGATAAGGAGCCTAGCGCTTTATTTATTAATAAATATTATCACAGTACAAAATTAAAAATATTTTACTTAATCATTACTACATTTTACTGCATTATTACTGTATTAATGAGTAAGGCTGCCTATAGAATGTGTTTAACAAGCATATTTTAACAGATGCAATATCATACATAGGGTTTTAAAACCGCATTAATAATTTGCAGATTTTCAGGATCCGCAGGAAAGGGCCGGAACACAACCCCCATTATTCGCACTTTGTAGAAAGATAATGAAAAGCAAACTAAAATGTAATTTACAGCTTATATTTATATATTTTAACCATGACACAGACTGGTCAGGTGAGCTCTACACTTTTAGCAGAGGTAATAAGAACCAAAACAGAACAACGTGAAATATGAACAGAAACACATTAGATAAAGATTGATAATTAAACTACTTTGATGTGATACAAATTAAGGCAGAAATCAGTGGGTGAAAGGAGAAGAAAAGAACTCAGCTGTAACCTTTCCTTCTTTCACTCCTGACCGCAGTCAGGAAACACGTGAGACCTATTTATTTATTTTCTTCAGGCCCAATTTGGCCCTTAAAGGAATCTTGCTACATCTTATAATACCAGCCTCCAGCTTAAATTTCCATTTTAATGCATGGTGATGACAATGCTGCCTGATCAAGTTACAAACTGTGAGGGTCCATCAATTTGATTCCGGCATGATCAACTCGGAATAATGATTAGATATAGGACAAGTGAGATTATATCTTTCACCTGTGGTATATGAACCATTTTACAGTAATTATTTCCAGTTCTGCTTGTCCCCTAACTTTTAAGGTCATATTTTCCTCCAGGCCATAATCAGGGTAAACATAACATGGAAAGCATTTTTAATGAATTAACCGAAGCAAAACCCTTCTCCGTGAACAACAACTATAATATGATAAATTAAAACTGAGGTTAATGAAACAAATTGTCCTTAACCAACCTTAATTTGGGGTCAGGTCGCGGGGGGAGCAGCCTAAACAATGAGGTCCAGATGTCCCTCTCCCCAGCCACTTACTCAAGCTCTTGCGGGGGAGACACCGAGGCGTTCCCAGACAAGCCGAGAGACATAATCTCTCCAGCGTGCCCTAGGTCGACCCCCGTGTCTCTTCCCGGTTGGACATGCCTGAAACACCACACCAGGGAGGCATTCTAGAGAGCATTCTCCGCTCCTTGAATCGCCACCTTATCACGGTGGAGGGGTTTGCATGTCCTAATGATCTTGGAACTATGTTGTTGGGGGCATTATGCCCCTGGTAGGGTCACCCAAGGCAAACAGGTCCTTGGTGAAGGTCCAGACGAAGCATGGTTCAAAAGACCCTTATGAAGAAAAACCCAAGGAAACCGTTTCCCTTGCCTGGACACGGGTCACCGTCATCTCGTCGTCTCACACACACACACACACACACACACACACACACACACACACCCCGAGCCAGATCCAGGGGATGAGTTCAAAGGCAGGTGCCTGGTGGTTGGGCTCCTGTTCATGGAGCCCGGCCAGGCCCAGTCCAAAAAAGAGACAAGGGTCCGCCCTCCCATGGACCCACCACCTGTGGGAGGAGCTATAGGGGTCGGGTGTAGTGTAAATTGGGTGGCAACCGAAGACATGAGTTCTGTCGGACCGATCCTTCGAGACTAATTCTGGAATAAATACTCCAGTGTGAAAAAATTCAAGCCTTTAGAAGCCCTTATCCAGAGAGAATTACAGAAGTGCTTTAAAGTCACAACAGATTCTTACACTGCTCCACCAGGACACTGACTCAGTATACCAACAGGTTTTTCCTACTTTATTTTTAGAGTAAAATTTTGTGGTGATGATAATGTAAACGTACCAGAAGAGCGATCGCCACATATCGCGCAATGCCTTTTCTGGGAGACGGTGGGTCCGGGAGAATGGCCTATAAGTGGCTTCAAGCCAAAGGGTGGCTTTACATCATCGGAACTGCTGACGGCGTGCAAGCCGGACATGGACACGGTGGAGTTGATCTGAAAAGGAATTACAGTCATCACGATACAAAATACCTAAAAACAAACTGTGGAAGAAACTTGAACATTGTCGGGAAATGTGAGTTTTGATGTGTTCTGTTACAAATCTAAACGTACAGTGAGAACACTTTGAAACTTCTGTAAGAATACAAAGGACTCGATACATTACAAGTACAACCTCCTAGTTCCAAGCTCAGAAAGTGAGAAAGAAAACTATTATAATAATTATATTTAAATAAATGAAGAATATATATATATATATATATATATATGATAAGATTCATTATTAATAGTTTCAGAACATTTGTTAATTTAAATAGTTAAAAATTGAGCTTCTTTATAAGTTTGTGACATAGAGCTGGAAAATGTATAATATTTTCAGAATAAATAACTAGATCAATTGAAATAATTTGTTTTCTACTCGTTATATTTTTAGTTATGACAATCAGATCCTGACAGTTTTTCATTTTTCTATCATGAACCATAAGCCTGTGCTCATCAACCTTACATTTAAGTGCAACACACAGTCCCAAACAAAAGCACAGTAATGGAACACTATGGCTATTTCTTCTGCTACACTAAAAACACATTTAAATGTACAGATCAGGACCTCTGAGGTCACCTCCAGCAGCACAGAAATGTCACGATTGGTAGTAGACTGTTCTTTTGCTCAAAGTTTTTTCATACTTTACTCTCAGACTGCACTGACACATTGGGTCACTCTGGATTTCTTTATTACTACACAGGCACACAAGTTTACCTGAGGACTGCTGATGGGGCCATAGCCTACTGACGGTGTCCCGGGAAGACACGGAGACCCTAGAGAAGAACTGATGACGGAAAATGGTGACCCCATGCTGCTGATGGGACTGCTGACGGCCGACGTGACAGGCGGCAATGATGTCATGGTGGCAGTAGAGGGAACCAGAGAAGGCGACTGCTTTCCTGAAGGTGGAGACGACAGAGACGAGCTGTCTGGACTGTGCGAATCTGAAAACCACATTCATTACACCAATTTATTAATCGGTTCATCCAACAATAAAATCATGTATTCTCTCACTCTGTCTAATTTTATATTATATATATATATATATATATATATATATATATATATATATATATATATATATATACACATACATACATATATATATACATATATATATATATACATATATATATATATATATATATCACATAAAGAAATCTCTGAGCGAATAGGCTGTTCCCAGAGTGCTCGATCAAGCCACCTCAGTGGGACGTCTGTGGGAAGGAAAAAGTGTGGCAGAAAACGCTGCACAACCAGAAGAGGTGACCGGACCCTGAGGAAGATTGTGGAGAAGGGCCGATTCCAGAGCTTGGGGGACCTGTGGAAGCAGTGGACTGAGCTATAAGTGCCGCATTCCCCAGGTCAAGCCACTTCTGAACCAGAACCAGCGGCAGAAGTGCCTGACCTGGGCTACAGAGAAGCAGCACTGGACTGTTGCTCAGTAGTTCAAAGTACTTTTTTCGGATGAAAGCAAATTTTGCATGTCATTCGGAAATCAAGGTGCCAGAGTCTGGAGGAAGACTGGGGAGAAGGAAATGCCAAAATGCCTGAAGTCCAGTGTCAAGTACCCACAGTCAGTGATGGTCTGGGGTGCCATGTCAGCTGCTGGTGTTGGTCCACTGTGTTTTATCAAGGGCGGGGTCAATGCAGCTCGCTATCAGGATATTTTGGAGCACTTCATGCTTCCATCTGCTGAAAAGCTTTATGGAGATGAAGATTTCATTTTTCAGCACGACCTGGCACCTGCTCACAGAGCCAAAACCACTGCTAAATGGTTTACTGACCATGATATTACTGTGCTCAATTGGCCTGCCAACTCTCCTGACCTGAAGCCCATAGAGAATCTGTGGGATATTGTGAAGAGAAAGTTGAGAGACACCAGACCCAACACTGTGGATGAGCTTAAGGCCGCTATCGGAGCATCCTGGGCCTCCGTAACACCTCAGCAGTGCCACAGGCCGATTGGCTCCATGCCACGCCGCATTGAAGCAGTCATTTCTGCAAAAGGATTCCCGACCAAGTATTGAGTGCAGAACTGAACATCATTATTTGAAGGTTGATTTTTTTTGTATTAAAAACACTTTTTTTTTATTGGTCGGATGAAATATGCTAATTTTTTGAGATAGTAAAAGATCCAAAAATCCCTTTTTTGACAAAATGATCAATATTAAAACAATAAAAGGCTTGAACTACTTCAGTTGTGTGTAATGAATCTAAAATATATGAAAGTCTAATGTTTATCAGTACATTACAGAAAATAATGAACTTTATCACAATATGCTCATTTTTTGAGGACTAGTATATATATATATATATATATATATATACATACATATACACACACACACACACACACACAGACAGACAGATAGAT
>CM045746.1:35114465-35301965 GCA_024760905.1 Plotosus lineatus | reverse complement strand
AATTAAACTTCATCTGGTGAGCTTCCATTCATGTGGAGATACTTGCCAGACACGCAGAGGTCTATATCAGTGTCTGAGGGAGGAAAAGAGAGAACAATTTGAGGGTCATCTGCATAGCAGTGATATGAGAACCCATGTGAGGCTATGGCATCATCGAGGGACCTATTATAAAGAGAGAAGAAAAGTAGACCATGAACTGAGCCCTGGGTGCACCAGTCCATGTGTAACCTCATATGAGCAACTTTTCAGGTACGAAGCCAACCACTGCCATGCTGCAACACAAATTAATAGACTCCTGAGGATGGATAAGCAAGTATTGTGGTTGACCGTGTCAAATGCTGCCGAATGGCCAAACAAAATGAGGACTGATGAAATATTGGCTAATTTTACAGCATCTAGCCTCTCTGTGACGGCCAAGAGTGCAGCCTCTATGGAATGTGCTGCTTTGAAACCACATTGATCATGGTCAATGAGGTTATTCCTCAAAAGATACACAAATATCTGGTTATGAATAATGCCTTCAAGAATTTTAGAAAGGAAAGAAAGAAGTGATACCCGTCTGGAGTTGCTGGTGTCTGATAGATCTAGAGAGGATTTCTTTAAGATGGGTAAAACTGTGGCTCATTTGAATACTGTTGGCACATTACCAGATGATATGGCGTTATTGATTATAGTGGATGTAAAAGGAAGAAGGTCTTCATAAATAGTCTGGAGTATTGTGGAATTAATTGGATCAAATGAGCAGGTGGTAGGATTGCATGATGAGATCACTTGCTGGGTGCCTTAATATGGGAGATTGGAAAACTATGCAAGGGAAGGGGAAGTGGAATCTACACTGTGTATGTAGAAGTTAAGGTGGTAGTAAATGTCTGAAAGATTTGTTTAATCTACCCATAAAAGAAGTCAGCAAAGTCTTCAGGGAGGATGGGACAGGTAGAGCAGGTGGAATGAGTAAGGATGAAAAGATGCTGTGGAGTTTGTGTGGGTCTTGTGCAGCAGTGTCTCTTTCTTGTAGATGGCTGTCTTAGCAGAAGTCACGTCACACGAAAACTTGGATAGGACAGCATGGTACAAAGCCAGATCTGATTCAAGTTGAGGTTTCTCCACTGTCTCTCAGCTGCTCCGAGTTGTCGACAATATCTTTGTATGGTAAGAGATAATGGCATGATAATGGCAGAGAAGCCCATTCATAGAAGCAGAGGGAGACCAGAGGAAAGTGTTAGTAGCAGATTCTAGTGAGAGGGAAGAAAAAGAGACTGGGTTAAGAAGATAAGGTAAAGTACAGGAAGCACCAGATGAAGGAGATTCAGTGTGGAGGTTTTGTCAGGTGGGCTAAGAAAACTGAGAACTAGTGTTAGATAGAATCTATAAGGTGGTAATAAAGGAAACCAAGTCATGGTCAGAGATGTGTAGTGAAGTGTCATTAATGCCTGTGACTGGGAAGGGATGACTGAAAACAAGATTCAAAAGATTCACACAGAAGAGGGAGAAGGCAAAAGGATGGAGATTGTCGGAGGGGAGATTAAAGTCTCCCAGAAGAGTGAGAGGAGTGTTGTCAGTGGAGATAGTGCTGAGGAGTGTGTCCATTTCTTCAAGAAAGTGTTCTAGGGGTCCAGGAGGACGGTAAATAACAATAGCGAGGAGGTTGTTTGGAGAGGAGACTTTTACTACATAAAGTTCAAAGACAGATGCCTCGATGAGACAGAGAGAGAGGGGTGTGAAGCACCAACTCTGAGACAGAAGTACACCTGTACCACCACCTCTCCCAGTTGCTTGTGGAGTATGAGAGAAAGCATAAGCAGAGGAAAGACTTGCTGGTGTATCAGAGTTGTGTGAGGACATCTAACGTTTAGTGTTAGAAATTCAAGAGAGTAGTGAGAAGCAAAGGCAGAGATGAAATCACCTTTTTCACAGCAGATTGGCAGTTCCAGAGTGCTCCTGTCGCCGTCGTTTGAGATTGTGACAGCAGTGGAGGGTAGGTAAGGTTGCTGAGAGTACGTCCTATGGCACGTTGATATGATCTTTTGGGTCTAAGTGAGAACAGTTGTGGATTTAAAGGACACAACTGCAATCTGGTTTATATTCAAAACCTTCAGCCTAATAGTTCTACTTCAACAAAGTCAAGAAAACTATTAAATTGCCACTGTTCGTACTTGTTTTAAAAAATGGTCTGTGTCACATTTGTAGCGGGGTGTACCTTTAATATATACTTTCTGGGTCCTGCCCCATTCACACCTTAAGGAAGCCGGAAACTACTGTTGATTACAGCTTGACTACAGAGCTGGCTAAAAATCCTATACTTGAAAAATACAGACGCTCACCGACTTAGTTTTTAATTGGTTCCGGATGGCCGAACATAAGTTGAAAGTGAACGTAAGTTGTTACAGTGACGTATGACATATGACGTGTGATGTATGATGCTCATACTGTACTATACATCCATAAATACCATTACCATATCTCATAAAGCGCCCCTAAATAAATTATTATAAACATATCATTGCAAAATAATACCAAATATATCAAATAATATCAACATTAATTTCAAATAAGTCACTTATTTATACCGAGTCACTTCACATGAAGCTTAAAACAGCCAATCAATGCTTACAATATGTGAGGCACTCAAAACTGAAAGTAGTGTACTTGCAAAAGTAGTGTATTTGCTGTGGGTTATACGGACTTCCGGTCTTTCACGTGCGCAAGGGTACCGTTGAACTCGTTTAGAACACAGCCTGCACTGATGTGAATAACCAGCAGAGCGGAAAGTTCTCTTTCCTGGATTCAGGTTTCCATTAATTTTACAACTCTCTTTGCTAAACTGAGTATGCACGGTAGATTGTGCCAATATGAGCAGATAGTTAATTCATCTCTGTGTATGAGACTTGCACCCATGCTAGTAGGCTTACGCTTCTAACCAACCATATTTGCTTTGGGTCACAAAAGTCCACAAAACAGTGTAAACACAAAGATCACAGAGACAACATCTTAACACAAGGGTAACACGCTATATAACTGATATATATATATATATATATATATATATATATATATATATATATACACACACACACACACATATATACATATATTCTTCTTCTTCTTGTCCTATATATGTACATACACTCAGTCTGCAGTTTGTAAACAATGACTGTAGCGTCATTGCATCATTACGTCAGTGTACTACGTAGGTATGTCTAAACTCAAAATTTGACTTAAAAAAAAAAAAACGTAAAACAAATGAAGGTAAGAGCATCTGTATATGTGTGTATTCTCCTTTCGGTTTTTTCCTTCAGCGGTTGCCACAGCGAATCATCTGCCTCCATCTGACCCTATCCTTTGCATCCTCTTCTCTTATATATATATATATATAACTGAACTGGGAAGGAGGAGCACCTTCAGTCTGTTGTTTGTAAACAATGGACGCAGGGTCATTACGTCATTGCATCATATTACAATCAGCATACTATATAGGTACATCTAAACTCAAAATATGACTTGAAAAAAAACAGAACAAAAAAAAAAGTAAAAGTGGAAAAAAAAAAGTAAAACGGATGAACGTAAGTCGGGAAGCGTCTGTATCACGGACAACAAATAAGTCCAACTGAAGCAAGCAAACAATAATACAAAAGCCTTAATCCAATGTTAGCAGTGGAGAAGAAATCCAGGATAGAACTTAAAGCATCACCCCCTGAAGAATTTGTCCGTTTGGTGCTTTTCCAAACTAGACTGTGATGCTCTCAATGGTGTAGATGTAGAATGTCTTTAGCACCGCTGAGTAAAATTTAAGGTTCTGGCATCTAAGATGATAATGATGCTACCAGGCCCTTTTTATCAGGGTGTTGATATGACAGAACCACGTCAGGTCCTGCCTGATGTAAATACTGTACCGAGGTACCGGAAACTGTCCAACCTCTCCACTGGGCTCCCATTTTATAGTCAGAAGTTGGTAATTCCTCTACTGCTTTGGGCTGAACTACACTATCAGCTCCTTAATCTTGCTGACATTCAGAACGAGACTGTTGACCTGGCACAATAATTCAATGTTTCTAATCTATTCTGTGTAGAACCTCTCATCGTTAAGTGCATTTTCCTCCAAAATACGAAAAAAGGCAAAAATCTCTGATGTGCTAATTCAACTCAACCTTTATTTGATAAACAAAAGTTCAAAGGAAAGCCTTTCAATGTCTTTTCTGACCCACTTGGAAATATAAAGTTGGAATTTGATGCCTGCAACACACTGAACAAAAGTTTGCATTTGGGAAATGATAATATTTGTTGCACATTTGTTCATTCTTGCTTCATACAAGACTTCCATTGTTCAAGAGTCTGTGGGCTTTTCTCTCCACAGTTTAAATCGGAAACAGATTAAGATGAGTCACCCACAATGTATTTATGTCAGAGGCTGTCGGAAACGCAGATCCCTCTATAAGTGGATATATCACAGAGGGGTTGTACGTTCATTATTTTTTATACATTTTAACAGTCAAATGAGAGTTATCAAACTGAACTTTAATAAAATAAGTCTCTTAAAACTGGACAAAAAGAAGCAGGTAACTCTTTATTCAGTAATACTTCCTGTTACGTATACTTAATGGTTCTATCAGACGAGCCCCCAAGTGTTACGGATAGGAGAATTTAGATGATTGAAATTGCCCTGTGAAACCAGCAAAGCATGACAGACCACAACATAAACTATATACAGTTTAATAATATGAACAAAATAAAACAAACTTCCCATTATGTACAACTTAGACCTAAACCATATACAAGTTACCCAAGGGTCCCATAGTCACCAAGCGCCTGTAGCAGGGTAACTTTAGTGATGGCGCATGTGCTGGCGGGGAAAGGCTTGCCATCCCTCATGGGCAGTGCGTGGCCGTGGATGCTGGACTGTGTCGATGAAGTCCCAAATGGTGGTTCCATGATCCGCCTTGGATGACTTCCCCATGTGGTGATCTGCCGTGATGAGTCCCCTTGGATGATCTGCCCGAAGAGCTTGGAGGAGACTGGAAGAGCTTGGAGGAGACTGTAAGAGACTGGAGGAGACTGTAGGACTGTAGCCAGTCGGCAACAGGTCCTTAATATAGATTCCCCAAATCAAGTTGTTTTCTCTCTGCTACAAGCCTGAACAAGCCCAGGCAAGCTCAGACAAGGCCCAACAGGTCTGTGTTGCTCCTCCCCTCTGTTGGATTGTGCAACTCCAGTCCTCTATGGAAAATTACAGACTCCCACAGCTGAGTCAAACTGTGACTCTCTTCCATTATGTTTGTATTTACATTCACACCAATATGTACATACTCTAACAACTCCCGAGAAAAGGAAAAAGCCTAAAGGAAAAGAAGAAGAATGATGATATATATATATTATATATCTGGTGTAATTATTTCGTGTTGGGTATATATTAATATATACCCATTTTATTATTTAAATAATGTAAGAGGTAGCAAGGCTAGAAGTTTAGGAGTGGGCTTTTTTTAAACATTTTTTTCATGGTTTGGATGGGAAGAGAAATGGAGTAGGAGTCATCTTGAAGGAGGGGTTTGTCAGGAATGTTCTAGAAGTGAAAAGTGTCAGGTAGAGTGATGAGTCTCAAGTTAGAAATTGAAGGTGTGATGTTCAATGTTGTTAGTGCTTATGCCCCACAGGCAGGATGTAAGCTAGAAGAGAAGGAGAGATTCTGGAGTGAGTTGGATGAAGTGATGCAGAGTACCCGCAGAGGTGAAAGAGTGGTCATTGGTGCAGACTTCAATGGACATGTTGGTGCAGGCAACAGAGGGAACAAGAAAGTGATGGGCAGGTTTGGTATCCAGGACAGGAACACAGGAGGACAGATTTTGCAGAAAGGATGGAAATGGCTGTGGTGAATACTTTCTTCCAGAAGAGATAGGAGCATAGGGTGACTTATAAAAGCAGAGGTATAAGCACACAGGTAGACTACATCTTGTGTAGGTGATGTAATTTGAAGGAAGTCAGTGACTGCAAAGTAGTAGTGGGTGAGAGTGTTGGCAAACAGCATAGGATGGTGGTGTGAAAGATGATGCAGATGGTAAGAAAGGAGAACTAGGCAAAGGCAGAGCAGAAGACAAAGTGATGAAAAATGAAGAGTGTCGTGTTGTCTTCAAGGAGGAGTTGAAACAGGTTTTGGGTGGCCAGGTAGTGCTTCCAGATGACTGGACAACTACAGCAAATGTGATCAGGGAGACAGGTAGGAGAGTTCTTGGTGTGTCCTCTGGAAGGAGAATAGATAAGGAGACTTGGTGGTGGAATAAGGAAGTGCAGGAGTGTGTACAAAAAAGAGGTTAGCTAAGAAGAAATGGGACATAGAGAGGACCGAAGAGAGTAAACAGGAGTACAGGGAGACACAGCGTAAGGCGAAAGTAGCAGTGGCTAAGGCCAAACAGAGGGCGTATGATGACTTGTATGATAGGTTGGATAGTAAGGAGGGAGAAAATGATTTATACAGCTTGGCACAGCAGAGAAATAGAGATGGGAATGACGTACAGCAAGTTAGATTGATAAAGGACAGAGAGGGAAATGTATTGACTGATGACAGAAGTGTGTTGGGAAGATGGAAAGAGTACTTTGACGAGCTGATGAATGAGGAAAATGAGAGAGAAAAAAAGAGTAGAAGAGGTGACTGTTGAGGACCAGGAAGTAGCAAAGATTAGTGAGGAGGGCATTGAAGAGGATGAAGAATGGAAAGGCAGTTGGTCCTGATGACATACCAGTGGAGGTATGGAAGTGTCTAGGAGAGGTAGCAGTAGATGTTTTGACAAGAACATTCAACAAGGTCTTAAGAGAGTGAGAGGATGCCAGAGGATTGGAGAAGTGTGCTTGTGCCCATTTTTAAGAACAAGGGAGATATGCAGAGTTGTGTCAACTACAGAGGGATAAAGTTGATGAGCCATACGATGAAGTTATGGGAAAGAATAGTGGAAGCTAGACTAAGGGCAGAGGTCAGCATTTGTGAACAACAGTTTGGTTTCATGCCAAGAAAGAGCACCACAGATGCAGTGTTTGCCTTAAGGATGTTAATAGAGAAGTACAGAGAAGCTCAGAAGGAGCTGCATTGTGCCTTTGTGGATCTGGAGAAAGCATATGACAGGGTGCTGAGAGAGGAACTGTGGTATCTCATGAGGAAGTATGGAGTGACAGAGAAGTATGTTAGAGTGGTGCAGGAAATGTATGAGACATGTAAGACAGTGGTGAGGTGTGCTGTCGGTGTGACAGACGAGTTCAAGGTGGAGGTGGGACTGCATCAAGGGTCAGCTCTGAGCCCCTTCTTGTTTGCTATGGTGATGGACAGGGTGACAGACGAGGTTAGACAAGAATCTCCATGGACTATGATGTTTGCAGATGCCATTGTGATCTGCAGTGAGAGCAGAGAACAAGTGCAGGAAAACCTAGAGAGGTGGAGGTATGCCCTGGAAAGGAGGGGAATGAAGGTTAGCCTCAGTAAGACAGAATACATGTGCATGAATGCCAAGGACACAACAGAAACGGTGAGGTTAAAGGGAGCAGAGATAAGGAAGGTGGAGGATTTTAAGTACTTCGGCTCAACAATCCAGAGCAATGGAGAGTGTGGAAAAGAGGTGAAGAAGCGTGTGCAGGCAGGTTGGAATGGTTGGAGAAAAGTGTCCGTCCGGTGTGATGTGTGATAGGAAGGTATCGGCAAGAATGAAAGGAAAAGTGTACAAGACGGTGATGAGGCCAGCGATGTTGTATGGTTTAGAGACAGTGGCCCTGGGGAAAAGTCAGGAGGCAGAGCTGGAGGTAGCAGAGATGAAAATGTTGAGGTTCTCTTTGGGAGTAACGAGGATGGATAAGATCAGGAATGAGTACATCAGAGGGACAGCACATGTTAGAGGTTTTGGAGACAAAGTTAGAGAGGCTAGATTGAGATGGTTTGGACATGTACAGTGGAAGGATAGTGAGTATATTGGTAGTAGGATGCTGAGGTTGGAACTACCAGGCAGAAGGCCGAGAGGAAGACCAAAGAGAAGATTTATGGATGTGGTGAAGGAGGACATGAAGGTAGTTGGAGTAAGAGTAAAAGATGCAGAGGATAGGGTGAGATGGAGGCGGATGGTATGCTGTAGGAAAAGAAGAAGAAGAAGAGTAAGATTCAGGTTTATACATAACCTAACCGTCGGTTGTGGAATTCCGCCTTATGTCGTCACAACTGAAAACATTTAATTCTGAAATTAATGACTTCAAGAAGAAGAGAAGAAGAGAGAAAGGAAAGAGGCGGAGGAGAGGAGAGGAAGAAGAATTACTATCCAATCAATTATTCGTATCTAGGATGCATCCAATCAGATAGCTCGTTGTTTTGCAGTCGTTTTGTTGCCATGATCGGGATTTCCTTTGTGGATGTGGACGAAATATCTATTCCCTCAACTGTACTTTTTACCAGTTAAAGCGGCTTTTAGATTTCGCATATCTGGTTTCCAGAGTATTTCATGATCTTGCACAGACATATGTATTCCTAAAACGAGTGACTTTATCAAGACATGTGGATTCACACTAATATGTGGCAACCTTGGGCTGATTAAAGCAAACGTTTGTGTTCCAGGAGAGCGCGCGTAAGTCGTATTGTTCCTTGGTGTTTTGTACCGATGTTAAAGTGAAGATTAATGTTAATTAGTTTTAAAATTGTTTCAGGGATAAGTAAGTTACTGAGGGGACTGTACACTGATGTATGGTGTACTCATGGAAATGGAAACGCTGAGAGGAAGGCTAACGATGTGGAACAAGCTAACTGGCTAACTACAACAGCCCGTTCTCACTCTGACATAGTTTACACAATATTTAATACAAATAAAATGAGCATTTCTGAACTGAACCTCGCTGAAACACCAAACAGTCGAATTTTGTTCGGATAAACAGTGTACTTCCTGGAGTTTTGTGAGACAGCAATCTAGTGGATAAACACACTGTATTTAAATATTATAAATACATGGCTGACATTATCAAGTGAAATAATAGTCAACAACATTAAACATAATGTCTATATATATATATATATATATATATATATTTATTTAAAAAGACAGCCCGGATCCCCTGAGTACACACACACCATTGTGTCATATGTTCGGAATGAACCAGTTGCCTGACGTTTCATGTTCAAAAGTGTTTATCACAGACGTGGTGTGTGATGTAACTACATCACGTGATACTGGACGAGTTTCTTCACACCCAGTTTATTTGAAATAAGAATGTCTTACGGAGTGTGTGATCAGGACATCAGAAATTTCTGGAGACCTCATGAAACAGAGGAAAACTTCCTGGAGGCTGCTGAGGAATCTTTTAAAGAGCTTCAGGACCTTCTGGCTAGTCCGAACCTCTCCCTGGATGTTATCCAATCCCTCAGTGATGGGCTGGAGACGACGCTGGAGTCTCGAGGAACACACATTTTCGAACGAAATCGGTTCTGATTAAATGTGCCCAAGGGTAAACATTTGGGGTCTAATTCTAAAAGATATGTTTCATACAGATGAAGGTCGTTCATTCCTCAGAGATGATCAAGCACGAGTCACTTTTGCAGGGACTGTGGCACACAATAGATTAGATTTTAGATTAATCTCAAACTGGTCAGGATGGAGAGAAGGAGACCGATATGGCACCAACTGAAAGCCAGTTTGGGAATAAACCTTGCAGCTGTCAATGATCAGCAGGGTCACGTTCCATCACCAAACCGAACAAAGGAACAGAAGTTGAAAGTTGTTCAATGTCGCAGTTAAAAGTCCAGGTGGAAGGTGATGGAGAACCTGAGGAATTGTGCTCAGAGGGGCGTGTACAGGAGAACCGCTCACTCCTCTTGTATAGATAGGCAGCATTTCTGCAGGCGATCTGATGAAGGCGTGTTCCATACTTATGCATCCGGGATATTGTGCACAGGGTGTTTATACTGCTCGGTTCACTGTACAGGAACAGTAGCACTGGAGTTAAACTTTCAAATGAGGGACTAAAGCAGACGCTCATATCTTGTGTGGGGATAGGAAGTGTCAGAAGGCAAACATGGTTTGTGTTCATTCTGATGTGACTTTAATTTCTACAGCCTCCAGTGCCTGGACACCAACAGCTGCCTTTCTTCCAGGTACTCACTCTCCTCATTACATTGGGATCACAGAGAGACTCTATGCTGTGTTTTTACATCCTGAGGCCAAATGTATTGGTTTAAATGTAATTCATTCTTAGTCCTGTCAGGTGCAGGTTGTTGTAGAGTCGATTAGCATGACATCACTAACTGTGCTCTGAATCCTTTTAACTCCAGACGTTCCTCAGCTTCTGTCACTGATGGCAGCTGTTACAAAGGTGATAGACAGCATTGTGATTCTCGATGAGGACGATGATGATGCTGAAAAACCTTCATCATCTTTTCGTCATCCTCCGACTTCCTGCATCTCCAATACATCTAATATCAGGCAGATAACAGCAACACATGTCCCGGAGTCTCCTTTCGCTTCTGCCAAGACGAAGAGCCATGTTCTCAAAGTGGAGAATGAGAAGCTCTTTGGAGAGGTGTGTGTGTGTGTGTGTTTTGATTTTTTTTATAAAAAAAAAACAACAGAAGGGCACCTGCTAAAATTAGTCAGTCAGAGGTGTGGCCTTTGTTTGTGGTGATACAGCACGATGAAACCAGTCCTGCAAGCGTTGTGACCGGATGTGGCAATCCGTTTCGGGAGTTGTTTTTCTCATCCTGGCCGTGGCCTGTTGTCAGCTGACCCTGTCATATTGTGGCTGTCAGTCAGGTTTCTTGTGGTGGATTATGTATGGCCCATTCGCCTTGCTACTTTGCTGTAACCCGGCCTGCACCGTACCCGTTGCCCGGAGACGTTCCCGGAGTAGACAAGGCATTAAGATGTGGACTAGAATAACAATAGTGGATATTTTTAAGCGTTTATGTCGACTTTCAAGACAAGTCCGCACATTGTTTACGGCGTGTTTTACTCAGTCTGCATTTGGTCCTCTTGTGAACTGACCTACCTACACAAGTGCAGGGAAGCATCACAGAATGACATCCACCCCCACACACACACACAAGTCGGTAAAGGTAAAGTCCGTTGGGTTTTTACACCCGAGCCTAGTGGCTCATCAGGCCGGTGCTTATTCCCAGTCAAAACTATATCCCAGTTGTAGCATGACGCGACCAGGAGTTCAACTCCTCCTGGATGGGACGCTATTCCATCGCAGGTTACCTTCCCAGTATATTGTCCTGGTACCCATTTATACTGCTGGGTGAACAGAGGCACACTTGTGGTTCAGACCTTGCCCAGGGGTCTTAGCACATGAGGGTCTCAGTGGGATTCGAACTTGCAACCGCCACATCATGAGCGCAGCACCCTAACCACTACACCACCTGCCCCACAACACACAGTTGGGGCCAGTGGCGTAGTGGTTAGATTGCTGCACTCATGATCGGGAGGTTGTGTGTTCAAATCCCCATTAGACCCCTGGGCAAGGTCTCAACCACCAGTGTGCCTCTGTTCACCCAGCAGTATAAATGGGTACCAGTAAAATATGCTGGGAAGGTAACCTTTTTAACGATTGACTAGCGTCCCATCCAGGAGCAGTTGAACTCCTAGTCGCTTAACGCTATAGAACCCGAGGATAAGCACTGGCATGATGAGCCACTCGGCTCGGGTGTAAAATGCCCACAGGACTTTACCACTCAAGTAGAGATGTACAGAAATTTCTCTCACAGTTTTTAATTACAGAGTATTTTATTTCGAAAGTGCTGGTGCTGATATGTCATGTTCGCTCTGATGTGTCGATGTAGATTTTATCTTTCGGGCTCTTTTCATGGCATTAATAATATCTATAGGAAATCCATGTTACGGATTTTTTTTTTCTTTTTTCTATGTGCTCTAAGTGGTTTTGTTCTTCTTGGCCCTACCCAGTTTCTGGATCATTGTGAAAAACATACCAGAGAACACCCAGAGGTATTGAGCTTCCTGAAGACTAAGTACTCCAAGGCTTCCCCTGACTTCCTGATGTCAGTGGAGTTTCGAAATGCTGTGGGTCGCTGCCTCACACGAGCTCAAGCACAAACTTCTAAAACCTTTGTTTACATCAACGAACTGTGTACCCTGCTTAAAAAGTACTCAGCCAAACGGAGGGTTGCCGTTCAGTGTTTGAGCATCAAAACGCAGGAGAAGAGCGAGGAGGAGCAAGAGAAAAATAGAGGTGAAGAACAGGAATTTGCTTCAGAAGACACAAAACCTGGGGAGAAAGAAAAGAAAAGAAAACGAGCTTCCAGGAGACAGGTAGGGTTCGAGTCTCATTTACACGCACGCATGCACACACACGCACGTGTACACACACATACACATAAAATACCATCACCGAAAAAATGAAAATCATCATAAATGTATGGTTTTAGATTCCATTTGTTGGGTTAACCATTCGGGGATGGGAATGTTCCACCAATTGGTGGATTTTCACTTTTTTGTAAGTCAAATGGGTTATTTTTGAGATCGAGGCGAATCCCTTGGCGTAGTGCCGTCATCACTGGTCATCTGGTTAAATTATATCCAAATTCAAATACGTGAGGTCCTACTTTTTTACTTACACACATAACACACAACGGAAGGAGATAGCTCCTGATTAAAAAAACAGTCAAACTAAACAAGCAGCAAAAGCTGTTAATAAACAGGCAGAAAAGCTCGCCAAAGCAGCACATGAGAGAAAAATGAATATAAAAGAAAGCTTGAGGAACTAGAGCTAAAGGTAAAGAAATTGAAACAAAAACTAGAAACAGATGATGCATACAAGTGTACACACTCAGTCTTATAGATTACATGGAGTTTACTTTTATTGAATATAGAACCATTTCTCACTTGCTGAACATACATGAAACACACTTGGAGACGCCTACTGTACAAATGTATTAGTTGAGGGATAGATGCAGCTGAAACACGGGGTCACTTGGCTAATCAACAAGAAAAAGGTGAAGTAAAATATTTTATCACATTATTTTTCATAAGGTTCTCTTTAAAAATATTCCTTCCTGGAGACATCAATTAAGCGCCTTTTTGTAAGTATAACCCCAAACCTTTTGGGGGGACTTCGCCCCCCTGAACCCCCCAGCAGGGGTGCTGCCCCCACACCCCCGCAGGGGGCCTAGGCAGCCCCCTTGACCCCTGCCAATTTCTCCTCCTTTTCCATAAAGGCCTGTTCTCATCCCTGACCATTACAAATCAACAGTCCAAATTTCATGCAATTATTTTGAACGCTTTCCAAGATCAAGCCTGTTCCGTTACCCAGCTTCAGGCCCCTGGCTCGGACATTATTTGGAACACTTTTGGGGGACTTCTTCTTCTTCTTTGACTTTCGGCTGCTCCCTTCAAGGGTCGCCACAGCAAATCATCCGCCTCCACCTCACCCTGTCCTCCGCATCTTCTTTTCTGACTCCAACGACCTTCATGTCTTCCTTCACCACATCCATAAATCTCTTCTTTGGTCTTCCTCGAGGTCTTCTGCCTGGTAGTTCCAACCTCAGCATCCTACTACCAATATACTCGCTATGAAACCAGAATTATTACTTTCTACAAACCATTTCTCAGTTTTTTCTACAACCTAGTTCTGCAACCGGACTGCAGTGCACTTGCGATCTCATCACAACAAAGGCGTTCTAATCAAAGTCGGTGAAAATCAACACAAACTCAGCCTAAAATTGAAATATTCTTTTTCTATGAACATGGCTGAATTTGGTATCGCTGGAACAGGAATGAAATTAACTTTTAACACAAATTTATTCAACATTATTTGATTGCAAGGGCTGAATTGCTGGTTGAAGTTTGACTATTTTCAGCCGTCAGGCTTAGCTGTTTCACAATTCATGAATGGATCATGCGCCAGTGTCGGTACCTAATAAAAGCATAAACACTCACAAGCTCCTGAAAATGAAATCTAAATCTTGCAAGTTTACTTTCATGCTAAATGAAATACTCCACTGATACACACATTTATAATATTGTCATCATGTTATACAGCAGTACCTTGACTTGCGAAAAACAATTAATCCGTTCCGAGGCGAGCTCGTAAGTCAAAATGTTTGTTGAATAAAACAAAAATTCCCATTGGAAATAATAGAAAACCAATTACAGTAATCCCTCGCCACTTCACGTTTCCTACTTCGCGTACTCGCAATATCGCAGGATTTCTCATCGGGAAATTAAAAAATTTAAAGATTATTCAAAATTCATGCACATTACAGCATTACATGTACATTAAACTACACTACCCAACATGCTCTGTTCTCCTGCTTGACATGAGTGTTCTCTGATTGTCTGTGAATCCAGCAAGCTGATTGGTCGAGATTATATTTCCCAGCATCCAACACACCTTTCCTCCCTCATGAAACAATACTTGGGAAGCACTGAGGTGCGGGAAAAATTGTGTTTACCGTAGTGGTGAGGGGAAAAACCAAAATCACTGGGAGAGTATCAACATGGAAACTGGTCGAGCACAGAGCTATTTATAGCGCGCTGATGGCTGATTGAATTCAAGTACGCTCTCTGGATTTCGCCTGCGGGTAACAGCCACACCCCTCACTGGCGCATGCAGTGTATGGAGAGAGAGAGAAAGAGAGTTAAACACCTGTGAGTTTGGACACTAACATGATACGTACTAAAGCAAAGGCTCTCGAAGCGCTGAGAAGCCCCAAACCAAGCACCAGTGCCGCCAGTGATTCTCCTTCTCGACATGGCCGTGGATTTGTTAGTTATAAGGTTTGTTATACTGTGTGTGTGTGTGTGTGTGTGTGTGTGTGTGTGTGTGTGTGTATATATATAAAATATATATAATTGTCATTCTAAGGTGTATAATTTATTTATATATTAATACACGTTGCCTGTATGACAATAACATGCATAGAACACTTTAAAATTACCTTCTATATAAATTTTATATCATATATAGGTAGGTGGGTGCCCTTAGGAAGTGGCAGAAGTCATTTCGTGGTTTTTCGCATTTCGTGTGGGGCGGGGTTCCTAATTAACCACGAAATAAGGGGGATTACTGTACTCCGTTGTAAACCCCTCCCAAACTCATATGACCTGTCATAAACACATATTTCACCTAATATATTAAAGATAAACATGTAAAAACAATCAGTATTTCACAATAATAATACATGTACGTTAACATTAATAATGTGGGGTCGGTGGTGTAGTGGTTAGAGTGCTGGGCTCATGATCAGGAGGTTGTGAGTTCGAATCCCACCGAGAACCCCACTGTGCTAAGACCCCTGGGCAAGGTCTCAACCACAAGTGTGCCTCTGTTCACCCAGCAGTATAAATGGGTACCAGTAAAATATATACTGGGAAGGTAACCTGCGATGGACTAGCGTCCCATCCAGGAGGAGTTGAGCTCCTGGTCGCTTCACGCTACGGAAACCGGGGATAAGCACCGGCCTGATGAGCCACTAGGCTCGGGGTAAAAAACCCAACAGACTTACTTTTTACCTTACCTAACATTAATAATAATTAATAATAAATAAGAATAAAACAAGAATAAACAAGTCTACTTCCGATCATTTACTGCAGATGTCACGTGGGCAGGCATGAGGTGGTGCGTAACGAAGGAGGAGTATTTTGTGCATGTGCACACAATGAATGCCAGAGAGGAAAGGCTCATGGTGAGCTCCCACAAGGCCAGTGCTTTACAAATAGGAGGAATTCAGGCGGAAGAATGAGACTAATCGGCCCAAAAAAGCCATTTCCACAGCAGAGCTTGTAAATCCAAATTTTACTGGTTGGATCGGGCAGATTTTTGGTGGAATCAAAGCTTGTATCATGGAAAATTTGTTACAATAAAAGACACTTGTAAGTCGAGGGACCACTGTAGTAATCATATTCTAAATGTTCACTCTGCTGTCAAAATAACTGAATTTGTTGTACAGCGGTGACTCCACATGCTAACAGTACCGATGACACGCAGGCAGTGACTCACATGTTTACCGGTGCGCGTGGCTCTGCTGGTAATCCATCATCTATCTGTACTGTGCACTGTGATCTTCAGCAACTTCCCCAAGAAGGGAAACAGCCTGCAATCTGCCTGGCACGAATAGATTGTATTCAATACACGTCATGGTCCAGAGGCCAAAGAAAAAATATATACCGTATTCGACGTAATAAGTCCCCTGCCCAAATAAGCGCCCTCCCTGGTGTTTTTGATCTTACGTCTTATAATCGCTCATGTGTATTGGGATCAAAATTTACCTCAAATCAATTAGAATCAGAATTAGAGATCAAACTTACCAATTTTATTTGATCAGTCTCTGTAACGGTAAAATGAGGCATTCACTGCTTGTAAAAGTGAGTTTACACGGTATTTCAAGACTCCCTGCCACTGGGGAATGTCTATAATGTTCATCAGTAACAACACATTTGATTGTTCTGCCGTGCTTTAAAAAACAGGAAAATATTTTGCTGTGTTCTGTTGGTAAATGTCCAACAACCAATGAACCATTAGAAACTGCTACAGCAAAACTATGGGGATGCTCTGAATGAATGGAGCGATGAGCGAGATATGGACCTATCAGAAAGTGATGACGAGTATTTTTCACCTGATTCTCCTGCTCACTAACTTCATACATTTAAAGATGTTCCTGGCCATGTGCTTTTGTTTGTTTGTATTGATTGGTTCAACGTGGCATGTGCTAAAATTGACATTCGTGTTGATTGGCTTGATTTTACTTCCAGGAAAATGTTTAAAGGAAAAACACCAGGAGGGAAAGTAAGGGAAGGAAAATATATTTTTTTAATTTAAATGATGCTGTTTTCTGTTTATTTTCAGATTTCATGTAAGTAATTTGGTTGATACCACAAAATGAATAATATAAATACCACCAAAACTCTTTTGTATTGTTCTGTTATTATTCATGTTTTCCACCTCGATGCACTTACTGTTCCACTTCGCTGGTAACATTTTAATAAGTGCCCACCCACTCCAATTTTTAAAGCACCCCTGAGCGCTTATCATGTTGAATACAGTATATAATTTTGTGTGTGTGTGTGTGTGTGTGTGTGGAGCTCAGGAATTGCACTGTAGACAGTTGCTCGAACCGTGCAGAGAGTTATAAAGGCCAGGTTTTGTCAAGCTCTGCCAGTGATGAAACCCGCGGTGAGCGTATGGGGGAGCTGTCAGAGAAATGTTTCGGTGACGTTTCCAAACCAGAGAGTTTGATCCGGGATAAACAAAGGATTCTGATTCCGAACTTTCAGTGATAATTTTCAAACTGACATGTGTCCATATAAACTTATTTTTTTTGCTTCCTGTGTACCACCCGTGTGTATAAACCGCTGCACTGGGCCTGTGTGCGTATGAGTCGCCTAATATGTAGTTCATGGTGATGAGTCAGAATTCATCAAGACGTCTATTTAAGTAGTGACTCAAGGACAGTTATTTGAGTTTTTGTGTAGATTGCAGTGTCGAGGTGTTGGGCGGTGGTGCTGTATCTTGTATCACAGAATGGAGTTATGGGGTTTTCATCATCAGTGATGGAGACACTCGTCAGCTGCCCTGCAGAAATGGTCCATGCAAAACAATCAAGGTAATTTCAACAAAGTCAAACTCAAACAGAGAGAGCCTGAGCCGATGGACGCCGAGGAAACCTGCACATCAAATTTCAATACGGTCTTGGCCTGCTGTTGTTAAAAAGCCGAAAGGATAAAACGTGGACAGATACCATGACCACCTGAAAGCTCGGGGCAAATAAAAACTAAAACACATGATGCCATCATTTTTCCTTCAAATGACTTATCCTCTCTTCATGATTTAAATGATCAGAGGAACCCAGCTGGGGTCTATTTCACTGACACGATGGTGCAGTAAACATACCAGGCTGTGTTCATGTCATGTGATCATTGCTTCAGTCAGGAGGCAGGGTGCAGCTCAATTTACAGGGTTCGCCCCCATATTTATTCAAATTCTCTCTCTCTCTCTCTCTCTCTCTCTCTCTCTCTCTCTCGCCATTCAACTCTCTCTCCACTTTAATTTCTCCATCCTAATCTCCCATTCATTCTCTGTTCCTCTATTTTCTCTCTCTCTCTCTTCCCCCTCTTTTGCGTCCATTCTACTCACTCTCTTAATTCTAATCTCGTATTCTCTCCTTCCGTTCTTCTTTCTCTCCCTCCTCTGTTTTCTCTTCCCCTCGCTCCCCTTCTTGCTCGCCTCCCTTTTCTTCTTTCTCCCTCCCCTCTTCTCTGTCCTTCTCTTCTGTCTCTCCCCTCTTATCTCTCCTCTCTTATCGATCCTCTCCTATCTTTCCTCATATGTCTCTGCTCTCTTATCTATCGCTCCGTTCTCCTATGTCTCACTCTCTTCCCTCTCCTCTCTCTTCCTTCCCTCCCCTCTCAGATAGCATACCTGGAGAACTTGTTGAAGGTTTATAGTGATGAGATCAAACGACTACAAGAGAGCAATTTGAGTTTGGACGACCTGGGGAAGGAGGACTCGAGTTACATTCAGGAGCATAAACTCAAACGCAAAGTAAGTTTTACTGTGTTCTAAAGGTCCATGTGACCGGAAGTACCAAAATATCAGAGTGAACAGCATTTATAGATTTTACATTCTCCACATTTTAACCTTGGAAGAGTGCATTGCTCTGACTTCTCACTAAAATATGTAAAAAGTCTTTTTCTCTTCAGTATAAACCCGAAAATCAAATTGTTTGACATGGCCAGACAGACGTGCGTTGATTGGACGTCAGTGAAAGTGAATTCCAGTGAAGTGGAACAGTATCACGGTAAACGACCCCACCGTTAACCTTAATATCCGACATGAGGCTGACTCACAAAGCGTGTTATTTTGGGAATATCACTTGGGGACTCGAGCTGCTCGGACGCTTCCTGATGGAGGCTTTCCATCAAACGCTGAAGTATCTGTCAGTACACTAGTTCCTCACCTTATGAAATTAATCCTTTCCAGAAGTGGTTTCATAACCTGAATTTTTTGTAAGTTGAGTTGCATTTGACATGTAAAACGCGTGATTCATTCCAAGGCTCGGAATCCTACATCATAAACCCTTTAAAATTATAAAAGTACACCAATTTTGTATGAAATATGTGGTAAAAGTAAAAAAAATTATTCATTAAACCATTTTAACATTTTATTAATATATTAAACCATTTTATTAACATATTTTATTAATTAAACCATTATTAAACTTTTTTATTAACCAAACAATATTACCCATTATTAAGCATAATTAAACATTTATTAAACATTTACCAAATTAAACATTTATTAAATAATTTATTCCACTGAACTTAATAAATTTAACTTAAAATTTTGAAATCAAAAGAACTTAACATTTAAATTAGAATTAAACTTTTTATAATTTTTAAAAGAAAATTTTATTTTTTACAATTTTTTTTTTTTCACATTTAATTTTTCACTTGTTTTAATCATCATCACTGCTTTTTGCCTGTTTGGGTTCACATTCACCTTCGGCAGTGCTTGTTGACGGACGTTTGGTGAAACGTGTTTGGTGATCCAATGACGATTGCCTTTGACAACTTTTAATAATCTTCCTAAAATGCACAAGGCATACGTTGTCAAAGTGGGCGATACCACGAGTCGTGAACACTTTTTCGGGATGGTGTTTTTCCACAAATTCAGAAACTTCGTGAAATTTCACCAGCATGTCTTTTATTCGTGCTGATGGAATGATGGCTGCCTCCTCCTTGATCTCCTCCTCACTGAATTCCTCGTGCATTGCCAAGCGTTGCATCAACTCCGGCTCCTTCAGCTCCTCCGTTGAGAGTTCTTGGTGCTGCGCAACCAACTCGTCAAGTGTCCTCCTCATTGACCTCCAGCCCCATGGCCTTTCCCAGCTACACAATTTCGTCCACCTCAGGCTGAGGTTCAGGTTGAGGCTCGCCCTCCACCTCGAAGGCTCTCTGAGCAACGGCATGCAGCCACAGCTTTCTCCAAGCAGCATTAAGGGTACGTCTGGTCACCTCCTGCCAAGCCATGTCAATCAACTTCCAGCACACAATGATGTTGAAGTGGTGCCTCCAGAATTAACGAAGGGTAAGCTGGGTATGCTGGGTACCCAGGTACCTGGGTATTTTCCGTGAGATCAAAACACCTGTTAAAAATAAATTTTGTGTAAAGTTTTGAAATGACTCGCCGGTCCATGGGCTGAAGAGGGGTGGTGTTTGGAGGAGGGTACAGCACCTTGATGAAGGAGAACTCCAGGATATCATCTTCGAGGCCAGGTGGGTGGGTGGGCGGTGGCATTGTCAAGAATCAGCAGCCACTTGTGGAGAGGACATCATCTCAACCAATCAGCAGGAAGGAGAACAGCCATTGGCTGAATTTGAATGACGTGGCAGTTGCTCAGCAATCCGCGAATATGTAAAGCCACGAGTGCAAAACCGCGAATAGTCAAAGGCCCACTGTACTCATATTAAAAATAAATTGAAGTCACGAATCTTGGTCCTGAAAGGTTTCACAGCTGGAATGTGCTGCTGTAACTGTTCATTGTTTCAGTTGATGAAGATCTATGATGTGCTGTGTGAGTTGAAGAACTGTAGCATTCTCACTGGGAGAGTGAATGAACAGAGGATTCGCTACAGCGGCACCCGATACCCAGAGATCAACAAAAAGGTACCTTCTACTCGGATTATAGACATCCGTGTACATGTATGCTCAGCAGTTTACTTTCTCTTCTAGAATGTGTGAGAAATGACGCAAATATAATTCTGGCATTTATTGTACACTTTTTCAAGCATTTTTTGAATATTTCTGACACTTGCATTAGATTGAGCGATTCATAAACCGACCTGAGGCCCAGCAGAACCCTCCGGATTACGGAGATATCCTACAAGTGGTGAAGCGTACCAACCAGCGCAGCCAATTGATGCTGAGCCGTAAACAGGAAGCTCAGATTGCTCAGGAGGTGTTCCGTGAGACGGGCAACCAACTGCAGGAGAGGCGCCACCTCGACATGGTTTACAACTTTGGCTGTCACCTCACAGACTTCTACAAAGCCAGTAATTCATCTTGGAGTTGATCTTTGCTCAGCATATAAAGTGTATCATAGCGCAATGTTAAACTAAGGCAGCAGGGTGGTGTAGTGTTAGCATGTCCGCCTCACAGCAGGAAGGTCCTGGGTTCAATTCCCGGCTCCAGCGTTTCTGTGTGGATATTCTCTCCATGCTAGTGTGGGTTTCCTTCGGGTACTCTGGTTTCACGCCGCAGTCCAAAAACATGCACAGTAGGTTAATTGGCTATTCCAAATTGCCCCTAGGTTTTGAGTGGAAGCATGAATGGTTGTGTGAGTGTTGGCCCTGCAATGACCTGGCGAGCTGTCCAGGGTACACCCCACCCTTACCCGGAGTTGGCTGAGATAGGCACCAGCCTCACGGCGACCCTGGGATAAGGATTAAGCGGTTCAGAAAATGAATGGATGAATGTTAAACCCAGAGACTGTAGTGTATGGTAACATTCTCGTTTTAACACCAGTTACTGAAGCATTTCTGAATCAAGCTGTCTTACGTTTTTATGTTTTTATCTCTGCTTTAAGCATCAGATCCTGCCCTCACAGACCTGTCGTTATCCCAGAAGCTGCGCAGTAATCGAGAGATTGCTCTCAGGTCCCTGGAAGAGGTCATTAACAACTATGCCAACAAACAGGATGACACTGAGGATGAGGAGAGGAGGAAACGTCTCAGGAAAGAGAAAGAGAAAAAAGAGGTGAGAAGAGTGAAAGTGGGCAGGGAATGGGTTATGAGCCGTGGTCTAATCTAATATGTAAAGCTTAATGCGGTAAACACAAATCTGATGATGATGAATTTAAACATTTCTTTATAAACCCTACACATCCCTAATGAGACGGAAAGGACTCCCTGAGATGTAACGAGGAAGAAACCTTGAGAGGACTCGGACTCGAAAGGGGGAACCCATCCTCATCTGGGTGAAACCAGATAAAGATACAAACTATGGAGCAGAAACTCCACCAAAGTTTAGCATGAAGTCTAACTGGTTATGTTATGTTCTACCTTTAATGGGACTCGTGGTCCAAAAGCATTTCAGTAAAAGACGTGCTGTTGGTGATGAACTGTTTAACTAAAATGGTTTCGGACTATAACTTCCATTACAGTTAGAAGATAAATGTTCTAATAATCTCATCTTGAGGTAGCTAAACCATGAACAAGTTTTTCCGAGCATGCACTGACATATTATTTCTTACTTTAACAACATTCCTGAGATGAAAGAAGACTGCCTGAGTAATGTCTTTTATCGATTTCCTCCCACAGTCCAAAAGCATGCACAGTAGGTTAATTGGCCGTTCCACATCTCACCTAGGTGTGAATGGTTGTGTGAGTGTTGGCCCTGCGATGGCCTGGCGAGCTGTCCAAGGTGTATCCTGCCCATTGCCTGGACTCGGCTGAGATGGGTGCCAGCCTCCCCACAACCCTAATTAGGATTAACATAAAATGAATGGATGAGTTATATCTCTGTGCTGATATTCATATTTTTTTATTATTATAATTAAAACTGAACTCTTCTGTCTTATTCACTTCCTCTTTTACTTATTATAATTAATAGCTGTGCTTTACTGTCTTAATATTCACTTAATTCTATTACAACGGTACCTTGACTTACGAGTGTCCTTTTATTATGAATTTTCCATGAATACGAGGTTCGATCCCACCAAATATCTGCCCCATCCGGGCCAATTAGCCTCGTATGCCTTCACGCCCCGAGAGTGCCTTCTGCACTGCTTCTCAATTTCTGTGACACCTCCAATAGGAATGAAAAAAAAAATTATTTCACTCTTGCCCCACGCGTGACTAAATATAGTGTTTACTGCACTTCTTATCATTTGCTCGGTGCTTTTTCCCTACACCATAGGGAACACAGTGAGAGTGCCATTGCCACCTACTGTAGAGGATGCGCAATTACACTTAATTCTAGTATAGTATGGCAAAAAAGCATTTTCCCCAGGGTCATGCGCACCCCCTCGGGCATCACACCGCGACCCCCAAGGGGAGGGCGCCCCACTATTTGAGAAGCACTGGCCTTTTGGGAACTCACCATGAGCCTGTCCTTGCTGGCATTTGTAGCATGCACATACACTAAATTCTCCTCCTCCTCTGTTATGCACCACCTCCTGCCTGCTCACATGACATCTTTACCACAGTCGATGATCAGAAGGATTAGTTGACTTATTGTTTATTCTTGTTTTATTATTATTTATTATTAATGTTAGTGTACATGTATTATTATGAAATATTTACTGTTTTTACTCATTTATCTTTAATATGTTAGGTGAAATATAAATGTTTGTGTAAGGTTATATGAGTTTGGGAGGGGCTTGGAACGGATTCATTGGTTTTCTATTATTTCCGATGGGAATTTTTGTTTTATCTAACCAACATTTTTTTTTTTTTTTTTTTTTTTATATATCCCCAAATTAAATTGCATCAGTGTAGAATTTCAGGGAGTTACAGCATAGTTTTGTACTGTTATTGATTGTGTGTTGAGAATGGCCAACAGGAGTCTACTAAAAAAGAGAACAGTGACCAGAGTGGGGAGCAAAATGAGGATGAAATGGAGGATGAGTTAGAGGATGAGGAGGAGGAAGAAGAAAATTCTTCAGATCCAGATATTGAGGAGGAGATCCAGGCCAGTGAAGCACAAACCAAACCAGGTGAGAAAAACAGACGAAGGAGAAGAAGCACATCTGTATGTCTTTCTAAAACACGATTGAAGGGAGCTGATCTAAGCATGACACCTCTCCAGCCTCGAGCTGAAATGGATCTAATTCGGTCATTCCATGGCAAATATCTCCATAATGAGAAGGTTGGTTGCACTCGTCTGTCAGGTTTTATTCTGAACAGTAGTAGTAGTGTATTTTAAGCGATTTAGGATTAAGCGGTCCAGAAAATAAATGACTGGATCCCAACCAAGCTTGCAAGTTTTGGACATTTTTTATTTTTAAGAATTTTTTTATGTCTTCACAACAAATGAATACCTGGATTCCTACAATTACCCTTTAACACCTGTGGACGTGACAATATAAAATACTTTTTATATGTACCATTGTGTTCAAAATAATAGCGGTGTATTTTAAAAATTGAGTAACGCGTTAGAGTCTTATTCTAGCTTTTATTTCCATGCACACAAATGCATTGAGAACACTGTGCATTCAATTTCAAATCAACACATGAAGAAACATTCACATTTGTGCAGTTCCTTACAAAAAGATAAGAAAGGGTTTCATTAAACTTGTATTTTTTTAATAAACTGAAAAAAAGCTTCAGGTTGAGTTTTTTTTTTTTTTTAATCAATTGACTAATATTTAGTTGTACGTCCATTGTTTCTGAGAACTGCTGCACATATGTGTTGCATGGAGTCAACCAACTTCTGGCACCTGTGAGCAGGTATTCCAGCTCATAATAATTGGACAACATTCCACAGTTCTGCATTTTTTTGGTTTTGCCTCAGAAACTGCATTTTTGGTGCCACCCTGCAGGTTTTCAATTGGACTGAGGTCGGGAGACTGAGCTGGTCATTCCATAATACTTTCCTTGTTGGTCTGGACCCAAGATTCCACTTGCTTAATGACGTGTTTGGGGTCGTTGTCTAATTGGAACCCATTTCAAGGGCATTTCCTCTTCAGCATGAGGCAACCTTGAAGCCATGACCTCTTAAAGCATTTTGATGCACCCAAACTGATCCATGATCTCTGAGATGCGATAAATCGGCCTAGTATGAGAAACATCCCCATATCCCGATGCTTGCACTACCATGCTTCACTGTCTCACAGTGTACTGTGGCTTCTGACAGACCCTGTGGCCTCTGGATCCAAAAAGAATAATTTTGCTTTCATCAGTAGACAAACTGTGCCGTTTCTGTTTTGGTCAGTCACTGTCCTCTTTGGAAAAGTATAACCGCTTGAGTACATGTCATATTTGCAAAAATGCGTGCAGGGACTTCTTGCCGATAGCTTGGCTTCTCGCAGGCGTCTTGTATTTGTTACATTATCCACAGGTAACTATAGATGATCTTGGATTTCCTTAGAGCTGATCAGTGGCTGAATCTTCACCAATTTGGCTGTTCTTCAATCTGTTTGAGTGGCAGTTTTCTGTTTCCTGCTGTGTCTTTCTGACTTTGGTTGCTTTCTGGCTTTTGGTATTGTGAAAAACACATCCAGGAGTATGCAGATCATGATTGTTGGATCTCTTGGTTTCCTGTTACTCTACTGTAGCTACTTGTTAATTACTTACAATATATAAAAATACACAGAGTGGTCAGGTTCGTGATGTTGGACTGCTATTATTTTGAACACAACTGTGCATAGACACTAATGATGATGATAATGTTAATTACTTACATTAATTTAATATTAATGTATTTATGAATACGATTAATATTATAATGTTTAGCAAAAGGCCTGTTAAAAACGTCAGGTTTCAGTCACGCTCAATATCGTGAACGTATACACGTCCTTCCTTCAGGAACTAATCACTACACAAACCATCAAGTGTGGGGATGAATTTAGTTCACACTGTACTACTACTGTGGAAAATAAACACAATCAGAGAGGCACGCGTCACTACCCTGAGGACACAGAATCTATTTATTTTTTACTTGTGTATTCCCTGCTCTCCCTCCTGTCGGGAGATGAGTTGAGGAATATAGTTTAGTCTTGGTGAAAAATGTGATGTAGGAATTTGGGGTTCACGATTGTTTCTGACACACAGTACGGTTTAGTCATCCAATTCTAGAATTTAAAATTATTTGAAAATAAGTTTATTGACTGTTATTGTGTAGTGACTGTTTCAGCGAACATCCAATCACAGATGGTGTTGACTGTGATTTTGACTTTAACAAATAGTATTATTTTCTCTTCTGCTCAATTATTTTAAGTTAATTTATTTCTTCCGATCGTACCCTTATTTTTGCAGTTTGGTGTACCATTGATGATGATGATTTATGATTCTCATGAATTTTGAGCTTGGTTTCGCTTCTATTTGGAATCTAACACAAGGAACACACTGTCGAGTGATGTATGGAGAATACGAGACTCGAACTCTGACACTATATAATGTCTTAACAAGCAGTTGAGGATGAGGTGGAATATTGAGTAGTTTCCTCACTGTGTGTTTCGCCTCCTGATTTTACCACCAGAATTATATTGAACTTCCCCTTGAAGTCTTGAAGAACATCCCCATGTGATATCTGTACCATGCAGAAGGACAGCTTAGAAACTAGCACGGTGTTTAGGACGACTTCTCCCATTCACTGCACTGTACTAACTGAAAAACTTGTGTTCTTGAGTTGTGATCATGAGGCCAGACCTAAAAAATTCTTTGTTGGCAATAATATGATCAAAAAAGATTCACCTGGGAGGGAGAAAAATTTTTTGCCTGTCTAGGCCACCCGGGATTCGCAGGGAAAGTTTTTTTCTACATCATACTATATTATGAATGTGGTGATGTATACACAGTAGAATTAAATAAATGTCTTGTATTTGAAATCAACATACTGAATATCAAAGTTTATTCTTTAATATTGTAATCAACAGAGTATCAAGGTTTCAACATAGCAACTTTTAATATCGCAGTCAACAACTAACAAATACCTTCGTCACGCGCCACGCTGTTGCTGGCGGTTCATAATTCACTTGTATTTGTTCGAAAATGTCAGCAAATGTGTTGCTCAATTTGAAACGCAATAATTTATTTATTATTTTCACGTTGGGATCTTTAATAGTGACAGAGAACAGGTTTCTTTGCCTCATCGTTGTCCCCTTCCATCATGCTTTCCGCCTTTGTTGTTAAGACAGTACCGGCCAATGAGAATCGCCGTTTCACTGAACTGGTAAAACTGACAAATCACAAGGTGTGGTTGATACCGATTGCGCTTTGGTCACTTTTTATTACGTTGTATGATAGGGGACCCACGCGTTTTTTTTTTAAACACACCCGGCCGGTATATTTTTATTTTTTGCATCTGTGAATGCTCAGGCAGGGGTTTTATCAACAATTTCGGCCTAACCGGCCATGTTACTGCCAACAAAGATATTTTAAGGCTGGCCTTACCGGAATGCTTCTACCACTCTTCAATTCTCCTCCATTTCACTGCTGTGTAATACTTATGCTTGTAGAAATTTGAACCTCACACTTTCCTGTACTTTACTTCATCTGGTTTGCCCTTAACCATGAGCAGTTTCTCTTCTAAAGAAAAGTCGATCGGTGACACGTCAGAGTGGTGGCTGCTGAAAACAGCATTCTGGGAGAAATGTGGTGGTGTTCCTAAATCCTCCTGATTTCAGCTGCTGTGATAGTGGCCTATACTGCCGTGTGTGTGATAAGCTTTCTTGTTTCCTTTTTTTATTATTACAATCACGATGTAGCATTTTGAGCTCTTGTTTAAAAAAAAAAAAATTTAAGTAATATTATTGTAAGGTAAACATTTACATCCTGAATTGTCAGTGAAGATAAAACAGAGTAATGTCTGAATTAAGATAACCTTTCATTTGTGTGTGTGTGTGTGTGTGTGTGTGTGTGTGTGTGTGTGTGTGTTGTGCTGATGCACTCTTGTAGTAAAATACACTTTGGAAGGATTAAAATAAGTGAATTATTTCAGATGATGAAGAGAATGATGAGGAACGTCTGAGCATCAGTGATATTGTCCAGCCCAGCAGTCAAGGATCCGGCTCTTCAGTGAAATCACCTCGCTGTGGAGATGCAAGTGAAAGTGGGGATGAAGTTCTGCAGTCTGGCAACGTTACCACAGAGAAATCACTGGATGGTAAACCTTCCAGTGACAGTCCCTCCTCCTCAGGTGTTCTGAACCCTCAGTCTGGTGAGGACATGCTGACTGTTTCTAACCGTTTCCCCTCAGCTGACTCCAACAGCATTACTGAAGCCACAGAGATCATGTCCTACCCTGAGAACCGCATTTCCGCACCACTGACTCAACCGTATGTCCATAACGAAGAGAAAAACAAGATCTGCAAGAACAAGAAGAGGAAACGGGAATCAAAAAAGAACCACAGCATCGTTCAGAATGGCAGGAATGATGTGAGGTAAATAATTCAAAGCCACAAAGAAATGTATTTTACTTCAAACTGAGTTGATATTATTTAATATTCTAATAATACAACCTCAAACGGTCAGAGGGGAGTGGTTTGTGTGTGCGCGTGCACTATACACACTAGTATGCATATTTCAAGTCAAAAGTTTGAGGACACGCCCACTTTCTTTTGAGTTCATCTACATTTTCTGAAACGCTTAATCCTAATTAGGGTCGCGTGGAGGCTGGCGCCCATCCCAGCCAACTCCGGCCGAGGGCAGAATACACCCTGGACAGCTCGCCAGGCCATCGCACGGCAGAAACACGCTGACGGCTATACAGCCCCTCTTTACGAAAGTCAGCAATGGTTCTTTTACATGAACCTGACACCATAGACAGTGAGAGACATGGCCGGCCTTCGATAACCCAGTCAGCTTGACTGGGGAAGGACAGTGACAACCTTGTGGAGAGTGGAACTTGAACGCCCAACCTTAGGATCAGCGATCCAGCGCCCCATACCACTAGGAATGCACATATATATATATATATATATATATATATATATATATATATATATATATATATATATATACTAGTCCTTTTCAAAAAAATTAGCATATTGTGATGAAGTTCATTATTTTCTGTACTGACTGATAAAAATTAAACTTTCATATATTTTAGATTCATTACACACCAACTGAAATATTTCAGGTATTTTATTGTTTTAATTCTGATGATTTTGGCATACAGCTCATAACATACACTACTATATATATATGTATATACATAATATGTATGTATGTAAATATAAACAAGCAATGTTAATATAGAGGGAGGTTTGCTCTTACCTGGCCTGTAACTTCAGGGTATTGTTATGTTGTGATAATCCCAAAGGGGAAAGTTATGAACCCTGAGGTGTCAGGCTATTGAATTTATGAGCCTTGTAATAATTATCTCTGCACTCTAATCTTGTGTTTAGTGACCGTGTTGGCTCTCCGGACATAGAAACTGCCTGGAGCCCTGTGCAGGTGGACTCCACTAGGGTGGACACACCCATTCAGGATGTGGTCAGCAGCTCTCGCTGCACACCACCCCCTAAAAAGTACAAGGCAAGTGTTTGCTTGTTTGAAAACAGTTAATGAAACGAAGACGATGTGCAGAAACTGATTAATCACATCAGTGTTTCAAAGTGTGTGTGCATGTATGTGTGCATGTACATGTGTGTGTGAAATGCTTTTGTTCATTAGATTTGATGTTAGTAGTTCTACCTGAACACAGTGTGTGATACAGCGTTGAAGGGTGGGTATACTTGTGCAACCAGGATTTTCACTTGAGTATTTATTTCACACTCGGGCAGGGCAATAAGAGCTAAACATAAAATCTACGGTTTCTTTATCCTGCCCCAATTTATTCCACTTCCGATTTTTAAGCAACGATCAAATGTTGAACATGGCTGCAATAAATGCCTTCTGGGAGACTTTCTTGAATATCTGAGAGTTTAATTATTTATTTATTTTTTAGCAAAATGCATTTATAATTTGTAGTTTAATTTTTTTGGTTTGTTTTTGTAGTTAGCAGAATAAAGCTTAAGGCGTGGCATGTTTCACATGTAGCAATGTATAGATGAGCGGGGCTATGTGATTCTTATGACGTTTGCTCGGCAATTCGTATCTGCAGTTAATTTTATTGAGCATCTGAACGAACTCCGTCTTTTCCCTGGAGGAGGATCTGTGCACGAAGTCTTTAATAAAATTAAGTGCCACTGCATCTGTAATTTCCCCCGGGTGGTTCTTATTGTACGCAATGCAACGTGTGACCCACGCAAATATTCTCAGTTTTAAACAGCTGTTCAGCAGCTGGTGCTAGCAGGATTATTATGTTCAGAGTTGGTCTGAGTCTTTGGCTGCGTGTTTATCTGAGATACTGAAAAGGTTTTGGGTTTCGACCTCATCAGGGTTTCAGTAATCTATCTCATATTTTGGATGAACCGTTAGACTTCACATCAGTAAAGCGTTTCTACATTCTAGAAGAGATGCTGGAAGGATTTGGACATTATCTTTGTTGTTGTGCACACTGCCTTTTTGCTATTGTGTTGAAGCTGGATGGGGATGGAAGACTGTTTTCTTGATTAGATGTCAGGTGCCTGTCTCGAGATAAATGTGAGCCCAGAAGGAGTGTTGTAAGAGTTGGTGTGGAATCTATCTTAATCTTTATTGTTCTGTGCATATAAAAATGTAAAGATTGATTTTCATTCCATCAAAAGGTTTGAATTGATCAAATTAAATTGATCTACTGCCTAACTCTTGTTCACAATGAAGTTTCAAAAAGGAGATGATGTAATTAAAGACATTATTGATTTAATTAAGGCGGTTTAGATGAGAAGCCTGTGATGGTCTTTTATTTCACACTGATGGAGTCCAGCTCTGGGTCTGACTCGGGTAGATGCTGTGTTTCTGTTCGGTGCTGTTTTCACTCTGCACCGTTATTCAAATCTCGCAGCACTTGTGCATTGTGTCTAAATAAAACAGAACATTTTCAGCAGCTTTACTTTAAACCCATGTTATTGTGAGTAAAACTCGGTTCTTCCAAACAGAACCGTTTTGAACGACTAATATGTGATTTTCTTTCTTATCAGAAACAAAGTTTCACATGTCAATCATTACTTATACAGTGGTACCTTCACTTACGAAATGAATCCGTTCTGAGGGCGAGCTGATAATTCAAAACGTTAGTTAGATAAAACAAAAAATTCTCATCGGAAATAATAGAAAACCAATTAATCCGTTCCAACCCCCTCCAAAACTCGTATAACCTACACCAAACACGTATATTTCACCTAATATATTAACGATAAACATGTAAAAACAATACATATTACATAATAATACTACATGTACATTAACATTAATAATAATGAATAATAAATAATAAAACAACAGTAAACAATAAGTCAACTAACCCTTCCGATCATCGACTGTGGCAAAGATGTCAAGTGGGCGTGAAGATGTCATGTGGGCAGGCATAAAGTGGTGTGTAACAAAGAAGGAGGAGGAGAATGTTGTGCATGTGCACGCTACGAATGTTGGTGAAGAAAGGCTCGTGGTGAGCTCCCACAAGGCCAGTGCTTCTCAAATAGTGTGATGCCAGGGGGGCACATATGACCCTGGGGAACATGCTTTTTTGCCATACTGTACTAGAATTAAGTGTAACTACACATCCTCGACAGTAAGTCTGTGCTGGCTGATGGTGATTGAAAGTGTATATCAGCACCATTATTTCTGTTGCAGTGAAAGTGACTCCTGAATGTATTTGTTCTTCAGGTGAATGTTGCGACACAGTGTGACCCAGATGAGGTGATCATTCTGTCTGATTCAGATTGAATCGTCCCCGTGCTTCGTACCTGAACAGCGAGCCCTGACGCCCATAACTCCTCGTACTACAAATGTGCAGTGTTTTTGTGAGAAATCGTGACCATCAGGGATCTTCATGAAGAGAGAAACGATGTTCGCTGGAGAGGCGCTTATGGGTCAATTTGAGTCGTCACCACACTGTTACTGTTTATGAACTAGAACACAGTATGCTGCGCCCAGCCATGTGGCTCCATGGCAGCTTCAGGGTCTTCTAATGGGTTATAGGAAAATGGATTATTTCACTATATGTTTTATTTTATTTTAATATTCTTTTTTTGAAAGCAGATATAAGTTTGGTCTTTGGCCTGTGCAAGTAGAGTTAATTGAACAGGGAGGGCCTAATTTATTTTCCTGTTGAGTTCTTTTACAAATTCAATAAAAAAACTATTTTGTGTAAACTTGTCTCACTAGTTTATTACAAACATGATTTTTATGGAGATGATTTAATGTGTGGGTGTAAGTTTCCACTGTGTGTGTGTGTGTGTGTGTGTGTGTGTGTGTGTGTATATATATATACACAATACTGTGCAAAAGTTTTTGCCCCTGACCAATTTCTGACATTTTTTTTTGCTCGTTTGTCACTGTCATCCATTTCAGATCCAGAAAACCTAAATATTATACAAATATAAAATACAAGTAAACACAAAATGCAGTTCTCAGTGCCAATTGTGTTGTTTAAGGGGGAAACATATGAACCTACAAGGGCCTGTGTGAATAAGTAATTTCCCCATAAAACCTAATAGCTGGTTGAACCGCCTTTAGCAGCAATAACTGCAGTTAAGTGCTTGTGATAAGAGCCGATGAGTCTTTCACAATCACTGTGATGGGATTCTGGCCCACTCTTCTCCACAGAATTGTTTAAGATCGACTAGATTGGATGGTTTTTGGATATGAACAGCCTTTTTAAGGTCATGCCACAGCATCTCAGTAGGGTTCAGGTCAGGACTTTGACTGGGCCGCTCCAAAACCCTCATTTTGTTCTTTTTTAGCCATTCAGAAGTGGACTTGCCGGTGGGCTTCAGATCATCGTCTTGCTGCAGAACCCAGGTGTGCTTTAGCTTGAGGTCTCGGACTGATGGATGAACATTCTTCTCCAAGATTTCTTGGTAGCAACCAGAATTCATAGTTCCATCAATCGTGACTTCACTAAAAATAGGAAGCAGAGTATTGACACAAAAGGTCCATGTCTAATATATATATATATATAGTTATTATAATATATATATAGTAATATATAAACTGTCATCAAATGTTCAAAAGCTTTATGAACAAATATGGGAACGCGTGAAGGCTTAAGGCCCAGGCCATGCACCTATTAGTGGTCACAGTAAATGCTGGTACACTGATTGCTAATGGACAGAACATGTAATCTGGGCGGGGCTTGAAGCAGATAAAAAGTGCTCATATATGGCAAAATGCATTTACTATGGTGAAGTCAAATATAAGCAGTGAAAAGAAAAAGGTACTTACACATGATGTCTTAAAATTGAGAAGTAATCCTTGCACCTAGTGTGTGTGTGTGTGTGTGTGTGTGTGTGTGTGTGTGCAGGTCAAGTGAACTCCAGCAAATAATTTAAATCAGGAAGAAGGTGCTGTTGCTCAGCACCTGTTTTATAAAAACTGCCTGAATTTGGCTAAAAATAAAAGGAAATTGAAAAGAGAAAATGATGTCACTTAGGGGCAAATGACATCACATGACAAAAATGAGAAAATAAGGGGAACTAGCAAACGATATGCAAATAAGAGGAAGGGGTTAAAAGCCAAAAATACAAACTTCTTCTTCTTCTTCTTCTTCTTTTCCTTTCGGCTGTTCCCTTCAGGGGTCACCACAGCAAATGATCTGCCTCCATCTCTCCCTATCCTCTGCATCTTCTACTCTTACTCCAACGACCTTCATGTCCTTCTTCACCACATCCATAAATCTTCTCTTTGGTCTTCCTCTCGGCCTTCTGCCTGGTAGTTCCAAGCTCAGCATCCTACTACCAATATACTCACTATCCCTCCTCTGTACATGTCCAAACCATCTCAATCTAGCCTCTCTGACTTTGTCTCCAAAACATCTTACATGTGCTGTCCCTCTGATGTGCTCATTCCTGATCCTATCCATCCTCGTTACTCCCAAAGAGAACCTCAACATTTTCATCTCTGCTACCTCCAGCTCTGCCTCCTGTCTTTTCCCCAGGGCCACTGTCTCTAAACCATACAACATCGTTGGCCTCATCACCGTCTTGTACACTTTTCCTTTCATTCTTGCCGATACCTTCCTATCACACATCACATCGGACACTTTTCTCCAACCAGTCCAACCTGCCTGCACACGCTTCTTCACCTCTTTTCCACACTCTCCACTGCTCTGGATTGTTGAGCTTAAGTACTTAAATTCCTCCACCTTCTTTATCTCTGCCGCCTGTAACCTCACCGTTCCTCCTGGGTCCTTCTCATTCACACACATGTAATACAAACATAAGGGGGAAATTAGTTGGAGCTGGAAGAGCTGACTCAGCACCTTAAGGACATGAGCGATGGAATTCAGGAGAAGTGGCAGTTACAGTTTTGGAGTGGCTGACCATGCATGGGGTTGATAGGTTAAGGACAGTAGGACACCTGTTTGTTTGCTGTAACTGTCAACCTTCATCCAACCTGTCAGTGTAATACCTTGGAATAAAGGATGATTTTTGCTTCTTCTCATCTGGCTGTGGTGCGCTTCTTTCTTTTATTAAGTTTTAAGGGATAAAGTTAATTGGATATTTACTAAGCACAACATCAGGGCATAGAGGGGGTGGGACCTTCTTTCCACCTGCATATGTCCAAACTTGGGCAGGAGGGCCTGAGATTTCTCCGATACACCCACAAACTAGAAGTCAGCAAAAATTCTAACAGTAGAAGACTAATAAACAATCATAACAGTGAAGCATCTCATACTGCATTAAACTCTCTGAAAGTTGGCAGCATGGTGGCAGCATGGTGGCAGCACGGTGGCACAGTGAGAAAGAAGGTGTTGGGTTTGATTGCTCGGTTCGGTTAGCCGAGGTAACTTTTCTTTGTGCTGGTTTTATTTTGAACAGCAGGATAATGCAATAGAGTGTAACAGTTGTGTAAAAGCTCAATGGCTTTATTCTCAGACAATCGAGATGTGATTGGTATTTGATTGTATGAAACGACAATAAAGTGTCTCTCGGGAGAAGACTCGATTGAGTTCTTTCCACGAGGTTCGGTGCTGAACTCCTCCTGCACTCTGGGTGGACATATGACAGTGATTATTAAAGATATAAAAATAATTTTGGTTCCAAATTTCAGTTCGATTTAAGAAGAAGCAGAAGAAGAAAGAAGGCGTTTACATACTTGCTCAGTCGGAGTACAAAAGAACACTGGTGGATTAAATCACGGATCACGTGACTCCACCATACGATAAGGCGTGCTATGACCCGGTAATCACACACGCTCGACTCACACTGCACTTCTCCCCTCTGTCCTCAGTTCTTCTGCACTTCTCCTCTCTGCCCACAGATCATCTACATGTCCCCCATCTGCCCTCAGGACAGTACATGTCCACCTCTCCTTTTCATCAGAGTCCAGGTGCCCACATTCTCCCCCGTCAAGCTCGTGTTAGGATGTGACTTTTCTGTGGGTTGTGACATTATTATTCGCTCAGAACCGAATTTCCGCTTTCCAGAGTTGTGATTTTTTTTTTTTTTGCTTCGCCCACATAGGAGGAGCTGGACCTTCTGACCACGCCTCTTTGACGTTTTGGTTCTTTGCGGTCATCAGTTCAGACGCTGCGAATTCTACGAATTTGTGTTGATTTTGTTTTGTCAGTTCGAACATTAAATATGACCGACATCGTTAAATTAAGATACCGAAAACACGCTATTTGAAACACTGCATTTAGGAAGTTTACTGTCAAGGCAACACCGGAAGTGACGTAGGAAAGCCGGCGCGCCAAATTTCAAAGCACTTCCTGGGAAGATTTCTCTGTGGAGATGATTGTGTTCAGTCTCAATAATTCGGACTTTTGATGGTATGTTATTGTTTTCTTGGCATTTTCTTGCCCTGACGCTATTTTGAAGTTGTAGTTTAAGGTGGTATTTGCTTTTCTTTTCGACAAAGTTTGCCTGTAGCTCAGCTGAGGGCTGCTGTGTATATGCGCCTCTCTGCACCGTTTCCTGTTTACCTGCTAATGTTCAAGCTTCACGCGCACTCCCTGCTCATATAACTCCTCTCAATAATGTCACTCTCAATGCAACAAAGACGTGAAATCAACTTTAACTTGTCAGCATATATCGGTTTCAAGGACTTGGGTGTCTGTAGAGTGCATGTCGCATGCTAACCGAGGAGTTAGCTCTTGTTGCTAACAATAAGACGATAATAATGCATGAGCTATGCTAAGCTAAAGCTAACCCAGAACGGTTTTGTTCAACAAGTATGTAATTTAAATGGGACAATAGCAAAATATTATATTTATCGTCATGTTCATGGTGTAAATTAGATTTGTAGACGAGAATTTGATTTCTAATGTCCTGCTGAAAAACATTACTCTGCATGTTTTCTTTATTCCCAGGATGAAGACCCTGAGTGTGACCTCATCTTCAACACACCTCTGACTCTGTGAACGGAAATATTATCTTTTTAGCTTCAACACGTTTTTATGTTGTTTAAGTAACTACTCTTATTCACACAAATATTAAAATTAAAAGAATTTAAAAGTCTGCAATGGTGGGTTATAGTCCCACAGGCTGCACTTGTCTGTAAGTTCTCTTAAACTGGGTGTCATTCTCGCGCTTTGTGGGTTTGCCAACATGTTTCATGGAATCCAGCCCTGTTTCCAGCTGTTGAGAATTGGCTCATCGTGCCCTATAAGTAACCACAGCAGTGCTGTAGCAGACTCGGCCCATGACCTGTACACGTTCCGGCCGGCCCTTGCCCACTCGGTGTTCAGATTGGGCAGGTTGGCGGAGTTGTGTGACGTCACCCTGGAGTCTGCAGCGGTTTCACGTGTGCACGCCGAACTGCATGCTGAAAAACAAACAGACGCTGCAGGAGAAGAGACCTGGAAAGTGCAAGTGAAGGACAGAAGCAGCCATGGTTGGTCTGAATGTTATGGACTTTATTATTATTATTATTATTATCCAAAAAGTGCTGACTTCCAAACTCCAGTCATGTGATAAAACAAATTTTTGTTTCCATGTCATTAAGAGAAAGTGAGTGTTTTATTTGAACATGCACCGTGAACTCATCCTGTCATTTATTTCTCATATTCATTCCTAGGTACCTGGGTGAATGATGTCCGGATCCAGTCCGGTGTTCTATTGGAGATATTTGATGGTGACACATTGACCTTTGGTGGCCAAACAGTGCAGGGAAGCCCAGAGTTCTACTTCCTGTTTCAGAAGGTCAGTGTCAGTCCCCGGGATTTTGATGCCATCACTCTACCGAAGGCAAGCTCTTTTTCTTCTCATATCAATAATCGGATCAGAACAAGCCTGGACTGCAAACAAGAGCCTGGCCTTGATATTTCTAAGTTGTCCATCAATAAAGCCACGGTCATTCTCAACTCCATTGGAAGCCTCAGTAAGATCAATAGGAGCTGCTGGACCTTCAAGAGAATGGACACAACCTCCGGTTTGAATTCACCCGACACACCTTCATTTCAAAAGCTTATGCCACCTTCAACTCCTCCTTCTCTTTCCAGTAGCCGCGAGAATGCCAAACCCATCCCACCTTCATCCAAGAGCAGGCGCAAATCAGCCCACACGGTGCTTTTGGAGGATGACAGCGTGGAGGACCACGAGGGTTGCAAGCCTGGATTAGAAGAAACGTGTAAAGTTAAAATTGGTAAGAGGAGACGTCTCTACAAGTCTGAGTCCGATGTTTTCCCATCTCTGCTGTCCAATGTGGAGTTGAGTATGAAGCCGCAATGCGCCACCAGGCCGGTCACGCCCAAACCAAATCCAGCCATTCTCAATCAGCTGAACGACGGGAAGCCTCATCCTCCTCCTTTTACTTTGATCCTGAAGCGCGAGAGGGAAACTACACGACAAGACAAGAGTGTCCATCTGCTGGGATGCCGGCAGCAGAGGCGATGCTCTTCAGGTCCCCGTGGCAGGCGAAGATCAAACAGCACTCCCATATACTCTTCATTGGTTGTTGGAGAGGAAAATTATCAGCTGAACACTCCATCGTCGAGGCCTGCCAAATCGGTCAGAGGTCACGCAGTGCGGTTCCACGCCACCACAAGGTACGTCTGTTGTATGACCAGCGTTTATTTCTGATGTTAAGTACCGTCCGATCTTCTTCTTCTTCTTCTTCTTCTTTTCCTTTCAGCGTCTTCCCTTTTTCAGGGGTCACCACAATGAATCATCTAATTAGCATGTTTAGTTTGCCCTTCCTAACACAACCCTTTTTAGCGAGGGACAGAAACACGCTGACCGCTCTGCAGCTCCTCTTTATGAAAAGTCAGCAATGGTTCTTCTACATCAACCTCTCACCATAGACAGTGACAGACATGGCCCGCCTTTGATAACCCAGTTAGCTGCACTGGCAGTGACAACCTTGTGGAGAGTGGGACTCAAACCCCCTTCTTAGGATCTTAGGATCAGCGATCCAGCGCCCTATAGCGACCATCACTGCCCTCAGTCTGTATAGAAAGAGAGGTCTATGGACGCGGTACAACTTCCTATAACGTCATGGGGGGGGGCATTCCTCCATTAATCCTCCAAAATTATAAACACACTCAAACAGCAATGCTGCCCATAGTTTGAATCCAGAAAAAACTCGGCTGTCTCCAGCTCCAACCACAGGAACCTGGTGTATCTGCAGGAAATGATGTAAATGGTATGGTTTTCTTTCTGCTGTGTGGGTCTCAGATGCTTTCAAAGCGCTTCTCGAATCAGACTGCCAACATCACTGGTTGGGGTTTATTCTGAAGAATCATGTTTGTAGTGTGGTGCACTAGATGTCACGTGCCAGATCAAACTGCATGGTGATGATCATTGATAACATTTTGTGGTCATCCTAAAATTCCACTGTTCCATTCAGCACACAGTTTGCTCAGTGCTTTTCCCTACACCATAGGGACACAGTGAGAGTGCCACTGTCACCTACTGGAGTGGATGCACAATTACCATTAATTCTTGAACAGTATGGTATGTTCCCCAGGGTCACCTCCCTCCTGGCATCATGCCACACTATTTGAGAACCACTGGCCTTGTGGCAGCTCACCACTAGCCTTTCCTTGCTGGCATTCATACCATGCACATGCAAAAAATTCACCACCTGCTCCATGTCTGTTATGCACCAACTTATGCCTGCCCACGTGACATCTTTGCCATAGTTGATGATTGTAGGGGTTGGTTGACTTATTGTTTATTCTTGTTTTATTACTTTTTATTATTAATAATTATTTAGGTTGTGAAATATTTGTTGTTACATGTTTAATATATTAGGTCAAATATACGTGTTTGTGCAGGTTATTAGTTTGGGAGGGGGTTGGAACAGATGAATTGGTTTTCTGTTATTTTTGATGGGGAATTTTTGTTTTATCTAATGAACATTTTGACTTACGAGCTCGCCCTCGGAATTTATTAATTTCCGTAAGTAAAGATACCGCTGTATATAAGAATGTACTAGTAGTGTCCAAGTTCTCTGTTGTATAGTGATGTAGATTGGAGTGTTTAGAAGTGAAGCGTGAGGATAAATCTGGCAGATCCAGAGATCAGGACTGAAGAGCAGTGATGTGAATCATCTCCATCATGGGAGAGAACATGGGGATGATGAGCTTTTTCTTTTCCTCTAGTGGCTTAAAAGAATCTGTCAGCTCAATAGAGACCCCAGAAACACTGGAAATGGTGTAATAAAAAGGAGAGGGGCGGTGCAACACAAACATAAAGGTACCCTGTGATTTATAAATTGACTGGCCTCCTTATAGACAGCAAACATGAGTGGAGGTGCACAGGTCCGGGTGTGAGAGTAAAGGTACACAGTGATCCCTCGCTACTTCGTGGATCAGTTTCTGCGGCATCGAGGGTTTTTCAAAAATATTCATTGAAAAATAAAAAAATAAGGATATTAAGGAAAATGCTGCAAAACAAGGCCAATTATGTAAACAAACAAAAAAAACAACCCAAAACCCCCCAACCCAACCCCCCTCCCGATTTACATTTTTATGTGGTGCGCATCCGAGTGTGTTTATATTTTATTGAAATCTTATGTGTTATTTTTGAATGTTTAATTATTATAAGCATCTATAGCATTGAATATGTATTTATTCATATTATATACACATGAACGTATACGTCAGGCCGTAGTATTTTTTTTATTTTTTTTTATAGGCGAAATTTCTTCCCTGCTGTAGCATTCCTTCGAAGATTAATTAAACTTCAAGTTGTGTAACAGTATGACAGAGCAGCTTTACAGAGTGAATAGATTTACTTATGAATTTAAGTATTTCTCTGTATGTGTGAATCCTGTACATCTCCAATGAACAAGTCTGAGGTGACGGTGTTGAAGAAGACACCATTAGGAAACCCATTCTCATTGTAGTGATGCTGGATAATGTCTGTGCTCCGAGGAAACTGTGCAATCTGGCTGGTGTGCTTTCTGAGGAGTGAAGGAAATGCTATCAGAAATGGATAAAGCTCAAATCAGAAATGATTAGCACTCGGTTTGTTAGGGTCACTGGAAAAAAATGGTGCCATTGCCCTGCTTTAAAATGTCAAAATCCTATAAGATGAGTTAATTCTGTGTGCTATATACAAAACTCTGTCAGTGTGGTTTTCTTTCATTTCCATGGACTCAGAATGACTAGCAAAACCGATGCCATTAGCTACAGTGTGCTTAACTAGGCTTAAAGCACAGAGCTCACATGACCCGCCTCTGTCATGGATAAAATATGTGAATATAAACTGCAACAGATAGTAATTTAGTTTTTGTGTGTACTGTGTGTGTATATACTAAAACTAAAGACACACTGTTACACAGCTTAGAGCTCATCTGCATTTGTCATGTTTTAAATATTGTACATTAAAAAATTCAGTGTAAATATGGTGTGCTTTATTGCATATAGTCAAGATTGAGTTAATTATTCGCCTCACGCTCCGACATACCCCTCATTGATTAATCGGTAATCACAGGCCTCAATGTAAGCTTCAAACAATTGTGTAGGTTATGCATTGGTTATGTGAGTGCAAAAAACAAAAAAATAGGATTAAAATCTGTGTACCTAAACAAAAACCAACTGTCTCGTATAAGTTATACATAGAAATTGATTGATAGCTTTGTTCGAGCGACTCGGTGATGGTTGCCATTTTGTTTGTTGACACGCACGATCATGCATGTACTGTACACATTATTGCGAGACTTCTCGCTACTCGACGAATATGGCAGCCAAGATATCAAAGTGTGCACGGTGAAAGCGTCACAGTAAAAACTTAAATCAAGGGACTTTCACGACAATTTTGTTTATGAACCTGAAAATGAAGGGAGTTGATTAAAATTACTTCAGTGTAAGATATGCATGGATAATGTAACGGAAATAAGAAGAGAAGCCAAAAGGAGAGGTACATCTGGTCAGGTAGGTGAATCTGATATAAATGACATTTAATACTTTTTTCAAATCTTCGGCATCAAACAAGGATAATGTGAAATATCAACTCGAAACATCAAAGATATTTAAAATTGTTCAACTGTCAAGAATATTGAATTTTAGAGAAAATTGTTCTGTTACCCACAGGTTACAGTCAAAAATTTACATGGAACCTACAAATGGGTTTCCATTATTGGACCTTATGTTGAGGTTGTATCTTCTGTATCTAGGTCATTGGTAGGAGCGTATAGTCTGCAAGATGGCCACTCCAATCGCACATCAGGACTGATTATGAGGTTTGGAGAGCAGAAGGATCAGGATCGCTGGTATCACAGAAGTAGAGGGACCTGAACCTATATGAATATATCGAGAGAAGTATACAGTGCGGTCAATTTAACCCATAATGCATCATAAAATTAGTGTACAACTGATGGTCACTAATCAAACAATATTTAGGCCAGGCTTAAAAAAGTCGTTGTTGGCAATAACATGAGATATATATATATATATATATATATATATATATATATATATATATATAAAAAGATTCATCCAGGTGGGTGATTACCCCCTCCCTCCCCTGTGCAGGCCACCCGGGATTCGTGGGGAATTTTTTTTCCCCATACATCATGCTATATTATGAATGTGATGTTGTAAACACAGTAGAATGAAATAAATATCTTATATTTGAAACCAACAGACTGAATATCAAAGTTTATTCTTTTAATATTGTAATCAACAGAGTATCAAAGTTTCTTCAACATTTTAATATTGCACTCAACAACTAACAAATTTAGTAGATATACACAGGGATCCCTCGTTACTTTTTGCTTCAATTCATATGGCTTCAGTGCATCGCAGTTTTTTTTTTTTTTTTTCTTTAAATATTAATTGAATTAAAAAATAAGGAAATTAAGGAAGAATAGGGGAAAAGTTAAGGAAAATGCCACAAAAACGAGGCCAATTATGCACCCCCCCCTCCAAGAAAAAAACAACAACCCCTAAATTAACACAAAACAAAAAAGGTCAATTCCGTCATTACTGACATTATATTTTTTGAGAGAAATGTCACAGTTGCTCCTGTGTTATTTAATACTGGTTTCTGAACTGATGTGTCTGTGATACTTGCAATATCACTCAACTGCATGCCACGAGCCCGCTTCTTCTTTTCATTCTCACTCGGACTCACTTTCACCAGGAATCTTTCTCACACACACACGTACACACACGTGTGTGTGTGTGCGCGCGCGCGCACGTGTGTTGATCATGTATTCTTAGCAGAGCTATAATCTTACAAATGTTTGTGCAACGTTAAAAGCCTGAGCCAAAAAGTAAAGTTGCAAAGAGCACACTCGAAAAACTTACGAAACAACAGTAACTCTTGTTACTCACAGGAACTTTGTGACGTACAATGGGTCAAAGGCACACGAAAAGCATCATAGGTATTAGGGAGATGCAGCTCCATAATAGCCAATTGGAGGCCAGCGGGGCAGGGTGTTGGGAGATAGCCAATCAGAGAGCGACTCGCATAATGTTTGAATTTTTGAGATGGCGCTTTTTGTAACGTGAATTTTTTTTGTATCCAGAGATGGAAACTTTAGGTAAATGCATTTCGTAACTTTGATTTTTTGTTTGTTGGATCTTTCGTAAGGTGAGGCACCACTGTGTGTGTATATGCATATAGGCGCACCAGACTACAAGGCGCATTAAGCTAAACAAAAGTCAGATAAACTAAACTTGATTCAACTCTCAACATTGTTCAGCAGTAACAATATAAAACAATAATCTCACTTTTTCAGTTCATTCTTTCACAAATTTATCAAATTCTTCAACGTCAGTGTCGGGAGTTTAACACTTGCATGAGTTGAACACAAAGCCCAGATCCCTCCATTACTTTTTTTATTATTGTAATATTTTATCTATTATTCCCTTGCACATGGAGTCAGATGAATAGAGAAGATGATAAGTCTTCCTGGGTCATGACCTTCTCTCAGCCACGCCCGCTTAAAGAGACAGCGCATTAGTATCATGTTCATTATGGAACGGAGGTCATTACTCTTGGGGAGCTGTATCAGTGTAACTTTAAATTCAACGATTTTGTATCAGTGTAACTTTAAATTCAACGAGGTTAATCTGAGGTCTCGGGAGGACACCTGTAGCAGTGCTTTATCCTGGTATTTGGACATAAAGCCTGGATCCCTCTAACTTACCACCTAGACACCAATATCTAGCGGTTGAAGTTGTTTGGTTAATCCAGCGGAGTTATGGTTAGCCCTGAATTAGTTTACTTCACTTGGGTTTTGATGGTGTCAGTGAGATGGAGTCGAGGCTACAAACACACAAGGCCCATCGGTTTATAAGGTGTATCATCTGCTTTTTTTGAAGATTAAAGGGTTTTAAGAGTGCCTTATGGCCCGAAAAATACTGTGTGTGTGTGTATTATACACATGTCATGGATTTATTTCGGATGGGGATTATTTTATTCTACATAACCTTTTTGAACTTTAATCTTTTAACTTTACAGTAGACGGCGTGGCAGACCCCGGAAACATCCACTACCTCAGCCTTCCCTTCCATCTCCTGCTTTGTCTTCATCATCCAGCTCAACCTCATCCTCCTCATCATCATCATCGTCGTCGTCATCATCCTCAGATGAAGATGATGAAAAAGAAGTGAGGCCAACCATGGGTATAGAGCCATGTGCAGCAGTGTGTTGTCATCTACCGCAGCAGGACACGGTACAGTGGGTGCAGTGTGACGACTGTGATGCCTGGTATCACCTGGACTGTCTCCCGAACAACCGAAACCGATCGGCGTTCCTGCTTGACCCGAGTGCTGAATTCCACTGTGGCTGCTGCTGAGTGGCTCCACTAATGGTAATTATTTAGGCTGTTAAAGGGAGTGGTGCTTCACCAGGATACACATTTACATGAAGTCTGTGTCGTCTTATTTTAAAACTATCTGAGTCCGATGTCGGGGATACAGTAAGCTTTATAGTGTTATGATTAGATGGCGGGAAGAACAGGTCACACGGTGTTATAGTAGCATAAAGAAAGAGTATTGGGTCTGGAGAGAAGCTCATGGTTTCTTCCCTCAGTGTTCTCTGAACAGCTGCAGAATCCTCTGGATAATGAACTCCCTGGGAGTGTGAATATAGTTCATTCTGGTTTAAGATTTTACCTCATGAGGCTTTCGCATCTGCGTCGTCTTTTTAAGATGCGAAGGTGAGTCAGCTGATCTCTCTGAATTAATATTTTTTTCATGGACTAAATTGTTCATTTATTCATCTATTCCAGGGGTGCGAGAAGCAGGGCTGTAACTTTTGAAATAAATACCTTCTTTTGATAAAATTTAGTCTGATTCCACAACCTTGATCCTTGACGAAAGTATAAAATGTTGGGGGTGCGAGGTCGGAGCAAAATCTTTTTAGGGATGCAGGAGTAAAAAAAGGTTGGGACCCACTGATCTATTCATTCATATTCCGATCCACTTAATCCCAATTAGGGTTGTGGGTAGGGTGGCACCCCTCTCAGGCGACTCTGGGAGAGGGCAGAGGACACCCCAGACAACCCACCAGGCATGGCTGGTCTTTGATAACCCTGTTAGCTGCACTGGGAGGGACAGCAGTGACCATTGCCCTTTGGACCAGTAAGCCAGCACTTTAATTACTGAGCCACCATCGCCCCAGACTCCATTATCTCTGTACCGCTCGGTGCGGTCTGTCCAGTCCAGCAGGAAAATAACTGGCTCTTTATCAGAAAACCTCTACATGTGGGTTTTAAGTGTGTGTGTGTGTGTGTGTGTGTGTGTGTGTGTGTGTGTGTTTGAGAGAGGGTCCTCCATGTAAAGATCTTGACAAAGCAGAGTGAGTGTCAGGCTGGGCGATACACGATTATAATTGTGATATGACCATTTGTGTTGTTGGCCAGATGGGTATTGTAATAAATGAAATACATCAGAAATGAGCAGGTTTTTATTCCCATAAGCGCCTGGATGTACAGTTTGTATAATGTAGCGTGACTTATACACGTAGTTGAGTAAATGTTGGGCCTGTTGTGTGATAAGGGGTCAGTAGAGGGAGATGGAGCAGCAGAGACGGTTCACAGGAGGAAAAAGCAGATTACGAACAGAGCAAGGCTCGATGTGCAGAACAGCATGAACGCTGAGCGCTCCGCGGTGTCCAGATACATGGGGACAGTCTGCATGGACTGAGATGTTATTTGATCTCTGAAGAGGATTCTCATGTTCTGATTAATATAATTATTTTGAAAATGTTCAAAAACATTGTCCAGCCCCAAGTAAAAGTAATGCTGTATTTGGGTAAATGTCCTGGAACCTTGTGGTTCTCAGTGGGCTCTTATTGTTTTAGTGAGGTTTATCTGGTGGTTACAGAACCGTAGTTACTTTTTTGCTGATTATACATATATAAAACCTTGAGACAAAGATAATCATTATAAAAGATAAAATGGATTGAATAAAATGACAAAACATTAGTTGGTCAAGGAAAGAAAATAGTATTAATGTTATAGTTAGTAACAAACTTGCTCCACGAGCACGGCGCAGACTAACCGGAGATGTCAAAAAGGATCCAAAAATCACTTCGAAACAACTACAAGAGAAGAGTGGGCCAGAATCCCATCACAGAGATTGTGAAAGACTCATCAGCTCTTATCATAAACACTTGACTGCAGTTATTGCTGCAAAAGCTGGTTCACCCAGCTATTAGGTTTAGGAGCAAATACTTATTCACAAGAGCCCTTGTAGGTTCAGATGGATGTTTGTTTTTGTTTTCCCTTAATAAATGCAATTGGCACTGAAAATTACATTTTGTGTTTACTAGTGTGTTATGTTTCTATAATATTTAGGATTGCTTGATCTGAAATGGATGATCGTGACAAACATGCAAAAAATGTCACAAATTGGTCGGGGGCAAAAACTTTTGCACAGCACTGTATGTTTGCTGTCCTTACAAACATCTTGTTTGTAATGATATTGCATGGACGTTGGTGAAAGTGGTTCTTGAAAATGCAATATTTAACTGAAAAGTCCTTAAAAAGTGCTTGATTTGATCAAGCCTTGACTGTATGAACCCCGGATATATAAATAATATAACATGTATGTTTGTCACGAGAACTTAAAAATTAAAAGTGAAATTAAAACCTTCAAATTATATGCCGCGCTGTCACATGAAGCAATAGTTCCATCTCAGTATTATTTTGTAGTGCTGTAGTTAGTTTCTTGTTCAGTTTTTTTTTTTTTTTTTTTTTTTGTCTGACTCCAATGTCCAGTAGTTTAGATGTCTCTAGGTGTTGATATAAAGCAGGTTCACGTCCCTTATTTGAAGTTATTGTTTTTCTGAGTGAAATGTTAAAGTCTGCTTACTTTTGTCATTAACTTCAGATTCATCGATGTGAAGGTTCCCTGCCATTGGTCCTGGAGTATCTTCTGTCCTGCTACTGCTTCCAGTACACCTGATTCAGAAAGATTACTCCCTAAATAAAGCTGTTCCTCGAGCTGAAGTGTGTCCTGATAAACCCCTTGATTGGTCTACCAGATTTTAGGAGTATAGGAAGTGATGGTGGTTTATGGTCGCTGTTCACATGTCAATATTTTTGTATTCCGACTCGTCCAGCTCCATGCGGTGCAATGATCCCTGCAGGAAGTTCACATTAGTGTTCTGTTTAATGTAGGTGCGTTTCAGTCAGAGGATTGATCTGTGGCACAGGTGTGTCAGCTGCACCCCTGAAGATCGTTGTTTATGGGAGGTTGAAAAACGCAATGTGTTGATTTAATTAAAAATCTGATTATTTACAGTCAATTTATTACTAAAAGATAAAATATTATGGTATTGTGCATTAATGTGTAAAATGAACCCATCTTTTGAATAATAGAATAATTTTGTCATTCAGACCCAACTCTATCATCACATGTGCTGAACAGACAGGACTTATAAATACATCTCATCACTTCCTCATTTCACGTGTACAGTGGCACCTCACCTTACGAAATTAATCCGTTCCAGAACCTTTTTCTTAACCTGGATTTTTTTGTAAGTTGAACCGCATTTTACATGTAAAATGTGTGATTGGTTCAGAGACCCCCAATACTACCCCTTAAACCCTTTAAAAATTATAAAAATATACCTTTTAAGACCTTCTGCTTCAATATCGTACCGATGGTAGACGGGTTTGGCCATATTCCTTTGTGATATCACTCAACTGCATGCCACGAGCTCAATTCTTCTTTTTACTCACACCAGAAATCACACGTGTGTGTGTGTGTGTGTGTGTGTGTGTTGACCATGTCTTCTTAGCAGACTTATAACCTTACAAATATTTATGGAAGGTTAAAAGCCTGAGTCAAAGAATAAAGCAAGAAACTCATGAAACAACAGTAACTCTGTCCTTTGCACGAAAAGCATTATGGGAGATGCAGTGCCATAATGGCCAATGGGAAGGAGCTGTGTCAACCCTCCTAGCCAATGGGAGGCCAGCGGGGCAGGCTGTTTGGAGCTAGCCAATGGGAGGTAGCTGCGTCATCCCTCCCAGCCAATGGGAGGCCAGCGGGCGGGATGTTTGAACGTCATTGATGGGAGAGCAGCTCGTGCATTGTTTTAATGTTTGAATGGTGCGTTTCGTGAGGAGAACTTGTTTCGTATACAGAGACAAAAAATTTTGGAAAATGTTTTTCATAACCTGGATGATTTTTTGTTTGTTTGCTGGGACCGTCATAAGGTGAGGTACCACCGTGTTTGGATTCACTCAGGAGCCTGGAGCTTCCAGAGGAGCCTGCATGTCATTACACCTGCATTTATTTCTGCTGTAAGTTCTATTACAGTCTTTCTGAAATTAAGAATTAAAAGCACAGTTGTGGTAATGAGGCAGCTGAAAAGTTTGTGTAGTTATAGGGTCGAATTAAATTTTGTGCTCATGGAGACGATTTTTTTTTTAATAGGCATGTATTTACTGATTTAAAAACCCAGCCGTGTTTGACGATCACATCCAGTGAACAGAAGCTATTGTTGTTGACATTGAGGTGAAGAGACTGTTCATGATCAGTTTATTACACGGTCTGCTGAAAATGTATGTTTTTCCTTTGGTAGTACCTTTTTATATTTGATTAATCTAAGCCTTGCGCGTGAGCTGTACTAACTCGTAGCAGTGCCTGGGTGGATGAACCACCACCAGTCGTGTTCATTCAACAGTAAGAGAGAGAGTAGGGTAGTGTTTAATCTTAGGTTGTCCTTCGACATGTGTATCTCCGAGCTTCCGCTTCCCGAAAGCAGGCCATTTCAAGATCATGTTAAATGACACGCCAGCAGCCAGACTCCTGTTTCTCTTCTGGACGAGGAGACGGTCGAACTCATGCAGGTTTCTCTAGTTTGTACTAAAGCACTTAACTTGCTCAGCACACATTATTACTTTTGTTCTTTTTAATCCCTCATATAATCCGGAATGCTTTTGGACTTCTGTACTGAAATGTTTTAAAACCAGATAATTTATGATTGCCATTACTGTGGTGCTTTAAAAGAGAATATGTCCTTTCATATGAATCTACACCATTCACTGTATTCACTTTAATACTTTGCCTACAGTAAGATGAGTTTATGCGGTTCTTTTATATAATGAAACAGAATTCTGTTTGTCATGATGTTAATCAGGGAATGAATAAAAACATGCATAAAAATTCAAAGGTTGACCGATTGAGTTCTTACATTGTTATGATGGAACTTTGAGACAACGGAGTCCGAATCCACACCGCAGAAGCCGAATCAATTCATTCCTGTAGAGTGGTACCTCGACTTAGGAGTGTCTTCTATAACAAATTTTCCATCATACGAGCTTCGATCCCACTAAAAATCTGCTCCATCCAACCAACAAAATTTTGATTTATGAGCTCTGCTTGGGAAATGGCTTTTCCGGGCCGATTAGCCTCGTATTCTTCCGCACGTATTCCTCCGTGCTCCGAGAACACCTTGTGCAGTGCTTCTCGAGGATTTTCTGTGATGCCCCATATAGGAAGGGGAATTGAAACCCCCGGCGCGTGCGCTCTCTGTGCATGACTATAAATAGTGTTTGCTGCACTTCGTGTCCTTTGCTTGGTGCTTTTTCCCTACGACGTGGGGAACACAATGAGAGCGCCACGGTCACCAATTGTAGACGATGCGCACTTGCACTTAATTGTAGTACACTATGGCAAAGAAGCATGTTCCCTCGGCATCATACTATATTTGATCTATATTATATACCCCTATATTTGAGAAGCACTGGCCTTGTGGGAGCTCGCCACGAACCTTTCCTTGTGGCATTCGTAGCGTGTACACGCGGAAAATTCTCCTTCTCTGTTGCACGCCACCTCATTCCTGCCACATGACATCTTTGCCGTCGTCAATAATCAGAAGTGTTAGTTGACATTGTTTATTCTTGTTTTATTATGGCTTACGAGTTCACCCTCAGAACGGATTAATTTCGTAAGTCAAGGTAGCACTGTATTAGTTGCCTGTTGTCGTGTGGAGTGCTTAGCTCCATGTGTCGTTGGGCAGTGGGAGCGTATATACCATCTTTTGCAGTGTAAATGGTGAACTGCTGTACCGTTTCTACCACGGAGGTTCAACAGGCGAGGAGTTTTGGGTGAGCTTCCCGAGTCACCATTCTGAGATGTGGTTATTATATAAAATTCTACAAAATATATGGACACCTGAGCATGGCACATGTGCGTCTTTTGAGTGCCCCATGACGGCTGTTATTTTATGAGCATTTCCAGTCAAGTGTTGTTTGAATCTGTCTCCATTCAAAAGGAACACATGTCTCTGAAACTGTCCATATATTTCTGTTGATGTAGTGTATTTTCATTAAAAAGATTCTGCTCAAGTTTAAAAAACTAAGAAGAATCTGTCGCTGATGAATAATTTGTCATTCTGAACGCATCAGGATAGTCACTGATCACCTGGTGAACGAGTTTCATCCACATAACTATAGGGCAGAAGATGCAGAGTTTCATTGCAGAATTCTACATTTATTAGAGTTTTTAAACAAACATCAGGCCTGGGTTAAGAGAGCCGCTGGGAATGTAACAATTACATCATGAAGTAGGTGTGGAACTGGATGATGATGATGATGATGATGATGATGATGACGTGAAAGTAACATCTCACACCTGGAATTGAAAGTATATTAAATCGAGGGATGTAATGTTTCATTCAAGTTTTTTTTCCCCTCTTCATCTGAATAAAGTCTGAGACGAGACATTACTGTCTCCTCAGAATTTTCGGTTCTTTCCTTACAGTAAGCTATGAACGTGGGGGGAGGGGGAGAAAAACTCATTTCTAGAATTTATTATTGACTTAAAAATCCACGTAATGTAATTCTGATATAAATCGAATTAGTTTCTATAATTTTAGTTATAATTGTGTTCGTGTTTCTACTCATGCAGTTTTGACAACTACAACAAAACGTTAATTTGTATATATTTAGCATTTATTTATTCCTCTATAAGATTAATCTCGTTTAGATCTTGGTCATGAGCTGATCATGTGTTTAAGCTCTCATCTTTCTGTTACTTCATTAATTTCCCAGAATTCAGTGGTGGAAGAAAACCAACAGGAAGAGAAAGTGTTTTGTGATATTAATGTCTAACGCATGCTATGACCTTCATGAGTTCTTTAGTCTGTCTATGTCCCCCCTTTAGCTCTATCGCCCGCCCGCCCCCCAATTCATTTACACCCCTCCCTCCTGCCCCTTTTGGGGTTTTGGACTAGATCAGTTCCAAACTTTTAGGAAGCTGTCCCATGATCCAGTGCACACACACATGCCGTCCACGGGAACGCCGGTGCAGCTCACTCTGTTATCATGTCCAGATAAAATACCTGAAATGAAGGAGAGTTGAATATGCAGTAAGTTACAGTATTCATTTTCGACCTTATCCATCCTTCCATCCCACACCACACCCACAACACCCTCGACTCGTCTGTCTTTATCACTCACCAACTTTTTCACCCTTCAATGAGTCCCAGATGTTGCAGTTAAAGTTGTCATATCCAGCAAATATGAGACGGCCTGATATAGACAAGGCCAATGAAGTTACAGCACTGTTCATTTGGATATCCTCATAGCACATCACTTCCTGATCCGAGCGAATATCAAACATCCTGAGAGTGCAATCGTCTGAGCCAGTCACAAAAGCATTTCCATTATTTAAGAACTGAAGGAAAAGAGAAGTGAAGGTCACAGTAATTCAGTACAGCTGAGCTTCTCATCACCGTCATTATTATTTCATTCATTCATTCATTCATTCTAAATAGGGTCACAAGAGGCTGGTGCCCATCTCGCACGACTGGACGAGTGCAGAGTACACCCTGGACAGCTTGCCAGACCATCTCAGGGCAGAAACACAGTGATGCCTATGCAGCAAACTCTTTTGAAAGTCAGAAATGAATGTTATAATAACAGTAATAATAATAATAATAATAGTAAAAATGAATCTGTTGTGATAATCCTTCATTATTTGTAGTCTCCAGGATAATTTAGGATGTTGTCCTTTGTGGTAATTTTCCACCCCACATGCCAACATCTGGTTCATGTTATACATATGTACATACATACATACATACATCTGGACCCTGCTTAGCATTTTAAAATTTATTTTCATTAATCATTATCAATGGGCTATGGCGGTGTTCTGGTTAGCATGTCCACATCACAGCAAGAAGGTTCTGGGTTTGAGTCCTGAGCTCAATGAGGACATTTCTGTGTTAGCATGTTCTCATGTGCTTGTGTGGGAAAGTAATAATAATTTGTACGTAGTCTTAATCCTTTGTTTGAATGTACCCCAAGCTATGTGTCTTTGGTCTAAGTTGAATCACTGTATTCTTCCACTTCACACTAACTTGCTTTTCTGCACGTACACATGGGCATAATTCATTCACCTCAAGAATACAGATGCTCGCCTTCACCCCTGCATTCCTTTGCAACAGGGTTATTCCTCTTCTTCACACACACTCTTGCCTATAAATACTGTTTCCTGACTGTGATTCTTTAGAAGGCTTGAATAAACATATTTGAGTTACATTGCTTGACTCCCCATTTATTGAAGCCCCTCCTGAGCTCAGTAAGAGAAAACCTGGCTCTAAGACACAGCAGGGAGGAGGGAAATCCTAACAGTTTTGAGGGCTCATCCAGGATACCTTCAATCAGGTGAGTGCACTATTGCTGATTTGATATCTTGTCATATGGTTAAAGTGTAAGCGGTCTCCCTGGTTGATGGTACCCACTAAAACTAGCAGTAATTGTTAGAATGCTTGGTGAGAGTCCAAGGGGGAAATTAAAGGATTATAAACCCGAGAAAGCATACTAAGCTTCTGTAGCGTCAGTGACTTGAATCAATATATCTCTGTGGCTGTGTACACTGGTTTCAATTTATTTTCGACTGTATATACCTATTGCTGGTTTATCCTAGATTATGGGGAAATATTGTCCCAGATTATGAGGAACTCGGGTACCAAATATCCTCGACTGGACCCTGAGGAGGCTCCACACACACACATATATACACACACATACACACTTGCCTATAAATACTGTTTCCTGACTGTGATTCTTTAGAAGGCTTGAATAAAAATATTTGAGTTACATTGCTTGACTCCCCATTTACTGAAGCCCCTCCTGAGCTCAGTAAGAGAAAACCTGGATCGAGGGCACAGCAAAGAAGAGGGAAATCCTAACATATGGTTTTTTTTTTCCAACACTTTAGAAACATGCACAATAGGCTAAATGGATGTTCCAAATTTCCCTTTGGTGTGTGTGTGTGTGTGTGTGTGTGTGTGTGTGTGTGTGTGTGTGTTGGCTGTGATGGACTCGAAAGCTGTCCAAGGTGAACTCTGCCTTTGCCCAGAGTCAGCTGAGATAGGCTCCAGCCTTGCTATTACCCTAGTAGGATTAGTTGGTTTGGCAGATGAATGAGTGAGTCAATATAATTCTGTGTTATTCCAGCTGGACTTGAACTCAGAATTGAATCAACCTCCACACTTACAGCAATGGTGTTGACATCACTTGTGTGGCCCTGGAAGGTCTGTTTACATTCACCATCTCTGATATCCCAAAGTTTGGCCAACGAGTCACAGGCTCCAGAAACGAAGGTGTTCATATTAGTGGAGAGAGCCAGACACATGCAGTCACCCACGTGGTTTAAAAAGACAGATTTCTGCTTTCCAGACTCTATATCCCATAGTGCACTAGGAGAGAATGGAGTTAAAGGAGTGTATCGGAAGATGAATCAGTTGTTTTAAAACAGCAGTACAGATCAAACATAGTATGAACTTCATAACAAGCACCAACTTAACCAGTACACCTACTTAAGACAAATAATTTAGAGTAGGATTTTTTTTGTAAAATTATTATGAACCCTTAACTATTAAACTCCACAAGACCTCTGAAGCAATACAGGGGTTACTGAAGGGGTATCCGGAATCAAATAGTTCACTGAGTACATGTTAATGAATTCATTTTGTTACAGGTTCATTGGGACACATGTTAGGTATTAGTCAAAACTCGGTGTATTGTGTTTATTTTTCAGCCATTTTTGACGACATCTAGAGAAGGTTCATTCCACCACGTTTGTACCAAAGTTTAGATACATGGTTTCCTTCTCCCTCTGCAGCGGGAACCATTCTAGCGGTTCAAGCGGACTTGAGGGATCACAGTGCAGTACAAGGTGTGAAAAGTACCTTGAGGTAGGAGAGTGCAGGTCCATATTTGTAGGAAAGTATTAGTGGTTTGAATTTAATGCACCACAGCAATTTAAGCAATTTAAATCTAATTCTGTACCGTATTTTCCAGGCCATAAGGCGCACTTAAAATCCTTTGACATCATCAAAAATTGATGGCGTGCTTTATGATCCGGTGTACCTTATGTATTGACAAAGGCACGTGGTGTGTGTTGGACCCCAGAATGGCACCTGTTAAGAGACATGCTTACGAGGCAGATTTCAAACTGAAGGCTACCAGTCTCTCAGCAAAACATGGAACAGCAGCTGCCATAGAATTCAATATTAATGAATCAATGGTATGAGACTGGAGGAAGATGAAGATGAAGACGAAGATGACCTGCGCCAAGTAAGTAAGACCAAGCGGCATTTCCGAGGGAACAAAGCGAAATGGCCACAGTTAGAGGATAAAATTGAACAGTGGGTTATTGAACAGAGAACAGCAGGTAGAAGCGTTTCTACACTCTCTATTCAACTTAAGGTAACAGCGGTAGCTGTTGTGAAATGAAGATCAATGACTTTCAAGGAGGGCCTTCTTGGTGCTTTCGTTTTATGAAAAGGTGTAATCTCTCCATCCACGCAAGAGCTACCGTCTCGCAGTAACTGCCAAAAGACCATGCAGAAAAACTGACCAATGTCCTCACCTACTACAAGAATAAGATTGCTGAAAAGAAGATCCGGCCAGAACACATCACCAACATGGACAAGGTCGCCCTGAGCTTTGACAACCCATGAATCGTACTGTCGATAAAACAGGGATCACTATGGTATCTATACGCACCACCGGGAACGAGAAGTCATTCTTCACTGTAGTCCTCAGCTGTCAGGCTTCCTTCCTTCCTTCCTTCCTTCCTTCCTTCCTTCCTTCCTTCCTTTCGGATTTTTCCCCTTTCTTGGGAGTCACCACAGCGAATCATCTGATTCACACATTTGATTTGGCATAGGTTTTTATGTCGGATGCTGTCAGGCTAATGGCTAGAAACTACCACCCATGGTCATTTTTAAACAGAAGACTTTGCCGAAAGAAAAGTTTCCAGCCAATGTCATCATGAAGGCAAATGATAGGGCTGGCTATAGATGAGGAGAAGATGGGTGAGTGGCTTAGAGAAGTTTATGTCAGGAGACCAGATGGCTTTTCCCACAAATATCCATCTCTGTTAATCTGCAATTCCATGCGCACCCATCTAAGTAGCATTGTTAAAACCCCGATGAAGCAAACTAATGCGGAGCTTGCCATCATTCCGGGTGGATTAACAAAAGAACTCCAACCGCTGGATATTGGCATCAACATGTCATTCAACGTTAAACTGCGAGCTGCGTGGGAGCGTTGGATGACAGAAGGTGAACACATTCACTAATACAGGGAGTCAATGCAGGGCGAGTTATGCCACTATCTGCCAAGGAATCGTGAAAATGGCCCTGTCCCAATTTTTTTGAGATTTGTTGACACCATGAAATATAAAAATCAACATATTTTTCCCCTTCAAATGATACATTTTCTCAGTTTAAATTTTTGACCCTGTCACCTATGTTCTATTTGGGATAAAATATTGAAATTTGGCACCTCCACATCATTGCATTCAATTTTTATTCCCAATTTGTATAGTGTCCCAATTTTTCTGAATCCGGTTTGTTGTGTCTTTACTTGTATGTGTGTGTGTGTGTGTGTGTGTGTGTGTGTGTGTATGTGTTTGTGTGTGTATGTGTTTGTGTGCACGCACCAAAACGCAGTAATTACTAGTTATTTATTCAAGCTCATTTAAAGTAGTTATTTACCAAGTAGTGTCACCAGAGGACGTGAGGATTTCTTGATCATTAAGAAATCGTGCGCAGGAGAGATAGCCTGTGTAAAACATAATGCATAATTTCTGTATAAATAATAAGGAAAGAGGGTGTTTTTTTTTTTTTTTTTAACAAATCCATCATGTGAGACTAAATCCAACATGTCATTATACACATTGGTTATAACTAATTTAAAGTACAGAAACCTAGTTTCTTCTGTATTGAGGATGAAGCAGTGAAGAATAAATTGATTCCACATCACCTGTGTGTGCATCTAATTCTTTCACAATCTTTACGACAGGCGTCCTCAGGTTGTATACGGTGCACATGTTGTCAAGACCACCGCTGGCCACCAGATTACCAGAGGGTGAATATCCACAGGTCATTACCCATGAGGACTTCAGTGGAACTGCATTAATCTGTAGAATAAATAGAAACATACAGCCAGCACTCAGGCATCAGTTTGTTGATGTCATATGTTTCCGTGTTCCTGATCCCATCACTGTCCTAATTTTGTCAGAATACTTGGCAAGAACTGCTGAGATCATACTGAAATTATTCATGCAGGTTTCCTCTGAATGTTATCTATCGGTTATAGCTTGTTTACTTCATTGTGAAAGGGTCCTTGAGTCAGTAAGTTAGTGTGTGTGTGTGTGTGTGTGTGTGTGTGAGTGACTTAGTGAGAAAGTGAGTGTGAGTGAGTGAGTGTGTGCATGCATGTATGAGTGAGTGTATGAGTGAGCCATTGTGTGAGTGTGTGTGAGAGTGAGAGGGGGAGTGAGTAAAAGAAGGATTGAGTGTGTGAGTGAGAGAGTGAGTGAGTAAATGCATGTGAGAGTGAGTGGCTGAGTGTGTGTGTGTGTGTGTGTGTGTGTGTGTGTGTGTGTGTGTGTGTGAGTGAGTGTGTGAATTAGTGATTGTGTGTGTGTGTGAGAGAGAGTGAGAGTGAGTGAGTGAGTGGGTGAGTGAGTGTGTAAATTAGTGATTGTGTGTGTGTGTGTGTGTGTGTGAGTGAGTGAGTGAGTGAGAGTGAGAGTGAGTGAGTGAGTGGGTGAGTGAGTGTGTAAATTAGTGATTGTGTGTGTGTGTGTGTGTGTGTGAGTGAGTGAGTGAGTGAGTGAGTGAGAGTGAGAGTGAGTGAGTGTGTAAATTAGTGATTGTGTGTGTGTGTGTGTGTGTGTGTGTGTGAGTGAGTGAGTGAGTGAGTGAGTGTGTAAATTAGTGATTGTGTGTGTGTGTGTGTGTGTGAGTGAGTGAGGAGTGAGTGAGTGAGTGAGTGAGAGTGAGAGTGAGTGAGTGAGTGAGTGAGAGAGTGAGAGTGAGTGAGTGTGTAAATTAGTGATTGTGTGTGTGTGTGTGTGAGTGAGTGAGTGAGTGAGTGAGTGAGAGTGAGAGTGAGTGAGTGTGTAAATTAGTGATTGTGTGTGTGTGTGTGTGTGTGTGTGTGTGTGAGTGAGTGAGTGAGTGAGTGAGTGAGTGAGAGTGAGAGTGAGTGAGTGAGTGAGTGGGTGAGTGAGTGTGTAAATTAGTGATTGTGTGTGTGTGTGTGTGTGTGTGTGAGAGGGTGAGTGAGTGTGTGTGAGTCGGTACATTTTTCTCTGGTGTCTAGGTGTGTATCAGGTTAATAATTTCTCTATTTCCACATTATTTGAACAATCTTTTAATTTTGTTTGTTTGTTTGTAAGTGTAAGGGTGAACACTGGTGATGTCAGCAGTGTTGGAAGTTTATTTAGAGGTAATTTAACAGCATATTGTTCACCAGATCATCTGCGGCGCTGATACAGACGTCTGTGGCTAACGGCTTCGAACCGTTACTCTGGCCATGATCTTGGCGAGGGACAGGCATGACACGCTCACACCGAAGTGGCCAGATAATCACTTTGGAAGACTTCACATGCCTTGTAAGAGTCACATGATAGCTTTCACCTTTCCTGATTTAAGGGAGGGGCTTAAAATAATTTTTATTTATTTTGGATTTTTTAAACTGTATTAACGACGCTAATTGGCACGTATGACCCGAGGGAACGTGCTTCTTCAACATACTGGACCAACCTTAAGTATAATTGTGCATCCACTACACCAGGTGGCAGTAGTGCGCTCACTGTGTTCTCTATGGTGTAGGAAAAAGCACTGAGCGAACGATACGAAGCGCAGTAAACATTATTTATAGTCGCGTGGGGGCGCTGGGGGGCTTAAAAATGTGGGGGTTTTCCTTCCTATAGAGGGCATCACAGAAAATAACCGTGAAGCACTGCACAAGGCGTTCTCGGAACATGGAGGAACAGACGCGGAAGAATACGAGCCTAATCGGCACGGAAACGCCATTTCCCCAGTCGAGCTCGTAAGTCCAACATTTGCTGGTTGGATGGGGCAGATTTTTGGTGGGACCGAAGCTCGTCTCATGGAAAATTCATTATTAAAGACCCTGGTGATTCGAGGTACCGCTGTAGATGAGATACAATTTAGATTTTTCTCTGATTGTGCGACATGGATTTTGCCGGTTTTGGAAATACACCCTCTACGTTGAATCAGTTGATTATCTTATTTCTCAGATCACCAGTGAACTGAAGTGATATACAGACCGTACAGTAGGTGAGCGCAGGTAAATTATTTACTTGAACAATGAGGTTTTGATTCTGATGGCTAATCGAATAAACACTGCGTACCCCAGCGTCTCCCAGAGTCACCCGAGTGGCCCCGGTCTCACTGTGACCCGTAATAGCAAGATTAAGCGGTTTGGCAAACCAGTGAGTGGGTGTTGATCGGATGGGATCGTGAATGTATGATACAGTTCATGAGCTAAACTAAATCCGCAGTAGAAACATTCAGGGTGCTGTGTGTCAGTCTCACCTTGTTTCCAGAGTGCGTATCCCAAATAAGTAGTTTTCCATCCTGTGAGGCACTGACCATGAGTCTGACAACAGCCCAGTGTGGTGATATGTGGGGTGTTGATGAACAAAGAGGGAAAGGGTGGTGAAGAAATGCACAGTTATATTCGTATATTCTCTGAAATATATACAGCACAGAGTGGACTCTATAAACCGCTTAAATTTTACCTAAATCCTCAAACTCCTCCCACATTACATTGTCTTTATTTACTGAATTGCCGACTGTTTGGTCCTGAGAGCATCAGTATAAAACCAATCACAAGAAATAAGTAAAAATCTGTGTTTCCCATTCTTGAGGAGTTCAGTTCAGTCCGGGGCTGTTTCAGGTCAGAGTGTGATCATCATTCCAACGAAGCATTTCAAGTGGATTCAGCACGAGAGCAAGAGACTGCTGGAAGGAAAATCCGAACCAGGTTATGGATTATGGCTGAGCTGCTGGGAATGATCACATTCAGAGCTCATGAAAGTCTGCATGATACTGAACTCAACGTGTGGAAACAAAACGAGTACCAAACTGCAGCATGCAGCCATGTCCTGTTTTCCTCCCCCATGATTGGCTGGTGATCACTTTAAGTAACAGTGAGCATATGCTATCCCTCCCTCCCTCTGTCCGTCCCTCTCTTGGCCAGTTAAGTCTTACTGCATATATTGATCTGGGCTCAAACTCAGGACGTCTTGTGTGGACAGGCTGCTGTACCACTTGGAAGCCCTTCATAAAGTCTTAAGGTTCAAGATCAATATTCCTTCCGAGATTATGACGAAATGGATGAGCACATCTCTGTCACGGGACAAAACACACTCACCTGCTATCTGTGGTCCAATGCAGGGCATAGATTTTGGCCAAGTGGCCCTTCAGTGTCTTCCTGGTCTTCAACTGTATGGACGGTGCAGTGGCCACCCCAGAGGCAGCTGCAGCAAAGTCTGTATCATGAGCCGTCTTGCGCGCCGTCTAATGGTGGACACATTAGGCTACTTATGTATATGGACCAGTGCATGGAGGAATTTAATGTCTCTAATATGTCTCTACTAAAGACGAAATCTCAAGAAGTGTGTGTGTGGGGTGTGTGTGTGTGTGTGGGGTGTGTGTGTGTGGGGTGGGGGTGGGGTGGGGGGTGTAGGTGGGGTAAGGCATGGATGTACACAGTACAGTACCGAACTTCAGTATTAAATCCAACCTCAATCTGAGCCTTCAGCGTTTCTGCCTCCTTTTTCATGGTTTCCATTTCACCCATGGCAGCAGCTGATGGCTGGAATTACTGATGAACCGATTGGAAATAAGCCGACCTGTCTAACAGTGAGACAGGAAATAGAAACAAGGCAGATTTCGATAACAATTTGTAATTAACCCCAAACAGTCCAGACCGTTGCAAGGCAACAAACACAACCATTCACACAGCGCCACAGCACTGTCTGTCCTGATAATGAACCAGATGAGATTTATTCCATCATCCTGATGATTTCTTCATTCCAACACCGGTTCAGGTTGGTCTATCTAACGCCATTCAGCAAATAATTCTCAACTTGTATAAAGATGTGTAAGATATAAAGAGTGGAGGATCGAGAACGTATATAAACAGGGCTCCCGAGTGATACCGGCACCGTGTCTGATCGGATAGAGAACGAGCCCATGTGATGTCACTAAGACACGATTCCCTGACTGTGCTGATGGTGATTCAGTGTAAACAAAGTTGAAAAGGCAAGAAAAAGGACAGAAACCTATTGAGATCTTCTACTGCGGAAGGATTGCACTTGGAGTCCACTACATTTAAAACCCAGTCACTCACCTGTTCAAACCAAAACCACTTGTTTTCTGAACTCTGTAAGACGTGGTGTTTCTCTTCTTCACTGAAAATCCACTTTTCATCAATCTGACCGTCTCCTCCAGGCAGTCTTTCTCAAACGCTGCCCTTCATCAGGCAGTTAGCAACGTGCCTGCGGAGATCACACTGCTTTTCTCTCCCTTCCTCTGGAGGAGAACAGCTGATGATTGGATGTGATGAAGGAGATCAGGGATGAAGGGATAAGCCTTAAGATGGAAATGAGAGGGAAGAGGAGCGGAAGGACGTGTACTGATAGTGACAGTGATTGGGGAAGGACATGAATAGAAGGTAAAGGGGGAAATCAGAAATGCATGATGAAAGAGCAGACGGATTGAGAGTCCAGGCTGAAAATATTCACTGAAACATTTCAAACTATTGAAAGATGCATGAAGTTCAGTGTGGGCTTCTGAGGTACATACTGAACCTCTCCTGATTTCCTGATATCTTTTGATAACAATCAGTGAAGTTTATGGAAAAAAAAGAAGGACTCACAGTCAGTAGAACTATGGGAGGTATTGTTCTGTAAGGTCTGTTCCAGATGGGCGTGGCATTGTGATTATTTTGTTAGACCTAATCTTCTTTAATCAGGATTTGGTGAGATTTCTGGAGAATTACCAATCCTTTTAAGGACTTAGAGCAGATGGATCCAAGCATGCGTCACCACTGACATGGAGTCAGAGAGGGCTAGGAAAAAGACAGGAAAGATTACAGTGGTGTTAATAGAGAATAAAGCGATGGCCTCAGAGATGGGCCTGCTGGGAGCCTGCTGGGTGTATCTCTGTGTCCTGCACATGGGAAATTCTGGGTGATGGTACCCACACTGACTGATTCTACAAGTGGAATCATCATGTTAACCTCAACATCTCCAGAATGTCTTGGTATGGTAGAGTTTAATCACAATACTATCATCATCATCATCATCATCATCATCATCATAATCATCCTCTACTTAATCTGGGGTCAAGTTGTGGGGGCAGCAGCCGAAGCAGTGAGACCCAGACATCCGTCTCCTCAGTGACTTTGTCCAGCTCTTCCAGGGATACTGAGGCATTCACAGACCAGCAGAGAGAGAGACATAGTCCCTCCAGTGTGTTCTGGGTCAACCCTGAGGTCTCTTCCTGGTCAGGAACGCCCCAAAAACCACACCAGGCAGGCGTTCGGGAGGCATTTTAACCAGATTCCCGACCCACCTCAACTGGCTGCTCTCTACGCTGAAGAGCAGCGGTTCTACTCCGAGCTCCTCCCGGACGGCTGGGATTCTTACCCTACCACTAAGGGACAGTCATGCCACATTACGAAGGAAGCTCATTTCAGCCGCTTGTGACCTTGTTCTTTCGATCACTACCCAAAGCTCGTGACCATAGGTGAGGGCTGGAACGTAGATTGATGAACAGCATCTGTTTTATTATTTGATAATTTATTTATTTATTTCAAACTTTTTCCCCGTATATTCTTCGATCAAGTTAAAAAGAGTCCTGCCCCACAAATTTATTCACAACACATGAATTTAAAAAAGTCATCATACTTTCGAAAAGAGTTCTCTGTTCCAGTTTATAATGCAGGTGTAACACGGCGCCATAATCTGGATCTGTTTGATTACCAAATACATTTCAGTGCTCTTATTCTTAATAAAACAAGAATGTGTTCAGGGTGTGTACTGCAGCTTACAGTTATCACCTTCACCAGAAAAGATGATCCATTTGATCCTTTACCCACAGTTTGTATGTTTGTTTGCAGAATTACACAAAAATGATTGAGAGAGTTTTTATTATTTTGGTTCACATCGGGGAGTACTTGGCTTGGTTGCAAGGCTACTGAGGGGCTAATTCAGAGACAGACTCATAAAAACACCGGATGATTTAGAGTCATTGTTTAATCAAACGAACATGTCTGTCTGGGTGTCGTCATGGACTCGGACCCGAATTTCAATAGCCATATCAATAGGTAGTCTATTGGGCTTTTTACACCCGAGCCTAGTGGCTCATCAGGCCGGTGCTTATCCCCGGTTTCTGTCGCGTGAAGCGACCTGGAGTTCAACTCCTCCTGGATGGCATGCAAGCCCATTGCAAGAGCCACATTAATACCGTTCTGAAAGCAGCCTATTATCAGTTAGAGTATATTGGGGATTAAAGAAGCGATGTCTCAGGAGGATTTAGAAAAACTGGTCCATACCTTTATCTTTAATAGACTGGACTGTTGTAATGCTGATCTACCAGACCACTTATCAACCATCAGAGATTTGCCAGCCATTGCTTTAGAACCAAAGATGAATTAGTTAGCAATGTTATACTGTGGAAACCAAACCACATGGAAACCACACAGTGGCTGGTAGACCATGCAAGAAGACCTATCCAAATGCTTGCTGATGATGCTGGATTCCAAACTGCAGACCTGAAGTCTCTATTTGAAGACTGAAAAATGTGGAGAGAGATAGTCAGATTGGCCCGGGCCACCTAGTCCGACCGGATGATGATGAATGCTGTCCTTACAGGCCTCTGTAAAAAGTTAATCAGACAGATGCCGTTAGTTCAGAACGCTGCTGGTCCTCGCAAAGAACATAAAAGTGAATCATATAACTTCAGTGCTCGGATCTTTACACTGCCTTCCTGTCTGAGAAACAATCATTTCTCAAGATACTGTTAGATTATAAAGCACTGAATGGTTTAGGACCAAAATACATCTCGGATCTTCTGGTCTGCTATGAACCATCTAGAACCATTAAGTCATCAAAGTCAGCTCTGCTTTCTGTTCCCAAAGTCAAAACTGAACATGCAGGGGCAGCTCTTCTTCTTCTTCTTCTTCTTCTTCTTCTTTTCCTTTCGGCTGGTCCCTTCAGGGGTTGCCACAGCAAATGATCTGCCTCCATCTCTCCCTATCCTCTGCATCACGACCTTCATGTCTGCCTTCACCACATCCATAAATCTTCTCTTTGGTCTTCCTCTGGGCCTTCTGCCTGGTAGTTCCAACCTCAGCATCCTACTACCAATATACTCACTATCCCTCCTCTGTACATGTCCAAACCATCTCAATCTAGCCTCTCTGACTTTGTCTCCAAAACATCTAACATGTGCTGTCCCTCTGATGGACTCATTCCTGATCCTATCCATCCTCGTTACTCCCAAAGAGAACCTCAACATTTTCATCTCTGCTACCTCCAGCTCTGCCTCCTGTCTTTTCCCCAGGGCCACTGTCTCTAAACCATACAACATCGCTGGCCTCAACACCGTCTTGTACACTTTTCCCTTCATTCTTGCCGATACCCTCCTATCACACATCACACCGGACACTTTTCTCCAACCATTCCAACCTGCCTGCACACGCTTCTTCACCTCTTTTCCACACTCTCCATTGCTCTGGATTGTTGAGCCTAAGTACTTAAAATCCTCCACCTTCGTTATCTCTGCTCCCTGTAACATCACCGTTCCTCTTGGGTCCTTCTCATTCACACACATGTATTCTGTCTTACTGAGGTGAACCTTCATTCCCCTCCTTTCCAGGACATACCTCCACCTCTCTAGATTTTCTTGCACTTGTTCTCTGCTCTCACTACAGATCACAATGTCATCTGCAAACATCATAGTCCAAGCCAATGGGGGGGCACTAACCAGTGTCTCTCCCCCTGATGCCGGTCCCAAGCCTGGATAAATGCAGAGGGTTGCGACAGGAAGGGCATCCGGCGTAAAACTTCTGCCACATTAAAAATGCAAATGGTCAAAACAGGGGCAGCTCTGAGGGTTTTTTTTTTTTTTCAGGTACAAACTCCCAGAAAACTGCAGGTCTGCTGAAACTCAGTTCTTTTAAATCAAGCTTAAAACTTTTCTATTTGCACTGCCTTTCAGTAATTCTCCACCGGCACTGTAAATTATTTCTTGCATTTTAATCTCTTGTTTTTTATTATTATTTTGATACTGTCTTACTCCTGTAAGAGAAATTATTTCCTCTGCATTTAACCCATCCAGCGTGAGCGCGCGCGCACACACACACACACACACACACACACACACACATACACACGTAAACAGCAAGCATACACACTCGGAGCAGTGGGCTGCGACACACACAGTGGGGTGCCTGGAGAGCAATTGGGGGATAGGTGACTTGATCAAGTGCACTTCAGCCATTTATATGGAGGAAGAGAAGCGCCCTGTGCGTGATTATAAATGGTGTTTACGACACTTCATATCGCTGCTCGGTGCTTTTTTCCCTACACCATAGGGAACACAGTGAGAGTGCCACTGCCACCTACTGTAGAGGATGCGCAATTACACTTAATTGTAGTACAGTATGTACAGTATGCAAAAAGCATGTTCCCCCCAGGGTCATTAACCCCCACCCCCTCCCCCGGCATCACACCAGGCCCCCAAGGGGGTACGCTCCACTATTTGAGAGGCACTGGCCTTGTTGGAGTTCACCACGAGCCTTTCCTCACTGGCTTTCGTATCGTTTCACATGCACGAAATTCTCCTCCTCCTCCTCCTCCTGTTATGCACCACCTCATCACTGCCCATGTGACATCTTCGCTGCAGTCGATGATCGGAAGGGTTAGTTGACTTTTTCTTTATTCTTGTTTTATTATTATTTATTATTAATGTACATGTATTATTATTGTGAAATATTTATTGTTTTTTTCATGTTTATCATTAATATATTAGGTCAAATATACGTGTTGGTGCCGGTTATATGAGTTTGGGAGGGGGCTGGAATGGATTAATTGTTTTTCTATTATTTCCGATGGGAGTTTTTGCTTTATCTAACGAAGATTTTGAATTACGAGCTCGCCCTCGGAACGGATTAATTTCGTAAGTCACGGTTCCGCTGTATAATAATATGCTAATACATAGGGTTTATATATATATAAATATTTTATATTATAATATTATTATATATATATATAGTAGCAAGGCGGTTGACCGACTTTCTCTCCAGCAACAGCTACATCGACACCTCAGTGCAGAAGGGCGGCATATCTGGGGTGACAGGTTGCTTGGAGCATACGGGAGTGGTGACCCAGCTCATCAGAGAAGCTCGGGAGAACAAAGGAGACTTGGCAGTGCTTTGGCTTGACCTCGCTAACGCCTATGGATCCATCCCACACAAGCTGGTCCAAGCAACCTTGGAGAGGCATCATGTGCCAGGCCAGGTCGCACAACTCATTATGGACTACTACAATCAGTTCAGTATGAGAGTGTCAGCAGGGCTTGTAACATCAGATTGGCACAGAATCGAGGTTGGGATCATCACAGGCTGTACCATCTCCGTGATCCTTTTTGCCTTGGTAATGAACATGCTAGTCAAGTCTGCTGAAACTCAGTGTCGGGGCCCAAAGTCTGCAACGGGAGTGCGGCAACCACCAATCAGGGCATATATGGACGATCTTACCATCACCACTGAATCAGTACCAGGAAGCAGGTGGATTCTGCAAGGGCTGGAAGAGCTGTGTAGATGGGCAAGAATGAGGTTTAAGCCGGAGAAATTGCGGTCACTGGTGCTGAAGAGGGGCAAAGTTGTGGACAGGTTCCGCTTCAGCATCGGTGGGGCACCAATCCCAACTGTCTCTGAAAAACCAGTGAAGAGTCTTGGCAAGGTGTTCAACAGCAGCCTTAAGGATTCAGCATCCATTCAAGAAACCTGTCAGGAGCTGGAGAGCTGGTTGACAACAGTGGACCGGTCTGGGCTACCCGGGAAGTTCAAGGCCTGGATTTATCAACATGGCATCCTGCCCAAAGTGCTGTGGCCTCTACTCATCTACGAGGTTCCAATTTCGATCGTGGAGGGCCTAGAGAGGAAGGTTAGCAGTTTCCTCAGGAGGTGGCTGGGTCTGCCTAGGAGTCTTAGTAGCATCGCTCTCTATGGACGCAACACCAAGCTCCAACTGCCTCTGAGATCACTAGAGGAGGAGTTTAAGGTGACAAAGGCAAGAGAAGTGATGATGTACCGGGACTCCAGCGACCCTAAGGTGGCCCAGGCAGGGGTCAGAGTGAAAACCGGGAGGAAGTGGAGAGCCGATGAAGCCGTCACACACGCTGAATTGCGGATACGACACAGAGCCCTGGTCGGAGCAGTGACCCACGGTAGGGCTGGTCTGGGAACATGTACAACGCCACAGTATGAGAATGCCAAGGGGAAGGAGAGACGGCGATTGGTGCAGGAGGAGGTGAGGGCAGAAGTGGAGGAGAGGAGGAGCAGCAGAGCAGTCGGCCTAAGGCAGCAGGGTGCCTGGACAAGGTGGGAGCAGGCCATGGAACGAAAAGTCACATGGGCAGAGCTTTGGCGGGCAGAGCCGCACCGAATAAAGTTCCTTGTCCAAGCGGTCTATGACATTCTGCCCAGTCCATCAAACCTCTCCATTTGGGGTAGAATAGAGTCTCCCAACTGCCCGCAGCGCCCAGGCAGAGGCACGTTGGAGCACATTCTGAGCTGCTGTCCAGTAGCCCTTGGGCAGGGGCGGTACACCTGGCGCCACAACCAGGTTCTGAAACCCATTGCGGAAGTCATCAGCATGGGAATCAGCAAAAGCAGCAGATGGTCCTGCCCCACCACTCAGTTGATCACCTTTGTGAAGGCGGGTGAGAAGTTGGGAAAAACCGCAGGAGCCAGGAACCCATCGGGGCTACTGGCAACCGCAAAAGACTGGCAGCTGTCTGTTGACCTGGAGAAACAACTCAAGTTCCCCCAGTGTATTGTCTCAACCACCCTGAGGCCAGACATGTTCAGGAGCATCCTAGAGATGTATCATAACAATCACAATATATATATATATATATATATATATATATATATATATATATATATATATATATATATATATATATATATATATATATATATATATATATATATATATATATGAGGGGTAGTGGTGGTCCAGTGGTATAGGGCACTGGATCGCTGATCCAAAGGTTGGGGGTTCGAGTCCCACTCTCCACAAGGTTGTCACTGTCCCCCCCCAGTGCGGCTAACTGGGTTATCAAAGGCGGGCCATGTCTGTCACTGTCTATGGTGAGAGGTTCATGTAAAGGAACCATTGCTGACTTTGGTAAAGAGGAGCTGCAAAGTCGTCAGCGTGTTTCTGTCCCTTGCTAAAAAGGGTTGTGACAGGAAGGGCATCCGACGTAAAAACCTCTGCCAAATCAAACGTGCGAATCAGATGATTCGCTGTGGCGACTCCCGAGTAAAAGGGAAAAAGCCGAAAGGAAGACAGACAGACATAGGGTTCATAAGTTTGGACTGCTAATGTAACTCAAGGCATTTGTGAAGGCGTTAATAACTCAGGAAGTCACAGGATGCAATAGGTATTTAGAGACTGCTGATGGCAGCATTGTATATTTACCTTGATGCCTGACTGTGAGCCACACCTTCTCTAAGAATGCTTAATCCTTCCGGGTTTGAAATACGTACCACTCCTTTAGTACACAAATATAAATTGTGTTACAGTTGTCAGTTATGCAATTTCTCACAGGATTAATCTAACAAAAGTTTGTACAATTCTACCAATTTTCACACACACACACACACACACACACACACACACACACACACACACACACGTGACATACATATGTGTGTGTGTGTGTGTGTGTGTGTGTGTGTGTGTGTGTATGACATGTTAGAGAAGCACCTTGCAGAGCAGAAATATTAAGAAATACTTCTGTGCTTTTGAAATTTTATAAAATGAAACTCCTGTGTTTCTTATTGAGGAGATCAAGAACACACTTCAATTGTTCCGAATGCTGTGGAGCTGTAGGACAAGTCCAGTACTACAGAAACAGCCTGTAACAGACACAGGATTTTGTCACTGGAGTGGCCATAGAAGTAAAAAAATGTTAGTGTTGTCTGGTCAATGGTGGAAAGTTAGTGTGAGGCTGCCATACTTGGAGACAAAACCCGTGTGAAGAGATTTCGCAGAAGAAAAACCTGATATAACGTTGCCATACTTGGAGAAAAAAACTGATGTGTGGTGCACATAGTGTGGAAAAAGCTAGTGTGGAGTGGTCAAAGTACGTGAATAGGCTACTGGGGGTGGGGTGGGGTGGGGGGGTGGGGGGAGAACCTGGTGTGAAATTGTCATGCTAGTAGATAAACATGTATGCAGGGTAGCCATAGCAAGGGGGGGTGGGGGGTGGGGTGGGGGGGACGACAGTGTGGGGTAGCCAGAATGTAAATTAAACCTAGTGTGAGATGGCCTTAATGGGAGAAAAAGCTAATCTGGGGTGGCCATAGTGGGAGAAAAAGCTACTGTGGGGTGGTCATAATGGGGCTGTAGTGTGACCATTCATTCATTCATTCGTTTTTTAAACTTAATCCTAAATAGGGTTGCAGAGAGGCTGGCACCCATCTCAGAGGCCAGAAGGGAAAAGGTGGGGTGGCCATAGAGGGAGAAAAAAAGGAATTGTGGTGTGACTATAGTGGGAGAAAAAAAGCTGGTGTCAGAATTGGAGAAAAAGCTAGTGTGAGGTGTCCATAGTGGGAGAAAAAACTAAAGTGTGGCCATTGTGGGAGACAAAGGTAATAGAGGGTGGCCATAGTTTGAGAAAGAGCTGGTGTGGGTTGGCTGTAGTGGAAGACCAACCTAACGACCATTGTGGGACAAAAACTGTGGTAACCAAGGAGGGGTAAAAAGCTAGTTTGAAGTGGCCATAGTGGGAGAAAAAAACCATAAAATATGGTCATAGTAGTACAAGAAGCTAAAGTGGAGTGGTAATAGTTGGAGAAGAAGGCGAGAAATTGTGGGACAAAAAGTTAGTGTGAGAAGGCAATAGCGGAAGAAAACAATAGTATGAGCTGGCCATAGTGGGGGGAAAAAGCGAATGGCTTTGGTCATAGTGGGGAAGAAGCTCATGTGGACTCACTCACATTTTTCAAACTGTTAAAATCATTTAGCGTTAGGAGTCTCAGCCGACACCGGGGCGAAGGCAGGGTGCAGTTTAAGCATCTACCTGGACCATCGCAGGGCTTTTCAGACTGGACAATATCATATCATACTTGTCTATAAAATAGAGTCAATTACTGATCTCAAGGTTGGCTGTTCAAGCCCCACCGTGAGCAGGTTTTCACTGCTGCCTCCCACCAGTGCGACTAACTGGGTTATCACAGGCCATCATCATCAACATCATCATCATCATCATCATCAAGCGTTTTAGAGTCCTTTCTTCCCCTAGCGAGGGGGTTGGACTTTTGGCTTTCCCTTTTTAAATTTTTTTCTTTATCAGGGGTCGCCACAGCGAATGATTTGCACGTTTGATTTGGTTCATAGGTTTTTTACGTCGGATGGCCTTCCTGACACAACCCTTTAGCGCTGGACAGAAACACGCTGACGGCTTTGCAGCTCCTCTTTACGAAAGTCCGCAATGGTTCTTTTCCATCATCCTCTCACCATAGACAGCGACAGACACGGCCCGCCTTTGATAACCCAGTTAGCCGCACTGGGGGGGACAGTGACAACCTTGTGGAGAGTGGGACTCGAACCCCCAACCTTAGGATCCACGATCCAGCGCCCTATACCACTAGACCACAACTGAACCCTACGTCAGCCGTGTCTCGTACTGTCCGTGGTGAGAAGCATGTGAAAGACTTGGCTGTTGAGGGTGTACTCTGCCCTCTAATAGGTAACTGTAATTAGGATTACAGGATTCACAGAAAGAATGAATGAAGTTAATGTATGAATGTGTAAAATCTTAATAACCGTATAAGCCTAACGATTTCATTCATTCATTCATTCATGCATTTTACCACTTAATCCTACTTGTGGTCACCGGAGGGGCGGGATCACTGGTGCCCATCTCAGATGACTTGGATTTTTAAAAAACTATTATTATTATGATTATTATTATTATTATTATGATTATATTTTACTTGCATTGCACTGCAAGTTGTCAGGGTTGGGCAGTCCAAGTTTCTGGGCTTGTAGACACATGCCTGCACTGCATACCCATACACAAGACTGCTTTGAGTGCGATGAGTACAGGAAGCATGAGAATACCGATCTCCGAATTCCTCTGCTGGTGTCACACTGAGAGCATGTCATGGCTTGCAGCCTTTCTCAGCAACACACAGCTCTACAGGTAAAGAAAACACTCACCAGTGGACTCTTCTCATAGTCAACCTTGGCAGCCTGCATTACTCGGAACCTCGGACTAAATCAGCAAGCTGCCATTTATCCATTTTAGTTGGGACTGTGATTCATCAGAAACACAGTGCTGAAAGAAAATCCTATCTGTGCGCCTGTTATCAACTGCAGTTCATTCTTGGATTTTATGAAGTACATTCATTCATCCAGTTTCTGAACCACTTAATCCTAATTAGGGTCGAGGGGAGACTGGCACCCATCTCAGCCGACTCTGGGCGAGAGCAAAGTACACCCTGGACAGCTTGCCAGGCCATTACAGGGCTTTACCATGACATGCTGCTTGTGAGAGACATGGCCGGCCTTTGATAACCCAGTTGGCCGCACTGGGGGGACAGCAGTGACATCCTGTTGACAGTGGGGCTCGAACCCCCAACCTTGGAATCAGTAATCCAGCACCTAACCACCGTGCCACCACCGCCCTCGTGCCTCGTGTGTCATCTTCATCATCAATTCATGAATCTTATTAAGTGTCAGTGATGGAACATATTATAGTTTACCTTTTCAGATTTTATCCTGAGGCACGTAATCAGATTTCAAAGTGAGGCAACATAGAAAGGCAAGAAAAAGCCACAAATTATTTATTCTTTAACAATTGCTATTTGCAAAACAATTAATTCACAAATTAATTATTAATAACGTAAGCAACACTGAGTCTCCTGTTTTCTCCAACCACTCAGACTCCAGCCAGTCTAAAGAAACTGATAAACTGACATCAGCTCACAAATCCCTAATGAGCAATTCCTCGGGTCTGTGTGTGATGAGGCAATTAAATATCACATATAATATGCAATATATGGTGTTTTCAACTAGTATAATTAGATTAAAATACTACTAATTTTTTTCTGTTTATCTTCATTACATTCTACTCTCAGATCCTCGGAGCATTTCAGTAACAACGTGAAGCAGGATTTTAACAGCGAGTTTGTGGACCTCCTCAAATCTGTAGTAAGCTTCAGCTTATTGGTGGATTTAAAATCAGCAATGGAAACAGTCATGAAATTCTCCAGATCTGCTGCAGCAAGTTTTTGAAACAAACACACACCAGTGTAATTATAGGATGGTGTATTCAGAAGTTGGAAGACAGGAATAACAAGTTTGATCCAGAGATATGATTCGTCTTTGCACATCTACAAAAACATAGGTTCTGCTTTAAATGGAGAAGAAACGTTGAGTGAAATGAAAAACTTACACTGAAAAACCTGTAATAGATAAATGTGCATGAGAGTAGAATGTGTGATAAACAGGATAGAAGAAGAAAAAACTAAAAAAAAAAAAAAACCCTAAAAAAACCTCAGTGGGGCAGGGAGAGATTATGAGAACCTGATCGACAACATTTGTGACCTGAGGTGGCGCTATGAGCAGAGCAGCCATACAGTGTACTAACAAAAACAGGCAAATTTATTCAAATGAAAAGCATGTTTGCATGAGTACATGATAGTGTGCGTGCACACACACACACACACACACACACACACAGACACACACACATGCAGACACAAACACACACACACTGAAGGCATGCTAAAGGTGAAACATGCAGTCATGTCAGAGAACAATACAGTCATGGTTAGGTGACAACTCACTCACTAATGTTGGTCTAATCTGATCACTGTGCAGAGCAGGATGAACACCACACAGCCATATGGTTTGGTTGAGCTTCCCATAGAACAGTTATTCCATCTTACTATTAGAATAGGCTTCACTTTTCTAGAAAGGCTTTTCACTTGATTTTGAGGCGTGGCTGTGGGGATTTACTCAGAGGAGCATTAATGAGGAGGTCAGACACTGACACTGAGGAGAACATCCGTGGTTTACTCAGTGTTCCAGTTTATCTGAGAGGTGCTCGGTGGTGGGATTGCAGGAATCTTAAGTTCTTCCAGTCCAACCTAAACGCAGCTCATGGTCCTCTGTTTTTCTGGAGCAGGTTCAGGATTCTTGTTCCCAGTTAAGGGAAATTGTTACAGGATACAAAAAGACATTCCGCATCATTGTTAGTTTCCAGCTTTGTGGCATCAACAACGTGAAGGTGTGATGATCAGGTGCCCACAGATTTTGGGTATACCGTGTACTACTTTTCCAGCCGTGCAAACCAGCTGCTAGTTCTGAGCTTTGGTGTGTAAATGTCCCCTAAAGTCTGTACAGATCTACGAGCTCCGACAAGAGTCTTGTCACATTTTGGCCTTATACTGACAACAACTGAGGACATCACGTTTGATTAACTGATTTTTATTAATTATTTCAACTTAATCCTTAAAGTACACAGATTGTGTTATGAAAGCTTTAAGTGCTTTATATTCTGTCCTGGATTTCTTCTCTACTGGTAAGGTAGGATTATGACTTTTGTATTACAGTCTATTTGCCTCGGCTGGACTTCGTTGTTGACGCTAATATATTAAGTAGAGGAATGACAGCTGGTTTTGTCATCTCATTGCGGTGCTCAATCGGCAGTAGTGTCGGGCTTCCTTGAGGAGTGAATTAGGGGCAGGACACAGAAAGTCTATGTTGAGGGTATCGCCTGCAACAAACATTTGTAGCAGTTAACCACTCACATCACTTTTAGAACAAGTACTTTATATAAGGTGGTAAATTTAATACTACTCTTGATTTGATTTTGTTGAATTAGGACTAAGGTCTTAAACCAGATTGCAGTCATGTGCCCAGAACATATTACTGTTCTTCCTCCTCTTAGACCCAGAAGATCTTATCAACAAGCCAGAAGGTGTACTCTCAGAAATCTGATCTACCCTTTACTGCTGTCGCAGACACAAATGAGGATGAAAGGAGAACTCTGGAACTGCCAATCTGCTGTAAAAAAAAAAAAAAAAGAAAAAAAAGAAAAAAAAAAAAAAGGCTGACATCTCTGCCATTGCTTCTCATTACTCCCTTGACCTTCTTGCAATAACTTGATTTCCTTACACAGCTCTGCTACACCAGTGGCTCGTTCCTCTGTTTGTTTTCTCTCAGACTCCTTGAGTAACTGGGCGAGCTGGGGGCACAGGTCTACTCCTGTCTCAGAGTTGGTACTTCACACCAGTCTCTCTTCCCACCCAAATGAAGATGGGTTTCCCTTTTGGGCCTGGGTGCTCTCAAAGCTTCTTGCTTGCACAAACTGGCTTGTTCATCATGGATGTGTAGGCATTGTACAAAAATGCTTAAATTCCTTTGTACTTTGTAAAATCCTAATTTTAATGTGCAAAGCTGCTTTGTGACAATGTCAAATGTAAAAAAAAAAAAAAACTGTATAGAAATAAAATTGAATTAAACTATCTACAAAATCCAAGAAGACTCAATGCCATTGCTCCTTGGCTCTCCGAGGTGCTGTGAAGCAATCATGACTCAGAGCAGCTGAGAAAGTGGAAAACATCTCAACTTGAATCAGACTTGACTTCCTACCACGCTCTCCTGTCCACATTTTCATCTGATGTGGCCGCTGCTAAGACAGCCTTCTAGAAGAAAAAGTTGGACTCTGCTGCACAAGACCACACAAACTCAGCAACAGCTTTTCATCCTTATTCACTCCACCTGCTGCAAACTTCTTTGGTGCGAAAATGAAACAAATCTGTCAGACATTTACTCCCACTGCAACTTGTACATTACACAGTGTAGATTCTACTTCCCTTTACCTTGCACAGTTTTCCAATCTCACAACTGAAGATTTTCAGCAAGTCATTCCATTATGCAATCCTACCACCTGCTGACTGGATCCAATTCCTTCTGTAATACTCCAGACTATCTCTCAAAACCGATTTATATCTACCATCATCAATAGCCACATATCATCTGGTCATGTACCAACAGAATTCAAAAGACACAGGGTTCTACCCATCTTAAAGAAACCCTCTCTGGATCAATAAAACATCAGCAACTACAGGCTGGTATCACTCCTTTCTTTCTTTCTTTTCTAAAATTATTGTACACACTATTTACAACCAAATGTCTTTCTATCTTTTGCATTGTGGCCTGCATTAAGCACCAAGCGTAACCTAATCAATCAATGGCTTGAAAGCAGCACATTCCACAGACACTGCACTCTTGGCTGTCACAGAGAACCTACATGCCACAAGATCAGCCAAGATGTCATCAGTCCCCATCCTCCTTGACCTTTTATCAGCGCATGACCTGATCAACCACAAGACTCTCGTGCATCCTCAGGAATGTAGGAATTTATATGTAGCATGGCAATGCTTTGCTTCCTACCTGGAAGGTCACTCGTATCAGGTTACATGGACAGTATCCACATCTTCTTCATGCCAAATTTCCATTAGTGTTCCCCAGGGCTTAGTTCTTGGTCCACTTCTGTTCTCTCTTTATACTAGGTCCCTTGGTGATGTCATATCCTCATATGAGTTCTTCTACCACTACAATGTAGATGACACTCAAATTGTTCTCTCCTTTAAGCACTGCACAAAGCCTTGGAGTAACCATGGACAATTGCCTGTCTTTCTCTTCTCATGCCACCAATCTTTCTTGATCATGTTGATTTCTCCTCTTTAATATCCAAAGGATTAGTCCATTTCCTTCCACTAAAGCCACTCAGATACTTGTTTAATCCCTTGTCATCTCAAGACTAGATTACTGCAACTCACTCCTGGCACTTCTACCTTTGGGTGAAATTCGGCATTTGCACCTGATCTAAAACGCAGCTGCATGGCTTGTTTTCAACCTACCCAAATTTCCCCACACCACAGCATTGCTACACTCTCTTCTTTTTTGGCGCCTATCTCAGCTGACTCTGGGAATGGGCAGAGTACACCCTGCACAGCTTGCCAGGCCATCACAGGGCAGAAACACGCGGATGGCTGTGTAGCTCCTCTTTTATGAAAATCAGCAATGGTTCTTTCACACCTCTCACCACAGACAGTGAGAGACATGGCCAGCCTTTGATAACCTAGTTAGCTTCAGTGCTGCAGAGCATTTAGTAAAAATAATTAAACCTGCTTGATTAACTAAATACACTATATATAAAATAGAGGTATTAAAGTAATTCATGACCGAAGCTAAAATGACTGTGGCCATCAAGAGTCTTGACTAAAATCTTTTGCAAAGTTCGGTCGAGGCCCGGGTTAACAACGACCGCCATCAGTGCTGTTAACCAACAGGGTGGTGGTGGAAACTGGGCTACTGTTGGCCGAAGAAGGAGAGGCGGGAGGCGTGTCCGTAGGCTGAGAGAGAAGAGGAAAGACATGAGTCTAGAACTGAAAGTAGGGACTTTGAATGTTGGAACTATGGCAGGAAAAGGTAGAGAGCTGGCGGACATGATGCAGAGGAGGAAGGTGGACATACTGTGTGTCCAGGAGACCAGGTGGAAAGGTAGCAAGGCTAGAAGTTTAGGAGCAGGGTTTAAACTGTTTTATCACGGTGTGGATGGGAAGAGGAATGGAGGAGGAGTCATCTTGAAGGAGGAGTTTGTCAGGAATGTTCTAGAAGTGAAAAGAGTGTCAGACAGAGTGATGAGTCTCAAGTTAGAAATTGAAGGTGTGATGTTCAATGTTGTTAGTGCTTATGCCCCACAGGCAGGATGTGAGCGAGAAGAGAAGGAGAGATTCTGGAGTGAGTTAGATGAAGTGATGCAGAGTAACCCCAGAGGTGAAAGAGTGCTCATTGGTGCAGACTTCAATGGACATGTTGGTGCAGGAAACAGAGGGGACAAGAAAGTGATGGGCAAGTTTGGTGTCTAGGACAGGAACACAGAAGGACAGATGTTGGTAGATTTTGCAAAAAGGATGGAAATGGCTGTGGTGAATACTTTCTTCCAGAAGAGACAGGAGCATAGGGTGACTTATGAAAGCGGAGGTAGGAGCACACAGGTAGACTACATCTTGTGTAGATGATGTAATTTGAAGGAAGTCAGTGACTGCAAAGTAGTAGCGGGTGAGAGTGTTGCCAAACAGCATAGGATGGTGATGTGCAGGATGAGGCTGATGGTGAGGAAGGTGAAGAAGGCAAAGGCAGAACACGCCTCACGCCTCTCCTTCTTTGACGTCTTCGACCAACAGTAGTCCAATTTCCACCAGCACCCTGTTGGTTAACAGCACTGATGGCGGTCGTTGTTAACCCGGGCCTCGACCGATCCGATATGAATTTTCTTGATATGACTCGCATGTTTTATTTGGCATTTGTTTTACACCGGATGCCCTTCCTGATGCAACCCTCTGCATTTATCCGGGCTTGGGACCGGCGTGAGGGAGAGACACTGGCTTGTGCCCCCCCCCCCCACACACACACACACAGCTGCATTTTCTTTCCAATACTGCTGCTGGCAGAAAATATTCAGTGCCATCAGTGGATTACTACAAGTAATACTTGGTGAAATTAGTTAATAAGTCACTGAGATATGGGCTTTTATACATGATTGTCCACATATGCAACAAGACTTCTATTGATGATTGTACAGTAAAGTATGGGTTCTATGGACTCCAGCAGCAGGTTCACTTTCACACTGTGGTTTAACTGGACAAAATATTAATGCTAATCGAACAACAGCATTTTGTGCAACAGAGCACACAATCTTAGAACAGGAACAGTTAATCAGTGACTGATTCAGAGTGAGCCATCACTCCAGTTCAGTGTGAGCATGACTGTGACACAAAATGTAAAAACACCCAAATTTGTTTAAATAATCCAATTAACATAAAATTACACCATACTGGCTGTACTGCCAGTACCTTTGATCAAAACACATGAGGATTGTTTAACGTTAGATCTTTCACTTATTGTGTATGAAAGAGAGGAGGAAGGTTTCTTATACGTAATGATTTATACCGACAGTATGGCAACACGAAAATATATACATTAAAGTAATGAGTTTTAAGTTTTATTTGCCAAAATCTCTGTAGCTGAAAAAAAAAAAAAATCCACTCAACTGATCTTGTTTATTATTATCAACCCCAGGGCTGTGTCAGAATAATTCTATAAATGTACAGACTTTATTTCAAACCTTTGTTCTTCTGTAGGTAAATTCTACATAAATACATAAATATAAATTTTTCTTCCGTAGATTAATTGTTGTCACAGGATCTCAGTACATATATGGGTCTGATCAAGAAACTGCACATTTCCCAACTACCTAACTTCAAACTTGAATACATTTCCATGACCAAGTTCACATGTGAAGCAATGCATCAAAATCTTTAGAACATGCCTGGGAGATAACATCAGATCAAAATACCTACATGTGATGATCATAGTTTTGAAATAGCTCAAATACTTCCTAGTTTACACCTTTTTCATGCTCAATTTTGTGACAAGCGAAAGACTTCATTATTTTCACAGCCAGCTGAGCCTCTGGTAAGGTCTCCACAGGTCCAATAACCACATAAATCGGACCACAGGTACCGCACAATGAACCATGGAATTTCAAATAAGCACCAGACTTAAAACCGGATTGATGATGTACATAACTTTTCCTGTCCATGTTATACGGTGTATCTTGTGCTCCCACTGATAATTGATGGATTGACAGTTACTGACTTTAGATAATAAAAAAAAGTTGAACTTTTGAAGCACCATCAATCAGCTTAGTGTAACGAATTACACAATTATTACCTAAAGCTATCAGTAGTGAATAGAAGGCTATTCAGGGCAGTGGTTGCTAGTGGTATTGGTGCTGGATCACTGATCCTAAGATTGGGGGTTCAAGCCCCACTCACCACCGGCTGCCCCCCCCCCCCCCCCCTGCAGCTAACCGAGTTATCAAAAGCCGGCCATGTCTCTAATTATCTATGGTAAGAGGTTGATGTAAAAGAACCATTGTTGACTTTCAACAAGAGTAGGCTGCAAAGCCTTCAGCGTGTTTCCACCCTGCGATGGCCTGGTGAGCTGTCCAGGGTGTACTCTGCCCTTGCCTGGAATCGGCTGGGATGGGCTCCAGCCTCCCTGCGGCCCCAATTAGGATGAAGCAATTGCATAAAATGAACAGAAGGCGATTTGTTCTGTCCGTGTTACATACTGACTTTGAGTTCATCCTACTGATAATCTGATGATGCTGTTTTGCCAAAAAAAATTATTCTGCATCTACCAGGTTTTACTGCATATCTTGCAATCTGCATTATTTGTTCTCCTACCCATATGAGCTCTTATTTTGTTGTTTAGTTTAATCTTTAATGTAGCAACTGCAGGATGGTGGTCAAAGATCTGCTTTTCTACAGACTTGGATGTCTTTCAACCTGTGTTTTATCAAGCTGGGACCCAATGTTATTGTAATTGAATTAAAATTAGTTCAATGATCATTTGATATCCAGGTCATCTTGTGGAGATCTTTGTGACCAAAGAGTGATGAGCCAATTTTCATACTACTCATGGTATAAAACAAATTGTCGGTGTGTTGTCTGTTTTCGTTCCCGATCTTTCTCTTATCATTTCACTTATTTTATTCAGGAATTTATTACAGAACTATGTCATATTATTCTTCCTCTTATCTATTTCTCTTTCATTTAATAGATAAATACCATGTATGTTTGATTGTTTTACTTTCCTGAACTTTAAAAGTTTGATTGCTTGAAGTACCTCCAGGTTCAGTCCTTGGACCAATAACTATGGTCATGGATAGCATCAGATTAGTCCATGACTACAGTTGCTGATTTTAGCTAATAAAGTCTCAGACAATCTGCAACTGTCCGAGACTGTCTGCAACCACGTCTGCCACCATATTTGGGGATAAAATAAGACCGTCAAAAATTGTTGCCAACCACTGTCGATCATCACAGATCCTCACTCAGGCGCCAACTCAAAAACTCAAAAGGTCACGGCTGGCTGCCAAAGAATTGCCCAAATGAGACTGCACCTAAACATAATTAATATTCCATGTAAAGAGGTGAGCCAGAAGCATGGGATAATAGTGCTCTTAGAATACTGTTCGCCTCTATCGGATAAACAGAGAAGGCTGTTGATTCATCTCATTTTTTTCAAGATGGTCTGTTGTGCCACAACCTCTAGCTGCTATGTTTGAACATGGTTTGTTTGAGTGCGTAGGCCCATCGCCACTCTCTAAATCTGGGTACTGCATTCAGTCACCAAGGATTTCATCAGTTCATCTACAAATACCTATGGTCACCCAATCAGACAAAGGGTCTTACATTATACCAAGACAATTCTTTAGATCCTTGCAACAGCTAAATGGTCGAAGGTTTCGAGTGCACATTACCCTCAAAGTCAGGGTGTACTCGATCAGTTCCATCAGACCTCAGGTCCATCATGACCTCAAAGTCCCTCTTAAGTTTACACTGTGTAGATGTTCTCTCTGATTATGAAGAGGGCCTTCCATGACTTGTCACAAGATAACATCAATTTTAGTCTCAGTAAACTAGAGTTTGGTTGTAGTGTTCATGAATCAGCGACTGTCTTTGCTGACCAATGGAAAACTATGGATTTGCCTGAGAATAGCTATGATTTTGACTGCATGAAACTAACACTGTAGTCTCGAGGAATTTGAATAAGGCACACAAAGATTCAAAATTTGTAGAAAAAAAAAAAAAAAACTACTACATGCATTTAAAAGCCTAGCAACAGAGTGCTTTCTTTCAGAACATTGCTAATGTACTTAGAACTAAAATGCTTTTTCAGTGGACCTTTACTTGTCTACAGGCCTTTAATACAACTGCGGCTTTGTTAGAAAAGGGACTAATGTTGCTTGTGTCTAACTTTGAACAGCCACTTCTGTTAGCGGTGGATATTTATGCACCGCATTTTGCGAACCACAAGGCGCACCGGACCACAAGGCGCAACGTCAAACGAACACCAATTCATTGGTCCCCACCCACACACAAGGTTGTAAGGCGCATTAAGTGAAACAAAAGTCAGATAAACCAAACTTCATTCAACTCTCACAATAATTCTCAACATTGTTCAATGAAACAATATAAAACAATAAACTCACTTTTTCAGTTCATTTCTCTTCCACAAATCCATCAAATTCTTCAGCTTCAGTGTCAGAGTTTAACAGTTGTGTGAGTTCGACATAAAACCTGGATCCCGCTATTATTTTTTTGTTATATTATATTATATTATATTATATATTATTATATTCGGAGTAGCTACTCTTACAGCACCATATTCCTACGAGGTTTTACTATTTGTATGGCATCCCAAAAATGATATTTTGCACATGAGTGAGCTGACGTCACACAGGAGATTTTGCACATCACGTGGTCAAAATGGCGATGGAAGAACATAGAGACGGAGATTAAAAGTCTTTCTGGGTCCTGACCTTGTCTCAGCCACGCCCCCTTACAGAGGCAGTGCATTAGTATTGTGTTGATTACAGAACGAAGGTCATGCGTTTTAAGGCGCTGTATCAGTGTAGCTTTAAATTCAAGAAGGTAAATTTGAGGTCTCAGAATTACACCTGGAGCAGTGCTTTATCCTGGTATTTGGACATAAAGCCGGATTCCTCTAACTTACCACCGGGACACCAATATCTAGCGGTTGGAGTTCTTTAGTTAATCCACCAGAATGATGGTAAACTCTGAATTAATTTGCTTCACTCGGGTTTTGAATGTGTCAGTGAGATGGAGCCTAGGCGGCATCCACACACAAGGCGCACTGGACTATAAGGCGCACGCCAGGTAAAAAAATAAAAAATAAAAAAATAAAAAGATTAAAGGCTTTTTATGTACGTCTTATGGCCCGAAAAATACGGTAAGTAATTTTTTTTTTAACTTAGTAGACGAGTATATATAAAGTAAATTCATATATTACACTAGTACAGGTTATATAACTTATAAAGACTTGCCTAGATGAAATATTTTTCACAATAAAGGGTCACGTACAACAACAAAAAAAATTATGATGACTTGGTGTGTATTGGTAAAAAAACATTTTCTTCCATGGAAAAATATAGAGCTAATTCTGGGATTCATAAACTCTGTTTTAGCTTCAAACAGAAATGCAAATAGGATGGGTTTGCTTTAAGATCCAAACAACTGGGAATGCTCAAGAACAGAAAGGGCAGATGATGTTTTGATATAAAGTCTAACCTGTTTGGGAACATGAACTTTTAGACAGATGAAACCAAGCTGAGAAGGAGATCATGGAGTGGGAAAGAAAAGCTGTGTCTATGCCAAAGGCGTTTTTAGTCATGCTTTGTTCGCGTGTTGGTCATGGCATGCATGCGCACAAACTATCAAACTCTTTCTCATTTCCCCTGCTTTCTAGTTCAGAATCTCCTTTTTGTTGGAAAGTATATCAGAAGATGTGGACCTTGATGCATTTATGCCTTTAATTTGGTCATTTATTAAATATTTGATTATATTTATGTACAGTGATGCAAAGTCACCCTACTGTTCCCATATTTGTATGAGCCGCCCTTGTCTGTCTTAAAGGATCAGCCCTGTTGACATAAGGCAAAATATCCTGCTACACTTCTGACAGAGTTCCTGCCGTTTTACAGCACAACAATAAAATTAATCAGGCATAAATATGTTCAAACGATGCATACTGCATTCAGAAAAGAAAATCCAGTCTGTAACTGATGAGAATTTATTTTTCATCATTTGGGGGGAAAACATATGTGGTTTCAATAAAGCATTGCATTACAGTGTATATAACAACAATACAGTAATACTGTATATCATTTACTGAACAGAAGATTAGCTTGACCAGACGATTGTGGTTGAGGGTTCGAGAGACATTAAACTGACCCAACTGGGCCGTTAACACCTCTGCTTCAGTGGATCATAGCTGACCCTGCACTGCAACTTCCTAACAAGTATGCAGTGGAAGAACATCAGCGTGGGGTAATGTATACGCGTCTAATACAGCTTGTTCTCTGACGTAGAGATAAGATATGGGCGACACGTTTGGTGCTCTGGGGCAGCAGCAAACTCTTATAACATCATCACCCCAAAATTTTTGCCTGCATTAAAAAACTACAGTAGGCCCCGCCCATTCATGGTTCACCGGTCAGGCCCCGCATACTCTGGATTAGCGGCAGCCCCGGAAAGTACTGGCACATGATTCAAATTTAGCCAATGGCTGAGAGCTTTTGTTTCTCCCTCCTGCTGATTGGTCGCAGATGATGTGTACACCTCTCTTTTTCTCCTTCGCGCCCATGTTATCAACGGGATTGCTTGAATTGTGAAGTAAATTTTTTAGTGTATTTTTAATGATTATTTAAGTCCTATGATGTCACTCAAATGCCCTGCATCTTCTCTCGCATCTGGTAAGGAGCCGAAGCACTTTATTTATTCATAAATATTATTACAGTACAAAATTAAAAGGTTTTTACTTTTAGTATTACTACATTTTACTGCATTATGACTGTATTAATGAGTAAGACCGGCGAGAGAATGGGTTTAACAAACAGATCTTCGCCCATGTAGTATCATACATAGGGTTTTAAAACCGCATCAATAATCCTTGGATTCCGGGATCCGCGGGTCAGGAGGAAACCGGGGATACGCACCGGCCCGATGAGCCGCTGGGCTCGGCTGTAAAAAGCCCAACTGACTTTGCCTTTTACTGTATTTACAAAACAGGTATTCTATCATCTTATTTAAAATCTTTCTAAATATATTTTTCACTTTAAAAATAAGTGAAAGAAACTCTCCTGCCAATATTTTGATTTTTTTTTTTTTTTTTTTTTTACATAAGGTTTTTTTAAACTACGTCAATAATTTGCAGATTTTCAGGATCCGTGGGTGGCGGCAGAACGCAACCCCACGAATAACGGGGGCCTACTGTATAGAGTTTCTAATCTGTGGACACCACAGAGATGTGTTGGATGTAATACAGGAGGAGAAACGCTATATTCTCCACACCCTCATCTTCTAACTGTAGACTATAATAGGGAATGCGGCTTTACTTCGTTCTACGTTTATCTCCCGTGCAGCACTGCTGTGTAGGAAAGGATCTCCCGAACTTCTGGATAACGCACCGTTTTGGACGCAGCTATTTTCATTTTTTAATTCTTTTTTTCCAGGCGGCATGGTGGTGTAGTGGTTAGTGGTGGTGGTAGAAGGCCTGGGTTCGATTCCCAGCCTGGGTGTTTCTGTGTGGAGTTTGCCTGTGCTTGCGTGGGGTTCCTCAGAGTACTCCAGTTTCATCCCACAGTCTAAACACATGCACAGTGGGTTCATTTTCTGTCCCTAAAGGTGTGAATGGTTGTGTGAGTGTTGGCTCTGTGATGACCTGGCGAGCTGTCCAGGGTGTACTCTGCCCTTGCCTGGAATCGGCTGAGATGGGCATCAGCCTCTCCACGATTCCAATTAGGATTAAATGGTCCAGAGAATGAAGTAATTCATGACTTTTTCCCCTTATACAGTCGAATAGTCCCTCGCTACCATGTCTTTATTTCCACAGTAACTCAGCACTTACAATTTATCAGACCAAAATGAAATATAAAGGAAAAACACCCAATTTGTAACTTGGTTTAAATGAATATAAGAAATATATGAATGAGCGATGGCAGCATGGTTTCTGTAGGACTCACTGTGGAGTCTGTCACTGCCCCTCGGCTGTATTGAATAATGCTCTCAGTAGAAGTGTAAGTAGTAAAACTGGCAGTAGGAATGAATGAGTAATTTCAGACTGATCAACAGTCGTTCTCAGTGGATTATGAAACCGTATCTCACTCACACGGGACTTCATACCATAGTATAGCAATTAACCAAGGTAATCCGGCACCGCCCTTTCTGACTCCATCTCACTTTACCTGGTTGATAAGTGACCGGTGGAAACAGGAAGACGTGAAAGCAGGAAAAGGAGGCATATCTGAATTCGTTTCATGTTTCGCTGAGCAGAATCCACATTCTGAATTTAGAGCAATAACGGCGGAAGGATCATAAGGCATCGTGCGCTGGTGGCACGCTGTGGATCGTAACGCTCGAACTGATCAGCTCTCAGCCATTGGCTAAACTTCAATCACGTGCCAGTTTGTTGCTGGGGTTGCCGCTAATCCGCGACTATGTGCAGCCGTGACCGGTGAACCATGAATGGGCGGGGGCCTACTGTACTGCAAAAAGAAAAATGAAATCTATAATGAACCGATGATAAATCGTTAACAGACCCAAATCATTTCGAGTAGAGCCGTGATCCATATATTCAGCAGAATGGATATAAACCTGATGCACTTCTATAAAATATACACCTCACATTGTCATTACAATTTTACTCTATACAGACCATTTATTTTATTAATAATGCATTTGCACGCAGGATTTCTTTATCACTCCTCATTTAAAAATACAATGTAATACACCATGGAAATAAACTTTTATTAATTAATTAATTTCTTTTCCAATCTTATTACATAGAAACTTTAGCACTCTTTCTTTTGATATTCATTTCATGTTTCATTTCAACCACATTTATTATTAAATCTTTGCTGTGGGGATAAAAGAACCCTGAAGGTCACATATGAAGTTGTGTCACTCTGTATAGCGAGCACGTAAAGGGCCGTCCGACTCGACACGGTTTACACAGAGGAAAACATCAGTGCTTCAAAAATTAGAATTTATTTAAAAAACCCAGAATCATCAGTGCAACTGAATATGACCATCAAAACAGAGAGTAGGAGTTATGAGCACTGTAGGGGGCGCACACGCACACACACACACACACACACACACACACACACACACACACACACACACACACCTAATCCTTGCACATCTGTTTAAAACACATTGAAAACCAATCACTTAAAATAAACGTTAAAAACAAATGAACAAATATATTCTGTGGAATAATTATTAATTATTAATCTGTCCAGTGTGAGAGTAACATTGAAAACTGTATAACAGAATTCAGAACAAGAGAGCAGAAATATTTTGCGAATTATAAAACAAAATTAAAATGAATTCCTGTTGGAGCCGAGTGAAAGCCTCTGTCCAACTCCGTCAGCGCCAGGGGCTGCGCACACAGCCGACGAATACGTACACGTCCCCGCTGTGGGGTGCGGACTCGTCAGGTAAAAGAACACCAGGTGAATGTACTGGGTTGTTCGAATAGCTGAGGAGCCCAGTAGTAATTTCTGCACATGGATTTTGGGGAAGTTTCTACAGACTAGTACACATACTTTCACTGCATGGTTGAGGTGGTGCTTTATAATCAAGATTACGGCTACCCAATTCCGATTGGTCTGTCAATCCAAAATTCATTCCCTCCAAATCAAAGAGTCTCGGCAGTGGTGCTTCTGATCACCAGCCTTTGTTTGCAAAACAAACAGAATCCTGATCGTACCCATGCACTGATTGTTATAAAACTTGGTCCCAGAGATGATTTCATTTTGGAATGTCAAAGTCACTGCCCTACGATGGTCTTATCAGCTGTCCAGGGTGTACTTTGCCCTTTCCCAGAGTCAGCCGAGACGTGCACCAGCCTCCGCATGACCCGGATTAGGAAATGAATACATGAATGTCAAGGTCAAAGGTAAAGGTCATAGCAAGGACACCAAATTCGAAGATAGAAGATAACTTATAACATCGGGACGAGCGCCGAGAGACATGACATTACTATGGAGCGTTAACATGAAACCATGGATGGGTTTTCAAATGAGACCGTCACCTTTGACCCCGAGTGACCTGAAAAGTTCAAACCCCAGTCATGTCAGAAATTCTGAGGTTGTTTTTCTTTCGCTAATGTTAGTCACATCTACCTACTGCAGAACACAACGAACGATGCACACGCAGGCAAATAAAACCAGAAGCATATACGGTATATTTATTACATAATCCATGTCGCATGGGGCGGAGCTCTCTGAAAGGAACATGCACCCGTTCCTACACCACATGTAAGAGAGAACGTTAATGTTTGTGGTTTCGTGTGACAATTGTGAGCCGAGTGTGAATCAGCTCGGAGTGTTAGGACGCGAGGAATGATTGCCCTGGTTCTGCCTCTCACTCTCTGTGAAGAGCATTAGGTTAGAGTTGGTACATGTCAGATTACAGAGACCGGATCAGATTTGTTTTCAGAACCAGATTGTCTTTATCTCGGTCATATAAAACACAGAGTTGTTATTTTGCTGGTTTAATGCGCTCAGACTGTTAATGTAGCCTTGAGAAGTCACGCAACTTCCACTCATTACAAACATCTCATCTTCGACTCCGAGGCACACGTCATATTAAAACTCCCACAGGAGCAACGGACTGAGAACAGAGCGGACCCGCGGGCGTGAGGAACCAGCACCGAGCTCTTTACCGGTCACAGAATATTTTGCTGCTCCTGTTCTCAGACTCGTGATGACGTCCAAGCTTCTCCCGGTGAGCAGTGCATGCTGGATGATGTTACGTCACTGTATTCTGATGCTTCTTGGATCTGTTGTGTCAGATTAGACTGAACAGGAGTAGATTTTCTCTTCAGTGAAAAGTAAGGGACAATAAAATAAAAGTAAAATGGGAAACGGAGGAAATTTCACTGTGGGCTTGCTTTGGCCTCCAGAGAGGAATGGAGCGGGCAGGTGGAGAGGAAATGGAAACACAGTGTGGGGGGGAGACAGGGCCAGCCCTATACATGTGTTCCACTAATGAAGACAGTCCTTCCAGCTGCCCTTCAAAATCATCACGTGCGTTAAAAACAAAAAAAAGAAAAAACATAAAATGGCTGGAGAGTTTTCTAGCAGATTCTGAAAAGTAAAAGATAAGTTATTAAGACAATATAATATAATCAACTGTATAACTGTATATACCTGTACAGCAGACTAAATGTAAAAGTAAATTCATTTTGGTGTATCTTACACACATTTATCTGTAAATTCATTTGTCTGCCTGCCTGTCTGGTTTTTTTTTTTTTTTTTTTTGCTCCCTCCATTTCAGCGCTAGCAGCACGGTGGCGTAGTGGTTACCACATCCACCTCACAGAAGGCCTGGGTTCGCTTCCCAGCCTAGGCGTTTCTGTGTGGAGTTTGCATGTTCGCGCTGTGCTTGCGTGGATTTCCTCTGGGTGCTCCGGTTCCCTCCCACAGTCCAAAGGCATGCACAGTAGGTTAATTGGCCGTTCTAAATTGTCCGTGACCCGGAGAGAGATGGGCTCCACCAGGCCAAATCAGCCCAAGCCTCGCCATGAAGGTGCCCCAACGACATCCCCAGATGTTAAGTGATAAGTGAAGAAGATTTCAGCACTGAGGCTAACTGTGCTGTGGAACGGTAAGATGGTTAAAGCCGCGGTGCGGTACGAGTACATCACGGCGTTATTAAATGAAACTTGCTGCTCAAAATCTCTTTATAAATCCGTTCCGAGGGCGAGCTCGTAATTCAAAATGACACAACCCTTTAACAAGGGATAGAAACACGCTGACGGCTTTGCAGCTCCTCTTTACGAAAGACAGCAATGGTTCTTTTACATCAACCTCTCACCATAGACGGTGAGAGACATGGCCCGCCTTTGATAACCCAGTTAGTGCACTTGGGGGACAATAACAACCTTGTGGAGAGTGGGACCCGATCCCCCAAGCCAGCACCCTTTACCACCAGGCCACAACTGCCCACCTAATATATTAAAGATAAACATGTAAAAACAATGAATATTTCATAATAATACATGTACATTAACATTAATAATAATAAATAATAATAAAACAAGAATAAACAATAAGTCAACTAACCCTTCCGATCATTGATTGTGGCAAAGATGTCACGGGGCAGGCATGAGGTGGTGTGCAACAGAGAAGGAGGAGAATTTTGTGCATGTACACGCTACAAATGCCAGTGAGGACAGACTCGTGGTGATCTCTCACAAGGCCAGTGCTTCTCAAATAGTGGGACGTGCCCCCTTGTGGGGTGCAGTGTGATGCCGGGGGGGTGGAGATGACCCTGGGGAACATGCTTTCTTGCCATACTGTACTAGAATTAAGTGTAATTGCGCATCCTCTACAGTAGGTGGCATTGGTGCTTTCACTGTGTTCCCTATGGTTTAGGGAAAAAGCACCAAGCAAACAATATGAAGTGTAGTAAACACTATTTATAGTCCCATGCAGAGCACTGGGGGTGAAATGTTTTTGTTCTTCCTATAGGGGACATCACAGAAAATAATTGAGAAGCACTGCACAAGGCGTTCTTGGAGCATGGAGAAATACACGCAGAGGAATACGAGTAATAAGTATCCCAGAAAAGCCGTTTCCCCAGCAGAGCTCATAAATCAAAATTTTGCTGGTTGGATGGGGCAGATTTTTGGTGGATTGAAGCTCGTATCATGGAAAATTCATTATAAAAGACACTCGTAAGTCAAGGTACCACTGTATTAGAATCAGTGTGTTCCACATGAGGACATGCTTAAAAAACATGGTATTAAAATGTTTTACTATGTAAAATGTTTTAAATGTGTAAACCAATCTTCTTTATAAATATTTTTTAAAATATAAAATGTCATGAGAATTTTATTTAAAGACACAGAAAAGCTTTCTCCTTTTTATATATATATATATATATATATATATATATATATATATATATATATATATATATATATATATATATTATAATTTAATTTATGAATGTTTTATGAAGTCCATAAGATTATCTGGGCAGATGTGTGTGATAGGGTGTTCATACAGGTGAAGAGTTGTTTGTGAGGTTTACTTGCACCTGAAGAAGAAATGAAAACTCAGGGATTTTGGATCCAATAAAATCCATCAAACAAAGTTTAGCTATAAAACTCCCAGACATTGAGTAGGATTATGCAAAGGAACATGGAACTATGGGATGATCATGAGATCCAACAGAAATAAATGCAATTTACTCATCTTATTTAATAGACAGGGTGGGCGGAGTCAGTAACCTGCACTACAGATTACCTACAGTAAGTGCACCTAGAGAGCGCACCTGTATGGCAGGTATACAGCATCTCTTCATTGTGTACAGCTAAAGTATTTAATAAACTACCAGGAATCAATTATTTATTCATTTTAATATTATAAAAACATTTTCATATTTTACAATAGGTTCCACATACGTGTTTAAGGTGCAACATAAGGATTTATTAAAATGAGACTGACTTATTCAAAGATATTGTATTTCATTTTTCTTTTTTCTTCCTTTCACTGATATTATGAATTGAATATGTAGTTGCAACACATGCAGGACAAATTATTCTGATTTGCATTGACAGGTTTTAGAATTATTTGAGTCATGCTTCCGTCGCTGACTTACAATGGCTCTGGCAACACCCTGTCACACTGTGTGTGTGTGTGTGTGTGTGTGTGTGTGTGTGTGTGTGTTTGTTTAACCTTTATCCTAACACTCACAACAGCAGTAACGGTATGCCAAGCATGTTACACAACCTGGCCACATCATTTATCTGCTGAAATAGTCTTTTTAAATTAATATTATTACTTTAGCACTAACAATCAATAATGTATTTCAGCAGCTATTAAAGGTGGTGTGTTTACATCCTTTAATGCAAGGAAGATACTGTACAAGGTATCTCATGGAATGCATTTCACACAAAGCAAACAGAACTTATTGACTCAGACCGTTGACATTTCCTTCTGAAACATGATCGTGTTACTTACTACCGAGGCCCTAGACATAAACAAAGGTAAGAGGAGATGAAAACTCACCGAAAACTCTTCTGGAGATTTTTTGGTTCTTTAATACGGTGATGGAACACTGAACAAAAGAAAAATAAAATGTAGTTTATGATTTAGAAGAAAATTGTGAAATTTAAACAAAAGGTTTAGGGTTGAGAGAGAGAGAGAGAGAGAGAGAGAGAGAGAGAGAGAGAGAGAGAGAGAGAGACACGTGTGGACATGACCGACATTCCATGGTGTTCCTGCTTGGACAGCCGTACCACTCCCAACTCCTCATGTCTGCACATACCATTCATTTTCCTGTTTCACGGTCTGGCTTGAACTGCATCAGTCTGACAGCTCAGCAAACACCGAGCCGCGGGAGACTGAACTTCACTGATTAAACGCCGCTTCTACTGTTTCCCTTTGCACTAACTGACCAGTTCTACAGGTTGATACAGTGGAACAAATATGAGTCATATGAAGTAACATTAGCTCTGAATCCACCATGTCGTCTTGAAGGCACCACACCCTGAAAGTAAAGAGGGTGGGTGAGGACGAGAGATAAAGAAGAACAGGTTGAATAAATGAATAGTAAAGTTTGCCAATTAATTCCTAAATGAAGTGACATTAAAAAAAAAGCATGGGAGATGAGAAATACTAGGTGTGTGAGTGAAAGACGGAGAGAATGTACACGTAACAATAGAAACCAAACGTGAGGCGACAAGTCAGAAGGATTATACTTCTCCACCTTTCCAAACTGTCCAGTTTCTTACTGAAGTACAGACTCCCTGCTTCCTCACCACAGATTTATACTTTTATGTTCAATTTATTATTTAGTACTGTCTAAAGAATGATAGTAATAAGAACAATAAAAAGATAAAATCAATCAATAAATAAAAATTCTTTAAGGGTTTGGGTAACTGGGGTAATATAGGTTATTAAAAAATAAAATGGACTGTTGCTTGAGAAATATGAAGGGAACTGAAAAATATTGGACTCATCATCGGGTAGACTGACGTCTAAAAGGCTTAAATTACAGCTTTCTAACTGCTGGCCATCAAGAACCATCAGTATTCTGTCCGTCTGTCGTCCTTTCGGCTTTTTCCCTTTTACTCGGGAGTCGCCACAGTGAATCATCTGATTGGCACGTTTGATTTGGCAGAGGTTTTTACGTCGGATGCCCTTCCTGTCACAACCCTTTTATAGCGAGGGACAGAAACACGCTGACGACTTTGCAGCTCCTCTTTACCAAAGTCAGCAATGGTTCTTTTACATCAACCTCTCACCATAGACAGTGAGAGACGTGGCCCGCCTTTGATAACCCAGTTAGCTGCACTGGAGGAGGGGGGGGGGGGGGGTTTGGCAGAGACAACCTAGTGGAGAGTGGGACTCGAACCTTCAACATTTGGATCAGCGATCCAGCGCCCTATACCACTAGACCACCACTGCCCCACAACCACCACTGCCCCACTATACCAGTATAATTCCAGTATAATTCCAGTATAATTCCAAAATATACAAAAGGACCCGTATTACCCCAACTACAGGGTCATGTGAGCCATACCCCCACCACACACACACACACACACACACACACAACCACATCCTCATTTTTTTGGAATTCTTAAACCTGCAGCCACTAATGGGCACCAAACTGGATCAATAAAATACCCAAGTGAAGTATGAAACCTGTGTAAACGTTATAAAGTAGAAATGAAAGAGGAAATGTGAATAAACACTCACCGTCCCTGAAATATCAAATCAATGTGACTAAATCTAAATAAGGCCACACCATGACATCATATCCTGCCATGTGACAAAAGCATGATTCTCATAGTGGATGGAGAGGTGGCTGATTATTATCCCAGATTCCACACCGTATGATACATTTCTTTCAAAAAAATAAATAAATGTATAGAAATACTGAAGCCATGCGTTCGTGTTTACACAGAAGCACAGTGTTCTAGTGCGGCATGGTGGTGTAGTGGTCAGTACAGTCGTCCCCACCCGTTCGCGGTTAACCGGTCGGGGCCCGCATACTCGTGAATTAGCAGCAGCCCCGGAAATTGCTGACACGTGATTAAAATTTAACCAATGGCTGAGAGCTTTTGTTTCTCCCTCCTGCTGATTGGTTGTAGATGATGTGTACACCTCTTTTTTCTCCTTCGCGCACATGTCATCAACGTGATTGCTTGAATTGCGAATTCACGTTTTTTTTGTGTGTTTTTAATGATTATTTAACGCCATGATGTCACTCAAACACCCCACATCTTTTCGAGCTTCTGGGAAGGAACCTAAGCGCTTTATTTATTGATAAATATTATCACAGTAGAAAATTATAAACTTTTTATGAATCATTACTAGACGTTAGTGCATTATTACTGTATTCATGAGTAAGACCGGCGAGAGAATGGGTTTAACAAGCAGATTTTATTGCATCGAATATCATACAGAGGGTTTTAAAACCGCACCAATCACTCGCAGATTTTTGTGATTCGTGGGTGGGGGTTAGTAGCGAGAGAACGAGGAAAGGGAGAAAGAGGGTGAGGAACAGAACCAAAGAAAGCACCATGTCGATTACAATCGAATGAGAAACATTCCATTTAATTATGTTGGAATTTGTGATTTTTCTTTTTTTTTTTTTTCTCTGAACCATGAAGACGTATGCGTATGAAATCTTTTTTTTTTTCAGGTTGTATTATTAGTTTTTATTTGCAACCCCACGAATCCAGAGCAATGGCGAGTGTGGAAAAGAGGTCAAGAAGCGTGTGCAGGCAGGTTGGAATGGTTGGAGAAAAGTATCCGGTGTGATGTGTGATAGGAGGGTATCGGCAAAAATGAAAGGAAAAGTGTACAAAACGGTGTTGAGGCCAACGATGCTGTATGGGTTAGAAACAGTGGCCCTGGGGAAAAGACAGGAGGCAGAGCTGGAGGTAGCAGAGATGAAAATGTTGAGGTTCTCTTTGGGAGTAACGAGGATGGATAGGATTCGGAATGAGTACGTCAGAGGGACAGCACATGTAAGACGTTTTGGAGACAAAGTCAGAGAGGCTAGATTGAGATGGTTTGGACATGTACAGAGGAGGGATAGTGAGTATATTGGTAATAGGATGCTGAGGCTGGAACTACCAGGCAAAAGGCCTAGAGGAAGACCAAAGAGACGATTCATGGATGTGGTGAAGGAGGACATGAAGGTCGTTGGTGTAAGAGAAGAAGATGCAAAGGATAGGGTGAGATGGAGGCAGATGATTCGCTGTGGCGACCCCTGAAGGGAAAAGCCGAAAGGAAAAGAAGAAGATTTGCAACCCCACGAATAACGGGGGGATACTGTACATCCTTATCACAGCAACACAGTCCTGGTTTCAAGTGGTTTAAATTTCCCCGAGGTGTGAATGTGAATGGTTGCATGTGGGTTGCCCAGCAATGGGCTGGTTTGCTGTTCATGTTGTACCCTGTCCTCACCCAGACTCTGCTGAGGTAAGCTCCAGCCTCCCCATGACCCTAATTAGGATTAAGCAGTTCAGTAAATGATAAGTGCCTTTGTGTACTGCATCTGTAAACTTATACTCATCACAATAATTCGGTGGATTTACACAATTATACCTGAGGAAAAGGAGAGTGCCATACTGGCCTGCCATTCAAGATATCTATATCTATCTATATATATATATATATATATATATATATATATACACACACAAACACATACACGATATACACAACATATGCGGTTTTATGTTTCCAAGTGTATACAAGATTAAGATCACATACGTATTTGATAGAGTTGGAAACATTATATTTCAGCTGAAAGCTCAGTGATATTATTTAAACAGAATAGGTCTGTAGAGAAATAGATCAGCAGGTAGCCAAGTGGTGGATATTTAAAGTAAAGAAGTGAAAAAATGTAAGCAAAGAATAAGCACAAAACTCACTCTGTATACTTCCGTTTCTTGTGCATACAGACACCAATCACAATCGCCAAGGCCACGAGGACGGCTATGACAATTCCAGCTATGGCTCCACCAGACAGGCCCTCCGATTTCTGCTCATCGTCTGCACAGAGAACAACAACAAAGTCCTGACCCCAAAAGAAAAAAAAATTAAAAATTATATATATATATATATATATATATATATATATATATACATACACATACACACACCGCATTCGCCGTGATAAGCTTAGACATAGAAATATTTATTCAAGTTTGAAGTTGGGTCGTTGGAAAATGTACCAGTTTCATGATCAGATCCTCCTTCTTTTCCTTTTGGCTGTTCCCTTTTTCTCAGGGGCCGCCACAGTGAATTGTCTGCCTCCATCTTCATGGAAGTCATATTAATGATTCACATATTTGATTGGCATCAGTTTTTACGTTGGATGTCTTTCCTGACACAAACCATTTAGCAAAGGGCGAAACACGCTGACGGCTTTGCAGCTTCTCTTTACGAAAGTCAGCGATGGTTCTTTTACATCAACCTCTCACCATGGACAGTGAGAGATGTGGCTGGCCTTTGATAACCCAGTTCGTGCACTGGGTGTTTCATGATCAGATCCATATAATATATATATATATATATATCTCTACACACACACACACACACATATATATATATATATATATACGTATATATTTTTAATTTTATAGCATTTTAGCATTTTATAAGCAACAAAAATATTATTCATTCATTATTTATGCTGCTTATTGCTTATTAGGGTCACGGGGAGGCTGACGCCCATCTCAGCCGACAGGGCTAGAGTGGGCTACACACTGGACAGCTCACACGGCAACATTTCAGGTCAATATTCAAATAACCATTCAAATGCAGCCATGAGGCGGGGGGGTGGGGGGGTGGGGGGGGCCACTAACCAGTGTCTCTCCCCCTTATGCCGGTCCCAAGCCCGGATAAATGCAGAGGGTTGATTCTTATATTGAAACATTGGATGCCTCATCGCAATACGTGTATATAATTGCCTGTGTGTGTGTGTGTGTGTGTGTGTGTGTGTGAGAGAGAGAGAGAGAGAGAGAGGGAGTGAGAGTAAGTGTGTGAGTGTGTGAGAGTGTGTATACATGCACATGTAATAGATTTTACCCTTCACCATGAGACTGTGAGTAGCGGTCGCTTTCAGTCCAGTTTTAGGATTAGATGCCTCACATACATACACTCCACTGTGTTTCTGTTCAAATTTGTGGATTGTAATGCATGGATTTGTCTCTCCCTGCATTTCTGTGTCATTGAACATCCATTTAAATGTGGGAAACGGGGATGAGGCAGCAGTGCAGTTTATCGTGATTCCCTGGCCCAGGTCGACTTCCTTTTCTCCCATTATTTTCACATCATGAGGCCCATCTGACACGAGAACAAAAGGATTAGAGAGCTCCAATTAATTACAAGTGGTGATCGGTTTTATTACAAATATCAATAAAAATATTTAAGGTGATAACTGGAAGAATGTACTGTACTGTATTTTGTGAGACTAGTTTAGCCGCTCAACCTACAGAAGACATTCAGTGTATATATATTGCTGTCTTCACTGCTGATTTTATTCTTCATGCTGCATTTGTAGTCTCCAGCATCCTCCTTCTTCACAGTAAGGATGGTGACGGTGCTCTCATCCGAAGTGAGGATGACATGACTGTTGGTGACCAAAGGTTTCCCATCTTTATACCACTCCACGTTTTCTGCGGTACCCGTATCGACTGTGCATGAAATGTTCACCGAGCTGTTACCAGCAATAAGAGGATCAGGAGGTCCAGCAAGACTCACACCTGAAATCGCCTCTGTAAACACAGTGAGACAAACACGGAGACACGGTTAACTACATTTCCCTCAATCCATACGAGTAACATAAAAGTATTAAAGAAAATTTAACTCATTTTAATAAATCAAATACATTTTAATTCTAGAATCAAAAATACAAAACAGCTGCAGAGTTACATCACATTAACAGAAGTTTTATTTCATAAAATATAACAAAATATCATAAAGTGACACAACAACCAATTCAGGTCAATCACAGAATCCCCCCCCACGCTCCCTCTGGACAGACAGCAGACTGATGGTTTATACCACAATAACATACTTTATTCAGGTTGTAGATGCAGAGATAGATCCAGAGCCTCAGTATCAAGTGCACACACACACACACACACACACACACACACACACACACACACACACACACCAACAATCTGGTGTAGCCAGTTTTCCTACTCAGACGTGTTTTGACTCTGTGGGAAGTTGTATTTCACAGGAACCTTTTACTGACTCAAACGTGAAACTTTACACAGATGGTAAAGTGCCATTGAAATTTTAAGGTGTACACCAGCGATCCCCAAACTACGGCCCGCCTCCACATTTGGCCCAGCCCCCTGAACAATACGAGAGACGCATTATGATTATTTTTTTTGTCTGGCCACGCGATCAAGACTAATACACACCTAGAACATGACACCCTATTCCACTGTTCTGCCGTCTGCGCCCCTATCTGAACCCCCCCAGAAAAAAAATCCACTGTCTCTCCTGTCAAATAGAACGGAATAATGGTGAAATGGTTATGGAAGAGAAAAGCTGGTTCAGAATGCAGGGACAAACAATTATTTTTTTGTTCAACGCAAAGAAAAAGTTGTTTGTATCATCTGTCGAGAGGCAGTGGCGGTATTCAAAGAATACAACCTGCGCAGACACTCTGAATCCCGTCACAAAGACGAGTATGATCGCTTGGTGACTTGCTGAGTAATACGTGAGTGGTTTTTCCACCTAATCTCAGTCTCTACCCTCAGGACGCCCTGCTTGCTTAATGAGAGTCTCACGTTCATCACCGGGATAAAGCACTGCCACCGTTGTCCTCCTGAGACCTCGGATTAACCTTCTTGAATTTAAAGTTACACTGATACAGCTTTCTGAAAAGTAATGACCTCCGTTCTGTAATGAACAACACAATACTCACGCTACGAATGGGCGCCGTCACGATTGTTACTGAGATGATGCCGTTTAGGTCACGACCCGGAAAACTTCTAATCTCCGTTTCTATCGATCTGATTCCATGTGCAAGGAAATAATATATAATGAAATATTATAATCCATGGCTATAAAATCGACAACCTGCACTTCGCTGACGACGTCGATCTTATTGAGTCTGACTGGATTCCCTCCAGGAAGATGTCAACACCATCCACGAGAAAAGGCTGAAAAATGGGTTTAAAAATCAACATCAAAAAGACCAAGACGATGGTTTTTGGGAATCAAGTTGCCCTCAATATAAATCTCACCGTCAATGGAGAACAAATCGAAAATGTCACCGAGTTCGAATATCTTGGCAGCCTTTTCACTCGTGATGATAACTGCAACCGAGCGATGGCGAGGAGGATTGGTAAAGCTTATGGAGCACTTGGGGCTTTTAACAAAGTGTGGAACAGTTCAATGATGAGCATCGAGACAAAACTCCAAATACTGCACACATGCGTTTTTAGTGTCCTTCTTTATGCAGCACAAACCTGAGTGATGACCAAAACCACAATGAAGAAGTTGCAAGCCTTTGAAACGGCATGCCACCGCAGAATACTCAACATCAGTTGGTTCCACAGAGTCAGAAACAAAGACATCATCGACCGATTGGACATCAAGACCAACATCACCCAAACCATCATCAAACGTAAACTCGGGTTTTTTGGTCACATCTGCAGGATGCACGACTCACGACTTGTCAAACAGGTTATTTTTGGGATCATTGAAGGCACAAACAGAAGGGGCAGACCTAGAACAAGATGGCCTGAACATCAGAGACTGGTGCAACAACAACAACAACAACATCCAAGTGCTTTACAACAGAGCGCAACACCGATCCGGCTGGCATAGTACTGTGAACACAGCCTCCAACGGGCTCTGGACCCAGGGAGATTAATGAAAAATATTATAATATAATATAATATAATATATAATATAATAATCAAAAAAATAATAAAGGGATTCAGGCTTTGTGTTCAACTCGTGCGACTGTTTAACTCTGACACTGAAGATGAAGAAGCTGTGGAAGAGGAATGAAGTGGAAAAGTGAGGTTATAGTTTTATATCGTTATAGCTGAACAGTGTTGAGAGTTACTGTGAAGTGTATTATTTTGTATTTTATATGATTACAGCTGAACAATGTTGAGAGCTATTTGTGAGAGTTGAATCAAGTTTGACTTATCGGACTTTTTAAAATGCGCCTTATAATCTGGCGTGCCTCGTGTTCGGACGGAGACCGTTCGGTCATCATTCGTTGATCTTGCGCCTTATGGTTTGGAAAATTCGGTACTATTCTAAATACCTTTTAACATCTTAATCTGTGGAATGCTAGCAAAACTTGAAAATAGCATCTCTTCAGAGTTCCAGGTAACCCTCAGAACACTTTCCATAGCCACACCCACCTCCACATGTGCTCCGAGTGCAGGTTTGTGTACAGTAGAGTCACCCACAAACAGGAAGTGGGTCCGAGGCGGAGTGATTGTTCAATGTTTTTGAAGGATTACAGATCCACAGATGTCAGACCTTTTTCATATCTCGTAAGTTAGTAATTATCAGTTATTGACACCAAATATATTTATAACACATTAATGATATTTGCTTTGATGTCATATGTCATGCTGCAGTTTCCTCCCACAGTCCAAAGACGTGTGTCACATAAAGAGCATACTGGAGAACAAGGGGATGCAATCACAGATAAAAGCATAAATAACAAATATAACAACAACAACAAAAAAAATAAATAAATAAATAAAATAGGTTCTGGTAAAGCACGCACAGGTCAAAAGTCAGACAAACGGGTAGATCACAGGAAATTCAATCATCAAAGAGAAAGTGGAGAAGCAATGTTCCGAATCCAGATAGTTTCAAATCAATAGTGCAGATAATTCAAGGCAAAGTTCAATCACCATTAACAGCAATATCAGAGGCTTAGAAACAAGAGAACCAGATCACAATGCCAAGAAGTAAATCTACTCTTAGTACGATACAGCAACAGCACAAAAAGATCAATACTGCACAATATGTCAAAGATTTGAGAGCGTACATACTCGGCTTGAACAAAACTGAAATGAAATGCACAAGTACAAGTCAGCTTTGGGTTATTTAAAAAAATCCAAATTTTTGATTATCCCCTGGAGCACCATCAAATCCATCATCTTAAAATGGAGAGAACATGGGACCACAACAAACCTGCCAAGAGAGGACTGCCCTCCAAAACTCCCAGATAGAGCATGGAGGGCATTAATCAGAGGGGCAGCACAGAGACAAAAGGTAACCCTGAAGGAGCTGCAGCGCTCCACTGCAGAGACTGGCGTGTCTGTGAATCGGACCACGATAAGCTGTGCACCACATCGCGCTCGGCTTTATGGAAGAGTGAGCAGGAAAAAAGCCATTACTTGGTGCTGAAAACAAGAAGGTATGTTTCGAGTTTGCCAAAAGGCATGCGGGTGATTCCCCAAAAGTTTGGAGGAAGGTGCTCTGGTCAGATGAGACTAAGATTTAAGTTTTAGGCCACCAATGAACACTCTACGCCTGGCGCAAACCCAACACATCCCCTCTCCACAAGAACACCATCCTCACAATGGAACATGGAGGCAGCAGCAGCATCATGCTGTGGGGATATTTTCCAGCAGGGACGAGGGAATTGATCAGAGTCGAGGAAAACAAGGACGGTGTGAAATACCGGGATATTCTTCAGCAAAACCTGTTTCAGTCTGCCTGCGATTTCAGACTGGGATGGAGCAGGCGACCTTCCAGCAGGAAGCCTACTGCGAAAGTAACGCTTCAATGGTTTGGGGAGAAACATCCAAGTGTGTTGGAATCGTCTCGTCAAAGCCTAGAGCTCAATCCAACTGAGAATCTGTGGTCAGCGTTGAAGATTGTTGTTCACAAGTAGAAAACATCCAACATGAAGGAGCTGGAGCAGTTTTGCCTTGAGAAATGGGGAAAAAAATCCCAGTGGCAAGATATGGCGAGCTCACAGAGGCTCATCCAAAGCAATTTGCAGCTGGATTTGCAACAAAAGGTGAAATTCTGAAGTTTTCTGTTATTTCGTCCTCTGTGTTCTTTGCTTCAAAATAATAAATAAATAAATAAATAAAATCAGTTAAAAAAAAAAAAAAATCACATCCTCCTTTGCATGTTCTGTAAATGAAATGATGCACAGAACATGAAAAATTCTGGGGGGGGGGTTGAATACGTTTGTGAGGCAACGTATGCATACACACACACACACACACATTCATACACACACATTCAAACATACCTACACACACATACATACCAACACACACCATACCTACATACACACACACACACACACACACACACACACACACACACACACACACACACACAGGTATTACAAAAAGTAAAGCTTGTAATTCCATCCGGTGAACATAAGTGTCCCTTTGCTATGCTCGCTTACAGACTCACTGATGACGGAGTTGGTGAGTAACATGAACACTGGAACATAATCACACTGTATGCCACTGACTACTGTAAAGAGGGGAGTGGTACACACGGCGACAGGATGGTGTGTGTGTGTGTGTGTGTGTGTGTGTGTGTGTGTGTGTCAGACACTCACCTGCTTAAAACGATTTTACACCACCCCTGAAATTTTCTGTAAGCAGCCACATAATCACACTTCCCTCTGTTCACAGCTGGTCATTACAGGGTCATCATCATAGTGAATCAAAGCAAACACTAACCCCCCCAAACCCCCCCCCCACACTGCTGATGATTCATTATATCCTGTTGAACCCCCCCCCATTTTAATTTGTTGTTTTTACTTTTTTCCTCTTGTAACAGTTTGTTATTTTATTTACACTTTTTAAAACAATTCTTTTGTCCACTTCAAAGCGGAACACAGTGGGACTCAACAGAATTCTGCTAATATGTGCAGATCTTTAGCTAAATCCTCGATCTCATTCGGGCAATAACAGCAAACAATGATCAAGTTTTAATTCGGGAGCAGACAGGAGGGGTCTGCGAGCGATGCCATTGCCCATACTGCTGACTGCCAGTCAGGAATCCGCCTGGTGCTGACAATTATCCTGTTATTTGAAACCTGCTTCCAAACGTCGAATGATTACACGCGATAGTCTATGAACCGGTGACTGTCAACGACTATCCGCGGCTATACTGCTGACTGTCTGAGACCATTGTGAGCAATCACAGATAGTTGCAGATCGTTGGGAACTTAGTTGCACACAATCTCAGACCTAGTTGATGAAGAGATTTTCATCAGAGTAGAAATGTGTTGGCTGATAAAACCAAAGCAGGGTCTGCATTAAAATAAAATGAACAAAAAGATCCACACTGCATTGAACGAGTTTAACTGGTTTTCATGTTAAATCACTGTTAGTACAGAACAGGACACGGACATGACATGGACAGCTAATATAAGTCATGACTAAACAGTAATATAGATCTAACTCTGTACCGAGTCAGACAGAGGCGGAGTGTTCACTGCTTTCACCCGGTATAATATTAGCTCAGGCGATTAGGAGACCAGCAGCTGCGTAGCTGCAGAATTTTAACCCACAACGTCCAGGTTGAAACCAGCCTCACTTATTTTAACAGTTTAAAAATATAAGTTTGTTTGTATCATTTGTCTTGGTGCAAAACACAGATATGACATGCCAACTTCATTGGCCTTTATTGATTAAAGTAAAATAAAGACATTTCTCTACTTTTACTTATCCATTATCAGACTATTCTTACTCATATTTATTTCCCTTAATTTAATAGATAACCACAAATTGTTGCTGACAACTGCTGATCTTTGCAGACAGGTAGCAACTGAAAAAGAAAAAAAAAAAAAAATCACAGGCAGTCACCAAAGAATTGCCCAAATGAGAGTGAACCTTAAGGCTTGGTTTCGGTTCTATGTTAAGGCACGTGAAATTAGCTGTCATTTCAGGGCACCAGCAGCACTATTGAAGTGTATCCCAAGAGACAGCGCACCAGACATAGCAGGTTTTCTTAGATTCTTTGGTGAGTGCAGATTCTCTTGTTCATGCTGGAGTTAACGATATGTACACCTTTTTCAGCCAGAGGTTACTAAGAGTAACTTTATAGAGTTGTGGAACTTAGCGAAGGCTCTGTCCGATGCTGTAATATGCCCTGGCCCGATCCCAATATGGTGTGGTGATGTAGCTCATAGCAGGCTATGGTCAGCGACTGAGTGGTGTTCTGAAAAACGAAGTGGGCTTTATGGACAACTGGAGTACTTTTGAGGGTAAACCTGGCCTGATAAAGCAGAACGATGTCCATTCCACTTGAGAAGGTTCTGCTCTCATTTTCTGTAACATAGCACATAGTCTAAGAACAGGACTAGTCAGTTAGTGACTATATAGAGCAAAGGCCAGAGAGCAGACAAACAGGCTAATCCGAGCATCTGCTGGCTGCATGGAGTCATCACTCAAGGACAAGTTCAATGCTATAGAACCTGTCTCTGTTTCCCCCAACTAAACAAAAACACGAGTATGTAGCATTAAATGAAGCGGGTCCTTGTGAATACAGTTATATATTGTACACCAACCTCGTCTAACTGGCAGATCAGGAGCATCACAGTTACTTATACTGATAATCTCGGCCTTATACAAAAATATAGACATGAATTTAGTGTATAACTTTGCGAACAGATTCATGCTGGAAAAAAATATGCCTACACAGCTCATTCGTTTTCAAAGCCACTTAATCCTAATTAGGGTCGCAGTCGCAGGGAGGCTGGTACACCCTGCACAGCTTGAAAAGCCAACACAGGACCAACACTCATACAGCCAATCACACTCACACCTAGGGGTGGCGTGGAACAGTCATCTAGCCTACTCTGCACGTTTTAGACTGCTGGAAGAAACCCATGAAAGCACAGAGAGAACAAAAACACCACATTGAATTGAACCCAGAACCTCTTGCTCTGAGGCAGATGTGCTAACCACATGCTCACACAGCTGGTTCCTTTAATTATTATTTACAGACCCATAGGAGCGTACTCCGAATTCCTCTGTGAATTTATAAATCACTTTACAAACCTGCTTGTTTCTTTAGCTAAATCTTTAATTGTTTGGTCATTTTAACATTCATTTCGATAACCCCGAGAACCCTTTAAGAGCAGCGTTCGTATCTATCCTAGATTCAGTCGAGGTGCATCAGAATTTAATAGGACCCTCTCATAAAGCTGGCCACCCTCTTGATTTAAAACTAACTTTAGGATTAAACATTGTAAATATAGTCGCAGTTCCACAATCAGAAACTATTTCAGATCGTTGTCTTATCTCGTGCTTTCACTACCTCTTAGTACTAATATTTACACATCGCCATGTTATGGCATTAAATGTGCCTTTACATCAACTACTGCACAGAGTTTCATTAATAATCTTTCAGAATTATCAACTATGATCAGATCACCATCAGACCCCACAGAACTCGATCAATCTCCGAGTGCTTTGAGTCATATTTTCGCCATACGTTAGATAATGTCGCGCCTTTTAAAAGAAAACCAATCAGAAGCAAAAAAAAAGCCCCCTGGTATAATGATAAAACACACCCACTGAAACAGAACGAACGCAAACTAGAACAAAAATGGCATCAAACAAAATGACTGGTTTTCCAATTAGAACAGAAGGAGAGTCTCATTAATTACAGAAAGTGCTGCTAGAGCAGAACATTTCACAAATCTAATAGAACAAAAATAATCCAAAAATACTTATTCCTTGTTAATTCTACAACAATATTAAATAAGACCATAAATAAAACATGTTGACCATCAATTAATAACAGAGACAATTTTATGAACTTGTTTTAATGTTAAAATTGAAAATATCGGGCAAAAACATTGATTCCCTAACCTAGACGGAAATATCAGTACAAAAACAGTAAATAATACCGTATTTGACGTGATCAGAGCACAGGGTGCTTTAAAAATTGGAGTGGGTGGGCGCTTATTAAAATGTAACCAGCAGAGTGGAACGGTAAGTGCTTATTACCATCAAGGTGGAAAACATGAATAATAACAGAACAATAAAATAGTTTTACTGGTATTTGTATTATTCATTTTGGAGTATCAACCAAACTACTTACATGAAAGCTGAAAATAAACAGAAAACAGCATTAAAAAAAAATAAATAAATAAAAAAGACCCCTTACTTTTCCCTCTTGGTGCTGTCCCTTTAAACATTTTCCTGGAAGTAAAATCCAGCCAATCACCACGAATGTCAACTTTAGTACATGGCACGTTGAACCAATCAACATGAACATAAACAAAAGCACATGTCCAGGAACTTAAATTTATGAAGTTAGTAAGCAGGAGAATCGGGTGAAAAATACTGACCTGGTAAGCTATACAGGGTCTACTACACCCTTGCCAAGAATTGGCTGAGATGGGCACCAGCCTCCCTGAAAGCTGAATTAGGATTAAACGGTTCAGAAAATTAATGACGGAACAGTTCCTCCCGAAGCACTGGTCATGTACCTAAGTCCTTGGTGTGCTCAGGCATAGAGAGTTATGGTAAACAGTGATATTGGGATGATATCACTCCCTCCATCAACATCACAGGGTGCCTTCCTGTCTCCCTTCCTTCTGCTTCTCTCTTTTAGTTATGCTGCAGTAGTCAGTCATGCCGGAGTTCATGCTTGCACTCCAAAAATGTCAATTATAAAAAGTGCTATACTGTACAAATGAAACGGATTTGAACGCATAATAAATTAGCACCAAACAGTAGCCGTCACAACCCATTGTTCAAGGCAACCAATCCCGGATAGTTGCTCTGCACACATTCCACCCTCCCACCCTCCTCGCTTGCTCTCTCACTCTGCCATTGCCTTACTCTCTCGCGCCTGCTCTCATTCATTAATTCATTTATTTATTTTCTAAGCCACTTAATCCAAATTACGGTTGTCGGGAGGTTGGTGCCCATCTCAGCCAACTCTGGGCAAAGGCGGGGTACACCCTGGACAGGTTGTCAGGCCATCACAGGGCAACACACACACACCCACACCTAGATATGATCTGGAATTGTCAATCAGCCTACGGTACTGTGTACTGGTGGGGCAAGTGGTGTAGTGGTTAGGGTGCTGGGCTTATGATCAGGAGGTTGTGTGTTCAAATCCCAGTTAGACCTCCACTGTGCCAAGACCCCTGGGCAAGGTCTTATCCACAAGTGTACCTCTGTTCACCCAGCAGTATAAATGGGTACCAGTAAAATATACTGGGAAGGTAACCTGTGCTGGACTAGCGTCCCATCCAGGAGTTGAACTCCTAGTTGCTTCATGCTACAGAAACCGGGGATAAGCACCGGCCCTGATGAGCCGCTGGGTGTAAAAAGCCCAGCGGACTTTACCTACTGTTCTTGTCTTTGAACTGTCGTAAGAAACTGGAGTGCAGAAAGAACAAGCGAGCAAACACACAGAAACGCCTAATCCCAGGTATCAAACTCAGGCCTTCTTGCTATGAGGTGAACACTGCGCCACAGTGCAGTCCATTTTTGCTATCATTCTGTCGTATTCAGATAGTCTTTCCTTCTTTCCTTGTTGAATACATGTACGCTAAAAGAATGAAGGAATCAACTGTGAAGTTGATACTTGCTGGCGAAGAGTACAGAAATTAAAACTAACCTACTGGTAATAGGCAAGGTCTCAGCAGTGCAAGTACCTTGGATGAGTTTTGCCCTTTATAGGGACCATTTACTGCGTGGGATAACATCTGTACCATTCTGGTAAACCTACTTACCCTGAGGATCAATAATTAGCCTACATAGACTCCTACAGTGTTCTTATTTCCAACAGTGCAGCTGCATGCCTCCGTACAGTTTGCAGTCTGTTTTGGTTTGATATATTTCCAAATTGTTGTCATTTCATCATCTAGATTTACATCACAAGGCATCAAATGTTGGGCTTTGGGCATCTTTATACAACATATCCTATATTTCATTCTAAAATACTCTTTCCAGCTCCTGCACTTCATCCTCCCTGACTGCTTATGAGTTTGCCACCTTTTATGACGGGAAGGTTTTACAAATCTGTCAGTCCTCCAATCCTACCTCACTATACACAGGGTGTCCTTCTCTTTCATTGACACACCTTCCATCTTGCAACATAATGGAATCTGCAATCGTACCATCTGCTCGCCAGATCCAAGCGTTCCACATTGCTCCAGTCCATCTCACAAGACCCTCACGATGTTATGTGGAAAACGTCCTCAATATCTGGTCATATACCCACTACATTAGAGAGTAAGAAATATTCTCATCCCAAAGAAACACAATCACTGGCTGCTATCACTCCTCACTTTTCCTCCGAAAATCCAAAAACACTCTACAGACGCTCCCCAACTTACGTTTTAGTTCGGTTCCGGACGGCCGAATGTAAGGTAAAAAAAAATACGTCAGTTGTTGCTGTATGTTCCAGTGACGTATGATGTTCATACTGTACTATACATCCATAAAAACCATTACCGTATCTCATAAAACACCCCTAAATCAATTATTATAAACATAACATTGTAAAATAATGTCACATATATGAAATAATATCAACATTCATTTCAAATAAATTAAATTTAAGCAAAATAATTTCAAATAGATAAATTTTAATCAAATTCCCTCATCAAATATCAAATACAGTATCAAATATAACCTTTAACATGCTCGGTGATGCGATCTTTCTGCTTGTAAATAGTTCCGATGGTTGACGGAGCCTTTGGGAAGAAACGTGCAACATTCACATGTTTTTCACCAGCACCAATTTTCTTGATAATAGCCATCTTTGTTTCTAACGAGATGGCTTGCCACTTTTTCTGATTACCATCATCACTAGTAGGCTTACGCTTCTGACCAACCATATTTGTTTAGGGTTACAAAAGTCTGCAAAACAGTGTAAACACAAAGATCACAGAGACGAAGTCTTAACAGAAGGGTAACACACGGTGAACTGGGAAGAAGGGGGGCACGTTCAGTCTGTTGTTTGTAAACAATGGACACAGCATCATGCGAAAGTAGCGTATTACGTCAGCGTACTACGTAGGTACGTCGTGTACTACATACAGAGAGCACGCTAAACTCAAGATTTGACAATTTTTTTTTTTAAATGTAAAATCGAAAAATATGTAAAACAAATGAACATAAGTCGGGGAGTGTCTGTATTTACAATCAACTGTCCCTCAACAACATCCTCCAGGACCCAGCCCTGCCCTACTCAGTCTAGTTTCAAACCAGAATATGCCATAGAAAATGTCCTGGTGTGCCTCACTGAGGGGTTTCATGCGAGTTGATCAACAAAAATGTCTCCAGTCCGCATCCTCATGAATCAAACTGAGAAGTTTCTGACAATCATTTCAGGATAGCACAAAATAAAATTAGAATTACTTCACAATAAGGACTTTTTTTTTTTTTTTTAAATAATTCTCATGAATTCTAAAGGACTCACCAAACACAGACAACTCGGTGACATCTGAAGTGACATAGCGCAGGGTCTTGGTGTTGTGCACCATGCACGTGTAGTTGCCACTGTGCTCCACACTCAGGTCAGAGAGAACCAAGGTATCAGTCTTCTCAGAGAGTTCGGCATCATTAAAGAGCCATATGAACTCGGCGGCAGGGCTGGACTTCGCTGAGCATCTGAATGTCAGGGTGGATCCTTTCTTCAGGTCATCAACATTAGGCTCTTGTGTTTTAGTGACAAGTTCAGGACCATCTAAGGATTCAGTAGAAGGTGTGGTGATTATGTTGGCAAAATACGACATAAAAAGTCATATAACAAAAGGTGAAGTTGACATACAGGACAGGAAAACTTTAAATGTGGTTGTTGCTCCGGTGGGCCAGTGTTTGAGAAGTTATGGTGTGTGTGTGTGTGTAACAGTGACAGAAATCAGCACACATAAACAAAAGTATTTAAACTTTGTAAACATTTCTTAAAAAGATATGAATAATTACTGATAGGTTGATAAAAAGAACCAACAGCTGTATTAGTACTGACTTTGTGGCTGTTCCACTGTATATGAACTGAGTTATAGGGTGATGGAACCAAAACAGTTTTATAATCATTGTTGGTTGTGATTCTCTTCAACTGTGAACAACATCCTGACCATTTCCGAGCACTGATTTTCAAAATATTTGGTGGGGGCACTCCCATACCAGGGACAGTGGTGCCAGTGTCTTTTATAATGAATTTTCCATGATACGAGCTTCGATCCCACCAAAAATCCACCCCATCCAACCAGCAAAATTTTGATTTATGAGCTCTGCTTGGGAAAGGTCTTTTCTGGGCCGATTATCCTCGTATTCTTCCACGTGTATTCCTCCACGCTCCAAAAAAGCCTTGTTCAGTGTTTCTCAATTATTTTCTGTGATGTCCCCTATAAAAAGAAAAAAAAAAAAAACCAAACAAAACAAAAAAAAAAAAAACAATTTCACGCCCTCCCCAGCACCCCGCATGCGACTATAAATAGTGCTTACTGCACTTCATATCGTTTGCTCAGTGTTTTTTCCCTACACCGTAGGGAACACAGTGACAACGCCACTGCCACCTACTGTAGAGGATGCGCAATTACACTTAATTCTAGTGCAGTATAGCAAAAAAACATGTTCCCCAGGGATGTTCCCCAGGGATGTTCCCCAGGGATGTTCCCCAGGGACGTTCCCCCCCCCCCCACATCACACTGCGCCCCCCCCTATTTGAGAAGCACTGGCCTTGTGAGCACTCACTACGAGCCTTTCCTCGCTGGCATTTGTAGAGTGCACATGCACAAAATTCTTCTCCTCCTCCTCCTCATCCCTCTGTTACACATCACCTCATGCATGACCACGTGACATTTTCACACCCACGTGATATCTTTGCTGCGGGTGAAATATACGTGTTTGTGTCAGGTTATATGAGTTTCGGAGGGGGTTGGAACGGATGAATTGTTTTTATTATTATTTCCGATGGGAATTTTTGTTTTATCTAACCAACATTTTGACTTATGAGCTCGCCCTCGGAACGGATTAATTTCGTAAGTCACGGTACCGCTGTATTTCTCAGTGGGGTTAGCAGTTTACGTCCCAGTATCACCAAGCTGACCCTGTTGGGCCCTTGAGCAGGGTCTTTAACCTTCAGCTGCACAGTTATACAAACGTAATGTGATAAAAATGTAACATCACTTTGGATAAGGAACTTTCAAATGAGACAGTTATTTTTGAACTTGAGTGAAGGCTAAAGGATCAAACACCAGCCATCTTTTAAATCCTAAAAAGAAGGGAGGACTCCCACCACCACCAAATTTGATCAGATCTGCGATGAAATTTAATACAAACTCATGAGTAATTCAAACCAGTAATCATATAGAGATTCCTCACCGCATTATCCATGCTGCAGGGTGGAGCTACCTTACTACTCCGAGTCCACGCTTAGTTTTTCATTTTCTTTCTTTCTTTTTTTTTTAACATTACAGGCACAGCGAATAGTAATCATTTCATCATAGTTCTTTCAGACAGTGTTAATTTAATCTAAAAGGTACCAACTATGTTCAATCGCTGGGATAAACAATCAGCTATGCTTCCCGGACAACTGCCCGATGCTGATTAATTCAACTCAAACACAGACACATTATGCAGTGATGGACAAGTCGTAAAACTTTCTACATTAATTAGATTTTAAGAAAGTAGAAGTGCTGTTTTTAAGCAATTAGAATAGTGTTGTTGTTATTTTAAATCAACACTTTAACCTTCTTCGTGATTTTATGGTTAGTATCATGTGCACCATACCATCACTACCTCCTGATTTCATTCCTGTCCATTAAAAAGTCCTCACATCATTCCTTATATTGAAAGCTAAACATTAATTCCAAAGCTTTCGATGAGTCAATTTCCCACAAAGATTCACCTTATGCACACACAGCACACCTTTATATTGGATTCTTCCTCAAATCCTGGGGTGAGATTTGGTAGGTAGTACACAATTTCAAAAGTGTGGATCCAGTGATAACATGAAGAACACTATTAACTTCTGTTCGTTTATCTCAAAAATTACATCGTCAGCACTGCAGATCATTTAAAATAATACATGCTTAATACAACTGAATAATAAAACACAACATCTATTCACTTTGCTATGAAACTCCTCCCACTCCCATCAGAAGTAATTTACTTAGTTGTATACAGTCATCTCAGTATAATGACGGCTGCTCCTGGATGAACCCAGCGTTTGGGAAAGAACATACTGTTAAAGATGGCCGTCTCTGTTCAGGAACACACTGGACTCAGGGTGAGGTTTACAGACTGTGGGTGCCTTAATATGGTACTAAAAAAATAATAATAATAAATAAATAAATAAATAATAATAATAATGGGCCCTGCGGTGGCCTGGTGAGCTGTCCAGGGTGTACCCCACGCTTGCTTGGAGTTGGTTGAGATGGGTGCCAGCTTCCCCACGACCCTAATTAGAATTAAGCGGTTCAGAAAATGAACGAATGAATAAGAAGAAGAAGAAGAAGAAGAAGAAGAAGAAGAGCAAGAGAGCCACCTAAAATGCCAGGAATCTCTTTCCTGAATTCATCATCATGGCCGCTCACCAACTTAAAAAAATTTAAAGTTACACGAAATAAAAGAGGCTGAATTGAGGGACCATCAGGAGAAATTGATGAACACATGTCATGCTGCTCTGGCTTGTTCAGCTAATCTATTGCAAGCTTTCCTTCCACACTTCAACGATGTGCATTATTCGAAGTGACTGTTCTAATTTGCTCCATGGTGTGTGTGTGTGTGTGTGTGTGTGTGTGTGTGTGTGTGTGTGTGTGTGTTGCCTTGTGACGACCTGTACTTTTTATTCTGACCTGCAATTGAGACAAGTTTTTACTTTATGTTGTCATGAAAATGGGATTGTGCAGAATGAGGAATCAGGGAATCAAAATTGGGACAAGAATATTTGGGTGAGAGTGAGGCACTGCTCCTAATGCGCTGGAAAACAGATAAAGGTAAACTGGCCTAGAAAACTTTTTAAAATGTGGTTTGCACACACACACACACACACACGCACACACACACACACACACGCACACACACACACTAGATATTTATATATGGACCTGATAGTCCACACACACACACACACACACACACCGACACGCACACATTAGATATTTATATATGGACCTGATAGTATTCATCACTGCATGTTCCAGTTCTGTTGGGATAACGATGATCACATTAGTACTAAAGTTTGAATGTAAACTTGATACCACACCCCCTGGAATTTCTCCTGATGTTCATGCAGTATGTCTCGCTGCAATATTAGCATGTACAAACACGTTACACTAATTTTTGTTTATGTTCTTCACGGACTCGTGTCGTTCAGTGTAGCTTATCAAAACTGAGTTCATGACATCATAGCTGGGCTCAGCAACATTCTGAGGTTTGCTGGAGGAACCTCATCTCCTTTAGTGAACAAAATGATCACAGCAGTCTACATTCTCGACACTCATAACCAAGCCAAAGCCACAGAAACCTCGGTGCGCCTTCCTGCAACTTTTTCTTTTAAATATCTGTCATATGAAAGGAACAGATCATGTGACATCTCACCTGCTGTGACAAGTAAAGGTTTTTTTAGAAAGCCCATGGGAATTGATGTCTGCTGAGAAAAGAGAAGTGTTTGCATTTTTAGGGTGTTTTGTGATGTCTAAGATATAGTAATTAAAAAAAGACCCCGTTATTCGCGGGGGTTACGTCCCAACTCCACCCATGGATCCCAGAAATCCATGAATGATTGATGTGGTTTTAAAACCCTCTGTATGATATTCCATGAGCTGAAATCTGTTAAACCCATTCTCTCGCCAGTCGTACTCATTAATACAGTAATAGTGCAGTAAAATGTCGTAATGATCCATAAAAACTTTTTAATTTTGTACTGTGATAATATTTATGAATAAATAAAGCACTTGGGCTCCTCACCAGAAGTTAGAGAAGATGCAGGGTGTTTGAGTGACATCATAGGGCTTAAATAATCATTAAAAAACACACACACACACACAAAAAAAAAGTGAATTCACAATTCAAGCAATCATGCTGATCACATGTGCACGAAGGAGAAAAAAAAGAGGTGTACACATCATCTGCAACCAATCAGCAGGAGGGAGAAACAAAAGCTCTTAGCCATTGGCTGAATTTGAATCACGTGCCAGGAATGTTGTGGTGATGATGCTTATGTATAATTTGCCGGGGTTGCTGCTAATTCAGTGCTTCTCAAATAGTGGGGCGCGCCCCCTTAGGGGGCGTGGTGCGATGCCAGTGAGCGCGTGTATGACCCTGGGAAACATGCTTTTTTGCCATACTGTACTAGAATTAAGTGGTTTTTTTAGTATTTAATGCTTTTTTATTTTTAATGTTAATAAAGATACAATGTTATGCAGAGGTGTATTCATAACGATTGTCTAGACAAATAATACTATTTATAGTCACGCACTGGGTGCTGGGGGTGTGAGGTGGGGTTTTTTTTTTTCTTCCTAGAAGGGGCGTCACAGAAAATAATTGAGAAGCACTGCGCTACTTTAAAAACATTATGAAAAAAGCCTTTGAGAGCAAAATCCGCGAGTATGCAGGGCCGCGAACTGTGAACCGCGAATGGGCGGGGGCTTAGTGTTTGTGCAAGCATGTTTTTTGAATGGGGTTATTTTAATCATCTTTTCAGTTCTCTGGTTAATTCAAGGACAATGTTTTTGGGGCACAACTGTGGAGCCACAGCATGTTGCCAACATTCCACCAGAAATGGGATACGATGACACACAGGTGACACCTACAAAACGACCTGATTAAACATGCTCAATGTATCTGCCTCTTCTTCCTTCTCTTCCACAGTCTCGGAGGTTAGTGGTGTCTCTCCAGCTCACTCCGGTGGGTTTGGGCTAAGGGAGAGAGCTCTCGGGTCCTGAGAGCTGCCTCTCGGTTTCGTGTTATTCAAACAGTCAGGTGTGTCAGGTTACTCTGTCTCTCGCCCCACCCTGCCTCTCTCTCTCTCTCTCTCTCTCGTATTGTACATGGCCACAGTGTCCAAGTATCATTTATATGCTGGAACCATGACAGACTGATTTCCCACCGAGTGCAGCAGCATCCATGGTCTTCCATACGAAACCTCAACACTCAATATTGAATGAAAGTTGGATTTTTACCGTGTGGCGTACACGTGTTCCAGTGCGCCATTAACACTTCCCCGTTGTGCCTTATTGACCGAGTGCAGTGTAAACACACCGCCGCATACCTGAACGATTCCACCACCTTCACATGAATCCTTTACAAGCTTTGTTCTATCACCACAATGTCCACAGCGTTGTGTATACTGTGGTCAGAACTGAAAGCCTGGGATCAGCGTATTGTTTCAATGTAAAGCTCGGAGTTTAATGGCTGACATTGCTGCTTTATCGCAGTCAGTGATGTCATGCTTTAAACATATATGAGTAAACATTCGCGGTTCTGTGCCAACACGCATACAGACATGTAGCCTCACAGTACAGCTCGCGTGAGCCTGATTCCTGATGTATTTTACCTCGTCTGCACACTCCCATCTCCCTTCGACACCAATGCATTTGGATCGGTTATTGATTCCCACATATTTCATCCATGGATAGAACAGCCTTCAATGTCACTCAAGCGTCCTGTCAGCTTTTCCGTCCATATTCTTACTGCGGCCGTGTTTTACACAATGCACACGGTCTTACAGTCCTAACATGGACTCAGCACGGACAGGTGTGTAGGTTTTGTGAACTTACAGCTGATGGTCATGTTGAAAGCGGCACTGGTTGACGATTCCAGTTGGTTCTTGGCTGTGCACGAGATTAATCCTTGCAGATCCGAACGATAAACTTCATTAATAACAAGCTGACTGCCATTCTGCACTATATGCTTCCCATCCACCAGCACGGGATCGGAGTTGTTCAGCCAGCTGTACGTGAGAGAAGAGCCTTTTGCGTTGCAGGTGAGAACGACAGTGCTGTTGAACTCCACCGCTTCGGCAATGTTGGAGCTGATCGTCACATCCTTCACAGGCTCTGCAGAGGTGCAGGAATATGTCAGAGACACGATGGACAAGAGAATGTCCTATATGTCAAAAATATTTAAAACAGTAAATAGTGAGCACCATTGTACCACAGGTGGTTCTGTTTCTTTTCACTCGGGCCTGATCCAGTTTCAGACATTATTAATAATGGAACAATTCTTTCATTCTCCAAATGAGCAGCACTGTTAATTATTCATATATCTGCAGCAGTGAGGTAGGAGATGAAAATATTTTACATAGACTCACACACACACACACACACACAATCATACACTCACATGCACAAACATACACACACACTCACACTCGTGCACACACACACACACACACACCCGCACATGCACTCACACTCACACAAACACACTTACATGTGCCCTCACACATGCACTCGCACACAGGCACACTCACACATGCACACAGTTACTCTCGTGCACACACACACACACACACACACACACAAACACGCCCTCGCACACACACTTGCACATGCACTCGCACACAGGCACACTCACACTCACACACAGTCCTGGGTTAAAGGAAGCTGTTAAATACTTAACTTTGGAGTCCATTCAGTGGCCACGCCCTTTACATTCCCCTCAAGTCTTGAGTAGAATATTTTCATTTTTTGAGTCAAAATCACCAAATATGAATCTTACCAGAAATATTAATTTATTAAAAGTAAAAATTGTCTGTAATTGAATATCAATTTCTGAATGATATAATTAATGAAATCAATGTTAATTGAATTTGTTAGAGATGAGTTCCAGGACGGATCCCCATGGCTCGGGGATGATGAGGAACTGCTGACAGTTTTATAGAGTTCTACTCCATGGAAATAAATAAGGATGAGAGACATCACCCCAACCCCCCCCCCCTCCACAACCCCAACCCCCTCCACAACCCCTCCACAACCCCACCCCACCCCTCCACAACAAACCCCCCACCCCTCCACAACAAACCCCCCACCCTCCACAACAAACCCCCCACCCCTCCACAACAAACCCCCCCCCCCCCTCCACAACAAACCCCCCCCCACCACCTTCCCGTAAAGAAAAGATCAAGTATGTCATGTAGATCACACACACACACACCCAGAACCTGGAGTTCGGCATGGCCCACTCTTTGGTCGAGTTGGGAATCGACTATGGTGAGGGTATAAACGCCTGCATCGTGCAGGGTGAGCGCGCGGAGCTCGAGCGTGTAGGTGCTGCGGTTATAGTTCATGCGATCCTTGTACGCCTCGGTGATCTTCTCGAGGTCCTTGGTGCCCGTGTACATGGGCACGCTCTGACCCTGGTCGGGGGCGAAGGACCACGTGACCGTCTGAACCTCGCTGACCGGAGGACCGTCCGCCGTGAACGTCACGCTTTTGCCCTGCACCCCGCGCACCTCCGCGGCCATCCCCAGGTTCTCAGCACCGGAAACATCTGCGGAGACACAACCGCAACACAACCGCAACACAATCACAACACAATCACAACACAATCAGTACTCGCGCGCGCTCCTCGCCCATCCTTTCCATTTCCATTCTCATTCTCAACACATGATCCTCACCAAGCCCAGCCAGCACCAGCACCAACCAAATCACACAGAACTTCAAGAAATCCATCAGAAACAACCGCGGCTCGCTCTCTCTCTCTCTCTCTCTCTCTCTCTCGCGCGCTCCAGCCACGAACCAGATACTGTCAGTCTGCTCAGGAGGACGGGAAGCCACACCCAACACACCCAACATCCACTTCCTCTAATATACGGGCACTCACTTACCCAAACTTCTCCAACAGGCAGTGCGTGTGTGTGTGTGTGTATGTAAAAGAAAGCGAGAGAGAGAGAGAGAGAGAGAGATCATATCCATTTACACCACAACCACAAATACTGTACCAGAAAGGTAAAATGTATATTCGCGTCATTACGGTAATTTAAGAACCGCTCATAATGTTTCATTAGTTACTCCCACTCTCAAAACGCTCGCGTGCGCAGACGCAGAAAGAGAGAGGTGTGTGTGTGTGTGTGTGTGTACAGGTACAGTGGTATGAAAACCCCCAGTGCACGAACTGGGTTATAAAAGGCGGGCCATGTCCGTCAGTGTCTCTGGTGAGAGGTTGATGTAAAAGAAGCATCGCTGACTTTCGTAAAGAGAATCTGCAAAGCCTTCAGCGTGTTTCTATCCCGCGCGAAAGGCTTGTGACAGGAAAAGCATCCGACGTAAAAACCGATTAACCAAATCAAACGTGCGAATCAGATGATTCTCTGTGTGGCGACTCCCGAGTAAAAGGGAAAAAGCCGAAAGGAAGACAGACAGTGGTATGAAAAAGTATCTGAACCTTTTGGAATTTCTCACATTTCTGCATAAAATCACCATCAACTGTGATCTGATCTTTGTCAAAATCACACAGATGAAAAAACAGTGTCTGCTTTAACTAAAACCACCCAAACATTTATAGGTTTTCATATTTTAATGGGGATAGAATTCAAACAATGACAGAAGGGGGAGGAATAAGTAACTGAACCGTCACATTTAATATTTTGTGCCCCCCCCCCTTTGGCAGCAATAACTTCAACCAGACGCTTCCTGTAGCTGCAGATCAGTCTGGCACATCGATCAGGACTAATCTTGGCCCATTCTTATTTACAAAACTGCTGTAGATCAGTCAGATTCCTGGGATGTCTGGCATGAATCACTGTCTTGAGGTCATGCCACAGCATCTCAATGGGGTTCAAGTCTGGACTTTGACTTGGCCACTCCAGAATGTGTATTTTGTTCTTCTGAAACAATTCTGAAGTTGATTTACTTCTGTGTTTTGGATCATTGTCTTGTTGCAGCATCCATCCTCTTTTTAGCTTCAACTGTCTGACAGACAGCCTCAGGTTTTCCTACAAAACATCCTGATAAACTTTTGAATTCATTTTTCCATTGATGATTGCAAGTTGTCCAGGCCCCGAGGCAGCAAAACAGCCCCAAACCATGATGCACCCTCCACCATATTTCACGGTGGGGATGAGGTGTTGATGTTGGTGAGCTGTTCCATTTTTTCCTCCACACATGACGTTGTGTGTTCCTCCCAAACAATTCAACTTTGGTTTCATCAGTCCACAAAATATTTTGCCAAAACTTCTGTGGAGTGTCCAAGTGCCATTTTGCGAACATTAAACGAGCAACAATTTTTTTTCGACAGCAATGGCTTCCTCCTGAGTCCTCCCATGAACACCATTCTTGGCCATTGTTTTACATATAGTTGATGTGTGCACAGAGATATTGGACTGTGCCAGTGATTTATGTAAGTCTTCAGCAGACACTCGAGGGTTTTTTTTAACCTCTCTGAGTATTCTGCACTGAACTCTTGGCGTCATCTTTGGTGAACGGCCACTCCTTGGGAGAGAAGCAACAGTGCCAAACTCTCTCCATTTGTAGACAACTTCTCTGACTGTCGATTGATGAACATCCAGACTTTTAGAGATGGTTTTGTATCCTTTCCCAGCTTTATACAAATCAACAATTCTTGATCGCAGGTCTTCAGACAGCTCTTTTGAGCGAGCCATGGTGCACATCAGACAATGCTTGTCATCAAGACAATTCTTACCAGGTGTGTGTTTTATAGTGGGCGGGGCAGCTTTAAGCCACTCATCAGTGATTGGGTGGCACACACCTGACTTAAATTGTTTGGTAAAAATTGGTTTCAATTGCTCTTTAAGTCTCCTTAGGCAGAGGGTTCAGTTACTTATTCCTCCCCCTTCTGTCATTGTTTGAATTCTATCCTCATTAAAATATGAAAACCTATAAATGTTTGGGTGGTTTTAGTTAAAGCAGACACTGTTTTTTCATCTGTGTGATTTTGACAAAGATCAGATCACATTTGATGGTGATTTTATGCAGAAATGTGAGAAATTACAAAAGGTTCAAATACTTTTTCATACCACTGTAGATAGATAGGTACATAGATATAGATAGATAGATAGATAGATAGATAGAAAGATGCATACAGGGATCTCTCACTACTTCGTACTTCAATTCATACAGCTTCAGTGCATTGTGTTTTTGTTTTAATTCATCAAATTAAAAAATAAGGAAGAGATGGGAAGGACATGCAGCAAGTTAGAGTGATTAAGGGCAGAGAGGGAAATGTATTGACTGATGACAGAAGTGTGCTGGGAAGATGGAAAGAGTACTTTGAAGAGCTGATGAATGAGGAAAATGAGAGAGAAAAATAGAGTAGAAGAGGTGACCGTTGAGGACCAGGAAGTAGCAAAGATCAGTAAGGGTGAAGTGAGGAGGGCATTGAAGAGGATGAAGAATGGAAAGGCAGTTGGTCCTGATGACATACCGGTGGAGGTATGGAAGTGTCTAGGAGAGGTAGCAGTAGATTTTCTGACATGAACATTCAACAAGGTCTTAGAAAGTGAGCAGATGCCGGAGGAATGGAGGAGAAGTGTGCTGGTGCCCATTTTTAAGAACAAGGGAGATGTGCAGAGTTGTGGCAACTACAGAGGGATAAAGTTGATGAGCCATATGATGAAGTTATGGGAAAGAATAGTGGAAGCTAGACTAAGGGCAGAGGTCAGAATTTGTGAACAACAGTTTGGTTTCATGCCAAGAAAGACTACCGCAGATGCAGTGTTTGCTTTGAGAATGTTAATAGAGAAGTACAGAGAAGGTCAGAAGGAGCTGCATTGTGCCTTTGTGGATCTGGAGAAAGCATATGACAGGGTGCCGAGAGAGGAACTGTGGTATTGCATGAGGAAGTCTGGAGTGGCAGTATGTTAGAGTGGTGCAGGACATGTATGAGAGATGAAAGACAGTGGTGAGGTGTGCTGTCGGTGTGACAGAAGAGTTCAAGGTGGAGGTGGAACTGCATCAAGGGTCAGCTCTGAGCCCCTTCCTGTTTGCTATGGTGATGGACAGGCTGACAGACGAGGTTTGACAAGAATCTCCATGGACTATAATGTTTGCGGATGACATTGTGATCTGTAGTGAGAGCAGAGAACAAGTGGAGGAAAATCTAGAGAGGTGGAGGTATGCCCTGGAAAGGAGGGGAATGAAGGTTATTCTCAGTAAAACAGAATACATGTGTGTGAACAACAAGGACAGAAGAGGAACGGTGAGGTTACAGGGAGCAGAGATAAAGAAGGTGGAGGATTTTAAGTACTTGGCTCAACAATCCAGAGCAATGGAGAGTGTGGAAAAGAGGTGAAGAAGCATGTGCAAGCAGGTTGTAATGGTTGGAGAAAAGTGTCCGATGTGATGTGTGATAGGAAGGTATCGGCAAGAATGAAAGGAAAAGTGTACAAGACGGTGATGAGGCCAGTGATGTTGTATGGTTTAGAAACAGTGGCCCTGGGGAAAAGACAGGAGTCAGAGCTGGAGGTAGCAGAGATGAAAATGTTGAGGTTCTCTTTGGGAGTAACGAGGATGGATAGGATCAGGAATGAGCACATCAGAGGGACAGCACATGTAAGACGTTTTGGAGACAAAGTCAGAGAGGCTAGATTGAGATGGTTTGGACATGTACAGAGGAGGGATAGTGAGTATATTGGAAGTAGGATGCTGAGGTTGGCACTACCAGGCAGAAGGCCTAGAGGAAGACCAAAGAGAAGCTTTATGGATGTGGTGAAGGAGGACATGAAGGTAGTTGGAGTAAGAGTAGAACATACAGAGGATAAGGTGAGATGGAGACCGATGGTTTGCTGTGATGACCCCTGAAGGGAACAGCCGAAAGGTAAAGAAGAAGAAGAAGAAGAAGAAGAAGTTAAAGAAAATGCAGCAAAACAAGGCCAATTATGCAAAAAACAAACAAACAAACAAAAAAAAAACCCTAAACAAACACAAAACAAAAAAACAACCCTAAACGTCCCATGAAAATGAGTTACTTTTTGTAAGGTGCACATCTGAGTGCACATGCATCGGCGTGCTTGCACACGTGTGTCTGTATGTGTGTATATTTATATTTTGTTTACATCTATGCATTATTTTTTAATATTTAATTGTTGTTATTAGCATTTATAGCACTGAATATGTATTTATTGATACAGTATAATATACACTTATACAGGGTGAAATGTATATTCCCCAAAAAAACGGGAATTTTTGAATTGCATATCGCTAGACATGAGCAAGTGGCAACACTGCGAGACGGTGACCTTGAACAAGTCAATACTTCGGCATGAAAGCTTCGTCATTTATTCTTAAATGCCATATTTTAATGTTTCTTCCATCACTCTTGCTTTTATAGTATTGTTAAAAAGTTCCCATTTTTTTCGGTCACCCTGTACATGTATACGTCAATTGTAGGGTGATCCTACTTTGCGAAATTCAGTGGTCGTGGGGGGATCTCGGTCTCAATTAACTGCAGAAAGTGAGGGATCCCTGTATATACGTGTGTGTGTGTGTGTGTGTGTGTGTGTGTGTGTGTGTGTGTGTGTGTATACAGTGTGTACACTGTATATATTGTATACACATACGTACATAATCCTCTTTCCTACCTGTAATTATTATTTTTTACAAGTTTTAAGCTTTAATTGTTTCATAACCCGTTTCTAATTAAAAAATATTCATCCTTTCCTTTGTTTGCCAGTGGGGCCGGTGGTGTAGTGGTTAGGGTGCTGTGCTCATGATCGGGAGGTTGTGAGTTCGAATCCCACTGAGAACCCCACTGTGCTAAGACCCCTGGGCAAGTTCTTAACCACAAGTGTGCCTCTGTTCACCCAGCAGTATAAATGGGTACCAGTAAAATATACTGGGAAGGTAACCTGCGATGGACTCGCGTCCCATCCAGGGGGAGTTGAACTCCTGGTCACTTCACACTACGGAAACCGGGGATAAGCACCGGCCTGATGAGCCACTAGGCTCGGGGTAAAAACCCAACAGACTTTACTACCTTTCCTTTGTTTTCCGAGCAGAGTTGCAAGGAGGCTGGAGCCCATCTCTGGTGAAGGCTCAGTAGACCCTGGGGCACTCAGCAGTCCATATTCTTCTTTATTTCTATCTTTATAGATAACAAACACAAACTTTAATTTACTGAATAATCACAATAAATAAATGCATTTAAATAAATATTAGCATGCGCTTGTAATCGTCCCTGATTTATTGATACTTGAAGCACTCGGGTTTATAATAGAGCACCCCCTGTTGGTGATTTGATACATTGACACTCTTATCATCCTGTGATTAACTGCTTACACTCCATACACTCAATATATTCCATACAGTCTACATCCATACACTCCGTGCACCCCATGAACTCTACACTCCATGCACTGTACACCCTACACCCCATGAATTCTAAACAGCATGCGGTCCACACCCCATGCACTCTTCATCCTACACACTCTACACTCCATGCACGCTACACCCCACACTACACTCCGTGCACCCCATATGCGCGAAACAACCAATACACTCTACCCAGCATACACTTAATACACTCCGCACTCCATGCACTCTAGAGTCCATACACTCAAAGCTCCATACTATTAATACACTTTATGCACTCTGCATTCCATATACCCTTCACTTCATGCACTCTACATTCTGTACACTCCATGTACCCTAAGTCCACTTAATAAATTCAATCCACTCTCCCAGCCATACGCTCAATACACTTTGCACAGCATACACTCTTTCCGGCCTGGTGGTATAAGGCGCTGGATCGCTGATCCTAAGGTTGGGGGTTCGAGTCTCCACAATGTTGTCACTGTCCCCCCAGTGCAGCTCACTGGGTTATCAAAGGCGGGCCATGTCTCTCACTGTCTATGGTGAGAGGTTGATGTAAAAGAACCATTGCTGACTTTCATAAAGGGTTGTGTCAGGAAGGGCATCCGACGTAAAAACCTACGCCAAATCAAACGTGCGAATCATTCGCTGTGGCCATCCCTGAGAAAGGGGAAAAGCCGAAAGGAAATCTCTCTCACACTGTTTCCAACAGGGATCGCTAGCCAGATGTTTCTCTTTTGATGACTGCCTGTGGACAGCAGAAAATCTTATCTGGCATTGCGTAACGGAATAATTCATGTGTAATTTTACTAACATTTAACTGAAACATATAGAAATCGCAGTGTTTTTTTTAAAAAAAGCCATCAAAATAAACATAACAAAAATCTCAGGCATTTTAAATGATACATTTTCCATTGCACTAGATCGGGGAGGCAGGCAGTGGAGAGCCAATCCTATCTGTACCCCGCTGGAAGCGCCGAAACCTTGAGGCTTTGATTTTATTGGATTACGGATATGCAACAGCCTGCGCAAGTCGCTGTGAGGTCGAGAACTTCATTTTCATCATCTTTACTCAGTTTATTTAAGCAGAGCAAACCCTTTTAACCAAGAGGATGGAGAAAAGGAAAAAAAGATGAGGAGTACGGTCCAGTTCAGCAGGAATGGACAGAAGAATTTGCTTTTGTGGAGAGAGCAACTTCTGCAGCATGTCTAATGTACAATCCTAAATTTTCATCAATCAAATGCTCAAGCATCACTTCAGCACACGCCATGCCACAGGTACTCTTTATACACTCCATACACTCTTCACACCATACTCAGTACACTCCATACACTCTACTCTTTATACACTCCATATACTCTACACTCCATACACTCTACACTCAATACACGCTACTCTTTATACGCTCCATACACACTACACGCCACACACTCTACTCTTTATATACTCCATACACTCTACTCGTTATATACTCCATATACTCTACACTCCATACACTCTACTCTTTATACGCTCCATACACACTACACTCAATACACTATACTCTTTATACGCTCCATACACACTACACGCCACACACTCTACTCTTTATATACTCCATACACTCTACTCTTTATACACTCCATATACTCTACACTCCATACAATCTACTCTTTATACGCTCTTTATATGCTCCATACACACTACACTCAATACACTATACTCTTTATACGCTCCATACACACTACACGCCACACACTCTACTCTTTATATACTCCATACACTCTACTCTTTATACACTCCATATACTCTACACTCAATACATGCTACTCATTATACGCTCCATACACACTACATGCCACACACTCTACTCTTTATATACTCCATATACTCTACACGCCATACACTCTACTCTTTATACACTCCATATACTCTACACTCCATCCACTCTACACTCAATACACGCTACTCTTTATACGCTCCATACACACTACACACCCCACACTCTACTCTTTATACACACCATACACTCTACACTCCATACACTCTACTCTTTATACACTCCATATACTCTACACTCCATACACTCTACTCTTTATACACACCATATACTCTACACTCCATACACTCTACTCTTTATACACACCATACACTCTACACTCCATACACTCTACTCTTTATACACTCCATACACTCTACACTCCATACGCTCTACTCTTTATATACTCCATACACTCTACACTCCATACACACTACACTCAATACACTCTACTCTTTATATGGTCCATACACTCTACACTCCATACACTCAACTGTACTCTTTATACACTCCATATGCTCTACTCTTTATACACTCTACATGAGATACACACTACTCTTTATACACTCCATACACTCTACACACCATGCACTCTACTCTTTATACACTTCACATGAGATACACACTACTCTTTATACACTCCATCCTCTCTACACGCCATACATCTTGCTATGGTACTATATCTCTGTCCATTATACCAACAAACCAGGAGCATCAGATGTACAGAGCATCCTGATAGAATACACTGATCAGTATTAACGTTCGGTTGAAATGAATTCGGGAGATTATTATAGTGCCACCTGCTGAGCAGTGTGATGTATTACATGGGAATTGAAAAGTCAATTGTGGAAGTTGGAAGAAGGTTGCGAATGTGTCGGAAGAAGGATAAATGATCAAGTGTGAGGTTCTCATTGTAATGACAAACAACTGGATCTATTCATCTCCAGCACAGTTAGGTGTTGTGGGGTATTTCGTGTTTACACAGGTCATACTTGTAATATACCCAGAACATATGCAGAACATACCCACAGCATACGTAGACCCTACCCAGAATATACACAGAACATACCAGAAAGAACATACGCAGAGCATAAACAGAACACACCCAGAACACGCCCGGAACACACCCGGAACACACCCGGAACACACCCGGAACACAGAGCATACACTGCATGTTTTCTTGTGGTTGAGGCCTTCAACTCGTGTTCATGTTGTCCAAGCTGTGTCAAGTGAGCAGAAATATCCACATTACGCTACGAAACTTATCATAATTATTACCAACAAGCACGAATCCTTGTCCTCTCTGTCTTTTTCGCAGGTTTACATTTCCTCAATGCTGGTATTTCCAGTCATTTATTAATTAATTTTCTAATGTTTTAAAATGATAGCATAGCAAAGTCACCAGTAATCTGAACATTTTCCGTATACAGGGTGTTTTCGTGTCACGTGGCACACTCGTTCCCTTCTCGATTCTTCCACCTGGACCGTCGGAATGATTTTCGTTTTCCTTCAGTTCCTCATACAACTCATTACAAGCCTCTTCCTTTACTCGTGCCACCTCTTTCCTCACCTTGAGTCACATCGCTTTGTATTCCGTTTTACTTTCTTCATCTCTCTGTGAATCCCACCTGCTTCATCTATTCCTCTCTATGCTTACCTAAACTTCATTCCACCACAATGTCTCCTTGTCCTCCGTCCTCTGTTCAGATGTTACCCCAAGTACCTTCTAAATTTTCTCCTTCACTGCAATGGCTTAATCCTTCCGGTCCCCTAGTGTCCCCTCACTGCTCCACAATGCCCGTTTTACCACATCACTGAACGTCACACAGCAGTCTTCCTCCTCCAACTTCCACCGTCTGACCTTTGGTTCACTTCTGATCCCCTTCCTCTTCTTTAGCCCGAACATCTCGATCCCAACAAACCACCGTCCAATTCTGTTTATCAATACAATTCCACCCACCAGCTTACTATCCCTAATTTCCTTCAGGTTGTCCCTGCCAGCCACCAGTACTGGTGATGATTGTAAGTAAATAATAAAGATAGATAAACATCCTGTTTTAGATCCATGTTTCATTTCGCACTGATGCAACCCTCACCATACAGAGTATCCGGACTTGGGAATGACCTTAAAGTGGCCCAGTTAATTAAAAAAACAAAAAAAAACAATTATATACAATAAATTTTTTGCTTTCAACTTGTTGACCGATATTGTACATGCCCTCCTGATAGTTCTATAATTCTACCCTCAAGCTTATTGTATATACTCACAATCTATTCGTGTATACCCTCATGATAATTGTATATACCCTCATTTTAACTGTACATGCCCTCATGCTAATTGTATATATAGATTATTGAGAAGTACAGAGCAGGATACAATTCCAAAACTACCGACTTCAGATGAAGCCAAACTGTATGTACCTGAGATTAAGTGAAGTGGATTATGTAATTATTAACTGTCCCACATACCAGCAGTTCTTGAGACAGATGGGACGTGGACAATGGTGACCAACTTTAAACCCTTTCAGAAGCTCTTTGAGCCTGTTACTTAAGTAAGACACAGGATACAGTCAAGCCTCGACCCAAAACAAGCAACCTCTTTAAAAGAGACCCGATGGATGGGATTGTGCTGGTGCTGCTCGAGAACAAGAGCACAGAACAATGGCATACACTCACAGGACAGAAAGATGGAGACCTTTTCAAACTCCCCTAATGCACTGCAGGCGATTATATTCCAAATATTCCCTGGGTTACTGCAGACACTTTATATCACAGCCCAGGAAGTGAGAACGGAGAACTTCTGCAAGTTCTGAAGAATAAGAGACGCTCATGAAAGCAGAATCTTCTTTTTAAAAGATGGAAACATCATCTCTCATTCATATATATATATATTTATGATGATTTTCCATCTTTATATATTTATATCATATAGGGGCAGTGGTGGTCTAGTGGTATAGGGCGCTGGATCGCTGATCCAAAGGTTGGGGGTTCGAGTCCCACTCTCCACAAGGTTGTCACTGTCCCCCCAGTGCGGCTAACTGGGTTATCAAAGGCGGGCCATGTCTCTCACTGTCTATGGTGAGAGGTTGATGTAAAAGAACCATTGCTGACTTTCGGAAAGAGGAGCTGCAAAGTCGTCAGCGTGTTTCTGTCCCTTGCTAAAAGGGTTGTGACAGGAAGGGCATCCGACGTAAAAATCTCTGCCAAATCAAACGTGCGAATCAAAATGATTCGCTGTGGTGACTCCTGAGTAAAAGGGAAAAAGCCGAAAGGAAGACATATATATATATATATATATATTTCACTTTTTTCATTTATTACTGTTAACTGTGATTTATGTTGTGAAGAATTTATGTTTCATTTATAAATAAATAAAATGAATGTAATTATTTATATGTAAAAATAAGGCAGCTTTTTTTTTTTTTTTTTAACTAAAAGTTGCAAATTAAAAGACACCAACATGAAATTTCTTGGGTTTATTCTGTCTATAATGAAATACACATCATTTAGAAGTTAAAGTACATTTATAATCACCATTTTATTATTTTGTTGATACCGTTACAATGCTTATGACGTGTTGTTTTTCGAGACTTTGCTTTGTAATACGGTTCGGCCCGTTTGGACTGTGTGATGATATGGATTTTCCTGCTTGACGTCCGGTTTTAGTAGGATGGACTTCAGAGCAGTGGAGCCACGTCCAGGATCAACTACTTACACGAGACGAGTGAATTAATTAATTAATTTGGTATAAAGCGGAAGCATAACATGTAATTGACACTGAATGTAATGACGATGCTGTTTCAGAGCTTTTAGTGATTAGTTTTGAAATCTTTTAGTGCAGCTCAAATAAAAAGTGATTTAAGGAAAGTACATTTAAAAAAATATACTTATTGATAAAAATCATGTAACTTGCAATTCTTCCGACAACTTTCTTTCAAATAAGACACAAGGCAGCAAATACTGTGTTAAATCTTTAATATTCTTTTAGTTTAGAAATATTGCACATGATCAACATGCCTGCTCATGAGCTCATGCTCATCTTTCATCCAAAAATTCCTTTCCAGAGTCAGACGATGACAATTATTCAGATATACAATCATCTTGAGAACACACAGACATGTAGAGGTGTGTGTGTGTGTGTGTGTGTGTGTGTGTGTGTGTGTGTGTGTGTATGATGCTGGGGAATGACCGAGGAAATAAGTGCCCATTGTAAATCGGTGTGGTCGAGAATGTACAGAGCTCAGTATGAACGCCCCACTCACAGCTGTAACAGTCTCCTACTAGAGATCGCATTTGTATTTGGGGCAAACATGATCTGCCGAGGTGCACTCTGGGTATTATTATATAGAGCTTGCTCACTCACACACAGCCACACAGCCTATAACAGGACACCCTGGAATACTTTTCTGAGGAGCACCTTCTGGTTCATGCAGTGCAGTGTACAGAACCACGCAGAGGCAAATCCTTCCGTAAATACACACACCGGGTCTCATAATGCTCGGCGTGAGATGCTCTAGTGAGAATATTCCACACACCTCTGAGCTCCTAATACTTCATACCCAGTCGCCTCTGGAGTATCTGCTGAGGGACAGCTCTGCCGGTTACTGATTATCGGGCAAAGCCGGACTGGACGACTGGTTTGATCTCACAGGAAATACACTGCTAGCACAGACATCGACACTTCACGTCCACAAAAGCAGCTCAGAGCTGTCTTAGTTGGAAACTGAGTTTTTTTTTTGAGCCACTGAATCCTACGAGGGTCAGAGGGAGGCTGGAGCTCTATCAGAAAACCCTGGGGGGAGGTTTACACCCTGAAAAGCTCAAAATCCCATTACAAGAAAATTCACACACACGACCATTTAAAGTCACGCGCACGCCTACGGACAGTCTGGAACTACACGTCAGTCGAAGACGCTTGTTTTTTACTGTGTGAGGAAAGCGATGTACCCGCAGGAAACCCATGCAAGCACAGGGACAAGATGCCAGCGCCACTCAGAAACACGCTCGCCGAGACCCGGACTCGAACACACGGCTTCTTGGAGTAAATGTTTTGATTTTGATAAACTTTATTAATCTTATAAGGGAAATTATTTCCTCTGCATTTAACTCATCTAAAGTGAGCACACACACACACACACACACACACACACACACACACACACACACACACACACGCTCGGATTAGTGGGCCGCCACACACACATTGGGGCGCCCGAAGAGCAGTTGGGGGTTAAGTGCTTTGCTCAGGGGAATGTCTGCCATTGTATATTGAAGTGCGAATCACTCCACCACTGTGCTGCCCCAACTTGGAACATTTTGGAGGAAATTAGTCCGGAATAAACTGGAAATTTGTAAAACTGCAAGTTAGAGTACAGGAGGGAATATAAGTGTAGTTTAAAAATGCAGCAAGAGTTTGGTTAAAACAACCGGACTTCAGGTGAATTCAGGTGAATTTCTGCCCTTCACATTATTAAATAAAAAAGAAATCAAAATGAAAAATGTAATTTTTAAAAATCTGTATTAGAAATGTTTGTGTGCACGTCTGTTTATGTTCAAACTAAATGTATATATGCATTCCTATGTGACACATTGGTATAAATGATGATATGTTTCCAGTTCATTCCTATGGAAATTCCCATTTACAATTAAATATTTTATTGATTTCTCCATGAAAGTTTCCAGATGTTTCCGCCCCTTCACAGCCCGACTCAGAACACATAACATGGAAGGTTCCACTCCAGGGAGCCGGAAACCAGATTCTGAAGCAAACGAATAAAAACTCACCGAAGCGGGGAAAGGAACGAGTGGAATCGAGGACGTTAACATTACAGACGGGATGAAAATTCCAGGTGGTTTCAGAAAGGCTCAACCTCACACCAACACCCGCAGCCGACCACTGAGAGACAAGTGTTCGTAATAAAGAGATCCCTAAGTATCTAACTGAAGACTGGCAAGGATCAAAGTCCTTAATGCTAATGAGCATCACAGGGAGGCTGGTACCTATCTCAGCCGACTCCAGGTGAGGGCAAAGTAAACCCCGGCATCTATAATTAGTTTTGTTATCATTGGATTTGTGATGCGCAAAAATCCCAAACTTGTGGAAAGTTCCGGAACAGAGAAACTTTCCTGATCAGAGGAGAAATTAAGTGAAATCATTTTTAAAATTTGTGGCTCTTAAAGGAATCAGATGTGTTTATAATTGAAATAAATATGATTTTTTTTTTTTCTTTTCTGGAAGTATTATTTATATATTTTTTAAAAACCCAGCAGAATAGTAGTTGCGCTTTAGTTAGTATTTATAATCACCAATTTACAGAAACTCAGAAACCTTCCAAGAACATGACTATTCTCCAGAGACACTCGTCATCTTTAACCATTTTTAAGAGAATATCGGAATAAAACTGTTCATGTCTGATTTGATAAATGAGGCCAGATGTCAAAGAACTTGTTTATATAACGTTATCAACACTCAATTATTAATATTTTTTTAATGGGTTTTTTTGTATATATTATATATATATATATATATATATATATATATATATATCATAGTGTAACACCTTTATCCTCTGAAACAGTAAATATCTATGGCACAAAAACTGGTCACTCGTCTAAAATCTACGGAACGTTCCCGCTAACACGCCGTGCTATTGCACCAGAGAAGCGTGTGTGCGCTAAAGGGGAGGGGAGATCCTGAGAAATGTCACCTTGGTGCTGGTCTTGCATCTTTCCCTTTGCATAATCCTGATTAAAAATCATCCATGCTTACAAATTCTGGATCAGACCCTCAGGGGCATTTTCCAAACAAGTTCAGTAACAGTTTAAGAAGAAGCAGAAAATAAAATTTAAACGGGTCTCTTTTTATATGGAAAACTTTATGCTACAGAAGGAAAAATAAACTGAAATGCAGTTGTCGGTTAGTTTCTTTTTACATATCTTGAAAAACAAACACTTTCCTGAATTAAGGTGTGGTACAGGACCACGCATTGTGCAAACATCTGTAAAAAACATTTTAAAAATGGGTGGGGAGGTGAGACGGGAGGGTGGGCGGGGGAGGAGCAAAGAGCCTGAAGCCCCTGAGCCATCATCGTTATATACAGTGAGAGGTGGAGCTACAAGAGATACCAGAGATAGAGGTATGAGAAGAGCTTGATATCATAGGCTAGAACAGTCTGGTTCTTCTGCCCCAGGCCACGGGGAGATGATTACGCTGTTGCAGAAATGACACGATATGTAATAAGAGAAGAGCAAGCTATATTGGAGTCAGGGCGGGGTTGGGTGGGGGGGTGGGTGGGGTGTATAATTTACACTAATATGACAAAACAACTACAACTGAAATGTATGGATTTAGAGAGAGGGAGGGAGAGAGAGAGAGAGAGAGAGAGAGAGAGAGAGAGAGAGAGAAAGAAGGGAGAGGGCGGAGACGGAGAGAGAGAGAGTGTTTTTATCACTACTGTTGCAAAAATGTTCAGTGTGAGATGATGCACACTGCTCCCTCAGTTTACATGGTTTGTGTTGGTCGGTTGTTGTGTTGGTTGTTTGTTGTGTTGGTTCGTTGTTGTGCTGTGTTGGCAGTCATTATAGCTCCTGCTTTCTGCTCAGCTGCGAGTGAGAAACTCTTCAGTTTGTTGCTCTTGAAGGTTTGGTTCTCAGCCTATTCGCCCACGAAACGGACATGCTCCATTGCACAAAAACATCTCTTCCTCTCATTGCCACAAAGTTGTGTCTCAGTCTCTATCAGATCAAAGTGCAAGCACGCTTATTTCCCACCAATTTCCTACAAACAGTCCGATTTATTATAAAGAAGCTTTGTGCAGAACACTGTTAGTGGTGCCACAGTGAAGGACCCGAATCTAAAGCGAGTGATGGAACATCTGGTGCATGGGTGTGTGCACTGCCAGATGTTTCATTGAAAAGTCTGCCTGTTATGAAAGGTAATTTTGTGTACTTGCAGGAAAAAAAAATATATCTATCTATCTATCTATCTATCTATCTATATATATATATGCGGTGGTCAGTAGGTGTAATAGGCCATGTGACATGACGAGTCCAGTGACAGGAAAATAGTGAAGTGAAAACAAGCAGAATGAAATACACACAGTTGGTTATAAATTCAACAGAAAACCATGCAAGTGCTGTATACTGTCAGTGGACTTGGTTTCATCTGCCTACTGCCCATCCCTCATTCTATCAGATCTAGTTTCTCTTTCAGTTTTCATCTAAGATCCTGCGATTCATCTGTACTAGTCTTAGGCTTTTCCCACTCGGTACTTTTATCATCCAGCTCAGTCATACCCTCTTCACTGCTTACAGGATGGGATGCTCCAGATGCACAAACAGAATCTGAGCAGCTGAAAACTCCTCCTATCCCTGAGCCATCTGAACTACCGGGTGTGGCAGTCTGCATGATCTTCTGTCTCACCTCACGAATCTTCAGCTGCAAACATAATTTGGTCGGGAAAGTATCAGAGTAGCGGCCTTGGAAAGCAACTGTGGCCTGGGCTGAGATGAAGAAAAGTTAGAGAGAGAGAGAGAGAGAGAGAGAGAGAGAGAGAGAGAGAGAGAATAAATTACAAAAGATAATTATAAAAGAAAAAATAACATTTAAATACATCCAGCTAAAGTGCTACTGGCTTCCATAAATTCTCATTTTCTAAAGCTCGTCATTTGGCAGCTTTTAACTCTCTTCTCTCTCTCTCTTTATGTACTGCAGGCGCTGACGAGGGCCGTGGCTGTCACACGCAGGTGGATTCCAGAGCACACACCTAATTCCACTCAGCCATCAGCGGGCTATAAAAAGGCGTGCTCCTCCCAGTGCTAGAAGATTGTCCCTCTTCGCAATCCCATTTCCCTGTGATCTCTCTGGCTCCTGGATCTCAGCTCCGTGCTTGACCAGTTCCCACCCTGAAGTTTCCCTTAGTAATTTTGGTTTTCGTGTTTCCCCTCACCTCTATGGTGACTCCAGTGCCTTCCCTGCGTACAATAAACCTCATCTGTATCATCATACTCTGTCTCCTGCATCTTTGGGTTCGACTGAATGCTCCCAGCCTCACAGTTTATTCAGTCTGGGGAGGCTGAAGCTCATCCCAAAGCCAACATACACATGTAACCATTCACACTCACACCTTGAGGCAATCGAAAATATTCACTTAGCCTAATAGGCATGCCTTTGGATTGCGGGAGGAAACCACAGTGTCCAGAATAATTTCTCCCAAGCACAATGAGCACATGAAAACCCCACACAGAAGCAGCCTCGCTCAACACGGGCCCTCCAGCACCTGCTGTATTACTTTTCGATTAGGATCTGATGGATGCTGATTTTAACGAGTGGCTGTGGCTCATATTGGGCTTCATGTGGTGTATAGTGAAGTACATGATCCAAGGGTGTTGCTACGCTATTGGCCAGCTGAACTCCGGTTATGATGAAAACACAGAATAGCCGATACTATGAGACAGTTTATTAGGTTTTATATATTTTATCATCAGTCTTTACGAATTCACGGAATGAAACGGAGCTACAGGCCATCTGACACAACCGATAATCAAGATCCTTCATCACTACATGGCACGATTACTTTAATACATTATTATATTGACTGACAGTGTCAGGAAGGAAGAAGCCTGATGTGATTGGTTACCTGATGGGAAGAAAGACCCTTGCTCCTGAAACAGCTGCATGACCAGTGCTCGGCGCTGATCCAGTGTACGGCGTAGAGAGTATGGTACACGGTCCAGCTCACCTAAAATGTCATCAGTCTCTCCTGCAGAGAGAGAGAGAGAGAGAGAGAGAGAGAGAGAGAGAGAGAGAGAGAGAGAGATGACCACAGACTTACTAAAGTTTACAGATTCAATGTACACAGTTACCTCATGATGAGCTCCACACCAGGGTTGTGATAATTCAGTGAATATGGTTTTGAGTTCCGGATTAAATGGATAATGATTTGAGCCCACACTATCACCAGGTTGTTACTGAGTTGGACCCTTGAGAAAGACCCTTAACCTTCATCTGCTCATGTGAGATAAAAAATGTAAGCTAGATGAGGGTTTCTGACAAATGTGGTAAATCTGCCAGAAGGTGCAAGGAAAAGAATCTGAAATCTTAAAGATGAATAAATTCATTATTCATTCACTTTCTGAACCGCTTAATCCTAATTAGGGTTGTTGGGAGGCTGGCGCTTATCTTAGCAGACTGAGCTAAGATGGGGTACACCCTGAACAGCTCACCAGGTCATTGAAGGGCCAACAAAGGTGTATCCAGGACGAATAAACGACATTAAATTTATGAGTATGTAAATATTTCTGCATTTACTGGGAGAATTAGTTTCTATTTTTATAGAATGCTGTTGAACTATAAAATATTATAATATGCACTTAATAAATACTATTTATATAATGCCACACACACACACACACACACACACACACACACACACACACACACACACACACACAGTGAGCCCACTCGGAGCAGTGAGCTGCTACACATTGCAATGCCCACAGAGGAACTGGGAGCTCGATTCCTTGCTCAAGAGAACTCCAGCCATGAGTATACAGCTCACTACCTGCCACCACATATTTCCTGCTGGTTTGAGAATCGAACAAGGAACCTAGGTCTGGGTCCCAAACCCAGTTCGCTAACTATTAGACCACAGCTGTCCTACATGAGAATCCTGCCAGTGATGATAAATCCAAAATGGTTTCTGCAGCTAACATTTTGCCAACTCGGCTTTCCTCTCGTCAGGTGGTTTAGGAACAAAGAGAAATGTTTTCCGTGATTTGTTGCACTTGTTGTGCAGCTCAGCACTGGTCAGTAACGTGTTATGATGCACGGGGTCAGTGATACAACCCAGACAATCCTACACATTCATATCACTATTAGGCTGGAACAGCCAATCAGGAAGTCAACCTGTCTCTGAGCATGCCTAGAGTTGTAACACTCGCACACACTTTGAAAACTGGTGTGGCCCGATGTTACCGCAAGAAATGTGGTCGTTTTAAATAGCAAGGAACACTAATTCACCACAGTGACCCTTTCAACATGATGGTTTGCGTGAGAGTGTGTGTGATATCAACACACCAGTTCGATCAAACGTGAATATGTCTCCTTCACACTTGGCCGCACTCTTCGGGGTGTTGGGCTCTGAGCTACAACTTGATAGGCGCCGACTCTTCCTCCTTGGAGAGCTGGGGTCATCAACAGACTCCAAATCTGGAAGAGAAAGATGTAGAAAAAGGCACTGAGCATAAACAGAGCAAAAACACCAAACAGGACAAAACAGAACAATACTGCAGATATTTCCTGTATTGAGAGAATGATGAATGGTGCTAAATACACAGAAATTCTTCAGGGGGAAAAAATTATTGAAGAAGCCAGCGGCTTGAGGTGCCAACTTCAGAGGCAAACCCTCCGAGCCTTGTACCTGCAATTGCTGCAAAATTTGGTGCAACAAAGTCCTGATTTTTTTTTTTTTTTTTTTTTGGATGGGGGTGGTGGTGGTGGATATTTACACAAACCCTCAAGATTTTTTTTTTTCCTGTGAGAAGAAGACTGTTGTTTGCTTCACATTATTTGTATACAGACGCTCCCTGACTTACGTTTTTAATTGGTTCCGGACGGCCGAACGCAAGTTGAAAGTGAACGTAAGTTGTTACAGTGACATGTGATGCTCATACTGTACTATACATCCATAAATACCATTACCATATCTGATAAAACACCCCTAAATCAATTATTATAAACATAACATTGTAAAATAATATCAAATATATCAAATAATATCAACATTAATTTCAAATAAGTCACTTATTTATACCGAGTCACTTTACATGACGCTTAAAACAGCCAATCAACGCTTACAATATGTGAGGCGCTCAATACCGAAAGTAGTGTACTTGCAAAAGTAGTGTCCTTGCTGTGAGTTATACAGACTTCTGGTCTTTCAAAGTGCACAAGGGTGCCGTTGAACTCGTTTGGAACACAGCCTGCACTGATGCAGTCTCCCAGCACAGCGGAGAGTTCTTTCTTTTGTGTAAGTAAACTTTATTCAAGAGATGCATACAAAGAACAAGTACAAATCCTAATCAATATTAATATAAAAATAAGTATACACTCTTAGGATTCTGCTAAAAGATAATAAATATAAAGATTGTGCCGATCTGAGCAGATAATTAATTCACCTCTGTGTATGAGACTTGCACCCATGCTCATAGGCTTACACTTCTGACCAACCAGATTTGCTACTCAGTCTGTAGTTTGTACAATGAATGCAGCGTCATTACGTCAGCATACTACGTAGGTACGTCTAAACTCAAAATTTTGCTTTTTTTTTTTCCGGGGGGTGGGAACGTAAATTGAAAAAATGTCAAATGGATGAACATAAGTCGGGGAACGTCTGTATACACTGCCCTCCATAATTATTGGCACCCTGGTTAAGATGGGTTCTAATAAATTCCATTTCTTTTTTTTTTTTTTTCCTTTCTAGATAATATTGGACCACAATGGAAAAAAAAAGGAAAATCCTCCCTTTAGTTCAAGTGCATTTATTCAGTGAGAGAAAATCCCACATTAAGAAATAATTATTTTACATCAAATCATATGTGCCATAATTATTAGCCTCCTGGTGTTAATACTGTGTACAACCCCCTGGTGCCAACAACAGAGCACCTATCGTCTCCTATAATGTTTCACAAGATGGGAGAATACAGAAAGAGAATCTGCACAATCTCTGTAAATCATCCAGCGACCTGGTCCTCTCCTCTGCACTCTCCTCCTCAGCTCACTCCACAGGGTTTCAATGGGCTTAAGGTCAGGGGTCTATGATGGCCATGGGAGGAGTCTCTGGTATAACAAACAAGAATCTAAAAAATGTCTCTGTCTGTTTCCCTCATCTCTCTGCCTCTAATCACTCTTTCACTGTATCTCTCTGCCTCTACTCCCCCCTCTCTTCATCTCTCCCTCTGCCTCTTCTCCGTTCTCCTCTCTCTGCCTCTAATCTACTTTTTCTCCTTCTCTCAGCCTCTAATCACTCTTTCACTGTATCTCTCTGCCTCTACTCCCCTCTCTCTTCATCTCTACCTCTGCCTCTTCTCCGTTCTCCTCTCCCTGCCTCTAATGCTCTCTCTCTCTCTCTCTTGCTCCCTCTCTCTCCTTCTACTCCCCCATCTCTGGCTCTACTCCCCTCTCTCTTTATCTCTCCCCCTACTCCCTTCTCATCTCTCTCTGCCCCTAGTCTCCTTTTACTCCATCTCTCTCTCTGTCTGCTTTTACTCAACCATCTCTCTGCCTCTAATCACTCTTTCACTCTATCTCTGCTTCTACTCCCCCTCATCTCTCTGGCTCTAATCACTCCTTCACTGTCTCTGGCTCTACTCCCCTCTTTCTTTATCTCTCCCTCTGCCTCTAATCTCCTCTTTCACCATCTCTCTCTCTCTCTCTCTCTCTCTGCACCCCTCTTTCATTGTATCTTTCTCTCTGCCTCTACTCCCCATTTTCTCTCTGTATTTCTCCCTCTGCCTATACTCCCTTCCTTTCTCACTCTTTCTGCCTCTACTACCCTCTCTCTTTCTTTCTGCCTCTACTCATCCTTCTCTCTGTCCCTACTCCCTCCTTCTCATTTTTTTTGACATGATCAGTTACTCGTATGATACTCGCAGCTCTTCTCACACATCCTACTGTACATTTCCGCTGATTTTTGTCCTGATTCATGAAGAAAATCTACAGTTGTTAAATGTGTCCATACATTTTATGGAGCAAAAGTAGAACATCAGAAAATATACTTAATCAATATCCACCACAGGTGAGAGGGATAACACACTTTGTCTAGCGCTAACATGCTAACAAGCTGAGCCCTGAGCAGAACCTGCGTCGTGGGAGAAGATACTGTACAGGCTACACAGAGCCTTTAACATGAAGTTCAACATCCTCACAAATGTTTATTGTTTTTTTTCACAGGCAACACACTAGTGTTGGTGCGTATAGCACTAAAACCTCTTAAACGTACACGAACATGCAGACGCACCTGTTGAATTCCTCTTCTTACGGTAACTGCCAAGAATTGCCCGAGGGGATGTGGCCAGATTTTGCAAGCTGGGAGAGGGCAATGAATCATCTGGTTTAAACTCTGGCAGTTCAGCAAGACGCTCCTCAAAATATGTGTCTGACATCACTCTTACAACACAGACAGAGTCCAGATTATATAAAAAAAGACAAACGTCTCAAAAATAAATCAGAGTTTCAGGTTAATTATGCATAGCTGCACCACACACACACACACACACACACACACACACACACACACAAACAATTCCTCTCTCTCTCACTCTCTCTCTCTCTCTCACACACACACACACACACACACACACACACACAATTCCTCTCTCTCTCACTCTCACACACACACACGCACACACACACACGCACACACGCACGCACACACGCACGCACACACACACACACACACACACACAATTCCTCTCTCTCTCACTCTCTCTCTCTCTCTCTCTCACACACACACACACACACACACACAAATCATGAGCCTAAACCAAGATGTAGAAACAACGCCCACCACCCAGAATACAAGCAGATTAAATATGAGCAGCAGTGAGTTGCTGTATGTAAATAATGGATGTAGGAAAACTGTAGAATTTGTTGAGTATTATCTCTAGTATAACTCAAGTGTACAAGTAAATTCAACACTGATATTAAAGCAGAATACTTTATTGATCCCACAGGAAGTAAACCGCTGCATGATTGACAGTTCTTGTAATATAATATGACTGCAGTAAGCCTCAGTGAATATCCTGACATGTTTAGATTGCGTACGTTTCGAGCGCAGTGTGATGCGATGCATGGAGGTGATTGGTTGTGCTATCACTCACTTGTCCACAGATCCAGTGGTACTTTTGAGGGGTGGAGGGCGGAATTTGTTCTTCTTTAGTACTGGAGCGTCGGTCTGTACAGATGGAGGAGGCAGATCCAAACCGCAGCCCTCTTTCTGTCCAGCCTGAGATAGTTAAACAGAAATGATAGAAAAAAATAAGGAAAGAAAAGAACTGTGGACCCGAGTGTAAAACCTGCGAGTGCTGTACGATCGAAACTCCTGTGGTATCATCATCACCTCCGAGGAGTCGTTACTTTAGAGGATTCTGGAAAAGAGTATTCAGTAATATAGAGCATCATCCCGAGTAACTGCAGGGTATCTTTTATTTTCTGGGAGAATCCTTCCTTGATTAAGGTTGCAGGGGAGCTGGACCCCATCACATGGTTTAAAACTAATATTAGGTTATTTGCTGCTTGCCTCTCTGCAATGATCCTCCTTGTTATTATTTGGGGGGCTTTTGGGGGTTCTGTCGCTTGCCCTCTCTCTTACTGCTTTCTCTATCCAATTGGAGCCGCTTTCCTCCTCGTCTCTCTCATGGTCACGCTCTGCTCTGCTTGCCTTCTTCCTATCTTGGTCTTCAGCGTCTTGTCCTGATGGAGGATGAGCATGCACACACACACACACACACACACACACACACACACACACACACACACACACACACGTAAACAGTGAGAACACACACTCAAGGTAATAGGATGCCGCACACTTTGGGGCACCCAGAGAGCAGGTGGGAGTTGGTGCCTTGCTCAAGTGCACTTCAGTAATGAAAGCGGAGGAAGGGAAAGTGCACCACTACATATTTATCCTGCTGGTTAGAACCAGCAACCTTTCGGTCCCAATACAGTTTGTCTAACCATTAGGCTCTGGCTGCCTAACAATTGGTGCTCTGTTTGAGGAGTCCATTTTACATTTGTTTCAAGTTCGTCACATACAGATAATGGAACATCACCACCGGCACTGGGATTCAGCCTCCTCAATATTGCACATAAAATTTAGATAAAGTATAAAAGCCATATAATTAAATAAATTTAAAAATAAAATAAAAAGTGTATATATATATATATATATATAGGGGTAGTGGTGGTCTTGTGGTATAGGGCGCTGGATCGCTGATCCAAAGGTTGAGGGTTCGAGTCCCACTCTCCACAAGATTGTCACTGTCCCCCCCCAGTGCGGCTAACTGGGTTATCAAAGGCGGGCCATGTCTCTCACTGTCCATGGTGAGAGGCATGTAAAAGAACCATTGCTGACTTTGGTAAAGAGGAGCTGCAAAGTCGTCAGTGTGTTTCTGTCCCTTGCTAAAAAGGGTTGTGACAGGAAGGGCATCCGACGTAAAAACCTATGCCAAATCAAACGTGCGAATCAGATGGTTCGCTGTGGCGGCTCCCGAGTAAAAGGGAAAAAGCCGAAAGGAAGACAGACAGACATACATACATACACATATATATATATATATATAATATTCTTTCATTTTATGTGTAATTATTGTTTTTATACAGTGGTAGCTTGACTTATGAGTGTCTTTTATAATGAATTTTCCATGATACGAGCTTCAATCCCACCAAAAATCCGCCCCATCCAACCAGCAGAATTTTGCTTTACGAGCTCAGCTGGGGAAACGGCTTTTCTGGGCTGATTAGCCTCATATTCTTCAACGTATATTCCTCCGCGCTCCGAGAACGCCTTGTGCAGTGCTTCTCAATTATTTTCTGTGATGTCCCCTGTAGGAATACCCAAGTTCAAGAATTTGCTCATATGAGTCCATGCTTTTACTCATATCTAAAATACAGGGAGTCCTCAGTTTACACCGGTCCCGACTTAAACCGTTTCGTGGTTACAAACGCGCCCCCATAAAAATCTAAAAAATAATATTATGTGTCATTACGTCTTTCGTGGTTACGTAAACAAACGCGAACTAGTTTCGGGCGCGCGAGGCAGAAGAAAACGCTGTGTTGGTGTTGTTGGCCAAGGAAGACGGCGTCGCGTCCCTTCGCTCAGTCTCAGTACTGTAATATTATGTGTCATTACGTATTACACGGTTACATTAACGCGAACTAGTTTCGGGCGCGCGAGATGCAGCAAGCGTTGGCAACTTTTGAGGCTCAGGATGCCAACTTCTAAAGGTTCACCAGGGTTTCCAGAGGCATTATGGATTTGATGCAATGCTATAAGGAGATACTGGATGAGAAGAGGTTGTTCTGTCCAGTCTAACCTGGAGCAGTATTTTAAGAAGGTAGAGAGGCCCGCAACAGATCCTGTACCCTCTACTGACTGTACCTCAGCTGCATCTACTACTCCAGGCTCACCTGCCCCAGATTCTCCAGCACAATAAGCCCGTCTCTCCCTCCCGCACTCTATTTCATTCTTGTGGTAAGGAATTGTTTTCTCTTTTTTAATACTGTCATTAACTGTTGCATTTTATTATAGCACTGTACGTACAGTACTTTTCAGTATATTTTATGTTATGTTCCGACTTACACTGAAATTCGGGTTACATCGCGTCTTAAAAACGGATCAGCGTCGTAAACCGAGGACTCCCTGTATTTAGTAAATTAAACACTGGGAGAATCCAATACTCTGGATCAACACAAATTAAACAAGTTATTTTGCGAGTCAACGTGTGGAAGGTATTCGAGTGTGGCCGGATTTTAGACAGTAGTGGTTAGATGTGTTTGTGTGAATGTGTGTGAGTTCATGTGATCCACGATGGTATTTTTCACTTGCAACTTGTAACCCCACCCCCCGCGCAAGTATAAATAGTGTTTACTGCACTTCATATCGTTTGCTCACTGCTTTTTCCCCCTACACCATAGAGAACACAGTGAGAGCGCCACTGCCACCTACTGTAGAAAATGCACAATTACACTTAATTCTAGTACAGTATGGCAAAAAAGCATGTTCCCCAGGGTCATAAGCACCCCCCCCCCCCCCGGCATCACACCGCGTGCTCCCCTTGGGCCGCACTATTTGAGAAGCACTGGCCTTGTGGGAGCTCACCACAAGCCTTTCCTTGCTGGCATTCGTAGTGTGCACATGTACAAAATTCTCCTCCTCCTCCGTTATGCATCATCTCATGCCTGCCCATGTGACATCTTCGCCACAGTTGATGATCGGAAGGGTTAGTTGACTTATTGTTTATTCTTGTTTAAGTGTTATTTACTATTAATTATTATTAATGTTAATGTGCATGTACTATAATTATTATGAAATATGTATTGTTTTAACATGTTTATCTTTATTATATTAGGTCAAATAGGCATGTTTGTGTCAGGTTATATGAGTTTGGGAGGGGCTTGGAATGGATTAGGTGGTTTTCTCTTATTTCTTATGGGAATAATTGTTTCATTTCACAAACTTTTCAGTTTACGAGCTCGCCCTCGGAAAGTATTAATTTCGTAAGTCAAGATACCACTGTGTGTGTGTGTGTGTGTGTGTATACATATATACAGGGATCCCTCTGAAGCTACTTCGCACTTCAATTCATGCGGCTTCAGTGCATCTCGTTTTTTTTTTTAATATTCATAGAATTAAAAAAAATAGGAAATTAAGGAAGAATAGGGGAAAGAGTTAAGTAAAATGCCACAAACACAAGGCCAATTATGCAAAAAAAAAAGCCTTGAACAAACGCAAAACTAAAACAACCCAAAACCTCCCATCAAAACTAGTCACATTGTTGTGAGGTGCGCATCTGCGTGTGTGTGCGCGTGTCTGTATGTATGTGTGTGTATTTATATTTTATTTATTCTTATGCATTTTTTTATGTTTAATTGTTATTATAAGGATTTATATCATTGAATATGTATTTATTGATATTTCATGTATGTATGCGTCAGTGAGGGGGTTGAGGGGCTATCCTACTTCACGGTTTTCAGTGCTCGTGAGGGGGATCTCGGTCCCAATTAACCTCGGAAAGTGAGAGATCCCTGTGTGTGTGTATATATATATATATATATATATATATATATATATATATATATATATAGAGAGAGAGAGAGAGAGAGAGAGAGAAAGAGAGAGAGAGAGAGAATTTTCTGAGTAGATCCTTCCGTAAGAGAGTGCTCAATACTTTTTCGTAGAGCAAATAAAAATATTTAATATACAAAATATATAAAATATTTATATACACAAAATATATATATAGTACACAGAAAGCCCCCATTATTCTGAGGACTGTAGCTCATATTATTTTCTAATCTAATCACAGGAGGAATACAGGAACCAGCAGTGAGTCATAAATAAGACTTTCAGTTGAACAAATAAAATTACCCCAAAATCTTTTACCACATAGTGTCAGAGTGCACATACGTGTGTGTGTGTGTGTGTGTGTGTGTGTGAATATACCTAATGGTTACCTGAATGCAGGTGTTGAGTTGGACTAACAACATGTCCTGATTCTTCAATGGGACTGGTTGTGTTTGATGACACTTCTTCTCTGTGTATTTCTGCATCTGGTTCTTTTTGACTTACTGTCTTTGGAGTGACATATGACAGCGAATCTGTGTAGGTCTGAGAATGCATGTGCACACTCGATGCTGTGGCTGATTTCATATGAGGTGATGAGGGGGACATTAGGACTGACAAAGGACTAGTCACATTCTGAGATGTGGCTGTCATGGAAACCATTCCTGTTGTCAGAGTGACACTTGGGCCAGGGTAAAGCGCCGTCACTAGCTGTCGACCGGACTCTGGGACCGTGGGCCGGGGCAAACAGCTGGGAGATGGAGCCTGAGCCAGAAGTGGAGACTGACCTGGGAAGCACAGATTTTTATTTTATTTTTATTAACGTTCAAGTGGAGACTGACCTAGGAAACACTTATTTTTTTTATTAAAGTTCATAGGTAGTGAGATGCTGACTGAAGTTTTGGTTATGTGACTATGCATTGCACAAAATAAAAAGCTTTACAGTTTGCTGCCCATGCACTCCTATTAATGATATTTAATTAACATCAAAATCAAACAATTAAAGCGGATAATCTGTTCTTGTTGATTCTTGTCACACTGAGTAAAATCTTGTTCGGCATAGCCCAGCAATCACTTGCATAAACCTGAGAAAGGAATGTGTCCATATGTCGTCCAGACCACCTCTGACCCGAATAAATCTTCAAGAAGAAGACAACCCCCCTTCACACGTGTACTCAGAGCTATCCACTTCACTCAGGATGTTTGCTAATACTAGGTGGGAAAGGTGCCTTGTACCTACAGCTTGTGTTAACGTGCAGTAAATTAGCAATGATATTCATCCAAGTAAAATTTACGGAAGGATAGGATTTTTTATTTATATTTACCATTATTTTTCGGACCATACGGCGCAAAGCCTTTAGTCTTCAAAACATTGACGATACGCCTGAAGTGTGGATGATGCTGTGAGACTCCATCTCACTGATACTGTGAAAACCCAAGTGAAGCAAACGAATTCAGACCATCATTCTAGGTGGATTAACCAAAGAACTCCAACCGCTTGATATTGGTGTCAATAGGTCGTAGGTTAGAGGGATCCAGGCTCTATGTTCAAATACCTACTGCTATCTTAGTCAGGTGACTCGCTGAGTAATACGTGAGTGGTTTTTCCACCGAATCTCAGTCTCGATCAATCATGTGTCTTGTTAAGAGGATGCTCCTGCATCTCAGGACGTTCAGCTGGCTTAAAGAGAGTCTCACGTTCTTTGCTGAGATAAAGCACTACTACAGCTCTCCTCCTGTGACCTCAGATTAACCTTCTTGAATTTAAAGTTACACTGAGAAGACTTAGATGGTCCTTAGAACTAACAAAGTTCGTTCAGTAATGAACAGAATACTCACACTGTGAATGGGCGCCGCCATCTTTGTTTCTGTGAATACGCTGTCGCTTTAAGGGGGCGTGGCTGAGAGAAGTTTACGTCACAACCCTGAAGACTTCTAATCTCCGTCTCTATTGATCTGACTCCATGCGTGTGAAGGAATAATAGATAATAAAATATCATAATATAATCTAATAAAAAAAAGTAATAGAGGGATCCGGACTTGATGTCTAACTCGCGTAACTGTTAAACCCCGACACTGAAGATGAAGAATTTGATGGACTTGTGGAAGAGGAATGAACTGAAAAGGTGAGTTTATAGTTTTATGTTGTTACAGCTGAACAGTTATAGATATTGTGAATGAGTTGAATCAAGTTTGACTTATCTGACTATTGTTTCGCTTAGTGCCTCTCATAACCCACTCGTGTGTGGGCAAAGGCCATTCATTGTTATTGCGCCTTATAATCCGATGCACCTTGAGGCCTGGAAACTGCGGTTTATTCTTTGGCGATCTCACACTTTATAATTGTGAGCAGGGACAGTTTGTGTGATGTGATCAATGATAATGAGGTTTAACACTATATCCTCGTGTTGCTGTAACCTGTAATGAAATGTTAGGCACACATTGAACATTCAAACATGTCTGCTTCACTCAACTGTCCATTGAACTCACCTGGCACTACTGGATGTACCAGTGTAGGACCAGCAGGTGCAATGGCAGTGAAGCCCATTGTGGCCATGGCTGATGGCAGAAATGCTTGAGTATGAGAGGGTGCTGTGCGCTGAGAGGTGGAGACTGCTGTTGTAGACCCCAATGACAGAGGGGTAGCAATACCAGGGGTTGATTGAACATGTGTAATCCTAAATAAATTATAGATAAGAATGATTTAATATAAGAAAATAATCCAGTTATAAAACAGCAATGACTACATATTCAATTTAACAAGTAAAATTAATATATCAATTTTTCTCGGTGGTGCACTGGATTGCATGTCTGCCTCACGATAAGAACGTCCTGGGTTCAATTCCTATGATCGGAATGTTTCTGTGTGAAGTTTGTATGTTCTCCTGTGCTTGTGTGGGCTCCCTCCAGTACTCCAGTTACCCCCACTGTCCAAAGACATGCACATTAGTCTAACAGACTTTTCCAAATATCCTCATGTGTGAGTGTAAATGGTAATGTGATGGTCTTGCAGATGTACCTCACCTTTGCCCAAAGTCGGCTGAGATAGACTCCAGCCCTCCTCCGCCCCTGTTAATAGGATTAAGCAATTTGAGTGAATGAGTGGTTATTTTCTGTACTATTATAACATTATATATTGCATAAATTCCACTCTGTACTTGCACCGGCGCTGTCACTCAAACTGTTGATGGACAAACGAAATTAACCACACCCACTAGATGATACAAGCAGTCAGGCATTGTGACTAGCTCCTCTACTACTCGGCTAGCTCATATACTGAGAGTACAGAAAAACACGAATAAAAATATGCTCCAAAAAATACTAAAACGCAGCAAAATGTGGAATAAAAGTACAGTCGACCCCCAACTTATGAAATTAATCCGTTCCAGAGCCCTTTTCGTATTGCGGGGATTTTGTCAGTAGGGGTCACATTTTACTTGTTAAAACGCCTAATTCGTTCCAAGATTTCAGTCTTTGGACTGAATAAACCCCATAAACCCTTTAAAAATAATAAAAGTTCACCAATTTTGGATGAAATATATGTTAAAAGTACAAGAAAATTATTTATTAAACAATTTAAACATTTTATTAACATATTTATAAGATTAAACCATTATTAAACATTTTTTATTAACACACACACACACACACCTCTCTCTCTCTATCTCTCTCTCTCTCTATCTCTCTCTCTATCTCTCTCTCTTGCGCGCGCTGCGGGTCATGCACACAAGATGTGAATTCAAAGCGCATTCCCTGCTTGACAAACTCAACTTTAATTTGATTCGTGAGGGATCGGAATTCCAGATGAGCTCAAATGCGCCCACATTTATTAAACATTTACTGAATTAAACAACTTAAAAGACTAAACTAAAAACTAAAGAGTTAAGCTTCCGTCTGTGTCTATCTGGGAAGCCAGCGGGGTTGAGAGATAGCCAATGAGAGAGCAACTCGAGCGTCATGTGAAATTTTGATTGGCGGGTTTCAATTTTGAATTTCTTTTCATAAGAGGGGGTTGTTTTGTATCTTGGGGATGGAAACTTAGCAAAATGTTTTTCGTAACCCGGGGATTTCATGCACAGGGGTCTTCGTAAGTTGGGGGCCGACCGTATTTGATGGCATGAATGCATGTACAGTAGACCCTCGTTATTCGCGGGGGTTCGGTTCCGGCCCCTCCCATGAATCAAGATAATCCGCGAATTCTGTACCCGGAAGTAAAACCTCATGTATCATATTACATGCGCGAATGATCAACCGGAAGTAAACTACTATGTATCTATTACATGCGCTAAAATATGCTTTTTACACACATTCTATAGACAGTGTTACTCATTAATACAGTATTAATGTAGTAAAATATTGTAATGATTAAGAAAAACTTTTTACTTTTGTACTGTGATATTTATTAATAAAATATATAAATATTATACAGCATACTTATATATATATATATATATATATATATATATATATATATATATATATATATATATATATATATATATATATACACACACACACACACACACACACACACACACACACACACACATACATACAGTATGTATATATTTTCATTTCGTATGTATATATTATCCAGTTAAGCTCTATAATGCCACTCAAACACCGGCTAAGCGTCAGAAAAAGGTAATGACATTGGATGTCTCTTCTGAAGAAATAAGACTTTCTCCTGAAGAAATGACAATTTTTTTCTAAAGTGCCTGAAGAGGAATCATCATCTGAACTCTTGTAAAGCTGTAGTATTAAAGTCTTTTTCAATTATTTTTCCAGTACAGTACCTAAGTTAATGTTTAGAACGTTTGTGTGTCTGTTTTCTCTCCGCTGCGGCTGAGGGGCGTGGCTGAGCTGCTCGGACTGAATGCTGTTCACACCTGAATTAAGTCCTCTCATCTACTCCCTATAAACACAAACTGCACACTCACCTCAATTAAAGCACACTGCGTAAGTCCTTCCCCTTTGAATGTGAGGTGTTTTTGTTGCAAGTGACACATGGAGCTTGTGAGACGAAGCGCGACGTCTTATCCGGACTTCCAATCTTTCAAATGAGCAAACCAGACGTCCGATCTTTCAAGTGAGTAATTCTTAACATTACGTAGGTACCCCTCCCTGAATCGCCACCTTATCGTGGTGGAGAGGTTTGCGTGACCTAATGATCCTAGGAGCTCTGTTGTAGGGGGCATAATGCCCCTGGTAGGGTCACCCAAGACAAACAGGTCCTGGGTGAAGGTCCAGACAAAGTGTGATTCAGAAGACCCCTATGCCATCTCGGAGTAAACGTTTGAAGCAGTCTCCCTTGCCCGGACGCGGGTCACCGGGGTTCCCTCCTGGAGCCAGGCCCAGGGGATGGGGCTCGAAGGCGAGCGCCTGGTGGTCGGGCTTATGCCCATGGAGCCTGGCCGGGCCTAGCCCGAAAAGAAGACATGGGTCTGCCCTCCCATGGACCCACCACCCGTGGGAGGAGTTTTAGGGGTCGGGTGCAATGTGAGTTGGGTGGCAGCCAAAGAAATGGGTTCTGTCGGACCGATCCTCGGCTACTTACTCTGACCCTCGGGACATGGAATGTCACCTCTCTGGCGGGAAAGGAGCCTGATTTGGTGCGTGAGGTGGAGAGATACCGACTGGATATAGTCGGGCTCACCTCAACGCATAGCTTGGGCTCTGGAACATACATCATGAAAGAGGCTGGACCTTCTTCTATTCTGAAGTTGCTCATGGGAAGAGGCGGCGAGCCGGTGTGGGTATTCTTGTTGCCCCCCGTCTCGGTGCCCAAATGTTGGGGTTCTCCACAGTTGACAAAAGGGTAGCTTCCCTCCGTCTCAGGGCGGGGGGACGGGTCCTGACTGTTATTTGTGCTTATGCACCAAATGACAGTTCAGAGTACCCACCCTTTTTGGAGTCTTTGGGGGGAGTGTTGGAGAACGCTCCCTCGGGAGACTCACTCGTTGTCTTGGGAGACTTCAACGCCCATGTGGGCAACGATAGTGTGACCAAGAAGGGTGTGATCGGTAGGAACGGCCTCTCCAGTCTGAATCCGAATGGTGTTTCGTAGTTGGACTTCTGTGCTCGTCATAGTTTGTCTATCACGAACACCATGTTCGAACATAAGGGTGTCCATAAGTGCACTTGGCACCAGGACACCCTAGGTCGCAGTTCGATGATTGACTTTGTAGTCGTGTCATCGGACTTGTGACCATATGTTCTGGACACTTGGGTGAAGAGAGGAGCTGAGCTGTCTACCGATCACTACCTAGTGGTGAGTTGGCTTCGGTGGTGGTTGCCTTCCAGATCTGGCAGGCCCAATCGTGTAATCAGGGTCTGCTGGGAACGTCTGACGGAGTCCCCTGTCCGAGAGGCCTTTAACTCCAACCTCCGGCAGAGCTACAACCACGTCCTGGAGGAGGCGGGGGACATGGAATCCGAATGGGCCATGTTTCGTGCCTCCATTGCTGAGGCGGCAGCCCATAGCTGTGGCCGTAAGGTCGTCGGTGCTTGTCGTGGCGGTAATCCCCGAACCCGGTGGTGGACACCTGCGGTGAAGGGGGCCGTCCAGCTGAAGAAGGAGGCCTATCGGGTTTTATTAGCCTGTGGGACTCCCGAGGCAGCAAAAGGGTACCGGCAGGCCAAACGTGCTGCAGCCGAGGCTGTCGCAGATGCAAAATCTCGGGCGTGGGAGGAGTTCGGTGAGGGCCTAGAGAGTGATTATCGGTTGGCCTCAAAAAGGTTCTGGACCACCATCCGACGCTTCAGGAGGGGGAAGCAGTTCTTCACAAACACTGTTTACAGTGGAGGTGGGGAGCTGCTTACCTTGACTGGGGATGTCGTCGAGAGGTGGAGGGAATACTTTGAGGACCTCCTCAATCCCACCAACACACCCTTCGTGGAAGAGGAAGACCCTGGGGGTTCGGGTGAGAGTCCGCCCATCACTGGAGTGGAGGTAACTGAGGCTGTCAAAAAGCTCCTCGGTGGTCGAGCTCCGGGGTTGGACGAGATCCGCCCGGAATATCTCAGGGCTCTGGATGTTGTAGGACTGTCTTGGTTGACACGTCTCTGCAACATCGCGTGGTCATCAGGGGCTGTACCTCTGGATTGGCAAACTGGGGTGGTGGTCCCAATTTTTTACGAAGGGGGACCGGAGGGTGTGTTCCAATTATCGGGGAATTACACTCCTCAGCCTACCTGGGAAAGTCTATGCAGGGGTACTAGAGAGGAGGATCCGACCAATAGTCGAACCTCGGATTCAGGAGGAACAATGTGGTTTTCGTCCTAGCCGCAGCACTCTTGACCAACTCTATACGCCCCACGGGATTCTGGAGGGGGCATGGGAGTTTGCCCAATCTGTCCACATGTGCTTTGTGGATTTGGAGAAGGCTTTCGACCATGTCCCTCGAACGATCTTGTGGGGCGTGCTCCGAGAGTACGGCGTTCCGGACCAGTTGCTACGAGCTATTCGGTCGCTGTATCACCGGAGCCAGAGTTTGTTCTGTATTGGTAACAGCAGGTCGGATTCGTTTCCAGTGGAAGTTGGAGCCCGCCAAGGCTGTCCTTTGTCACCGATTCTGTTCATAATTTTTATGGACAGAATTTCTAGGCGCAGTCGAGGCGATGAGGGGTTCTGGTTTGGTGACCATCGGATATCGTCTCTGCTTTTTGCAGATGATGTTGTCCTTTTGGCTTCATCAAGTCGGGACCTCCAGCTCTCATTGGAGGGATTCGCAGCCGAGTGCGAAGCAGCCGGGATGAAGATCAGTACCTCCAAGTCCGAGGCCATGGTTCTCAGTCGGACAATGGTGGAATGCACCCTCCGGGTCGGGAATGAGGTCCTGCCCCAAGTGGAGGAGTTTAAGTATCTTGAGGTCTTGTTTACGAGTGAGGGAAGGATGGAGCAAGAGATCGACAGACGGATCGCTGCAGCCTCTGCTGTTAAGCGGTGCCTGTACCGGTCCGTCGTGGTGAAGAAGGAGCTGAGCCGCAAGGCGAAGCTCTCAATTTACCAGTCAATCTACGTTCCAACCCTCACCTATGGTCACGAGCTTTGGGTAATGACCGAAAGAACAAGATCACGGATACAAGCGGCTGAAATGAGCTTCCTTCGTCGGGTGGCGGGGTTCTCCCTTAGAGATAAGGTGAGAAGCTCCACCATCCGGGGAGAGCTCGGACTAGATCCGCTGCTCCTCCGCATTGAGTGGGGCCAGTTGAGGTGGCTCGGGCATCTGGTCAGAATGCCCACCGGACGCCTCCCTGGTGTGGTGTTTCGGGCATGTCCAACCGGGAAGACCCCGGGGTCGACCTAGAACACGCTGGAGGGACTATGTCTCTCGGCTTGTCTGGGACCGCCTCGGTGTCCCCCCGGGAGAGTTGGAGGAAGTGGCTCGGGAGAGGGACGTCTGGACCTCTTTGCTTAGGTTGCTGCCCCCGCGACCCGACCCTGGACTAAGCGGAAGATGATGATGATGATGATGATGATGATGATGATGATGGGAAGGCTGGTGCCCATCTCAGCTGACTCTCGGCAAGGGCGGGGTGCATCTTGGACAGCTCGCCAGGCCATCGGAGGGGCAACACTCACAGAACCATTCACACTCACACTCTAACCTCAGGGAGAATTGGAACAGCCATTTATCCTCCTGTGCATGTTTTTGGACTGTGGGAAGAAACCAGAGTACACGGGGGAAACCCATGCAAGTACATGGAGAACATGCAGACTCCACACAGAACCGCCTGAGCTGGGAATCGAACCCAGGCCTTCTTGTCGTGAGGTAACCACTGTGCTGCCTAATTATGATTATTATTATTATTATTATTATTATTACTCGATTGTTGCTGTTATTTATGCTTTTTTCAAAACTGAGTTTATTTAGCTGATGAATTGCATAGTCTGTAAGGCAAAAATAAACCTGTAGAATATTTTAAATTTGAATGAAATTATAAAATACGTTGTTCTCGCAAGCCACCGGATCAAAGTTTTATCTAGAAAAAGGGGCTGTGGGCCTCCAGCTCATTTACTCTAAAGATGTGCCCTGTAAACTGGAGAAGCTTTCTTGTTCTTTGGTGCATATTCTAAGCCAATTTTGCCATCTAAACTTGTATGAGACATGTTCATATTTTATACGCTATATAATACATGTATTTATTTTATTTTCATATACACTGTATATACGATGGTGTAGCAGTTAAGTGCCTTGCTCAAGGCGGCTTCAGCCATGAAGGTGGAAGAAGGGCGGGTGCAGCTCAGTCGCACACTGCCGCACATTTTTCCTGCTAATTCGAGAGTTGAACCAGCAACCTTGAGGTCCCAAAGCCGCTTGTCAAGCAAATAGGCTGCTTCAGATTCGTATATTTATGACAATCTTCATTTCATCAACATTTCAGAATTAAGAAGCACAGGAAACTGAACCCAGCCGTCACTGAGACCTATATTCATTCTTCTGTTGGTGATGTAGAGTTTACATTTCTTGACTGTTTTTGGGTTTCCTCCCTCAAGTTCATTTCTTTGGAGGGTGGCCTTACACATTTAATGAGCATACAGGCTTGAAGCTGACCTTCTAAACGTCGATTTCTTTGCGGTATTTTGAGGAAGTTTTGGACACTGAACGGTCACTCACAGTCTGCTGAGTGTGTCCACTGTGTCTCCGTCAGTTGTAATTAGCGTTGGCTGTTACACCGATCAAGGCCATGCCATCCTGGTGCTTCACCAAAACCAACTACAATGCAGAGATAGCTGCGGGGTTGAATCCCAAAGGATTTAGTACACAGCTTACTGTATTTATATGTGAAAAAACGAATGGTTTTTGATAGTGTAAGACGCAGTAACATTCAGTTGCATCAGTTGTTTTTGTTTTGTCTCGTGGATGAGTCATTTATTTTCTTTTGTGATTTATGACAATAATAGGGGGTAATGGTGCAAAAAAGCACTAATGAATGTGGATATAACATCTGGCGGGTCATGTACGACTCAATTTCATTAAAAAAAAGTTGAATATTACTACTAAAGAAACCTGAAATATGAGAGCAGGGCACTTGGAAAGATAGCAATGGAAGCCTGATTCCACAGGTGAGGGAAGTGATCAAGATTGAGGAATGGTCAAGCTGGGGGTTAGTGGTCAAGATTGGGGATGGTGGAGCAAGGCGAATATTCATGCTGGTGGATTGGTCAAGCTGGAGGAGTTGTCAAGATTATGGAGTGGTTGAGCTGGGCGCAGGTGGTCAAGACATTGGGCAGGTTCTACGGCCAGTTGAGTGATTGCTCGTACCTGTGTTATTAAAGGCAGCATATTACTACTTGAACAGTTGTTAATTCTACAATGTACACTTGAACTTCAACTTATTTTTGAAATTAAATTTGAGACAAATAGTTGTATATTTGCAGTGTTATTTATTTATGAGCATTCTCAAGCAGGTAGGCAAGCCGAGCTTTTATTTGACACTGGACTGACCCACATTTTAGCATCTCATGGACAACACACCAAACAGCACATATATGCCGCAGCTGGGTTTATTGATATAATCGAAAAAGCATTTACAGTAAAGACAGCCAACGGCATCTATAACATTTGAAAGACTTCCTGGATCCCTTGGGACTGGTGGGATTGTGCGCAACCAGACAAGTAGAAAAACAGCGCATGGGCAGGTATATCCCAAAACCGACTGCAGTCTGTCTGACACCCAAGATCCAAAAGAAGGGAAAATGAATCTCGAGGATTGACGGACTTATAGAGTCTTAAGTGATTGCAGAATGCAGTCTGTGTAGCATGGTGCTGGATTGTACAGATTTAAATGATGTCTTTCTATTTTATGCACAGACCTAATCATTGTTGGACTTCATGGATTTAACTGAAGAGAGTAAGTGGATTTACCTTGTAGCCGACGGAGTCAATAACAGTGTCTGAGAGGATGTGCCACCTGAGGCCATTACAGTTGCTGTCGCCATAGAGACTGGGAAGGAGGCAGCAGCATGTATAGTTCGTGCAGGCTGGACATTAGTTTGGACCACCGGCATTGGGGCAATCTGAATGAGCTGCTGTGAATACATGTTAATTAGGCTACTGACAGGGAAACACTGAACTGGTGGGGTGGTTGCGGCGTCTGACTTACCTTGCTTCCTGGTTGCACTCCATTTTGAACAGGAAGAGGTTGGGCCACAAGGGAAATGGGCTGTGCGGTTGTTGCTCCTGGTCTTACAGTTGTCATGGGAACCAGCATCTTGTTTTGTAAGAGTGGAGAACGTGCTTCTGAAAATCAATTGTAAATGTGTAAAGATCTTTGTTCAGTCTGTTCAGGTAAGAGATCAAAAAAAAAAAAAAAAAAAAAAAAAAAAAGTCTCTTTAGTTTCAGTCTTTTGCCTTTTCCCAAGTTTAAGGCCTAAGCATCCCCGCCCTTCAGGAAAACAAGATTTAAGTGAAATGATTGACATAATAAAAAATAACCCATCGACGGTAAAAAATAATTGTTATGTATTATATATTATTGATGTTTTATCAATCCATCAGTCTCACCTCTTCCTCCTGGGCTGACCCCTCCCACTGCTGGCATTGAGGCATATCTCATCCCCGGCCCAGCACCGGCATGCAAGCCATTAGGCAATGATAAGTGGGCTGGCAGGGCAGTGGGCAGGGCAAGAACACTGGGTGAATGGTGGGTCTGTTGTGGAGTAGGGCTGTTTAGGGTGGCTGTGGCTGGTAGAGTTGGAAGGATGTACTGTACCTGGGTGACTTGTTTGCCGTTAGTGGGGGGCGTGAGTGAAGCTGCTGGGAGGAACTGCGGCTGAAGCAAAGGGAGGGGCACGGCACTGCTGTTGGATGGTCCATTACTAGTGGTGGGGCCTGGCAAGGGTTGTGGTGGGGTTATGAGCTGAACAGTGGGAGGGTTTGAGAATGTACCTCCGAGTACTAAACCTGTGACTAAACCCCCTTGCCCGGCAGGTTTGGGAGAGGATGCAGAAAAGTACCCACCCCCTGCAATGGTCCCATTTCCTGATGCTCCTCCCCCACTAATCAGAAGCTTGGGCTTCCCCTCGCGGGATGGAGACCCGTGAGGCATGCCCCCTTCGACGGGCTTGCTGGCTGTGGTAACTGGGGCACTCGTTACAGGTCGAACAACATTCGTCACTACTGTAGGGGCTGTTCGGACGGTCCCAGGCACCTGGGGCTCTTTTACTTCAGCCGATAGAATTTCATTGAGGCTGAAACTTTTCGGGACCTGGCTTGCTCCTCCATCTCCTATTCCCCCTCCTTCACCCTTTCCTTCTTTCATTCCTTCAGCCAGGTCTCCAGCCTCTGTCTCCTGCTTGATCTTACTCTCTGCACTCTCTCCTTTGTGTTGTGTCTCTTTGTTTATGGATTCGACTCCAGGAGGTGCGTGGAACAGGGGATGAACCACTTTCTGTAAAGAAGGAGTGAAAAAACAAACAAACAAAAAAAAAAACAGGAGAGTAAACTTCTCTTTATGGATTATCAACATTCGCCTCTCTGCATATACAGTATATGAATTACAATAATCTGTTTACCAGAAGTTGCAGTTAAAAGTCTCGGAGCTGAGCAGGTTGTTTGTAAGTTGTTACGTAAATACAAATAACCACAGAAATAAATCCCAAACCTCCAAAATTAAATGGAAACATCCTTTAAAACTGTACCTTGCCATCAGTTTCATCCGCAGGGTCATTGTCTTCGTCACTGTCTGACACCCTCTCCTTACACTTGAGGTCAATGGAGCCCTCCGGAAAAGAATCACCTGAAGTGTGAGAATCATAAAAACACTGAACACTGCTGGCTGCTGGAGTATCAGGATGCACTACGACGCTACAACACAGTCTATGAGTAGCTGGAAGCCTGAGGAGGGACAAACTAGAAAGCTTTCTCAAAGGCAAAATGTCACATTTTAAAAATTAAAATTTGCATTTTATAAAATGAGATTCCATTGAACTGATCCTTATTAGATTGTAGATGACCTCTCCAGTCTTGTTATTCCTTCAGAAACAATGCATGCATGTCGTGTATAAATTATTCTCTTATCCAACACATTTTTTTAATAAAAGTGTTCTTTTTTTATTTTTATTTTAATGTTTTATGTTTCAAAATTTCACTTCTAAACCAATTAAAATAGTGCAGTAAGTTCAATTCAGATATTTTGTGCACTGATATTGTAAAAATTAAAGTTTTTTGAATAATCTCCCTGCTTAAAAAATGGAAATCTGGGGTGGGGTTGAAATATACACACATACACACACACACACACACACACACGCACGCACACGCATATATATATATACATATACATACATACAGGGATCCCTCGCTACTTCGCGCTTCAATAATTATGCGGCTTCAGTGCATCGCGTTTTCTTTTTTTTTTTTAAATATTCATCGAATTAAATGCCTCAAAAACAAGGCCAATTATGGGGGAAAAAAAAACCTAAACAAACGCAAAACAAAAAAACAACCCGAAACCCCTCATCAAAATGACTTACACTGTTGTGAGTATACCATCAGTGCTGTATGTTTAATGGAAATATCACAGTAAAAATTGAAGTTTTTCTGAATCATGACGATATTTTACTACATTAATACTGTATTAATGAGGAAGACTGTCTATGGAATGTGTTTAAGAAGCATATTTTAGCGCATGTAATAGATACACAGTATTTTACTTCCAGTTGATCATTCGCGCATGTGATACATGTAATATGATACATGGGGTTCTACTTCCGGGTACAGAACTCGCAGATTATTTTCATTGGCGAGAGGGGCCGGAACCGAACCCCCGCAAATAATGAGGGCCTACTATTCAGTTCATTTTCTTTAACCGCTTAATCCTAATGAGGGGTGCAGGAGGGTGGCACCCATGTCAGCCAACTATGGGCGAGGGCAGAGTACACCCTGGACAGCTCGCCATGCCATTGCGGGGCAGAAACACGCTAACAGCTTTTAGCCTACTTCTGTCGAAAATCAGCAATGGTTCTTTTACATGCCTCTCTCCATAGATAGTGAGAGACATGGCCAGCCTTTGATAACCCAGTTAGCTACACTAGGGGGACAGTGACAACCTTGTGAAGAGTGGGACTCGAACTCTCAACCGTATCAAGCGCCCTACGCCACTAGGCCACCACTGCTCCGGCCTATTGTGTGTGTATAATATATATATATATATATATATATATATATACACACACATATACATATACACACACACACACACACACACACATATATGTATGTTGAATATAAGGGGGTGAGGATCGTCTAGCCGGTGTCGATGACTTGTGGCTTTAGAGGCAGTGAAGACTCGAACATAGTCTTAATGTTAAATAATAAATATGATTAAAAAATGACAATAGATTATGCAGCATAGAATGAGCACATCAGAGGGACAGCACATGTAAGATGTTTTGGAGACAAAGTCAGAGAGGCTAGATTGAGATGGTTTGGACATGTACAGAGGAGGGATAGTGAGTATATTGGTATTAGGATGCTGAGGTTGGAACTACCAGGCAGAAGGTCTAGAGGAAGACCAAAGAGAAGATTCATGGATGTGGTGAAGGAGGACATGAAGGGAGCTGGTATAAGAGAAGAAGATGTAAAGGATAGGGTGAGATGGAGGCAGATGATTCGCTGTGGCGACCCCTGAAGGGAAAAGCCGAAAGGAAAAGAAGAAGAATTCCCTAAGTAGAATTCCTTTTCGTTGTACAACGATCTCTCTCTGTGTCCACTTATTAAATTTATATAATGTCTCCATAGAACAAATGTCTTACCTCTTTAGCGCTGTCTACCTCGTTTTCGCGATCTGTGACGTGCTTATATACACACCCCCAGAATTTTCTTTCCAAATCCAAAATGCATACAGGGTCTTGGTCTTTCTAGATCTTTAAATTAAATGCGCACGTGCGAAAATGTACATGTTTTTAGGCATGTGATGCAGTTTAACTCGGTCAATGAACATATATACTCAACAATTAACCCATTTATATATAATAACAATTGATTCATCAAGGCGTGGCGGCAAATGCAGGCTACAATCAAAACAAAACAATGTCTATATGCATTTAAAGTTATATAAATGCACCATTGCCCAACCTGTGAGCGGGCGAATTTTTAAAAAAAAATTACCTACATATAATATGACTATACATACATACATACATATATATATATATATACATACATACATACATACATACATACATACATACATACATAATATAGATAGATAGATATACATACATACACTCATTTTTATTTCTCTCTCAATTTTTAATTTGTTAAAGATTTTGAACTTGAATATGAATTCTCCACATCCCCACATGATTAAGGTGATAGAACCTCTTACACCCATGCATGTTTGTTATACTCACTGAAATTATGTAATAAAGCATTGCTCACCTATAACTTCATCATCTCCTTCCTCCTCACAGATCACCATTGGCTCTTCATCACTAGTTGCATCTTCACTAGTTTGACACTGTGAGATAGGAGCGGGGCAACTCTGAAACAACCCTACTCCATTCTGAAAAAAACAGGGGAAGAAGGGGTGGAGAGAGAGATAGAGCAAGTTAAAGAAAGATAAAGAAGGGAATACACCCATACACACACACACACACACACACACACACACACACACACACACACACACACACACACACAGACAGATATATATATATATATATATATAACATAACATAACATAACATGAGTGGTGAGAACAGGCCATTCAGCCCAACTAAGCTCACCATTGTCCTATTCTAAAGTGACTCTAACCTTAAAGACGCACCATGACTAGATGGTATCCAGCACTAGATCAAGTCTGCTTTTGAAGACTTGTAAGGTTTCTGCTTCGACAACGTGGTTAGGCAATCTATTCCACACTGAAATTACCCTCTGCGAGAAAAAATATTTCCTAATATTTGTGCTAAATTTACCCTTGAATAACTTCCATTTATGACCCCTAGTTCTACTTACAGAACTTGGCCTAAGTAATCGGGCATAGTTGACTTTATTAATCCCCTTAAGATACTTAAAGACCTCAATCAGATCACCTCTAATTCTCCTTTTTTGAAGACCGACATATATATATATATGAATTGAAGCGCTTCAATTCATGCGACTTCAGTGCATAGCAATTTTTTTTAATATTCAACGAATTAAAAACTAAAGAAATTAAGGAAGAATAGTGGAAAAAATTAAGGAAAATACCCCAAAACGAGGCCAATTATGCAAAAAAACCCAAAAAAACAAACAAAAAAACAACCCAAAACCCTCCATCAAAACTACTATACATTTTTATGTGAGGCGCGCATCTGTGTGCGCACACGCATATGTAATATTGTATTTATATTTTATTTACATCTCATGCATTATTTTTAAATGTTTAATTGTTATTATAAGCATTTATAGCATTGAATACCGATATTACTTCGCATCAATACTACTTCGCAGAATTTGACGGTTGCGGGGGGATCTCGGTCCCAATTAACCGTGGAGAGTGAGGGATCCCTCTATGTATATGTGTGTGTGTGTGTGTGTATATATATATATATATATATATATATATATATATATATATATATATATATATCCCTCACTACTTTGTGCTTCAATTAATGCAGCTTCAGTGTATTGCGGTTTTCAAAAAATAAATAAATATTAATCGAAATAAAAAATAAGGAAATGAAGGAAGAATAGGTAGAAAAGTTAAGGAAAATTAAAAAAAAAAAAAAAACAAGGCCAATTATGCAACAAAAAAGAACCCTAAACCAACACAAACAAAAAAACAATCCAAAATCTCTGTTGCATCTGTGTGTGCGCGTGCGTCTGCACTGCCACGCCCCCTCTGCCGGAGCAAGTATTAAGTGTACCTGAGGATAATATTTAATCATATTTCATACTTATATGTATGATCGATCTTTCTGTAGATTCTATTCCATTTCTATTTCTACTTGTTCTTCAATTTCATTTCACTTTCCCTTTCGACCTCGGACAGCGATGTTTGCCAAAACGAATGTTGGTGAGATGGAGAGTGTCTGTATTTATATTTTATTTACATCTTATGTTATTTTTTTCAATGTTTAATTATTATTACAAGTATTTATAGCATTGTATATGTATTTATTGATATTATATACACATATACATGTACGTATACGTGAGTCGGGGGTGAGTGATCCTACTTCTCGGATTTCAATGGTTGCGTGGGGGATCTCAAAAATCGGTCCCAATTAACCGCGGAAAGTGAGAGATCCCTGTATGTATATATACAGTCAGCCCCCATCTTACGAAATTAATCCGTTCCAGAGCCCCTTTTGTAACGCGGGGATTTCGTAAGTAGGGGTCGCATCTTACATGTTAAACGCCTAATTCGTTCCAAGGCTCCAGTCTTTGGACTGGATAAACCCCATAAACCCTTTAAAAAGGATAAAAGTACACCAATTTTGTATGAAATATGTGTTAAAAGTAAAAGAAAATTATTTATTAAACCATTTAAACTTTTTATTAACATATTAAACCATTTTACTAACACATTTATTAATTAAACCATTATTAAACATTTTTATTAACACACACACACACACCTCTCTATCTCTCTCTCTCTCTCTGTCCCTCTCTCTAGCGCGCAGGTGCACGTGCGTGCTGCAAGCCACGCCCACAAGACGTGAATTCAAAGCGCATTCCCTGCTTGACCTTTTACTGAATTAAAACAACTTAAAAAACTAAACTAAAAACTAAAGCGTTATTCCCGCTCTCTCTCTCTCTCTCTCTCTCTCTCTCTCTCGCGGGCGCTATGGGCCATGGCCACCAGACGTGACTTCAAAGCGCATTCCCTGCTTGATAAACTCAACTTTAATTTGATTCCTTGAGGGATTGGAATTCCAGATGATCTCAAATGCACCCACACTTATTAAACATTTACTGAATTAAAACAACTTAAAAAACTAAACTAAAAACTAAAGCGTGAAGCTTCCTTCTGTCTCTATCTGGGAGGCCAGCGGGGTGGGATGTTGAGAGTCAGCCAATGAGAGAGCAACTCTTGCGTCAATTGGCGCGTTTCAATTTTGAATTTTCATAAGAGGGGGTTGTTTCATATCTCGGGGACGGAAACTCAGGAAAATATTTTTCGTAACCCGGGGATTTCATACACAGGGGTCTTCGTAACTTGGGGGCTGACTAATATATATATATATATATATATATATATATATATATATATATATATATATATATATATATATATATATATATATATATGACTGTGGGGGGGAACCGGATCACAGGTTTAAACCCACACAAGTACAGGGAGAACATGGAAACCCTCAAGCTGGGAATTGGACCGTGCCGCCCATATACAGTGGTACCTTAGTACTCTACCATAATTCGTTCCCAACAGCTGATCGAATTCCGATTTGGTTGAATTCCGAATCGGCTTTCCCCATTACAAATAATGTAAATTGTCTTAATCCGTTCCGTTGTCTTTTGAGCGGATGTTAATGGTACCATAACTCATACCATGTCTGTCGTCCTTTCGGCTTTTCCCCTTTTACTCAGGAGTCGCCACAGCGAATCATGTGATTTGCACGTTTGATTTGGCAGAGGTTTTTTTTTTTTTTTTTTTACGTCGGATGCCCTTCCTGTCACAACCCTTTTTTAGCAAGGGAGAGAAAAACGCTGACGGCTTTGCCGCTACTCTTTACAAAAGTCAGCAATGGTTCTTTTACATGAACCTCTCACCATAGACAGTGACAGACATGGCCCGCCTTTGATAACCCAGTTAGCTGCACAGGGGGGGGACAGTGACAACCTTGTGGAGAGTGGGACTCAAACCCCCAACCTTTGGATCAGCGATCCAGCGCCCTATACCACTAGACCACCACTGCCCCTTACCATAATTCATACCATAGATCCTCAAATTAAGGGAAAAAGTATTGAATACAGTACACTATGTTATGGTCTGTGTTGTGAGAGACTCTGGTTTTGGTGGCTCGAACTCTCTCTCTCTCTCTCTCTCTCTCTCTCACTCTCTCTCTCTCTCTCTCTCTATGCATACAAGCGCTGGAGAGGGGCGTGGCTGTCACACATGGTTGGAGTGCTAAGCACACACGCCTGATTCCACTTAGCAATCACTGCAATCAGGCTGAATGTTCCTGGTGTCACAGAAGGGCTAGAAGATTCTGTGACGTCAGGAACATTCAGCTGGACCCAAAAATGCAGGAGACGGGGTGTGATGGAAACGGAGGAGCTTTATTATTCAGAGGGAAGGCACTAGAGCACGAAGAAATCGTAATCACTGTTAGAGAAGCCCCGTGATTGCTAATTGGAATCAGGCGTGTGTGCTTAGCACTCCACCCGCGTGTGACAGCCACGCCCCTCTCTAGCGCCTGCATGCATAAAGAGTTAGAGCTGCCAAAACCAGAGTCTCTCATAAAAGAGACCAGAACACACTAAAATAAAATCACAGTACAGTTACAGCATAACAATAAAGATAAGAATTTTTACCTTTGTGGTGATGAGCAGTTGGCATATGTAAATGTTGGAGAGGGAGAGAGGTGGAGGATCCCCTTCCATAACAGCTTCAGGTGAATCAGCCAAAGGTGTTTTTTTTTTCTCTTGCTACTCGATTTGGCATGAATGACTCTTCTTCAGGATGTCCCTTTCTTTACTTGAAGAACATTTCTAACGTGGCTTGTTTCTGCATTCTTTTCAAAGCCTTACGGAAGTGGCTCATGACCTCATCGTTAAAAGGTGTTCACAGCAATACACAGTATCAACAATTTCCGGACTTTCCCAGAACAGCACTAGCTTTATCAGGGTGATACATAGTATCAACAACTTCCGGATTTCCGGAAAGCGTGCATTTCCCCTCCCTCTTGGTCTCGTTTTTTCTCGGGCTTTTTTAGTGTTCGACTTCCGGCATTTGGTCGACTTCTGGGACAAAAAAAACCTGGATTTTTTTGGTAAAATTCCGATTTGTTCGACCTCTAAAGCGTTCGCGTATCGAGGTACCACGGTATACATATATATATATATATATATATATATATATATATATATATTAAAGAGGGAGAGAGCAAGAGAGTGAGAGAGAAACAGAGTGAGAGAGAGAGAGAGAAAGAGAATGTGTGATCCAATGATCCTACTTTTCCGAAATCTTTTTCCCGTTCTCTTCTCTCTGGACTCTGCACTGCACTCTGTGATAAAGCACGAGGTCGTAGCAGCTGCCCTCCAGCTGGTTCTCCCCAGGGATCTGACTCCGGCATCAGTGAGATGCAGCCTCCTCCCTTGTGCTGAGAAATGGACTGGGGTTCTAGAATAAGTGGAGTGAGTACAGGATGATATAATAAACTTTCACACACACACACACACACACACACACACACACACACACACACACACACACACACACACACACACACACACACACACAAAACTCTATATTCTATAAGACAGATGATGTATTTGGTTCTGGCAGGATGATATAGTTTTTATATACTTTCTTGAACTGATGTTGTTCCTTTTAGACTTTTTCTTCTCTAAGGCTTAAATAGCTTTAAGTTGTTGATTTATTTATCATTTTAACACAGACAGATCAAAAACCCAAACTTTTTATTCACACCTGTACTTTCAGAAACACTCCGTTCTCGGGTTTCTTTAGCCCCTGGAGTCCCTCGACCCTCAGACAGTGACTTCCTTCTGTCCTTGTTACACCATTTCCAGTCAGGGTGAGCCCTGAAATGAGCCTCCTTAACCTAAAACATGGACAGATTATGAGGCAGAGAGACTAAAAACCTAAAGACACACAAATCCCAAAGACTAGCTGGGAAATACCTGGAAGGCAAGGTCATGGTACTTCTGCTTCTCCTTGGCACCTAAAGCATACCACCATTCACCCAGGATCTTACTGACTGTGCGATTGTCCTGGTTTGGGTGCCTCTGATGCACCAGAGCACGGTGGCGCTTGCTGAAGATCATAAAGGCGTTCATCGGCCGGCGGATGTGGTCCTTCTCTCTCTGTGGGAATGTGTCAAAGCATGTCTCGAAACTCTCAGATGCTCCAGTATGACGTGCGATTTTATAAACAACAGTTACATGTGGCGCTAGGTTGTGGATTTATATTAACAGAAAAAAAACAAAAAAAAAAAAACAATCTCAATTATCCATTTTTTAAATTTAGGGTTTTTTTTTTCAAAACCGATTTAGTACTGGTGTCCACATATCACTAGACAGGTCTTGTTGCAAGATCTGTCTTCAATATAATAAACATCAAATACATAAAATAAAAACAAAAGAATAAAAGACCTGGTCTCAGATCCTATACTGGGTGAGGATCAGACTGGTATCAGATCCAATACTGGGTGGGCATCAGACCCGGTATCCTATCTTATACTGGGAGGGTGTCAGACTGGTATCAGTTCTTATCCTGGGTATCAGACTGGTATCTGATCCCATACTGGCAGGGTATTAAACTCGTATCAGGTCATATACTGGGTGGATTTCAAACTGGTTTCAGATCCTATACTGAGTTGGTAGCAGATTGGTATCAGATCTAATACTGGGGCGGTAGACTGGTATCAGATCCTATACTGGCTATAAGACTGGTATCAGATCTCATACTGGTTGGGTATCAGACTGGTATCAGATCTCATACTGGTTGGGTATCAGACTGGTATCAGATCTCATACTGGTTGGGTATCAGACTGGTATCAGATCTAATACTGGGGCGGTAGACTGGTATCAGATCCTATACTGGCTATCAGACTGGTATCAGATCTCATACTGGTTGGGTATCAGAATGGTATCAGATCTCATACTGGGTGGGTGTCACACTGGTTTCAGATCCTATACTGGGAAGGTGACAGACTGGTATCAGATCCCATACTGGGAAGGTGTCAGAGTGGTATCAGATCTAATACTGGGTGAGGATCAGACTGGGAGATGAGTGAAAAATGCATCTGAATGAAAATGTGCAGGGTACGCCACCTTCTTGTCGATGTCTTTGGGCAGAGCGCTGAGTGATTGAGTCCGTCTCTTCACTGAACCGATCAGTGGGGCAGAATCATGGGCTGCTCCTGAGTAAAATCTAATTAAGCAATTTCAATTATGATTTCAGACCTCAACCTTCAGAAGTAGATAACTGAGCAAACATTTGTTGAGCTGACAGAAGGGCTGTCAGTATTACATTTTTAATTTACACTGTACAGAGATATTTACAGATCATCAGCATCACTCTCCGTCTCACTGTCTCCTCCTCGCTCTGTTGGAGGATCACCTACAGATGGTGGGGGGCAGGATGGCGATGCTCTTTCCGCAGCTGATTGCTCATCGATCACGAGAGCGATTCCACACTGTGGTTCTGAGGGGTCACAATAAACAGAAAGGGAAACGGTCGCCATTTCACCTCTTTAACATGTGAGAAGACGGATTACAGGTCGAGTCAATAGTTCAGTCTGTGTGCTGTGTGGCTTGATTGTTGATTCCTGTGAGTGACAAGGAAGCGCACGTATGCCATCCCTCCCTCCTGTGAGAGCTCGGCCAATTAGCTCCCAATAGATTTCTGGCCACGGTTAGCTGTGGTATTAAAACGGATTAAAACTTGCGATTTCTCACTTATCTGTAGTAATGCGACTATCTCCCACTGATACCCACCACGGTGACTGAACTCCCACCATGGTTACTGACCTTCACTGTAAAATATTGCTGTAACTTCAGCAGTAATTTACTAAGAATTCTTACCAGCGCTTCATACGGTATATTACCGTATATGCATGCGGCTCTTTAGCGCCACCCTAGGGGCACCCTGGAGCTTTTTCAAAAATGTGAAAATGGAAAAAGCTGGGGAGGGGGTATTGTTTGTTTTTGTTGTTTTAATATGGTTTCTGTGAGGACAAGCCTGACAAACATCCTTAACATTTTCCAATGTTTTAAAAATTTGTGCAAAAAATATTAAGCCTATATTGCAACATTTCTGTCGATGAAGATTTGACTCATCGCCTGCGACACACGTTTCAGAAGGCTTTTTATTTTTTGCGGTTCCAGACACATTTGTTTTCAGGTTTTTTGGTCCAATATGGCTCTTTGAACATTTTGGTTTGCGCCCCCTGCTGTATACCAACGCATTGTGTAGTATATCACTTTAAACCGCACTGATTCATGGGAATGCTGAGCTCCATATTCAGCCTCCATTATCTGGGATCGGAACGGATCAAACGCTTCCATCAACAGTGCTATTGTCACAAATATCTGGTAGGTACCTTAAAAAACATCAAAAAAATATCTTCTTTTTTCATTGACTGACATTTTTCAACTTTTATGTTTATCGTTCCATTCGTACTATAAAATTCACGTGAGAATTGTTATGAGATCTACCCGACGGTCTCCCGGCTGCAACTCGGTTACTTTGATAGCGCGTGGGATTTTTATTTACGCGGCTAATCTCGCGCTCTTAGTGCGTGTTACTGTATACTGTGAAATATTGCTGTGACTGTAGTAGCAAGGTGCTGTAAAGTACATTAATGAAAACCGTATTCTACAGTATGTTACTGCGCAGACTCCTGAATGTTTTGACTCCAAGAACATGGGGGCGCACGTCAGTTTTCAGTCTCCATTGTCCCTGCTCGAATGGGAATGGATCACGGAAGTTTTTTGTCACAGTGCTAAAGGACTACATCTTCACCTGGAGCGGAGCAACAAAAATGTACAGCACAAATTTCACATCTATTGAATACCTGCCTTGTTATTTGACTGGTATTTATACAGCCATTTTATACTTTATACAGCAAGCATCTGCGGCCATTTTTTTGGTCAGCCGATTTAGTGGCTTGACAGACTGCACTCATGTTTCAAACGCTAAACTGTACATCTAAAAGTTCTAATATGTATAGACGCAATAAAATGATAGGCATGAAAAGTAAAGGTTAAAGTGTTGGAAATTTTAAATCAGAGATCTAAGCAGATCCTTTCGGCTGTTCCTTTTCAGGGGACGCCACAGCAAATCATCCGCTTCCATCTCACCCGATCCTCTGCATCTTCTACCCTGACTCCAACTACCTTCATGTCCTCCTTCACCACATCCATAAATCTTCTCTTTGGTCTTACTCTAGACCTTCTGCCTGGTAGTTCTGACCTCAGCAGCATCCTACTACCAAGATACTCACTATCCCTCCTCTGTATATGTCCAAACCATCTCAATCTAGCCCCTATGACTTTGTCTCCAAAACCTCCAACATGTGCTGTCCCTCTGATGGACTCATTCCATTAATATTATATATAATTTTCTTCTTCTTCTTTCCTTTCGGCAGTTCCCTTCAGGGGTCACCACAGCGAATCATCTGCCTCCATCTCACCCGATCCTCTACATCTTCTTCTCTTACACCAACTACCTTCATGTCCTCCCTCACCACATCCATAAATCTTCCGTCAATTGTAAAAAGCGCAATACAAATAAAATGGAATTGAATTGAATTAATGTTGATCATAAAATCTGAGTTCCCAAACTCAAGAAAAAACCTTGTGTTTCAGAGCAGTGTGTAAATCTGTCAGAAAATTTTAGCATTCAACTTGTTTTGGAACTTTCCTATAGGTAAGATCTCATCTCCTCACAGTCCATTTTCTAACCACAGTTAAATGCCATTTTGTTAAGATTGAACAAGCTGCATGATCAAAAACCTGAATATGTAGACTGCACTCACATAATTCTTGTTGTTATGGTAACAGTGCATATAGCATGCATAAAACCATAGGCTGCCATCAGACACCCCAATTTATGATTCATATGAAGTATTCACATGGAATCTGCAATAGGTGGACTCATGGGCGAGAACCTTTAACACAGGAGTCTGTGTGGTACTGGTGAGACTGCTAGAGACCTGTGGTCTTCTCTTTTCATTGAGCTCCAGATCGAGGGGTTTCAAAGACTGTACATGCCCTCTCGTGGCTGACTGCACTAGTGCAGCATTTACCGAAAGTCAGAAACGGCGAGTTGAAGCTGAATACACGCTATTTATATACTTCAGAATTTTATGAATAAGATAATTGAATAACCAAGATCAACACCAGCACCCCAACACCTTAACATGAACACTAATAGCGTAATATCTGGCCAGATGATCTACATGATTCTTACTGAAATCCGTCGTGTTTACTTTATCTGTTCCATTAAATGAGAGAATGGAATTTCACACCACAGAGCATGGCTAGGAATATCTTACTTCCACGCTTTTATTTCTAGCTTTGCTGCCGCCTACTATGCTGCAATATGCTGCAGTGTCTGAGGGGAGAAGAGTGGGGTTCTGACTTTCACTGCTTTTGCACACAAGACACCAGGATGGTATTTTCAACATGAATGTAAAAAATGTGAATTCATAAAGAATACTTTCAATTCGACTATACACATACTTAAATTCAACATTGAAATGTTTAATCACATGCAACTAAAGCACGAAATTCAGTTTAAAACATGAAACCAAGCACTTTGTTTGTACGTTAAAGTAAAAAAGATTTGTGCACTTAAACTCTAAAGAGCATAAAATTCATTATTCCAAATGCAACATTCAATGAAACATCCATGACTTACCTTTGTTCTGTGTTTGACCTTCTGTAGGAGGATTTGATGAATTTGATTGACTGGTCTCCAGGAAAGGAACCAATGAATGCCAGGGAAATACTTGTACTGAGCGAGGTTCCACGTTAGTCCAAACTATCAAAATACAGACAATCAGGTTTAAGGTAGTGCACATGTACCCATTAGCCACCTATTAGCACCTATCTATTCAGGACTCTCCAGTGGCTTCCTGTAGCTGCTCACATTAGATTTAAAATACTAATGCTTGTCTACAAAGCCAAAAATGGACCTGCATCTTCCTACCGCAAAGCAATTATCAGTCCCTACACTGCATCACATTCTCTTCGATCCTCTAGCACTGCTAGACCGGTCCTCCCTCGACCAAGGGACAAGGGGAAAACACATCTAAATGCTTCTGTATTCTGGTTCCAAGGTGGTGGAATGAATTTCCTCTGGACGTCCGGACAGCTGACTCACTGGTATCTTCAAACGACAAGTGAAAACCTACCTTTTTCTTCAGTACTTACATTAGTACTGTGCTGTATACATAAAAAAAACTACGTACACAACAACTTCCCACTGAGTTTGCCTGACAGAATACTGAATCTGTGTTCTAATAAACCGGTATAAAAATATATTCACTGATCGAGGCTTTAAAGCTCTTCTGCATGTCGCTTGGACAAGAGCGTCTGCTAAATGCTGTAAATCTGTCTAAATGTAAATGACTTTGAGTGAGTTGAAGTCAATTCCAGCTGACTCCTAGCAGCAAGCACTATACCCCATGAAACAAATCTCTAATCCGTCACAGGTTAACAACTGACACTTTCCACAGACTTATTAATCCGATAAAACATTTGTTATTGTTGTTTTAGCATTTGCTCTGGTTTGTTATTGGGTAAATTATAAGCCGTTTTGATTTTGTTTTGATTTCCGTTTCATGGCCTTTAATTCATTGTGAGTTCGTTCTGTCCAGACCTCGGGAATCAATTCATGAGAAATTTAGTGCATATTTGGACTGCTTCCATTGCTTATAGTGTGGGTGTGGTGCATCCATTTGACCTTATGTGCATGTGTTTGCACTGCAGGAAGAAACAAGATAACCATGAGGAAACCAACAGAGGCAAAAGAGAACGTTAGCTAAACACGGATCGAACCCAAACAATGGCAGCTTCAATGATGGAACCTCACTGTGAACCCGTGAACCACCCTCCCAAATCAAAAAAGTCTCATCTTCAAGTTAAATACTGTAAATTTAAAGAGCCAGAGCAAGAAAGAGAGAAAGAGAGTGAGTGAGAAAGAGAGAGCAAGAGCACATGAGAGAGAGCAAGAGTGAGAGCAAAAGAGGGCAAGAGAGAGATAATCAAAGAGAGACTGCGAAAAAGAACAAGAATGTGACAGTGAGAGTAAAAGAGACAGCGTGTGAGATAGAGAGAGCAAGAGAGTATTAGAATAAGTGAAAGAGAGTGAGAGAGTAAGAGGGAAAAAGTGAGAGAAAGCAAAAGAGAGAGAGAGAGAGAGAGAGAGAGAGCAAAATATAACAGAACTGTCCAATGATGTGTTAACCAATAGATCACTGTGCCTCCCACTTTTGACCAAAATATGTAAATTCGTGAGTGAAATTCCTTCTGAATCTATTTTTGAACATGGAACAAAAATTACGAAAACAAACATCTGCAGTGTCTACAAAAAATATCACTTAGTGTAAATAATTATTTTTGTTTATACAGGAGGCCCTTGACTATTCGCAGTTTTGCACTTCACAGTTTGAGTATTCGTGGACTGCCAAGCAACTGACACGTCACTCAACCTCAGCCAATGGCTGTCCTCCTTCCTGCTGATTGGTTGAGATGATGTAACGCCCCTTTTTCCTCATTCGCACACAAGTTGTCAATGAGGCTCTTTTTTTTGTGTGCAACTAAGCACGCAACAACTCCTACTGTGAGCTAATATGCTATGGTAGCTCAATGCTAGCCGCACCCCGGCTAACAATAAGCTCAGGCGGAGTTCTCAGAGTCTCTGGCGCTTGGTTAGAAGTGGAAGGTTAGCTTCGTGCTCAGATTGCCGCGCAGAGGGATCTACAGGACTGCTCCATGCCGTGTTTCTGTGAAACATGGCTCGAGGAGAGTACACCCGACGAGGCGATTGCACCAGCCGGCTACACAAGCCAAGCACCGGAGTCGTCGTTCGACCCCTTCCCACCTGGGCTTATTGTTAGCCGGGGTGCGGCTAGCATTGCGCTACCATAGCATATTAGCTCACAATAGGAGTTGTTGCGTGCTTAGTTGCCCGAAGTTGAAGCTGCTCATAGCTGTAGTAGGGTCAACCGATCATAAACGAGCATAGTGCAAAACATGAACAAACAAAACAACAAATAAAACAAACAAAAACGAACAAAAAAACAATTTGACTCTGAGAACTCCGCGACGTCACCTCTAGGCAGCGAGATCTTGGAGACGTCACTCCAAGTTCAATGTAAAAAGATATGAAGCATAATAAAGTTGGTATCATTTGGTATCATTTGTTAAACATGGTACAGAACATAAAATCTCACGCACAAACATTCTAAACATTAACTTAGGTACTGTACTGGAATAATAATTGAAAAAGACTTTAATACTAGTGCTTTACAACAGTATATGCTGTATGATGTTTATATTTTATCATCAATAAATATAACAGTAAAAATTGAAAAGTTTTTCTTAATCATTACTATATTTTACAACATTAATACTGTATTAATGAGTAAGACTGTCTATAGAATGTGTTTAAGAAGCATATTTTAGTGCATATAATAGATACATAGTATTTTACTTCCGGCTGAGCATTCGTGCATGTCATATGATACATGGGGTTTTACTTCCGGTTATAGAAATCGCGGATTATCTTCATTCGCGGGGGGGGGGGACCGAACCCCCTCGAATATCGAGGGCCTACTGTACTATTATAAAAAAGCAGTGCGTCACACCTCACACCAATCAGACTGACCACAAATCACACTGATCACTACAGTCATGCCTCACACCAATCACAACCTCATATCGATCAAGACCTCACACCTCACACAATCACAACCTCACACAGATCATAACCCCACATCAATCACACCTGACAAAGATCACAACCTCACACCGATCACTACAGTCACACCTCACACCAATCACAACTTCACACCGACAACTGATCACACCGTCACACTAATCACAACCTCACACCAATCACACCACCACGCTGATCACAACCATACACCGATCACTACAGTCACACCTCAAACTGATCACCTCACACTGATCACACCGATCACACTTACACCATTCAGAATGATCACACTTCATACCTCACACCTATCACTATATTCACACCTCACATCAATCACACCTAACATTGATTACGACCTCACACCAGTTACAACCTGGCGTCAATCACACCTGACACCGATCACACCTCACACTGATCACAATCTCACACTGATCACTACACACCATACAGTCACACCTCACACCAATCACAATGTCACACCGATCACACCTCACACCACTCACCTCATACCTCGCACCAATCACTAGTCACACCTCACACCAATCATAACTTCACACCAACCACTGATCACAGCGTCACACTGATCACAACCTCACACCAATCACAGCCTCACACCAATCACACCACGCTGCAAGAGGCAGAGTTGGAGGTAGCAGAGATGAAAATGTTGAGGTTCTCTTTGGGAGTATTGAGGATGGATAGAATCAGGAATGAGCACATCAGAGGGACAGCACATGTAAGACGTTTTGGAGACAAAGCCAGAGAGGCTAGATTGAGATGGTTTGGACATGTACAGAGGAGGGATAGTGAGTATATTGATAGTAGAATGCTGAGGTTGGAACTACCAGGCAGAAGGCCAAAAGGAAGACCAAAGAGAAGATTTATGGATGTGGTGAAGGAGGGCATGAAGGTAGTTGGAGTAAGAGTAGAAGATACAGAGGATAGGGTGAGATGGAGGTGGATGGTTCGCTGTGGCGACCACTGAAGGGAAAAGGCGAAAGGAAAAGAAAAAAGATATATATATATATATATATATATATATATATATATATATATATATATACACACACTCCATTCCATCAAGCCATCAACTACCATCACAAAGGTAAATAAAACGACTTTATTATACAGTACAGTTTATTTCTTTAATTACAGTACAATAGCACATTTATTATACATAAAATAAGGTATATTTTTGTGTAGTTTTAAGGCTTATTTAGTAGAAAATTATGTTTTATGGGGACCTGGGAACGGATTATTCTCATTTTAATGGTTTCTTATGGGAAATAAATGTTCGAAGACGAACTTTTCGCACACACTTTCTGGGAACCAATTATGTTCGTGAGCTGAGGTATCACTGTATATATATATATATATATATATATATATATATATATATATATATATATATATATATATATATATATACACACACACACACACACACACACACACACACACGCACACACACATATATACATACACAGTTGGCCCCCTACTTACGAAACCCCCTGGGTACGAAAACAACCTCTTACGAAAAGCACCAAATGCGGCATTCAAAATTCAAAAGCACCAATCAAAATTTCACACGATGCGTGAGTTGCTCACTCATTGGCTGTCTCCCAACATCCCGCCCCGCTGGCCTCCCATTGGCTAGGAGGGATGACGCAGCTGAACGTTACCCATACTTCCTGTTTGTCACATGCGTGAAGGAGAGTTGACTGTTAGCTTGTTTTGAGATTGATCATGCAGCGTTATATTTCATTATCGCTGAAACCCCTCTATAATCGGGACGATATTGAACCAGAAGGAGACCTTAAAGCGGAAATACAGTGACGGGGGAGATTATTTCGGCACGATATTAAAACAGAGTGCTCCGTGGGAGAAGACCTCCGATCTCGCAAGGAAGCAAGTTAATATTGAATGAGGACCTCTGATCTTTCAAAAAGGTACTGTAATTCTGCTTTAAATAAAACATCTCCCGTCCACTTAAACATTTAAATAGAATTGTTCCGCCAGCTGCGCGCTACGTGTGGGCGTGGCCCGAGTTTTGTATGTGTGTTTGTTTGTGTGTGTGTGTGTGTGTGTGTGTAAGAGAGAGAGAGAGAGAGAGAGAGAGAGAGAGACTGGCTACAGTCTACAGTCTAACCCTTTAGTTTTTAGTTTAATTTTTTAAGTTGTTTAATTCAGTAAATGTTTAATAAATGTGAAAACGCGGCTCATCTGGCCCTCCGATCCCTCAAGAATCAAGTTAACGTTGAGTTTGGACCTCCGATCTGTCAAGCAGGGAATGCACTTTGAATTCCACGTCTTAAAATGCTCCGGCGTAGCCCACAGGGCCACAATAAACATTTAATGTGTATACAATACACATTTAATGCGTACAATAGTCTGTGTCTGTGTGTGTGTGTGTGTGTGTGTGTGTGTGTGTGAGAGACAACCTCACACAAAGCAGTACCGACACACGTCACACTGATCACACCGATCACAGCCTCACACTGATCAAACCTAATGTCGATCACTCAGTCACACCTCACACATTTCACAGCCTCTCACCAATTACTCAGTCACACCTCACACCAATCACAGCCTCTAACAGATCATACCACACATTGTCCACACCTCACATGATCACTACAGTCACACCTCACACCAATCGCCTCACATTGATCACACCTTATACGGCTCACAACCTCAGACGGTCACCACACTCACACTAAGTAAAGTTGTTCAGTTCAGTTCATTTTCTGTAACCGCTTAATCCTAATTTGGGTCGCAGGGAGGCTGGTGCCCATCCCAGCCAACTTCGGGCGAGGACAGAGTACACCCTGGACAGCTCGCCAGACCATCGCAGGGCGGAAACACACCGATGGCTTTGCAGCCTACTCTTTAAGGAAAGTTGTGGGATATTGAAATATCACAAAATGTGTCCACGTACCATTTCCTCAAGTTTTGTTAACGTAATTGACATCAACTTTCAATAAAAAGAATAACTTTTCAAGTTATTTCTGCAGTTTTTTTTATGTGTGGTTTTGCTAAAATATGTTTGTGAAATTCTGCTACATATTTTCATGTTTGTGTTTTTTCAAAAGCAAAACTTAGCTGTGACTAAAATCGATACGCACAAAAAAGAAATAAATGACAGCATCTGTCAAATACATGATGACGCTCTACCAATTTTTCATCCAAAGCTTAATCCACAGCAGCAAGTTTGATTTGCATATCCTCCTCAGTTTTACTGACACAACTGGGTGTAGCCAAAAGACCGAGACTGCCCTGAGATTTTGCCTTATCCATGAAGTCATTTTCATAGGAGGTCAGAGAGACAGAGTTGCCAGACATGGAAATCAAAAACAGTTCAAGAAAAAGTTGTCATGAGAATCAGCAGAAATGCAGCAAGAAAAACACTCCTGAAAAGAAATTAAAAACAAACAAAATAGCCTTAAAATTAAATTTAAATACGTGCCCTTATAATGGGCTCGCAACAATCAAAATATTAAAATCTGACCGAAATGTGCAAATAAATGGCTTTCAGTCTATATAATCTGCATACGGTACAATTCATTACCAGGAGAGATAGCAAACTAGCTTCCCTTAAAACAAGCTGCCGAGGAAAACATGCCAGTACTGCGTTCCTTGCACCCACTGTAACCAGCCGCTTTGAACATTGTATTTGCATACTCACTTTTCCATTTACTACAACTGTGCTACAGTAAGCATTTCAAAGGTACAAACTTACAGGACTGTTGTAATAGGATTCAAATGAACTGAAAATAACCATTCTCTTGCTTCCAACCGTCTGTCTGTCAAACGCTGCTTCCCTCGATATTTTTTCCCCAGAACTAGTACTGGTTTTAGAACAATGTTTTCATTGGCTGCAGCCACCATATTAATCAATCAGCATGCCATTACACAATTTAAGTCGGACCCTTCTGTTAGCCCTCGGAAAACACTCCGAGGCTGTGCATGTGCGCACAACCAGGAAAACTCCCGGCCAAGCAGATACAACCAGCTGTGACAATCTAGTAATTTTTAATCAATGAAACAATATTTAAAAACCCATATTTCACTTTTCCATACCGCTAGCCTAAATTCCAAACCTATTCAAGGTATTGAAAGCCAATATCACAATTCCAATCATACCAATCAGACCTCACACTGATCATACCTCACACCGAAAACACTTCAAACCCATCACACCACACACCGATCACACCTCACACATATCACACCAACCATAACTCACACCAATCACACCTCATACCGATTATAACTCATAACATGGGCCGTGTGTCAGAGGGGAACGAGCTGGAGTACCGGTCGGTCATCGTCGACTTCGTGGACTGGTGTGAGCGCAACCACCTGTGCTTGAACACTAGGAAGACGAAGGAGATGGTGGTCGACTTCAGGAGAAGCACTCAAACACACACACACACACACATTTACTAGTGAACATCCAGGGACAGGACATTGAGACAGTGGACAGTTTCAAGTACCTGGGTGTTCACCTTAACAATAAACTGGACTGGTCCCACAACACCAACGCCCTGTACAAGAAGGGCCAGAGTCGCCTCCACCTTCTGAGGAGACTCAGGTCCTTCGGAGTATGCAGACCTCTGCTCAGGACATTTTATGACTCTGTGGTAGCCTCTGCAATCCTCTACGCTGCCATCTGCTGGGCCCCGGGCAGCACAGAGCGGGACAGAAAGAGACTGAACAAGCTGGTCAGGAGGGCCAGCTCTGTCCTCGGCTGCCCACTGGACTCTGTGGAGGAGGTGAGTGAGAGGAGGATGGTAGCAAAGCTCACATCCATCCTGTCCAACAGCTCTCACCCACTGCACCAGACTGTCGAGGAGCTGAGCAGCTCCTTCAGTGTACGACTGAGGCATCCTCAGTGCAGGAAGGAGCGCTACCGCAGGTCGTTCATTCCCACCGCTGTCAGACTGTACAACGCCACTTTGTAACTGTCTGTGAAAATACCGGTTATGTGCAATAAAAACCCCCGTGTACTTTAATCAACCACATCTACCCCACTGACTGTGAACCATATCAACCCATCTACTCTGCACTCAGATACATTACACTTTAATATAGGCCAGTCTATAAAGTTGCTCCATTCTTTTCTTTTATTGTTTAGTAATTTATACTATTTATGTATCTATTTATTTATTTACTTATATAATATATATGTATGTGTGTATGTTCGTACTTGTATCTATTTTTGCACCCCCTACTGATAGTACCTCAAGAGCCTGTAACAGTGAATTTCTCCATTGTGAGATTAATAAAGCTGTATCTTATCTTATCTTATCTTATCTTACCAATCACCGGTCACATTATCTCACACCAACCATAACTCACACGGATAACACCAAAAACACCAATTGCACCTCACACCTATCACAATAACACTGATCACACCTCACACTGTGATAGGTGTGAAGTGAAATTGATATGATAGGTGTGAATTGTGATAATCCTCCACTTTGAACTCTTCTGTCACATCGACAGCCCACCTCACCACTGTCTTACACCTCTCATACATGCCTTGTTCCACTCTAACATACTTCTCTTTTACTCCAGATTTCCTTATGCAATACCACAGTTCTTCTCTTGGCTCCCTGTCATATGCTTTCTCCAGATCCACAAAGGCACAATGCAGCTCCTTCTCACTTTCTCTGTACTTCTCTATTAACATCCTCAAGGCAAACACTGCATCTGTGGTGCTCTTTCTTGGCAGGAAACCAAACTATTGTTCAAAAATGCTGACCTCTGCCCTTGGTCTAGTTTCAACTATTCCTTCCCTTAACTTCATCGTATGGCTCATCGACTTTATCCCTCTGTAGTTGCCACAACTCTGCACATCTCCCTTGTTCTTAAAAATGGGCACCAGCACACTTCTCCTCCATTCCTCCGGCATCCTCTCACTCTCTAAGACCTTGTTGAATGTTCTTGTCTGAAAATCTACTACTGCCTCACTTAGACACTTCCATACCTCCACTGGTATGTCATCAGGACCAACTGCCTTTCCACTCTTCATCCTCTTCAATGGCCTCCTCACTTCACCCTTACTAATCCTTGTTACTTCCTGGTCCTCAACGGTCACCTCTTCTAGTTCTTTTTTTCTCTCATTTCCCTCATTCATCAGCTCTTCAAAGTACTCTTTCCATCTTCCCAGCACACTTCTGTCATCAGTCAATACATTTCACACTCTGTCTTTAATCACTCTAACTTGCTGCACGTCCTTCCCATCTGTATTTCTCTGCTGTGCCAACCTGTGTAAATCATTTTCTCCCTCTTTCCTTTCCAACCTAGCATACAAGTCCTCATACGCCCTCTGTTTGGACTTTGACACCGCTACCTTCACCTTACGCTTTGTCTCCCTGTACTCCTGTTTACTCTCTTCGGTCCTCTCAATGTCCCACTTCTTCTTAGCTATCCTCTTTCTTTGTACACACTCCTGCACTTCCTCATTCCACCACCGAGTCTCCTTATCTACTTTCCTTCCAGATGACACACCAAGTACTCTCCTACCTGTCTCCCTGATCACATTAGTTGTAGTTGTCCAGTCATCTGGAAGCACTTCCTGACCACCCAAAGCCTGTTTCAACTGATCACAAATCACACCTATTACACCAATTATGCCTCACACCAATCACACCTATTTCACCTATCACACTACACTGATGACAACTCACACTTCACACCAATCAAACCTCAGACCTATCACACCAATCTCACTTCACACCTTATTAGACTACAAATCCTACCTATTATACCTCAAACCTATCACACCTCACAATGATCACAATGATCACACCAATCACAACTCAAACATATCACACTATCACTGATCGCACATCACACCGATCACATCTCACACTGATCACACCTCTCATCACTCATAATTCATCCCCATCACACCTCACACTAACAACACCTGACTGCTATCACACCAGTCATACCTCACACTTATCACATTGTTCTCTAAAGCCAATGGAACAGATCTGATATGTGAGTGCACTGTAAAACCAAAAGAAAATATCTGAAATGTGAGTTGCCCTTTGAAGCCAATGGAACATGTCTGAAATGTGAGTTGCGAATGAAAGCCAAAGAAACAGATCTGAAATATGCATTGTTCTGGAAAGCAAAAGGAACACATCTGAAATGTGCGTTGTTCTCAAAAACCAATGGAACAGATCTAAAATGTGTGTTGCTCTTGACAACGAGTGGAACAGATCTGCAATGCGAGTTGCTCTCGAAAGCTAATTGAACAAATCAAACATGTGAGTTGCTCTCTAAAGCCAGTGTATCAGATCTGAAATGTGCGTTATTCTCGAAAGGCAACGGAACATAACTGAAATGTGCATCCCTATGTAAAGTCAATGGAACAGATCTGAAATGTGAGTTTGCGAACAAAAGCCAAAAAAAAAAAAAAACAGATCTGAAATGAGTGTTGCTCTCTAAAGCCACGAGAACAGATATGAAATGTGAGTCGTTCTTTTAAGCCAATGGAACACACTTGAAATGTGAGTTGCTCTCGGGAGCTAGTGGAACAGATCTGAAATGCGAGTTGTTCTCAAAAGCCACTGAGAATAGATCTGAAATGTGCATTGTTCTCTAAAGCCAATGGAACAGATACGAAATGTGCGCTGCTTTCTAAAGCCAAGCAAACAGATCTGAAATGTGAGTTGCTCTCGAAAGCCAATAGAACAAAGCTGAGATGTGAGTTGCCCTTGAAAGCCAGTGGAACAGATATGAAACGTGAGTTGCTCTCTTAAGCTGATGGAACAGATCTGAAACGTGAGTTGCTCTCTGAAGCCAGTGAAAGAGATCTGAAATGTGAGTTGCTCTCAAAAGCCAGTGGAAGAAATCTGAAATATGACGTCTTGAAAGCCAGTGGATCTGAAATGTGAGTTGCTCTCTAAAGTCAATACAACAGATCTGAATTGTGAGTTGTTTTTAAAGCCAATGGAACAGATCTGCAATGTGAGTTGCTCTCAAAAGCCGATGGAACAGATCTGAAATACGTGTTGCTCTCTAAAGTCAAATGATCAATTATATTTTTTTAGAATACACTACGGATGAGAGATGGCGGTAGATAAACTGCATGTTGGAAATATGCAGCTTTTTTCTTTTGAAAATGAAATCAAGAAACAGCACAGGACCCCATAGATGAAGGTCCCACCAGCTGCCAGTTTCATTTAAATGCCCTGAAATATGAAAGTAATTTCTATATGAATACGCAGTGGGACATACCATTTGATCCTTTGAACAAGCCTTTGTCTGTATAATGCATGTGAACTGAAGCTTGTGTAGAAGTGCCTCATTTTATTTCATCTAGAAGTTCAATAATATATATCTGATTTGCTAGTTTACTATCTGTATACAGTGCTTTCAAATGAAGCTAGCAACCGACAGGATTTACATTTACTCAAGTCATGTGCATCATTTACTCATTTCTATTTCAAAAGGAAAAAAAACTCTGCATATTTCCTACACACAATGTGCCATCTCGCACAAGTGTTATATTATAAAAATATATTTGATCAAGTTGTTCAAGTGTTAGTGCACTTACTGCTCAGGTTGTTTTTTACAACAGACACAGCTAATATGTGTTTCAGATGTGTTCGCCTACTTTCGAGAGCAGCGCTGTGAATATTAGAAGTCCATCTATACAGTAATCTATTCAGATTACACTGAACTACTGAGTGAACTTCTGGGGTTTTTTTTGTTTTTTTTTTTTACTTTTCCTGCAATCCCTAATTCAACTTTTCCAATTTTTCACATAGTCTCTCCGCTGGTATAATGCAGGATTTCCCCTTATCAGTGTGAGATGGAAAGCTGATCTAGTCTCTTAGGCAAATCTAAAACTTACACCAGGTACCCAGATTTAATTATTGCAAACATCTTGCAGGTAATTAAGCTCCGATCCGACATGGAAGGAATGCATCGTGGTGGAAGGCGGGGGGTTTATGTGCGCAGCTCTGTGCTCCACTATTTCAAGCGCATGTCCGCATTTTAGCTGCAAATCATTAGTGCAGGTTTAAATACCAGCTGTGCAACAAGTCAAAGCTGTGCTCAGACCAAATATGAGCAGCTCATGCTGGAACACACAAAGAGGGCAGTGATGGTGTAGTGGTATAGGGCGCAGGATCCCTGATCCTAAGGTTGGGGGTTCGAGTCCCCCCACAAGGTTGTCACTGTCCCTGCAGTGCAGCTAACTGGGTTATCAAAGGCGGGCCATGTCTGTCACTGTCTATGGTGAGAGGTTGATGTAAAAGAACCATTGCTGACTTTCATAAAGAGGAGCTGCAAAGCCGTCAGCGTGTTTCTGTCCCTTGCTAAAAAGGGTTGTGACAGGAAGGGCATCCGACGTAAAAACCCATGCCAAATGAAATGTGCGAATCAGATGATTCGCTGTGGCGACTCTCTAGAACGGGAAAAAGCCGCAAAGAAAAGAAGAAGATGCTGGAACACACAAAATAATTCAACCAGACCCACTGGACCCGAGACAATCAAATGGAGATTAAACATAAAATATACAGAGAACTATGTGTAAATTGGTCAGCAGATATTATGACATCATGACAACAGGTTAATTTTAATGGTACTCCCGCTGCTCAGAAACTATTTTAAAGCACTATACAGTACATACTGTTATTTTTGCCATTAACTTGACTTACATGAGCTGATGGATTCATGTGCTATATTCATGATTTTGTACTTTTGCAAGAGTGAAACAGCAGCCTCTCCAAAGTGACTCATGCAAACTACTGAGTGGACTTTAACAGACTGTAAATTCAAAAATACAAGTAAAAACTAGACGATAATGAAAATATGCATGTGGTCATGTGTAACAGGAGTTTGCAACACAGCTGGATGCTGTAAGTAGAGTGCATGTTTTGATTTCATGGACTGCATCATCCACAGTCTCACTGATATTCAAACGATTTGAACTAAGGACATTATTTACCATGTTACAGAGATTGTCTTGTGAGTGTCACATATAGAAATGTATATAAATACAGTGGTACCTTGACTTACGACTGTCCTTTATAACGAATGTTCCATGATACGAGTTTCAATCTCCACCAAAGATCTGTCCGATCCAACGAGCAAAATTTTTATTTACGAGCTCTGCTGGGGAAACGGCTTTTCTGGGCCGATTAGCCTCGTATTCCTATACGCTCCGAGAATGCCTTGTGCAGTGCTTCTTAATTATTGTCTCTGATGCCCCCTATAGGAAGGAACACCCCCCCACACACACACACACGCGCGCTCGCTACTGTAACTAGTGTTTACTGCACTTCATATCATTTGCTCGGTGCTTTTTCCCTACACCATAGGGAACACAGTGAGAGCGCCACTGCCAGCTACTTGTACTGAATACGCAAATACACTTAATTCTAGTACAGTATAGCAAAAAAGCATGCCCCCCCCCCCCCCCCAGCATCACATCATGACCCCCAAGGGGGGGCGTGCCCCACTATTTGAGAAGCACTGGCCTTGTGGGAGCTCACCAGGAGCCTTTCCTCTGTAGCATTCGTAGCATGCACATGTACAAAATTCTCCTCCTCCTCCTCCTCCTCTGTTTTGCACCACCTCATGTCTGCCCACGTGACATCTTCGCACCCATGTGACATCTTTGTCGCAGTCGATGATCGGAAGTGAATGAATTAACATTAATGTTAATGTACATGTATTATTATTATTATGAAATATTTATCGTTACATCTTTAATATATTAGGTAAAGTATAAATGTGTCAGGTTTTATATATATATATATATATATATATATATATATATATATATATAAAAAACTTATTGATTGATTTATTTATTACAGTCATCCCTTGCCACTTCACGATTTGAGCATCGCGGTCTTGGTACATCGCGGTATTTTAATAAACATGTTTTTTTAAATATTCATAAAAAATTCAAAATTCATGCTGAAACTCGCATGTAAGTAAGCGGAAGGCAGGGACCCAAAGCAGGCTGTGTTCATTGTTTCTAAACGACAGACTGAAGTGCCCCTCCCCCCCCCAGTTCAGGCAGGGACCGCCCACTCAACTCAATCTCACAAGCTGATTGGCTTAGACACATGACGCTATTGCCTCCCGCCCACTCAACTCAATCTCACAAGCTGATTGGCTTAGACGCGTGACGCTGTTGCCTCCCGCCCACTCAACTCAATCTGGCAAGCTGATTGGCTTAGATGAGTGACGCTGTTGCCTCACACATTCCCGCAGGATTTTTTGTGATTTTGTGATCTTACTGTATAGTGTTTGTGAAGGTCCGCGGAGAAGAGCTACAGTATTGTCAGAGGTGAGTACAGTACTTAAGGTATTTATATATAAATTCTATTTAAATATTAATTCATTACAGTATTTACATATGCATATAACTGTGTAACGTTTAATATACACTTCCTGATATTGTATAGACACGAAAACAGAAAGAAATGAGACAACATGGTAGAAATGGGGGCGGGGGCGGGGCGTTCCTACTTTGCGGTTTTTCGAATATCGCGGTCAGGTCTGGTCTACATTATCCGCGATATTCAAGGGATGACTTTATACACAAAGCATTATGAGCTCTCCATTTTACTGTCACAATATCCACTGGCTCCACTGGTGAGTGGGAGTTCAGGCTCTGAGTTTGAGTTACATATAGACATGAAGTCTCCACTTTTTCAATCTTGCACAAATATATATATATATTTTGTCTTTAAGCAATAAAGTTAATTACTTCAGCATTATTTTCTTTCTATTCATCTTTGTGAAAAAATAAACTCTAAGTGCCCAAAATGTTAGTATGCTCTGGCTGCCAGTGCTGTTGGCTCATGTGCATAGAAAAGGTAAGACGCATATTTATAGTGTTGATTCAAACATATGTGAGAAGTAATCCCCAGTAATAAAGCAATCTTTAAAGTGCAGGACTTTTGAACTTTGTGAATTTAACAGACACAGTAATAATTCTGGCTCGTGGTCTAGTGGTATAGGACACTGGCTTGCTGATCCAAATGTTGGGGGTTTGAGTCCCACCCCCCAAGCTGACCGGGTTATCAAAAGCCTGCCATGTCTCTCACTGTCTGTGGTGAGAGGTTCATGTCAAAGAACCATTGCTGACTTTCATCAAGAGGAGGCTGCAAAGTTGTCAGTGTGTTTCTGCCATGCCATCGCCTGGCGAGCGGTCTAAGGTGTACTCTACCCTCGCCCAGAGTTTGCCGAGATGGACACCAGCTTCCCTGCAACCCTAATTAGGATTAAGAATTTCAGAAAATGAATGATGAAGTAATAATTCCTTAAAAACACATGACTGCTTAAACATAATATTAATTGAGATTATCTGGAAAAGCGACTTTTTATTATTTTAATTAGGCTCACAGTTCTCATTCATTTTCTGAACAGCTTAATCCTAATTAGGAACATGGGGAGGCTGGTGCCCATTTCAGCCCGCCTGGCCATTACAGGGCAGAAGCACTCTGATCTGACGGCTGTGCAGCTCCTCTTTACCAAGGCGAGCAATGGTTCGTTTACATAAACCTCTCACCATAGACAGAGAGCCGGCCTTTGATAACCCAGTTAGCTGCACTGGGGGGGACAGCAGTGACAACCCAGTGATAGTGGGGCTTGAACCCCCGACCTTAGGATTGGTAATCCACCACCTTACCACTGAGCCACCACTGTCCCAGCTCACTGTTCTGGACATATAAATTGCTAATTGCAATGTTTTAACATTGAATTTTGGGGGTTTTTGGATATTCCACCCATTTCCTCCCAAATTTACTTGCATCCAAATCCAACCCATCAGGTATTACCTTCCCCTATCACAGGACCACCACCGAACGGGGAGAAGCAAAAATCATGCACACGCCCCCTCAGTGACATGCAATGGTAGCCACCCGCTGTTTTTCGAACAGCAGCGCCAGAGGAGGAGAGTGCTATCCGCCTTCTAGTACGAATGAGCTTATAGACGCCCATGATTGGCTGGCAATCGCCGAGTGACAGGGAAGTGAGCGTATGCCGTCCCTCCCTCCCTCCCGTGAGAGCTCGGCCAATCAGCTCCCATGGACTCCCGGCCACGCACAGCTGTGGCATTAAACCGGTTTCCAACTAGCGATCCCCAAGTTACTAGTCACACACCTTGTCAACAAATCATTGTGGAGCCCTGAAAAACACTTTTTCTCAAAATGTGAAACCTTAAAACACTGTGAGAAACAGAAAGAATTACTACATAAAGATACTACAGCACAAAAAAGTCATGTAGTTCTCTACAGTCTGACCTGTGCCAGGACGTCCCATTATGATGTCTTTGCGAGGTGCAGGCTGTGGAGATTCTGCTGGTAGAATGAGTGGCAGTAGGGCGGTGGGACTTGGATGGCAGGCCACAGGTTGTGGTAAAATCCCTCCGAGTACATCTACATGATTGCCCTGCTTCCTGTCCTGCTCTCTTCCTCCAGAACCTGAACTGGCAGGACAAGTGACTATACTGGAGGAAGAAACACAGCTGGGGCTCTGGCTTGAGTAGGTTTGATGACCAGCTGCTGCTGTAGTTAATGACTGGGCAGAGGTTACCAGAACCAAGGTGGGGGCAGCCCTGTTAATGGGAATAGGAGCCTGGAGACCCTCAGCAAGATGAGCAGGTTGATTATGCTCTCTGGCGCGGGAACTTGTTCTTCTGCTCAATGGACTGTCACTAAATTTTGCCAGGGGCACATCGGGATTGCGGACAATTACGGGTGAATCACGCAAAGGAATGATGCGGCGTGAGCTGGGGTCCTGGGGCAATGGTGAGGGCGGTGTAGGAGAAACCAACATGGGTGGAGGGGTGGATGCAGCTGAGGATGAAGGACGACTTGTTGAGCTCCTCGGGCGAGGAAAAGAAAGAGCTTGCATGTTTGACTGGCTTTGAGGTGACACTGCTCTGAAGGCGGCAGGATTGAGACTCAGCGGCAACTCACTTAGTTGGGGATCAGATTTAGTATAATCGGGTGCAATTGGATGTGGTGGTGGTGGGGCATCCAACTTTCGCTTGCTGGGACTCATAGGCACAGTAAAGGTCAAGTTTGTCTGAAAAGTGGGCATAATGCCAGATAAGTGGCGATCCCGCTCTGAACTTGGGGTACTGAGCTTAGTTCCACTGAGATGGCGTGGACGGCGAGGGGTGAGAGATGAAGGTGCAGTGATGGGGCTGAAATTGGCTGGGCGAAACCCAAAGAGCGGAGATGGTGAAGGAGATGGGGCAGGGGAGAATGGCGACTGATTGGACACAGGAGAGAACGAGGGCGTGCCTGAGCGCGAGCTCCCCAGTGACACTAACATATTGGCTGCCTCACACTCATCAAAGTCAAATCTTGAAAAGTCACGAGGCAGCTCTTGCGGTAGGAGGGAAGGCAAAATTAGACGAGGACGCGAGTCTCCGCCACGACTGCTGGCTTCACTACTGTCATGTGATGTCTCATCCCAGTCTATCTCACTACTGGCACAACCTGCTAAACGGAGATCGGGCGTAATGGTGCCTGTACTGCTGGCTCGACTTCTGTCTCTGCCCAGACCACCTCCTGCCTCCATCTCTTTAGTACGCATAGATAGATGACGGGAGCAATAGCCTCGTCGCTGGGACTCCTTTGAGCAGCCCTCACGAGAGCACAGTCGCCGCCACTGCTTACCATTAAACTTTTTGCGGATTCCTGTGGGCGTGCAAACCACGTCTCCCTTTTTGTACTTCTGCTGGGCAGCTGTGAGGGGTGTACGGGATCGGGATGAAGAAGATGAGCTGGAGCCCCCTCCTGATGTACCATGGGAACTAGACGTGGATGTTTTGTCCAAGCAACTACGAGAAGAAGAGGGAGGTAGTGGAGGCAGCTGTGGGGTAGAAGAAATGACCGCGGGCCCGGCTGTCGCATCCATTCCTAGCAGTACAGGGGAGGGGCCAAGGGTTAAGTGGGGTGCTAATGGTGTGCCTATACCCCTCACCACCGAGAGATGAGGGCTGAGGTAGTCAGGCTTCGAGAGAATGGGTCGATGTTGAGAGGGCACACCTGAGGATTTGGTGCCCATGGCTAAAGAGAGGCCACTGTCCCTGAGTGGAGCCATGCTGAAATGGCTGACCTCCATGTCTTCTTCTGGGGCTGGTGCTGGTAAAGAAATCCTTTCTCTTTCTCTGTCGTTTTCAGATTGCCTTTGTAGCACCCTGTCTTTCTCCAGTTCCTGTTGCCTGGTGCATTCCCAGGCTCTGTCCGGAGCTATGCTTAGTACAGAAGGTATGGCAGTGCTAACTGAACAAGATGAGGAGAGGGGCAACGAAGCGCTTTCAGACTGCAACAGTCCTGCAACTTGTAAGACCGGTCCAGCTACTCTATGCACCATGCTGAAATGACACAGTTCTGATTCCAGTTCCATCTCCTCCTTATCCAGCCCTTCCCTCTCTCTTTCCCCCATCGTTCGACTATCCGTCCGTCGATCAGTAGGTTGAGGCAGGTCCAGGTCCCATGGTGGAACCAAAAGGCGGAGACTATGCCGTGAGACCCACACTGCTTGAGCGGTTTTGTCCCTCCAGCCCTCATCTGCTCCAGTCTTCTCCTTTTCATCTGTTGGATCCTTTCTCAGCTGGACACGATAAGGAAAGGAAACAGCAGGGTGAGGGTCCACCTGGGTGATCAATCCTTCCCTGTACCACTGTTGAGCCCCATCACTGCCTTCGTTGGCTCCTCCGAAAGGCACACACACACGTGTTCCTATCGGTACAGACGCATGTCCCGGAGGAGGTGCGTCCAGTATAACGTCTACCATCTCGGTAGCCACTCGGAATGGGTATTTGCATATCGTTTCCTCTCCGTGTAACTGCACCTCCACACTACCATTCTCACCACCGACTTCTCGTACAACACCGGCTCGAAAAACTCCTGATGACTCTCGTCCTCTATCAGGCGGCCACTTGTCCCCTCTTGTTGTACTCACTCGAGCCAGCACCCTCTGGTTCTTTAAACCCTTAGCAAGTGTTTGTGAAAGACCAGCTGGTACGTCTTCATGTGGAGGCTCAGCATGAACGTGAGACTGGCTTCCCTGAGCACTGGAGTGGGATCCGGATTGCTGTCTGGCCACCTCGAGGTCAGCTGAATGCTCGCTGGCTGTGTCTGTGGAGGAGCAGCGCTGAGGACTAGATGTGATTACCTTATCTCTCTCACTGTTCTCATCTCCCATTCTGTTTGACTGTGCTGCCATGCTGTTCTGAATGACCCCTGAGGTGCCGGCCACAGGTAGCTGGTTGCTCTGATTGACGACATCGGTGTATTCGGTGTCAGTGGTGCTTCCCTGACTAGCACCGGAGCAAGTGTGAGGTGTACTGCTGTTACTCTGTGGGGGAGTGCTGGAATTTCCATCATTTCCCTGGTTTACAGCATAATGCTCGGAGGTATACTTTTTCTTCGGCACACGGGCCTTGAAGGTGGCTGTCTTGCGGCTCGATGAGGGATTAGGGCTATTACAGTCACTCGGGGTAGCACCTGACCTGAAGCTCCGAGAAGACTCCTTTTCCTTGTCGTAATCCCCTGATACCTCCGGCGTGCCATCGCGGTTCCCCTCGCCCTCTGGAGTCGTGAGGCTTCTAACTAGCTCATCCTGAGAGGAGTCTGAATTTGAGGTTGCCACTCTTTTGGGATATGAGGGAGAGAGGCTGGGTTTCTCCTCGGTGTCCCTCTTGTCCTCCTGTGGGCCTGCATCGGTCAGCCCCCTTTTCTTACTTCCTTTAGCACGAGTGGATGGAGGTGACCGTCTGCCTTGTTTTTTAAAGGGCTTCATCATTCAACAGTTTGTGGAGAATGTTTACTCTTAAAGTTTCCTTATATCTTCCAGACGACCGATACCCTGAACCTGTGTTCCTCTTTCATTCCGCCCTGTTTTCACTTACTTCTGCTGTGTCCTGTCCTTGAAGATTGAGCCCTGCAGTGAAACACAGAATAAAAATCAACCTTGACTGAGGTATTTAGCACGAGCAATAGAGCCATAGATTATAATAAGAAGTTGTATTCTTTTATTTACAATTTTCTGTATTGTTTATGTTTCTGTGTTGCATTTGCGCTAAACACGAACAAGTTCTGTGAGAAGATGTATAAAACGCTGTGTTAGTTTCAGACAAGCTGATGGGTATAGAAAACGCAAAAAATAATTCACATG
>CM045746.1:34941965-35109465 GCA_024760905.1 Plotosus lineatus | reverse complement strand
CATCTTCACAGTCTGAATGCACATCTAAGTCCATATGGATCTTCATCAGCAGGAGGGAGGGGCTTCCAAGATGAGAACTCCAGCCAGCATCAGCACACCAAGACAGACCACAGGACTCAGAAAGCAGAAGGTTCAGGATCACTACCATCCCAGTAAGAGAATAGAATGTGTATCTCAACAAACACAAAAACGCACACACACACACACACACACACACACACACACACACACACACACACACACGTGAAAAGAAGAAACAGGCTCGAGTGATATCACAAAGGAATATGGCCAAACCCGTCTACCATCAGTATGATATTGAAGCAGAAGGAGGTCTTTAAAAGGGATGCTTTTATAATTTTTAAAGGGTTTAGGGGGTAGTATTGGGAGCCTTGGAATGAATCACGCGTTTTACATGTAAAATGCGATTTAACTTACGAGAAACGCCCTGAGCCCCCAGTGGAGCTAACTGGGTTATCAAAGGCCGGCCATGTCTCTCACTGTCTATGGTGTGAGGCATGTAAAAGAACCATTGCTGACTTTCGACAAGAGTAGGCTGTAAAGCCGTCAGTGTGTTTCCTCCCTGCGATGGCCTGGCGAGCTGTCCAGGGTGTACTCTGCCCTCGCCCGAAGTTGGCTGGGATGGGCGCCAGCCTCCCCGCAACCCAAGTTAGGATTAAGTGGGTACAGAAAATGATGATGATGAACTGAAACGCCCTGGAACGGATTAATTTCATAAGGTGAGGTACCACTCTGCATTAACATTAATAATAAATAATAATAAAACAAGAATGAACAATAAGTCAACTAACCCTTCCAAACATCGACTGTGGCAAAGATGTCATGTGGGCAGGCTTGAGGTGGTGCGTAACAGAGAAGGAGCAGGAGAATTTGATGCCTGTGCATGCTACGAATGCCAGCAAGGAAAGGCTCATGGTGAGCTCCCACAAGGCCAGTGCTTCTCAAATAGTGGGACGCGCCTCCCTCGATGACTCTGGGGAATGTGCTTTTTTGCCATACTGTACTAATATTAAGTGTAATTACACATCCACCATAGTAGGTGGCAGTGGCACTCTCATTGTTGCGCAATGGTATAGGGAAAAATCACCAAGCGAACGATATGAAGTGCAGTTATCAGTATTTATAGTTGCACACGGCACGCTGGGGGGGAATGAAATGTTTTGTTTTTTCACTGCATAGAAGGGGCTTCACCGAAAGTAATTGGAAGCACTGCACAAGGCGTTCTCAGAGCACAGAGGAAAACCCGCGGAAGAATACGAGGCTAATCGGCCCGAAAAAGCCATTTCAAGGAGTGCTTGTAAATCAAAATTTTGCTGGGTGGACGAGGCAGATGTTTGGTGGATCGAAGCTCGTATCATGAAAAATTCATTATAAAAGACACTCGTAAGTGAAGGTACCGCTGTGAAAAACTGTCCTTACCTGCTTTTAAACAGATATTTTCCAGCCTGCTGCAAGATCACAAAGGGGAAAAACATTCACGTCACCCTTCTTTCTGGATATCCCATGAGGTAATCTGTCCAGAAATAATGAATCCCAAAGTACACACCTTGTATGTTCTTGCTTTGGAACCAGGGATCTTTTGTTTTGAGTGTGTCAGCTGACTGTGTTTCATGCCGCACTAATAAAACCAGTGTATATACTGTATATATATATATAAAGTTTTATGTATGCCCTGCTGAAGTAGCCAAATCCTTAAAGCCCAGTTTTGACCAATCACCCTAAGAGAATTGCTTTGAAAGATCAGCTGTACATTCTCTTCTCATCAGATCTCTTCTAGTCAGCCCACTCAGCTTCTCTTACCAGGAGAGCGAAATAGAGGGGTAGTTTTCATGACCTTTGAACCAAATCAAGCTTGGGCTTGATCTACCCTGCTGTTAATGTCTCTCACATTTTCCACCAGCAGGTACAACTAGTGAGTGACCTTGATGACCCGCCCATTCATCACAGAGATCCCCAGAGATGCCTGGTTTCACTGGAAATGCGTACATTTTTCCAATAAATGTTGTGCTTTGCTGAGCTAAAAACAGGTGCCATAGGAATCCAATGATACCGTGCTTCTTTGTTTTTTCTTAAATATATTGTTCTGCCATAGGAATATATGAGAAAAAAAAAAATCAGGTTTGATGTAGGTTGAACAATTATTGCTGATACTGTATAAATCAGGGGTCGGGAACCTATGGCTTGCGAGCCAGATGTGGCTGTTTTGATGACTGTATCTGGCTCTCAGATAAATCAGGAGGCCTTTCTTAACAGAATAACGAATACATAATTTCACTGTCATTTAAATAAAAATACCATAAAAAAAAGCCATCAAATAAAACAAAAACAGATGAATAAATCACATTTAAATCTATACATATAGTTTCAATGCCACTTGTCGCTGTGGCGCCCAGCAGAGAGCCAATCCTTTCTGTAGTCCAGTGTGTGGGCGGGTCCGATACCCTGAAACTCGATACCTTGAATTTTATTGGATTATAACAACAGCCACAGACTGCATGTGTTGTTTTTGAGTGAAGAGGTAAATTTCCTCGTTTTTCCATCGGCTCATATGCACGAAGCCAAGCACAGCTGGCAAGCAAACACAAATGGACAGACATAGAAAAACTTCAACCCACAGACCAGCTGATTGCCAAAACTTGGGACACACTTCCTGTCCCATAAACACTGCAGCGTGTGAGTCCTGTCATATTGACCATGTTTAGCTCCATATGTGCATGCGAGCAGTCCTTTTCACACGGGAAAAACATCAAGACCAACTTGCGGTCATGTTTAACAGATGGAAGCCTAAACGCCTGCATGAAACTGAACTTCAGCACGTATCAACCAGACTACAAAGCCATCAGCAAAACCATGCAGCACCAGAAGTCGCATGAAAAGTAAGAAGTTCATCAGTTCAGTTCATTTTCTGTACCTGCTTTATCCTATTTAGGGTCGCATGGAGTCTGGCACCCATCTCAGCCAACTCCAAGAGAGGGCAGAGAACACCCTGGACAGCTTGCCAGGCCATCACAGGGCAGAAACACACCGACGGCTTTGCAGCCTACTCTTGTCGAAAGTCAGCAATGGTTCTTTTACATGTCTCACACCATAGACGGTGAGAGACATGGCCGGCCTTTGATAACCCAGTTAGCCGCACTGGGGGGGACAGTGACAACCTTGTGGAGAGTGGGACTCGAACCCCCAACCTTTGGATCAGTGATCCAGCGCCCTATACCACTAGACCACCACTGCCCATAATAGTAAGAAGTACTTTTCTTATTAATAAATAACTTTGTTATAACAATGCTGTTCAAAATAAATTCAGAGTCGTATTCTACTCTAAAATTGTCAGTCTTCTTTTTCCATTTAGCTGTATTCAGTATTAATATATATATATATATATATATATAATATCTTTTTATTTTTGGCTGTCTTAGTCGAAAAGGTTCCCGAGCCCTGGTATAAACTAACCATAAAGTTGAACACTTTGTATGTAGCACTCTCCTTGTAATATAAATGTAAATACCACATTAAAAATTTGACAAAGTCTTTTTCTATTAAGATGTGGGTGTAACTCTGCTGGCGGACTTAGTTGAAGGCCCTTCTGACAGGAGACTGGGCCAAACATTCCCCAGAAACGACCTACATGTTTGGGTCTCTCAGGTCTGAAGGGCAGCCTCCACTGCCATCAGAACCAACTCACCACCAGGTGGTGCATGTCCAGAAAATCCAATGTCATCACTACAGAGTCAATCATCAAACTGCGGCCTAGGGTGTCCTGATGCCAAATGCACTTATGGACACCCCTGTGTTCAAGCATGGTGTTCGTGATGGACAAACTACGATGAGCACAGAAGTCCAACAACAAAACACCATTTGAATTCAGATCAGAAAGGTTACACCTACTAATCACGTCCTCCCAGGTCACACTGTCTTTGCCCAAATGTCAAAGTCTCTCAGGATACGACCGAGTTCCCAGAGGGAGTGCCCTCTAGCAGCCCCCTAGGGACTCTAAAAAAAAAAAAAAAAAAGAAAAAAAGGTGGGTATTTTGAACTGTCGTTTGGTGCATAAGCATGAACAACGATGAGCCACTAGGCTCGGGTGTAAAAACCCAACAGACTTACCTCTATGAACAACGATCAGGACCTGTCTCCCTCCAGGTGGGTATTTCATTTGTGAAATAAATGGTTTCATCTGACAACCAGGGAGAACCTCAAGATGAGTTCACCAAGGACAAGGATGTCCAACTAGCTCACCGCCTCGCCCCATGAGCACCTCCAGAATTCCATGTGAGCCTATAATAGGATTAAACAGTTTGGCAATTGAGTCAGTCAGGAATGAGTTTGCGACGTATATCTTGTTTTCCATGATGAGCATGCTGTGTAAATGTTGGAACACATTTTAGTTGCACTGCACTGTGTGCTGCTGGAAGCCATTCTGACCCTGTGTTCCGTACTATGGGCAGGAATTTGACTGGGTTTTCGTGCAATAGATTCTGAAGTTCAAACTGGATTTCAGCTTGAGGATTAAAGCTCTAGGCCACAAAGTTTGGGGCATCTTGACATTCCCCAGGCTCACTTGAACACAAGAGCAGCCATTTAGAATCAGAACAAAAATAACAAAGTGAATTTAAGCATATCTGATCAGTCTGCGTATGGTTACTGATGCAAAGAACTACAGTAAATATCTCTTTTCCTTGTAATGTGAAATGCATGCTTTCATATGACATATTAATGATGGCTGTTTTATTATTACCACTGCAGTATGTTGCTTTTATGATCTCAATAGATAAATTCCTTTAGGCATTTTACACCTGAGCCTAGTGGCTTATCAGGCCGATGCTTATTCTCAGTTTCCATAGTGTGACGTGGCCAGGAGTTCAACTCCTCCTGGATGGGACGCGAGTCCATCGAAGGTTACCTTCCCAGTATATTTTACTGGCACCCATTTATACTGCTGGGTGAAAGGAGGCACACTTGTGGTTGAGACCTTGTCCAGGGGTCTTGGCACAAAGAGGGTCTAACTATCTGGGATTTGAACACACAACCTCCCGATGATGAGCGCAGCACCCTAACCACTACACCACTGGCCCCACATTATGAGCTCAGTAAAAGAAGAGAAATAAACAGAACAAGCCATCAAAGAGGAAACAAAAAGGATTATACAGCATAAGTATACTGCATATTAAACAATGCTGCACTCTAGTGGCCATAAGTGGACCATTCAAGCTGTACTAATGATTGCAGAAGAAAGCGTGCTGGTGTTCATACAGACCATGCAGGGCAGTACTGTATCTGTAATTGTAAAGTCCCTGTGGACTGTGTCTTGACCAGGACTGGTAGTGAGTTTTCAATCCCCCAATACCTGTGCCCTGATGTCAATAGTGCAGCTGTCAGAATCATTCAGAGGTGACAATTATGACAATTCCAGAGACTATTGGCAGTGTGCTTCGAAAGTGAATGTAGATAATGTAGATAAATTTACCGAGAAACACAACACAGGAGCAATTCGCCTACAAAGCTGTTGAAAATGAAAGCTGTTTTTTATCATTTCAATAATAAGTAAAGGTGGCACTGAGGCACAGTAGTTAGAAAGAAGGCCTGAATGCAATTGCCAGGCTGGGCATTGTGTGAAATTTGCATTTTCTTTCTGTGCTTGTGTGGGTTTCCTTCCACAATGCAAAAGCATGCACAGCAGGTTCATTGGCTGTTCCAAATCACTGTGAAATTCACAGTGAGTGTGAATGGTTGAGTGCGAGTCGGCCCTGTGATGGCTGAGCAAGCAGTGCAGGGTGTACCCTGCCCTCGCCCGGAGTTGACTGAGTTGGGTGGCAGCCTCACCGAGCCTAGTGGCTCATCAGGCCGGTGCTTATCCCCGGTTTCCGTAGTGTGAAGCTACCAGGAGTTCAACTCCTCCTGGATGGGACGCTAGCAGTACAGATGCTCCCCAACTTACAAACATTCATTTTACAAACATCCGGAGATACAAAAAGGGCTGTCCGAGGTCAAAAGTGAACGTGAGAGTGAAATGAAATTGAAGAACAAGTACAAATAGAAATGGAATAAAATCTATATAACAATAGATCATAAATGTAAGTATGAAATATGATTATACATTATCCTGAGGTACACTTAATACTCGGCTCCGGCAGAGGGGCGTGGCTGACACGTGCTTTACACCGGAGGTCCGGGAATGAACTCGTGCCAAAAACTTTAAAAGAAGAAACAAATTGAGTCCAGTATTATAATGAACTGGATAAGAGTGAGACTCTGTAAATCTGATCAGATCCACTGTGCTGTGCTTGAGAGGAACCAGGAGTTTAAACACGGAAGCCGATCAGTTCAATTGTCCAGTGTCGCCTGTGTGTGTGTGTGTGTGTGAGAGAGAGAGAGAGAATATGCTTTCAATTAGACTGAGCTCAAGAGCATCATTACATAACATGGAGAGAGAGAGATTGTACACAGTATAATCTCATATATGTCACTTATACAAGGTTTAAACAAACGTTCCCCTCTAAAGAATGCCCTGTAACAACTTACGAACAAATTCATCTAACGAACAGCGGTCTGGAACTAACTCGTTCGTAAGTTGGGGAGCGTCTGTATGTTTTTACTGGGACCCATTTACACAAACAGAGGCACAGTTGTGGTTGAGACTTTGCCCAGGGATCTTAGCACAGTGAGGGTCTCACTGGGATTTGAACACACAACCTCATGATAATGAGCGCAGCACCCTCACCACTACACCAGAGCCCCACTGATGGCCTATATTGAACATTGCTCAGTGTACTCTTTGCAGCTATGCCGCTGGATGCCTTCCAAAACACAGACAGAGGGGTGTACGTACAGTTTCAGACAGATGGTAAGCTATTTAACCGCAGGAAACTCAAGGCCTCCACCATGCTGGTTGAAGATCTGGTGAGGGAACTCCTTTTTGCTGATGACTGCACATTACTTGCCCACTCAGAAGAAGACCTTCAATTGATAATGAACAATTTCTCTTCAGCATGTAGAAGATTTGGCTTGACTATCAGCCTCAAGAAGACTGATGTGATGTATCAACCAGCTCCGCAGAAAGTCCATGTTGAGCCCACTGTCACCATCGAAGACACAAGGCTAAATGTGGTTGACAGATTCACTTATCTGGGAAGCATCCTGTCTCGATCGGTCTACCTGGATGATCAAGTGAACCATCGCATTGCCAAAGCAAGTCGAGCCTTTGGGTGCCTCAGAGGAAAGCTGTGGGATAAGAGGGGAATAAAAATCCAGACCAAACTTCAGGTATACAGAGCAGTCATCATACCCACACTCCTGTATGCCTGTGAATCACGGACCACCTACAGACACCATTCTAAAGAAACTTGATTATTTTCATCTCAGCTGCATCCGCAAAGTCTTGAGGATCCGCTGGCAGGACAAACTTTCAAATACTGGAGTTCTGTATAGGGCAGGAATGCCTGGTATAGAAGTAGGACACTTAGTCCGTATGTCTGACAACAGACTGCCAAAGTATGACTCTTCTATGGACAGCTGAAAATTGGTCAATGTAGGCATGCTGGTCAATACAAGCGATATAAAGATACACTCAAGGCTAGCCTGAAGAAGTGCCACATGGATGACAGCCATTGGGAGGAGCTAGCAGAGGATCGGAAGAGCTGGAGATCCACTCGTAACGAGGGCATCAGGCAATTTGAAGATGAGCGTATCCAGGCTGCTCAAGAAAAACGCCAACTGCGTAAAACTAGAACACACGAGGCAGTTACATCAGGACCATCCTGTGATGTGTGTGGTCGTATATGCCGGGCCAAGCTAGGACTCATCAGCCATTAGAGGGTCCACAAATCAGGACAAGGAATGAAGGCATGACAAGGCAGGCTTTGTCCTATCAACAGGCAACCAAGAAGGAAAATAAAACTTTCCAGTCTAGGCTGCAGAAAGTCCCATCCCAACACACACACACACACACACACACACACACACACACACACACACACACACACAACAAGATGGTACCACTGCCATGCTTTACTGTACGTACGGTGTTCTTAGCTTTGTTTGTGTGTATGTTTGTTTTTTAGCAGCTTAATTTTTTTTTAATAATTTTTCAATGGGCTGGAATTCAACCCAAATTACACTCCATTGTTATCCAGTCCAGATTCTGGTTTTGCAGGATTTTATTTTATTTTTTATGATTCTGTTATATGGTGGAAGATGGTGTGAAGTGGGGTATTATAATAGGCCCAGCAGGAGGTACTACTGAATTCTGTGTGTGTGTGTGTGTGTGTGTGTGTGTGTGTGTGTGTGTGTGTGTGTGTGTGTGTGTGTGTATGTGAGGCTAATCGGCTCGGAAAGGCCGTTTCCCCAGCAGAACTCGTAAATCAAATTTTTGCTGGTTAGATGGGGCAAATGTTTTGGTGGATCACAGCTCAAATCATGGAACATTCATTATAAAAGATACTTGTAAGTCAAGGACCACTGTGCAACCCTCCGGAGGCAGTGTTATGATCTGGAGTTGCTTTAGTTGAGCAGGATGGAGCACAGCAACGTTAATGTAGTACTAAAACAAAGCCGTTGACCTGGCCTCTGACATCTCGGCTTTTTCTTCCTTGTGTGTACGATTACTGAGTTTGGATACAGATAGTGAAAGAGTGCTTCAGGGAGCATGAAGAATCAGTTTCATATATGTACTGTATTTGCCACCCAGAGTCTTGACCTTAACCCAATTGTAAATGTTTGGGACGTGCTGGAGAGGACTTTATAGAGTGGATCATTCATCCGGAAAAAGTCTTAGAAAAAAACAAATGCAAATCTGGGTAGAAATAAATATTGTAAAGGTCAAAACAATGCCATGGTGAACAGCGGGTGACACCCAGGTCTCACCAGTGGGCTGACACAGTCTAATCCCAGTGAAGAGCCATTGCTGTACAAATTACTGAAAAAAAATGAGTATTACGATAATGAAAACGAGTCCGAATGTAGAGCGCATCACCACTACAAACCGGACAGAAGGCACACCGTCACGACCGAACCAGCGACAGTGGACATGTGATCATTCAAACCGCAGCAAAGGAAGAATGAGGCTTGTTCTGATGAATCACATTTTCTTTTACATAATGTGGACAATGTGTTTTTGATTTTAATCAGCTATGTGTGACCCTTCATAACAAAGTGGTTAATAAGTCGGAAATGATTCAATCCGTTGTTGAACTTTAAACGTGATTTTCCTGAGAGAGTTATACGCCTGCCGAAAGGCTCTGATCTGTTTCGGTTAGTTTCCCCAAAACTAGACAAATATGTTAGAAAATTTTGTATGATTTTAAATCTTAGGAATATCAGCTACAAAATGTTCCCAATAACTCAAAATGATTAATTTTAAACTTAATACCCACTTTGCTGGGATCGATCCTAGTGGTGGTACAGTATATCAACTTTGGAAAACAGAAGTTAGCGGTTAGCGTCAGACACTGTGCATTCAGTGTTGCACAAACATTCCAGACAGATTATTTGGGAGACACATAAAAGACACAGGAGTATGGCACAGGTCATAGAACATGCTGTTATTATTCTTACTGTTAATGTTGCTATTATTAACCAGTCGGGTTTGGGATTTGTGGAGACTGTAAGTGGTGACCGTGGCAACAGATGTAGCACATAGCTGAGGTTTGAGCATTGGCAGGGAGGCTGTTTGCCACAATCAGTCTGGCGTGTGCACAAACACACACACACACACTCACACACTCACACAGACACACAGACACAAACACACACACACACACACACACACTCTCACACACACACACACACACACACACACACACACACACACACACACACTCACACAGGTACAATCACACTTACATATAAACATACATACACACACATACACAGACACACACACACACACACACAGACACACACACACACACACACACACACACACTCACACACACACACACACTCACACAGGTACAATCACACTTACATATAAACATACATACACACACATACACAGACACACACACACACACACAGACACACACACACACACACACACACTCACACACACACACACACACACACACACACACTCACACAGGTACAATCACACTTACATATAAACATACATACACACGCGCATACACACACACACACACACACACACACACACACACACACACATGCGCACATATAAACACACACACGCACGCACACACACATTCAAACACATACAAACACACACATACACATACACATACACACACTCACACGTGTGTGTGTGTGTGTGTGTGTGTGTGTGTGTGTGTGTGTGTGTGTTTATATATGTATATGCACAGAGTGTTCTCTCTGTGTGCTTAATGACATTCTGATGAACTCATATTAACCCACACTGCCATACACAAACACACATTTTCCATTAACTGTATATATGTGTAGACAGTGGGAGGCTGCTGCCACATGGTCCACAGACCCAGACTGAAGCTCATTCTTTCCATATTCACTGCACTGCTCGTTTACTTTAACCCATATATCCTGGTTTGTCTTTTTCCATCCTTTACTCCAATTCCCTCTGTTATCCTCCAGATTTCAAATAAAATCGTACTTTTCCTTCATATGAAACCATTTCACTGACTACGTTCATCCAACTGAAACAGTATAGAAATGTGTGGTTATGGTTCATTTATTTCAATTTGCAGGTCTGTGTGTATGTGTATGTGTGTGAGAGAGAGAGAGAGACCGAGAGAGGGTGTGTGTGTGTGTGTGTGTGTGTGTGTGTGTGTGTGTGTGTGTGTGTGAGTGTGTGTGTGTGTGTGATAGAGAGGAGAGAGAGAGAGAGAGAGAGAGAGAGAGAGAGAGAGAGAGAGAGAGAGAGAGAGAGAGCGCAAGAGACCACTGGAAAGGAGAGGTTTGTAAAGATATTTAGGTGATGTCAGCATACATGTATATACACATTCTCTCTCTCCCCCCCTCTCTCGCTCTCTCTTTCTCCATCCCCTCGCTCTCGCTCTGTTTCTCCTCTCTCCCTCTATGTCTCTCCCTCTGTCCCTTGCTCTCTCCCTCCCTCTACTTCCCTTCTTCCTCTGTCTCACTCTCTCTCTCCCTCTCTCCATCTGTCTCTCTCCGTCTCTTTCCCTCCATCTCTCTTTCTCCCCCACACACACAGACACGGAGATAGCAGTAATCTTTAAATAAGATTTACAGTCTATAATAGTATTTTTTAGTTCAATGCAGCCATGAGGTGGGGGTGGGGGTGGTGGTGGTGGGGGGCACTAACCAGTGTCTCTCCCCCTTATGCCAGTCCCAAGCTCGGAGAAATGCAGAGGGTTGTGTCAGGAAGGGCATCCGATGTAAAACCAATGCCAACCTTTTATGATGCAAATCAGAAGTATGCCCCCCATACCGGATTGGTCGAAGCCCGGGATAACAACAACCGCCATCAGTGCTGTCAATCAACAGGGTGCTGATGGAAATTGGACTATGTGGTGAAGACATGAAGGTCGTTGGAGTCAGAGAAGAAGATGCAGAGGACAGGGTGAGATGGAGGCGGATGATTTGCTGTGGTGACCCCTGAAGGGACCAGCCGCGTTGTCATGCAGAAATGTTTTCTGTTTAAATCTTTTTCTCTACAGTTGATGGGATATAAATATACAGCTCTGAGTGGTACCCACACTTCCTTGAATATTTTGTTGCTAACAGAAGACGAGTGTGAATGTGTCGGAATAGGCACAAATGTTATTGTGAGCTGCAACCCGATTGTGTGTGTGTATGTGTATATGTGTGTGAGTGTGTGTGTGTGTGTGTGTGTGTGTGTGTGTGTGTGTGTGTGAGTGTGTGTGTGTGTGTGTGTGTGTGAGTGAGTGTGTGTGTGTGTGTGAGTGTGTGTGTGTGTGTGTGTGTGTGTGTGTGTGTGTGTGTGTGTGTGTGAGTGTGTGTATGTGTGAGTGTGTTTGTGTGTGTGTGTGTGTGTGTGAGTGTGTGTGTGCGAGTGTGTGTGTGTGTGTGTGTGTGTGTATGTGTGAGTGTGTGTGAGTGTGTGAGGGTGAGTGTGTGTGTGTGTGTGTGTGTGTGAGTGTGTGTATGTGTGAGTGTGTGTGAGTGTGTGAGTGTGAGTGTGTGTGTGTGTGTGTGTGTGTGTGTGTGTGTGTGTGTGTGAGTGCGTGTGTGTGTGTGTGTGTGTGTGTGAGTGTGTGTGTGTGTGCGAGTGTGTGTGTGTGTGTGTGTGTGTGTGTGTGTGTGTGTGAGTGTGTGTGAGTGTGTGTGTGTGTGTGTGTGTGTGTGTGTGTGTGTGTGTGTGTGCCAGAGGTAAGATCTTATAAATGAGTGAAAGAATGACACACACCAAAGAGAGACACATTGTGTTTTCTGAGAAGTTCAAATACAAAGAAAAAAGTAACCACCACCTGTCTCACTGTCCAGTCTCACCCTCTAGTCATATCCCAGTCTGACCCTTGTCTCACCCTCCTGTCTCACCCTCCACTTTCACCCCAGTCTGATCCCAAGGTCACACTCTCAGTTTCACACCCATGTTTTTCCCCAAAGTCATAACAGACAGTCTCATCTCCAAGTCATAACCTCCAATCTCACCCCCAAGTCTCATCCCCAGTTTCACCCTCCAGTCCAAAATATATCAGAATGCTCTTTCTCTCTCTTTGGAATCATTTGAAGGTGATATCAGCCTTTTTGTAACTGGGTTTTCTACTTTATTCCTTTTACACCCTTTCCCTTTTGCACTTCCATCTACCTCTTTCCTCAAGACCCAAATGTCATGCATGGCCAGCGTGACCCTCAGGGTCAGAGGAGGCTGACGCCCATCTCAGCTGACTCAGGCAAGGACACCTTGAACACCTCGTCAGGCCGACCATTCACACTCATACCTAGGAGAGATCTGGAATAGCCAGTTAGCTTACTGTGGGAGGAAACCAGAGGAGGCAGAGGAAACCCACACAAGCAATGGGGAGGAAACGCAAACTGCACACAGAAACATGTCCAGCCCGGGAATCAAACCCAGGACCTTGTTGCTGTTAGACAGAGGTGCTAAGCACGACACCGCCCTCAACTTTATCGTTTTTTACCATTAATCAATAGTACAACTTGTGATAGATAAACCTGAAAATTCAGACTTGAACTATTTCCTGTTTTCAACTGGTCTGAATCCCACAGTTCCCAGCACTGTTCACCTTCAGCAAGCTCCAGTACTCATTGTACACGGTCAGGAACGCGTCACGTGAGCTTGTTGATTCTGGTTATTGAACTGAGTAATCAATAGCACTGTATTATTTGTTGTGTTCTGAATGGGCTGTTTGCTGCTCCAGTTATTTCTGCATGCTGCTGAATCCCACGTCTCCCGACGTGTCTGGCTTCATTATCAGTAGATTGCTATGCTTCAGAAGTCTGTGTTGTACGAGTTTGATGTAATCGAGCAGATGTGAATTTTATGATTCGTGTGAGGTGGAGAATGCGTGGAGAATACAACAGAAAAAATTTAAGTGAAATGAAAGTAATAGATTTTAAAATATTATTTTAGTGAAAATGTAACTTGACATAAATATGAAGTGGTTCAAGGAGCAGATCGAGTATTTTAAAGGTTTCTTCAGGAAAAAAAGGCATTTTGAAGCAGTTTGCGTCACCGTTCTTCGTTTATTCATTTTGTCACAACCTCTGTGTAGAAGATGAAACTTTTTACAGGTGCTACAGACATGAGAATGGTTTTAAAACAAAAATAAAATGGCCCGATAGTCTTCAGCCGCTGTTTCTTCAGGAGATATGAGCAGTGTATGGATATGTCGCTCCTACATCGCGTGTGTTTCTGTTATTACTGCTCAGAAATACTTACACAATTCTAATGAGGGATAATTTCACACCACACACTCATCTGCTGTGAGAAGACTCTGTTCTTTTAATGTCTCGTCCCCTGCTCTCTTTCATCTGTCTCTCTGCAACCTGTCTGAGTGTCATCCTGATTAGGGACACCAACGTCCTTCAACAAACGAGAAGAAAGTCAAAACAAATCTTGACTTTCTCACTCAGTCCTCTCATAATCAAACCAAACGGCTGAGAAGATCACATTATGTCATAAGTCTGGCAAGAACCGCTCAACTGCAGACAGAGAATGCAAGTGGGAGGACAACGACAGTGGAAATGGAAAGACGGAGTAAACCACCCACCTCCACCCATTTTTTATTCCATTTAACCTCCCTCGGTGTGTTCCTGTTCCAATGAGTTGTCATACATATGTAAGTGTGTAAGTGACCCTCTCCATACACATAAAATCGATCTATCTATCTATCTATCTATCTATCTATCTATCTATCTGTCTGTCTGTCTGTCTGTCTGTCTGTCTGTCTGTCCGTCTATACACATAAAGAACTTTTGTTTTTTTCAGTAGCATATCCTATGTGTCAGATAAATGTGAGTTTTGGTAAGCATTTCAGATGTCGTTGTTTTGGTGTGTATGAAATGATATACTCTACATATTACTCATAGTAATCACATCCACAAAGCACTGTGAAGAACGTGAGGAGCATTAAAGTTTCCACAGAACAAAAAGCCACAGCGTACCTGGATCACGCATTACGAGACAGAGTTATTCAGATATTCAGACTCAGACCACAACACTCTCATACAATTACCAAAAAATGTACCTCAGAGACACCCAGAATGTCTTTTCCTGGATTAACCATCTGATCAATACTAGCACCTCATTTTCTAGAAGATGTGCTGTTATAGTTCATATTTTTGTAGTAGTAATTTGATTTAGTTCATTTTTTTGTGTAAAGCTTTTTATAATTAACACTGTCACAAAGCAGCTTTATATAATAAAGACATTAATAAAAAAAAATTTAAACATTTATCATTAATCCCTACTCATCCCTAATAAACAAGCCCGCAGTGACGGTGGAAGGAAAGACTCCGTCAGTCGACACAAGGAAGAAACCTTGAGAAGAACCGAATTCAGAACTGAAACCCATCTTCAACATGTGGGAAACCAGATAAAAATATAAACCATGCAGCAGAAACTTCACTCCACTTCAACGTGAGGTCTAGCTGGTTATTCTATAACTGCAATTGGAATCATCCTAAAGCATTTTTCAGCGAAAGAGTATTAACAGGTATTAATAAGTAAAACGATGTATGGGGCTGGATGGTGAGAAGCACTACCATCCAGGAAGAGCTGGGAGTACAACCACTGCTCCTCTGCATTGAGAGGGGCCAGTGGAGGTGGCTCGGGTATCTGAATGCCTTCTGAACACCTCCCTTGTCTGGGAATGTCCCCCTGGAAGAGCTGGAGGAAGTGGCTGGGAAGAGGAACATCTGGACCTCATCGCTTAGGTTACCGACCCCGGAAGAAGCAGAAGAAGAAGAAGAAGATGATGATGATGATGATGATGATGATGATGATGATGAGGATGATGATGAGGATGATGATGATGTATGGGGCTGACTGAGGAGGAATATATTAGAAAACAAGATGTAGTTGTTCTTTGAACTAAGTGTTGAATGCGATAACGATCAAATTCCATTTTTATCATTTTATAGATATGTGCTGAAGTGAACAGTTGATTTGCTTTATCTTTCAAAACATTAATGATTTAAAATCAACATCAGCCTCCACTATTGTCAGATTGATTGAGGAATCAGATCATAAAAGTATTAGCCTTTTGGCCTTTTCCAGACAACCTTATGCAAGTCATATGAAAACAGTTTTATTTAACAACACTATGGAGTTATTTTTCGTTGACTTCTTATATGCTTATTATTCTCATATATATTGACATGTTTTATTGTCCAGTATTGTCCAGTTAAAATTTGCTTAATAAGTATAGGAGTTATATCTTCTTAATTTCTACACATTTTGAATTCTTTCTGGTGCAAAAGTGATCCAAGTTAAAAAATGTAGGAAAACATCAAAATATGAGCAATGTAAATACTCACATTAAAACACATCTCTTGTGGTGAGATTCAATGATATTGTTGTTCCTAATTTTTGATGAACCCTGGTTTTATTACAGCCTTTGAAATTGAAGATCCCTCCTGAAAACACCCCAAAAGATCCACTACTGTACTCGGTGCCTCCACTGTTGGACAACACATGGACTTTCTTGAACGTTCTACTGGAGTGATTGTGAGAAAGTGTGAAGATTTTGTAAAATTTACAAGCGAAAGAAGGAATTAATCCGGTATTTAATTAACTGTGAAAAAGGATTGACTGCTGTTAAGAAACACTCAGTATATTTACATATACAGTTAGAGTGGTGGTAAACTTAGCATGGTGGTACAGTTAGCGTGGTGGTACATTTAGAGTGGTATCACAGTTAACTAGGTAATAAGACACTCTCTAGCATCAATTAATTCATGCGCCAGCTATGGGGAAATAGTGAAGAGGAGACTACCCTTTATGACAGATAAGAGTCCAGTACTCCAATTGCAGTGGGCAGATGATGGTCAACGATTACCCCAATGGACTAGTAGTCAAGGCATTGAGCATGTCATCTCAAGGGCTAAAGAGGGAACCATCCGCAATGACCAACATGCTTGGACCAACGTTGACAAGGTCAGCCGTCTGGTCCTACTACTTTGACCGCTGCACTCAGCTACCACAGTGATATGTGTCTCTCTGAGTCCACCCTGTGGCGCACCTGACTGCAGGACATGAGTACGGAAGAAGGCAGCCTGCTCACTAGCATGCCAAGGTTAGCACCCTTTGGTGTGTGAAACACCTTACCCGCTAAAGACACTGGCAAAATAAATGAAACTAGGAGGGGTGCAGACAGACGGCATGAAAAGGTAAATGATGAGTAATGGGTAAAGCCGTAAGGATTCCAGGGCTCTGATTCGTCCAAATGTACTCGATACACCCTTGGATCTCTCAAACTAGCCTGCTGGAATGTGAGAACCATGAATGATGCCAACCAGAGAAAAACAGGCACCAGAATGCTGCTCAGCTCTAATAGCCAGAGAACTTTCTAGACTCAAGGTTGACATAGCTGGTCTCAGTGAGTGCCGAATCCCACATCAGGAAGAATTTTAAGATGGAGATTATATCTTCGTATACTCAGGCTGCCCTATGGGAGAGCCAAAACTTGAAGGTAGGTGCTGCGCTTGCCATCAAGAAATAGATGCGCACAGCAGTCTTCAGCTGGAAAGGCATCAATTCCAGAGTGATGATTGCTACACCTCTGCCTGAAGAAGAACTGCTTTGTCACAGTCATATCCATATATGCCCCAACGTTCATGCGCCCTGAGGAAGAGAAAACCCTGTTCTACAACCACCTATAGATGTCCTTGCTGATGTACCAAAGAAGGACAGAATCTTCTTACTAGGTGACTTTAATGCTTGCACTGGTCAAGATGCTGCAACATGGCCAGATGTAATGGGTCCACATGGCTTAGGCACATGCAACTCCCAGGGTCTCATGTTACTGGATCTTTGTTTTTGGTATGGTCTGGTTATAGCCAGCACATTGTTTGCACACCCTGCCATACACAAATATACGTGGTACCACCACCCACATTCAAAATCATGGCGCCTCTTCGATTACATCATAGTAAAGAAGCGTCATCAAAGTGATTTACATGACTGCCGGGTTGGCAGGAGTGCTGACTACTAGACGGACCACAAACTGGTATGTGCCAGGATGAAGTTGAGGATCCATCCTGCGAAACTGCACCCCACCCATCTCAATTTTGCCCTCCTACAACAGACCTCAATACAAGAAAAGGTGGCATCATCTCTTGAGGCAACTTTACCAGACTAGCCCACTGGGGACTACAATGAACAGTGGGAGTTAAAGACCAAGGTGCACAATACGGCTGAGTCAGTCTTAGGCATACAGAAACACCGGCAGAAAAATTGGTTTGATGAGAATAACATCTCTATCACCAACCTCTTAGAAAGGAAGAAAGCTGGCTTCAATGCAGTCCTCATTTCAGAAACACCTGAAAATAGGGCACGCTATCGGGAAGCCAGAGGCCAATCTGACAACATCTGACAAGCCAACAGGAACTTACTAAGATGCAGAACCAACGGTGGATGGATAAAGCCAGGGAAATAGAAGACTACTCAGAATGGCATGACTCTTGAAGTTTCTGCAAGGCTGTAAAGTTCATACAACAAAGGAAGTCTACAGGCCTACACCCAGTAAACTCTGCTACAGGGTCAAGAAAAGGATGACATGCTGATGCACTAGGAGAAACATTTTAAAACCCTGAACCATCACATGGAGATAGATGAGTCAGTGATCGATGTAGTTCCCTTCAGACCAGTCATACCTCGATAGGCTGCAGAACCAGCGCTCCAGGAAGTGGACGAGGCAGTGAAGCAGATGTACAGTGGGAAATCCCGAGGACAGGATGGCATTCCAGCAGAAATACTAAAAGCAGGTGGTCCAGCCTTGCAAAAAAGTCTTCACCAACTCATCCTAACTGTATGGAAGGAAGATTCCATCATTCAGGATTTCAAAGATGGTACCATAATAGTCCTCTTCAAGAAGAAGTGCCGTTTCACCTGTGGAAACTGCATAGGCATCACACTGCTGTCACTGACTGGGAAAGTGCTAACAAAGATTATCCTAAATAGGCTAAAACCCTTGGCAGAAGATCTTCACCCAGAGTCTCGATGTGGATTCTGCCCTGCACGCTCAACAACAGACATGATGCTTGTGCTGAGACAGGAGAAATGCAGAGAACGGAGCCAAGAATTACACATTATATTCATTGATCTTGTAAAGGCTTTTGACTCTGTAGACCAAGGCCTGGCTTGGAAAGTACTGGAGAGAATGGGTGTTCCAGCCAAGGTGATCAACCTCATCTGTGGCTTCCATGATGACAAGCAAGCCAAGGTCTCCATAAATGGGGACACAACTGGACAACTTTCTATCACTACTGGCTTCCGCCATGGCTGTGTTCTTGCACCCACACTATTTGTCTTGGTTTTCAGCTGTGTGATTGGCATGGCTATGCACAGTTTACAGGGTTGTGGCATAGGTTTATGATACAGACTGGATGGTGGCCTGTACAATCTGCGTAGGTTGAAGTCAAACAAGGCCTTACTAGACATCATTCTGGTCCTACTGTATGCAGATGATGCTGGCTTTGTCGGCACAATGAAGGATGAGATCCAGAAAATTGCTGATGCCCTTGATGCTGCCTGCACCAGCTGGGGACTATTAATCAGCAAAGAAAAGACAGAGGTACTGCATCAGCCAAAACCAACAAGCGACATAGGCAACATTGTACTAGAAGGGACCCCTTTAAAGTCAACAGACAAATTTGTCTACCTTGGAGGATTGGTCAAAGAGGATAAAAACCTGGGTGGTGAAATTCAGAGAAGGATTGCCCTGGCCACTGGAACATTTAGCACATTTAGAGCGATGGTAGAGTTAATATAGTGGTAAATTGAGAGAGGTTATCCAGTTTGCATGGTGGTACAAGTTAGCATGGTGGTACTGTACTATAAGTGTGGTGGTACATTTAGTGTGGTAATGTCATTAGTGCTGTGATACACTTTGAGTTTTGGAACAGTTAGTGTGGTGGTACAGTTTGAGTGGTGTTACAGTTATTCTGGGATGCTGGTGATCCTGATCCCTCAGCTTTCTGAATCCTGTGGTCTGTGCTGGTGTGCTAGCTGGAGTTCTCATCTTGGAATCCTAGCCTTCCTGCTGATGAAGACCTATATGGACCCAGATGTGCACTAACAGACTGTGAATATTACTTTTCACTTCTTGTGATATTAAGCCCCCCCCCCCCCCCCCCCCTTCCCCCACAACTATTTAGGACTGACGGTTGTTGTTTAACCTAATGGGCTACATTTTTGGACTGTAATGAATTTCATCTATGTGTTTGTTTTTTTTTTGATGGTTTCTCCATAATAAGGATGGGTTTCCCTTTTGGACCTGGTTGCTCTCAATGTCTCTTCCTTTCATCGACTGATGGAGTTTTTCCTTGCCACCGTCACCGCAGGCTTGCTTATTAGGGATGTGTAGGGAGTGTAGAAAATGTTTCAATTCTTTTATACTGTACTTTGTAAACTCCTACTTTTATTGTGTAAAGCTGCTTTGAGACTATGTCAACTGTAAAAAAACGCTATGCAAATAAAACTGAATTGAAAAACTCCATCGTTCCTCCTGAATCCAGGGTGTTGGGGAAAAAGGACAACAACTTCTTTATGTTTATTATTGTTTAAGGTAATCAATATTTTATCAATATGTCTCATCCAGTTTGCATTCTTATAGGAGCAAAGGATGATGTTCAAGGTAATAAATATATGTATGAGACGCAGGTGAGACTCAAGAGTCTCAAAGAGGGGAATGAGTGTTGGGAAAAGAGGACAACACCTTGTTTATGTTTATAATGGTTAAAGGGAATCATTATTTTATCAATGTTCTTCTTAATGAACTAATACTGTAGTTATGTAGAAGAAAAGTATAAGACATTAATTATTGTTTAAAAAAATATTGCAAGTATCGATTAGCACTCATAATCTGCATACTAATCACGCCTAGGTTTGAATTAGCGCAGTGATAGAAATGACCACACAAAGCCTCAAAGTAGAAAAAGAAGAAATGTTTATTATTAAACAAATTAGAGAGTTGTAGATCAGTCAGCCCTTTCCAGGGGAATAACCATAGCTTCAGGAGGATAATAAGTTGTGGGTACCACTGGGAAGGTGCGGGAATAGTTGGTGGGTGAATCGGGCCAATTCATGGGGTCATAAACATTGGAAGGCAGAGCAAAGGGTACTGGAGAAGAATAGTCAGGTGAAGGCAAGGGATGAAAAGGGGAATTTGGAGGAGAAGACATAGTAGAGGAAATTCCAATAGAAATAAGATCATCGGTCTGGGTAAACTGGTCACACGTCTCGGGTTGAGACTGACTGGCCTGCTCTTGGGTAACAGAAGGCCGAGACTGGAATTGGGTGGCAGCTAAGAATCTCAGAAAATCTAGGAGGTCAGCAGACAAGATGGATGGGTGAGGTGATTGACGACTCTCCATGGCATTCTTTCTCCTCCTAAAAAGGCACGACAAGCTGACTGAGATACAACAGAAAAATAATAAGAATATGAGTGCATGTCTTGTGATTAAATAATCAACTAAAATCCTATGCAGGGCAGAACAAAACATACTGGAACGCTTGAAAAGGCTTGAGACCCAAGATATGCACTACGCCGTGGTGGTGGTCGGCACAACTAAGGACTATCAGATCAGCAGGACACACGTGTAGACGACCAGAATGCAAAGAACACATAACAGTATGGAAAACTACAGCATGTACTAGTATGTCCTAAAAACAGAGAAGAAAGCCAGATACTCACACATAGTAACGAGTGGGAAGAGGGAGGAAAAGTTTTGGAAAAACCAACAGTACGAGCAGTGAACTGCATGAATGAATGCAGGCAAATACTGCACGTTCAACCAGGAAGCTGGTGTTTAGAAAGCAAACGCCACTTTTATTTGTAAGAACATATTAGGTTGAAAAGTAAACTGGAAATAATATAAGGGGAAATGATGCCACAGAAAGTGGCATGACATGGAATTAGAGCAGGGAAAAGAGTACGTATTATGAACAGACAGTATTGGGAAATAGGAACAAATGGATATGCAATGAGAAAGCTGACTCAGCACAATCAGGATTATAAGTGGAGGGTAGATCTGGGGAGATTTCTCAGATTGTAGGCTGTTGACTGACTCATGATGGATGTGGTGACGGAGGACATGAAAGTAGTTGGTGTAAGGGAAGAAAATGCAGCGGATAGGGTGAGATGGAGGCAGATGATTCGCTGTGGCGACCCCTGAAGGGAACGGCCGAAAGGAAAAGAAGAAGAAGAAGAAGAAGAAGAAGAAGAGGCTGTTGGCTGACTGCTTTTCCTGGCACACCTGATGATTTGGTGGTGTTGATGGAACAATAAAGAGGATCGATTCCATTTCTCATCTGATTGTATTAAGTTTATTCATTTCTATTTAATGAGTGTATAATATTATTAACGTTAACTGAGCAAAGCAACTGACTTCTGAAAGATTGGGACCTAGCTTTCCACCGGCAAATGTCCCACTGGGGCTCGAGGGCCTGAGTTTTTTCCAACAAGGGTTCGACTATCAGTCATATCCTCTTCAGTACTCCTGCATGGACTATCCCAAGGAGTGTGATTCCACGATGATCAGAACACACCCTTCAGTCCCCTTTTATAAAAGGCAACTACCCTACCCCCTGGTTTGCCAAACCAGAGGTACAGCCCCTGATGACCACGCAATGTTGCAGAGACATGTCATAAGACAGTCTTACAACATCCAAAGATATCCATTATGGATTTCATCCACCACTGGAACTTTTTGACTATCTCTATTAGCCCAGCACCAAATTCCCTGGATCCACAGAGGGTGTGTTCATGGGAGTGAGGAGGTTCTTGAAACATTACTTCCACCTCCCAACAACATCCCCATTTGAGGTGAGCACTTCCACTTTAAACAGCGTTTCTGGAAAACTGCTCTCCCCTACTGAGGCATCAATCGTAATGGTTCAGAGCCGTTTTGAAGCCAACTGATAGGCTCTTTTCAGGTCCTCACAAAACTCTTCCCACATCTGTAATTTTGCACCAACAACAGCCCAGGCTGGCTGCAGCACATTTGGCCTGCCCGTATATGTCTACTGCCTTGGGAGTCCCACAGGACAAAAAAAACAGACAGGACTTCCTCTTCAGCTGGATGCCCCCATCAGACACACACACACACACACACACACACACACACACATATATATATATATATATATATATATATATATATATATGCTGCATAATGTTTATATTTTATGATCAATAAATATCACAGTAAAAAAATGTAAGTTTTTCTTAATCATTACTACATTTTACGACATTAATACTGTATTAATGAGTACGACTGTATATAGAATGTATTTAAGAAGCATATTTTAGCGCATGTAATAGATACATACTAGTTCATAGTACTTTACTTCTGGTTGATCATTCGCGCATGTAATATGATACATGGGGTTTTACTTCCGTGTACAAAACTCATGGATTATCTTCATTTGCGGGAGGGGCCGGAACCGAACCCCTGCGAAAACTGAGGGCCTACTGTATATTATGCTGGGTCATATTAAATTTCATGTTTGAGTTTTGCTCTGTTTCATTTGGTGTTTTATGTGTATGATGTGGAGCCGGTGGTGTAGTGGTTAAGGTGCTGGGCTCATGATCAGGAGGTTGTGTGTTTGAATCCCAGTTAGACCCCTACTGTTCTAAGACCCCTGGGCAAGGTCTTAACCACAAATGTGCCTGTGTTCACCCAGCACTATGAATGGGTACCAGTAAAAATATACTGGGAAGGGAACCTATGATGGACTAGCGTCCCATTCAGGAGGAGTTGTACTCCTAGTCACTTCACGCTACGGAAACTGGAGCTCAGCACCGGCCTGATGATCCACTAGGCTCGGGTGTAAAACGCCCAACAGACTTGACCTTTTTTTTATGCGTGTGTGTGCTGAAAATAAAAAGAAAGTTGAAAGAAGTGTAGGATGGTTGTATAGTGATCACTATGTCCGCTTTACAGCAAGAAGGTCCTGGGTGTGTGTCCTGGGCTCAGTGTGGACGTCCCCCTGAGATTATACAGTAAGGGTTTTCTCCAGGTGCAGTGGTGGTCTAGTGGTATAGGGTGCTGGATCACTGATCCAAAGGTTGGGGGTTCGAGTCCCACTCTCCACAAGGTTGTCACTGTCCCCCCCCAGTGCAGCTAACTGGGTTATCAAAGGCGGGCCATGTCTCTCACTGTCTATGGTGAGAGGTTGATGTAAAAGAACCATTGCTGACTTTTGTAAAGAGGAGCTGCAAAGTCGTCAGCGTGTTTCTGTCCCTTGCTAAAAAAGGGTTGTGACAGGAAGGGCATCCGACGTAAAAACCTCTGCCAAATCAAACGTGCGAATCAGATGATTCGCTGTGGCGACTCCCGAGTAAAAGGGAAAAAGCCGAAAGGAAGACAGACTCTGGTTTTCCAAAAACATGCACATTATGCTAATTGGCTGTTCTAAATCATCCCTAGGTGTGATGCTTTGTGTGAAGTGTTGGCCTTGTGATGAACTGGTGAGCTGTTCAGGGTGTACTCTGCCTTCACACAGAGTTGACTAAGAAAGGCACCAGCCTACCCGTGACTCTAGTGGGATTAAACAAATAATGACAAAAAAAAAAGAAGATTGTTATAGTGTTAAATGTGTATCATGGCTCGGGTGTTGGGCTCTACATGTTCCGGGTTAGGGACAGGACACTCCCAGGACAAGCAGGACCGAGAGTTTTCCACCTTCGAATCGCACCAAGTTCTCTCTGCACTTTATTCAGGCCTGGATAGGTACGTAGGACAGCGTCGTGACGTCAGCGCACACTCAGACGTTGAAGGGTTTACACAGTGGGCGTGGCCTCTCCGTCTCCTTCTCCTGTACACGTGGGTGGCCCCGTGTGGCGTGGAGACCGAAACACGACACTCTGTGTGTGTGTGTGTGTGTGTGTGAGAGAGAGAGAGAGACTTCTGGGGGGTGAGTGGAAAAAAAGAAGAGGGGTGTTAAAAAAAGAAAGCGAGCACATTTACAGAAGACACCTCAGAATTGAAAGAGAGGGAAAGAACAGATTGTATTTAAATATAAATATAGTCAACAGTCAAAAGTGCAGCTTCGGGACAATGAATGAGTGACTTAGTAAGTCGAGCTCAGGAGGACATTGAGTCAGAGACACACAGCAGGAGAAAGGCGCTTCTGGTTCCTTCTGCGCGAATTCCGGAGCAGCAGTACTGGTGCAGGTACTGGTACCGTTCTGGAGGAAGCCAGGAGGAATCCCGAGCCCTGAGGAGGAGGAGGAGGAGGAGTGGAAGAGAGGAAGACAGGAAGACAGGGAGGGGAGGTGCAGTGAAAGTAGTTAATAGGGCGAGGGGAAAAAGTTCGTGAGGAGTTTGTTCTCAGACTGGTCGAGTAAGTCCCGGTCGAGAAGAGCATGAAGACCCCGGGAGAGTCCGGTAAGTTCAGCACTCGCACGCAAACCGCACGCGCTCGACACTTCTTCTTTGAAACACAACTTCACTTGAATGTTATTGTCAGGACGCTGAACGAGCACGCGAGCACGCGAGCACACCCACCGCAACACACCGGAGTCCGCACTACCGCCGTGTAACCGGGCTCGCCAACCGACACACTAACTAACCAACTAACCAACTAACTAACACAACACTCGACTGTGTGTTGACTAAAGTCCCCTGGGATGGAATGTCTGAGAATCAAGACAACATTTCCCGCTTGATCATCATCATCATCATCATCATGGTGTCAGGACTCGACACTTCATGCTAACACTGCTAACTAGCACAAGTTTGTTCTCGGAGTAAGTTACTGTTGTTGTTGTTGTTGAGGTGTTTATCAGGTATGATTGTGTCGGTGGTCCCGTGTGGAATTTGTAGAGTAATGTTGAGTAAAAGTTGAGAGATTATCAGGTAAACGAGCCTTCAGGGTGAAGCGGAAGAAATGTTTTTTTTTTTTTTTTTTTGAAATAAATCGTCCTGAGGTGAAATGATCGTCGAATCGAAGCGATTGCGTGTTTGTGCTGCTGTTTGTGTCTCTGAGGGAACAGCACAGGTTTGTGAAGAGCAAGCTCGGTGTTGTGGACTGAAAGTCAGGGATGTGTGCGGGACCAGGCTCGGCCTCAGCCACCACCACAGCCTCCATTTTCCGATTTTTCTTCCATGTGAAAGTTTTCACTCACCCCCCCACTCTTTGTCCATCACTCCTCATCTACTTCTCTACACTTCTTACATTCACTCCTCTAAGGAGCCCATGAATTTAACTTGGATTTCAAAAGAAAAACGGGCAGTTTGATTGGGGTTTTTAATCTGTAATACACGCTCATATACAGTCGTTTAAGATTTTCTACAATAAGACAAATGTCATTCTTACTGAAATGGATTTTTTTTTTTTAATATTGACTAAATTGCAGTAAATTAGCTGGAGTAGTGAGCACAGTCCTGTTGGTCTGTTCCAATTACTGGGAGTTCAGGTCATGTTCTGGCTAGTTATCTGCCCCTCCCCCAAAAGTAGACAATATGATGTCATCCGATTCATTTACATCATGATTTTCTTTATTCATCCTGATAATTGGCAAGTCAAATGATAAACAGTGGAGCCTTGACTTATTAAATTAATCTGTTCTAAGTGCAAGCTCATAAGTCAAAATGTTTGTTAGATAAAACAAAAACTCCCATCAGAAAGAATAGAAAACCAATTAATCCAACCCCGTCCAAAACTCGTATAGCCTGAAACAAACTCATATATTTGACCAAATATATGAAAGATAAAACAATAAATATTTAATAATAATAATACATGTACATTAACATGAATAATAATTAATAATAACTAATAATAAAACGAGAATAAACAATAAGTCAACTAACCCTTCTGACATTCCAAAGATGTGACGGGGCAGACATGAGGTGGTGCATAACAGAGGAGGAGGACAACTTTGTGCTTGTGCACACTACGAATGCCAGCAAGGAAAGGATCATGGAGAGCTCCCACAAGGACAGTGCTTCTTAAATAGTGAGGCATGCCCCCATTGGGGGCGTGGTGTGACGTCTGGGGGGGGGTGCATATGACCCTGGGGAACAAGTTTTTTCCATACTATATCAGACTTAAGTGTAATTGCACACCCTCTACAGTAGGAGGCAATGGCGCTCCCACTGTGTTCCTATGGTGTAGGGGGGGAAAGCACTGAGCAAATTATATGAAGTGCAGTAAACACTATTTAAAGTTGGGGGCTTTGGGGGGGGGTTAGGTTAGTTTGGGGGGGGGGGGGGGGGGGGGGGGTTAGTTGCCTTCCTGTAGGGGGCATCACAGAAAATAATTGAGAAGCACTGCACAAGTGGCGATGAGCTTGCTGGACAGGGCCGTGTGGCGGTCGAGGTATCTGAGCCCAAGTCTTTCACTCCCTTGTGCTCCCTGTCTTGCTCTAGTCGAGCGAGACATGGATGATCACGGTTGAGCTTGGACGACAACTGGACTCCTTCGTTGAGACTTCCCTTCGCCGCATCTTCGGATACCGCTAGCGGGACTTTGTTACCAACCGGAGGGTGCTCGAGGATGTGGGGATGGTAAGAGTAACCTGCTTAATCCGTGACTGTCAGTTGTGCTACTACGGGCACTTGGCGCGTTTCCCGCCTTCGGACCCAGCACATCGGATCCTGTCCGTTCAGGATCCTAGGGGTTGGAGCCGATCGCGGGGACGGCCATGCGCGTCGTGGTTGTCGCAGCTGAGGGCTGCTCTGCTGGGGGATATGGGCCCTGCGCAGGCCTGGTTGATCACCAGGAGACAGCCGGATGAGTGGAGGCGGCTGGAGGACGCAGCGAAGTGCCGTCCTGGCGCATGCCCTCATACCTGACCTGACCTGAATGCACAAGGCGTTCTCGGAGCCCGGAGGAATACATGTCTAAGAATATGAGGCTAATCGACCCGGAAAATCCATTTCCCCAGCAGAGCTCGTAACTCAAAATTTTCTGGTTGGATGAGGTGGATTTTTGGTGGGATCAAAGCTTGTATCATGGAAAATTCGTTATAAAAGACACTCGTAAGTCAAGGTACCGCTGTATTAGGTAACATGGAGTATAATGATTACTTGAACTAATCCCCTGTGAAGAGGATAAAATTCGGTGTCGGTTATAGATTTGTATTTCCTTCACACCCAGATGTTTGTCTCACGCAGGCCTATGAAAACGTTCTTCACAACATGGCGTCCGAGCAGTCAGAAAGACGCCAGAGTCGAAACATGACCAAAGTTTTGGCTAGACTGATTAAAAACATTTTTCTAAGCATTAGACGATCAAGTGCTCTTAAATCACAAGTTTATCACTTCTCCACTTGGAAAAGGAGAAGGACACGGCCAATCCTTTTTGAAAAATCAGATTGTTTTCTAAAAAAAAAAATAAATCCTCAGAATTGTGTCTAAATAGAGACATTATTATAATATGCTTAGTGATTGGCTGTTGTGGTTGATGGGAGGTAGTGTTTGGCTGTTGTGGATGGTAAAAGGCAGTGTTTGGCCTTAGTTGGACGGTGGGGAGCAGTGGTTGACCACTTTGGACGGGGAGGTGCCAGATGTAGAACACTGAAGGTAAGGCGAGTGTGTGTTGTTTGTGGGTGTACGTGAGTATCTGAAAATGAACCCCATTACATGTAGCAGTAATACCATCCCTGACTAATACACACGCCAAGACAGTATAATAAACACTGATGTATGTAGGCTAGTAAATGTAACATTTCATTATAAGCTCTGTATAAACTGAAGGATTTCGGAAGCGGTGGTTCTCTTGGAACACTGCGGTGGTCAGCTGTGGTGTGTCACCAACTCCGGCTTCACCTCATCATTTTATCTCCTTCAGATACGTTGATATAATAACCTTTTAATCATCACCAACACTGCACAGTTATCATCATACAACTAGGACTTTAATTTCATTATTGTTAGATAGTAATTTCCACCATCAGACCAGCACCACCGTACACATGGGACAGTGTAACTCGGGTTTGACTGATTCAGATTCACATAACAATTCATAATAGTTCAGTTCCGCACTGACCTCAGTCCATATTATGATCTATTTAACACAGTACAGTACAACAGGTAACTTTATCGTGCAGAGATAGTACTAGGTATCGTCACCGAAAAAAATGAAAATATAAATGGATGGGTTTAGGTTTTATTTGTTGAGTTAACCATTACAAACCAGCAGTCCAAATTTCATGCAATTATCTTGAACGGTTGCCAAGATTGAGCCTGTTCCGTTACCCCGGCTTCAGGCTCCTGGCTTGGACATCATTTGGAACACTTTTGGGGAGACTGGAACTAGAATTATTACTTTCTACAAACACTTCATGCCATTTCTCAGTCATGTCTACAATGTAGTTGTACATGGTGGAGTTTCAGGCCTCTCAGGGAATAGGTTTTGTAGTAAAAGCCATTTCAAAATGCTTTTTTTTCCCCCCAAATTATAGTCACACCAAATTGGCAAAGGTGGCATTTTTAGATGCCCCTATTTTCAAAATTAGACATCTGGAAAGCCCCACTATGAACTGGTAATAGTCTGATCGTAGAAATATATATATTATTCACCCAGGTATGGCATAATTAGATAAGAAATTATGGTATCCTGCTCAGATGCATCCATCATGGTGGTGACCATCTTGGAGTATGATGGTCAATACCACTTTTTTTTTTTTTTTTTTTTTTTTGAGGAGGGACTCGCAGTTGAATTGCCTGTTGTGTTGTGCTTGTTTATTCTTGAGCTTCAATTCAAATTTCATTTTAAACTAAAAAATAAAATCGAAATATTGGTGCCTAGTTTGTGGGGGTTATATTCTACAGATTTTTAAAGAACCAAAAATCTTCTTGTGGCGATTTATAAACATTAAGTTTGCAAAAAAAAAAAAAAAATGGTGAAATATGCCCATCACAAACTGGGTGTATGTATGGAAAGCTAGAGATTCACTGCTGAATATGGTAATGATTTAGACCAACTCTGTCAGATCCTTGAGACGTGCAACCTGATTTCGTGGACAATACTTTGCAACCGGGTTGGAATGCACTTGAGATCTCATAAAAACAAAGGCGCTCTAATCAAGGTCGGTGAAAAATCAACACCATCAGTCTAAAACTGAAATGTTCTTGTTTTGTGAACACGGCTGAATTTGGTACCGCTGGAACAGAAATGAAATGAACTTTTAACACAAATTTATTCAACATTATTTGATTGCAAGGGCTGCATTTGCTGGTTGAAGTTTGACTATTTTCAAAGTCAGGCTTAGCTGTGTCACAATTCCTGAATGGATCATGTGTCACTGCCGGTACCTAGTAGTATGAAGTGTGATTTACCTGAGGTGTTCTGTTTTGTGTAAACACTTCATTCCAACATTCAGGAACACACCACTTCATACGCACATCATACAATATGGATAAAAATTATTCATACTCCCACATGTGTACACACACTCACTAGTGTTGTGTGCCACAGGCTCCGGGGCCTTTACTCACACCCTGTCGGTTTCTTGCTTCCTCTGCCTGGGTAACTCATTGTAGCTACACAATTGGCACACCTGGAAACTGGCAAACGACTAGAATGAAAGGATCGGTGGGGTCAGTGAGACAGTGTATCAGAACCATAGGTAAGGTGGGTGTAACTCGGGGTGAGGCTTCTCCAAATAGGAATTCCACCATGAAGGATTTTATATTTGTAAATTACAAGTTAATTGGTTGAAAGCAGTTTTTGATGTGGTGTGATGTTGTTTTTGAAGTACAGTAGTGTAAATGAGAAGTACATGTTTCAATAGGTGTGAGTTTACTCCAAACAGTATTTGTGTTAAGTGGTGTTTGTTAGTGTGCGAGGAATGTGGGGTATAGTAGTGTGTGTGGAGGGTGGTGTGTGTGCATATTGGGTGTTGTGGAAGGTTGTGCCGTGACGTGGAGTGTGTGTGTGTGTGTGTGTGTGTGTGTGTGTGTGTGTGTGTGTGTGTGGAGTTGAGGGTAATGTGAACTGTGGGGTGGAATGTAGTCTCGGGGTGGAGGATGGTGTAAACTATTCTGTGTGTTGGATGTAGTGGAGGGTTGTTCTGTTGTGTGTGTGTGTGTGTGTGGAGGATATTTTGTGGTGTGTGTGTGTGTGTGTGTATTTGGAGGGTATTATGTGGGGTAGAGTAGTTGTGTAGGGTAGTGCTGTGTATGGATGGTATTGTGTGGGATAGAGTGTAGTGGAGGGTGTTGTGTGGAATATAGAGCTGTGTGTGGAGGGTATTGTGGGGTGGGATGTAGTGGAGGGTTTTGCGTGTGTGGAGGGAACTGTGTGAAGTTGAGTTTGGGCTGTGTGGTGTGTGGGGAGGGTTTTGGGTGGGGTGCTTGTCTGTGTGTGTGTGTGTGTGGAGGATATTGTGGGGTGCAGTGTAGTGGTGTGTGTTGGGTGTAGTGGAGGGTTGTAGTTTGTGTGGAGGGTACTGTGAGGTGTAGAGGTGTGGGTTGTGTGTGTAGGGTATTGTGTAGGGTGGAGTGTAGCGATGTGTTTGGAGGGTATTGTGGGGGGTGTGTGGATGGTGTTGTGGGATGGAGTGTAATGGTCCTTGTTGGGTGTTGTGATGGAGTATGTGTAGAACAGGCTATCGAGGCGAGATGATGGTTTTTGAGTTTAATTGGTAGTGTTTCCATTTCAAGTTTATTGAATTCTGAACTGTGGTTTTATTCCATGACCTGCAGAGCTGAGAATTTTAAACCCTTAAATTGATTCAGTACATTATAAATGTGTGACTTGATGCAAACATTTTATGTTTTAGAGATTTTATTTATTTTATCAACGCTCATATTTTCATACATTTGTGTTGAGTGTGCTTCTGTTGGAAGGGCTGAACTTTTTGACTGGTTGACCATTTTTAAAAATTTAGTTGTACAGACGCTCCTCGACTTAGGTTTTTAATTGGTTCCGGACGGCCAAACGTAAGTTGAAAGTGAACAGAAGTTGTTACAGTGACGTATGACGCTCATATACATATACTATACATCCATAAATACCATTACCGTATCTCATAAAACACCCCTAAATCAATTATTATAAACATAACATTGTAAAATAATATCAACATTAATTTCAAATATATTATATTCAAGCAAAATAATTTCAAATTGATAAATTTTGATCAAATTCACTCATCAAATACAGTAGCAAATATAACCTTTAGCATTCTCTTCTTCTTCTGCTTGTAAATGGTTCCGATGGTCGACGGATGGTCACATGACATGAAGCTGCGCCGACTCACTTTACATGAAGCTTAAAACAGCCAATCAGCGCTTACAATATGTGAGGCGCTCAATACTGAAAGTAGTGCACTTGCTGAAAGTAGTTTACTTGCTTGAAACAAAGCGCGGGTTATACGGACTGCCGGTCTTTAAAGTGCGCACGGGCGCCGTTGAACTCGTTTAGTACTCAGCCTGCACTGATGTGAATCAATAGAGCAGAGAGTTCTCTTTCTTGGGTTTTCATTCATTTTACAACTCTTTGCTTAACTGAGTATGCATGGTAGATTGTGCCGATCTGAGCAGATAGTTACTTCATCTCTCTCTGTGTGAGTGTGTGTATGTATATATCTGTGTGTGTGTATGTGTGTGTGTTTTATTTATTTATATATATTTATATATATATATATATATATATATATATATATATATATATAATTATGTGTGTGTGTGTGTGTGTATGTATATATATATATATATATATAATATATAAAAACTGAACTGTGATGAAGGAGGGGCATGTTTGTAAACAATGGACAAAGCGTCATTACGTCAGTGTACTACGTAGGTACGTCTAAACTCAAAATTTGACTTTTTTTTTTTTTTTTTTTTGGAAAAAAAAAAATGTAAAAGCAAAAAAACGTAAGTCGGGGAGCATCTGTACTCACAATTGGTTCAATGACAATTATCTATCTCTTTATTATAATTATACCGCCGAATTTAATACAAAATAAAACATAACCTTTTAATCAAAAAGTAAAGCATAAAACATTCTATCTTGCATTAATGTAAGGTGTACAGAGGAAACACATTTTGTGATTGAGATCAGGTGCCATGTGACCTATATACAGACAAAAACTTATCTGAAATGCAAAAATTCACAAGAAAAATATTGTGCTTAAGTAATAGTACTAGTAATATTAATAATGATAGTGTTAATAATAATGATGTGATTATAATACTACAATAATTACTGGGTGATTACGTGCCAAACTACCTAAATATGTAGTATAAAGTGTAGTGTAGAGTATAGCGTGATGTGTTGTATCGAAGGCAGTGTATATTATAGTGCAGCATGTGATACATAGTTCAGAGCAGGGTGGGCAAACTTTTTTGACACCGTGGTCAGATTTGTATTTAACAGTGGGCCAGATAGTAGCAGATGAATGCAGAATATTTGTGTGAACTAATATAAATCACAGGTAAAGACATTGTATAAAATTTTTACCCTTGAAAGATAGCTGGTGCACACGTGTGTAGAACCAGGGATTGCCAAAGGATGAATTCTGAAATGCACCTCCTAAAAAAGTAAGCAAAATTTCATTTAGTTTCAGTGGGAGCAAAACTGGTCACCATTTTTTTGCCAGCACATCAAAGTGTGGTGTTGAATTGGTTGTGGCAATTCTTAAGACGGATCTGAGCTGTCTTATCAGTTCCCTGGACTCTGTGATGTGCTTTGCTGATGTTCATCTTGCTGAAAGTCTGCTCACGCACAAGTAGAGCCAAACAACACTAGCATCCTCTGTGCCATCATCTCAATGTTTGGGAAAAGTGGTGTCTCTTAGTGACGCATAAAAGGCATCCAGTGTAAAAGTGTTGAACTTCTTTAAGGCGTAGTGACTCTGAAGATCGAGGAGTTCCATTTGCAACTCCCGGAGCTGTTTCAGGGTTTCGGTAACCGGGGATGTGACACTGGCTGAAGTTGTTAATTTCTGTACGCCTAATCCTAATTAGGGTCGTGGGGACGCTGGCGCCCATCCCAGCCAACTTCGGGCGAGGGCAGAGTACACCCTGGATAGCTAGCCAAGCCATCGCAGGGCGGAAACACGCTGACGGCTTTGCAGCTACTCTTGTCTCTTACTGTCTATGGTGAGAGGCATATAAAAGAACCATTGCTGATTTTCGACATGTCCGGCCTTTGATAACTCAGTTAGCTGCACTGGGGGACTGGCTGAAGTGACTTGCCAATTTTTTTTAAACTCGGAAAATCGACAGTACAATTCTCCAAGCAGGTTGTCCACTGATTTGCTGTCTCTTTTGAGCTTCTCCAGTGCAGAGAATGAGCGAATGATTTGTTTTAAAATTTGTCTTGACCAAAGTCAACTTAAATTTGAAGGCTCTCACATTTGTGTACATAATCTTATTTAATTGATCTTTCTCTTGAGGCTTGACATTGAGATCATCCATGTGTATCAATGTCCAGAGCAAAAGCAAAATCACAAATTCACTCAGTGTAGCTCAGCTCCGGAAAATTCCTGGTCAAATCCAAAAATGGGATTATTTCCCCTTTTCCCACTGGCTGACATAGTTTTTCCAGACATAACTAGCGTACATGAGTGGTAAAGCAAGTCCTGGTGATAAGAATTGGTTTCCTCCAGGAACTGAATAAACTGATAATACATAAGTCCCCTTGCTCATGCACAGTTGGCGATTTCAATGACTACATTTACTCTCATCAGATCTGCAGTAGACTTTCATAGGGCTTGCTGATGGATTGTGCAGTGCAGGAAAATGACATCCTGGCCAGGGTTTTCCTCCTTCTCTTTATTCTGTATCGCTTTTAGCAGCCCCACATTTCTTTCCATCAAATTTGGTGCTCTGTCTCGTGGTGACACTGGCAAGTTATACAAGTCCTCATCTCATGTTTTCTCCTTTGGGAATTGTATGACCAAAATTTCCTTTTATTTCAAAATTGTCCTTTGTTCCTCTGATAAAAATTAAGAGCCGAGTAGTGTTTGTCATGACTTTAATTGAATGTTGATGAATACAGGGATCCGTCGCTACTTCGAGCTTCAATTCATGCTGCTTCAGTGCATTGCGTTTTTTTAAAAGATAAAAAAAATAAATATTCATCGAATTAAAAAATAAGGAAATTAAGGAACAATAGGGGAAAAGTTAAGGAAAATGCCACAAAAACAAGGCCAATTATGCAACCCCCAAAAAAAAAATACCCTAAACCAACAAAAAACAACCCATCTCCCAACTAGTGACATTGTTGCATCTGTGTGTGCATGTATGTAGGTGTGTCGTCATCTTATGCAATACCATCTATATGTGTGTATTTATATTTTATTTACGTTATGTTTTTTTAATGTTTATTATAAGAATTTATAGCATTGAATATGTATTTATTGATATTATATACACACATACATTTACATATATATTAGTTGTACATGTACATATATGTGGGCCCCCCCCATGTTTTTGATCTTGCGTCTAATAACCACCCATGTGTACTGGGAGAAAAATGGTAGATCAAACTTACCAATTTTATTCGATCAGTCTCTGTAATGTTAAAATGAGGTGTTTACTGTCTGTAAAAGTGAGTTTACATGGTATTTCAAGACCCCCTGCCACTGGGGAATGTCTGTAATGTTCATCAGTAACAACACATTTGATCGTTCCCCCGTGCTTTAAAAAAAACAGGAAAATGTTTTTCTGTGTTCTCTTGGTAAATGTCCAACAACTGATGAACCATTAGAAACTATGGGATGCTCTGAATGAATGGAGCGATCCATATCTGGCTCATATCAGAAAGTGATGACGAGTATTTTTCACTCGATTCTCCTGCTCGTTAACTTCATACATTTTAAAGACGTTCCTGACCATGTGCTTGTTTGTGTTGATTGGTTCAATGTGCCATGTGCTAAAGTTGACATTCCTATTAATTGGTTTAACATGCCATGTGCTAAAGTTGACATTCATGTTGATTGGCTTGATTTTACATCTGGGGGAAAATATTTAAAAGGAATAGCAGAAATACAGTGACGGGGTGATTATTTTGGCATGATCTTGAAGCAGAAAGAGCATGAAAACAGTTCTCCGTGGGACAAGACCTCCGATCTCACAAGGAAGCAAGTTTATATTGAATCAGGACCTCTGATCTTTCAAACAGGTAGTCTAATTCCACTTTAAGTACAACATCCCGTCCATTTAAATACAATTGCTTCACCGGCTTCACGTTGCGTGTGGGCAGAGCCCGCATTCGATAAAACGCACGAGAGAGAGCGTTTTTTTTGTGTGTGTGTGTGTGTGTGTGTGAGAGAGAGAGAGAGAGAGAGAGAGAGAGACAGTGTTGTGTGTGTGTGTGTGTGTGTGTGTGTGTGTGTGTGTGTGTGTATCTGCGTCAATAAAAAATGTTTAATAATGGTTTAATTAATAAATATGTGAATAAAATGGTTGAATGTTAATAAAATATTTAAATGGATTAATACATTTTATTTTACTTTTAACACATTTCATACAAAATTGGTGTACTTTTATCATTTTTAAAGGGTTTATGGGGTAGCCTTGGGAGCCTTGGAACGATCAGGCGTTTTACATGTAAAATGCACCTCTACTTATGAAAACTCCAGGCTACGAAAAAGGCTCTGGAACGGATTCATTTCATAAGTAGAGGGCCGACTGTACTTACATTGTTGCATCTGTGTGTGCGTGTGCACGCGTGCGTATGTATGTGTGTCGTCGTCTTCTCATGCAATACCATCTGTATGTGTGTGTATTTATAAAAAAAAAAAAAAAAAAAAACACAAGATGTAAATAAAATATAATGTTTAATTGTTATAATAAGCCTTTAAAATATATTGGGGGGCTCTACTTCGCAGATTTTGATGGTCGCGTGGGGATCTTGGTCCCAATCAACCGTGTTAAGTGAAGGAACCCTGTATTACATATTCTCGCAGTGGAGAAATTTCACACTGATGACATGTTAGCATGTGTGCTCATGATGGTGATGTTATTGCTTGTCCTGGACCTTTAAGGACCAGGCTCATATTGATTCTGATCTCGGGCTGTTTCTTGGTGCATCTGTAATGTGAACCTCAGTACAGAAACAGTGTTTATATTTTAAACTTTACAGCGTTTCAGATGTAGATTAGTTTAGATTAATAATATTGTGTAATTTGAATGAGTCCTGAGGACTAAAGACCATGTGGGTGGGGGGTGGAGCACTCTGTTGCTCATCAACCCATCACCCAATCTCTCTCCATGCTCCATTTGAGCTTCTTTTGGTTGTGATGAATAGAAGAAAAGTAAGTTTATACAATACAACATGCATACTATTGAGGTGTTGACTCCTCCACATTCCGCTTTAATGGATCGTGTCTGCATTGTATTACTCTCTCTCTCTCTCTCTCTCTCTCTCTCTCTCACACACACACACACATACACACACACACTTTGGCCTGTCTCTGTTTCTGAAGTTGCCATCTTTGTGGTGACGCCACTGTGACATGCTGCTCCTTATTTTTGCTGGTGTGATTTATTTTTCGAAGGCAGATCAGATGTAATGTTGGCACGGCGTGGTTGGACTCTCCCGGCGTGCACGTGTGCCATTTGAAACTCGCACTCATTCTATCAACCCACGGCTGGATTTCCGACTGGCTTCAGTGGAAGTACTTGTGTCCCACTGTGGAAATAAATATGTAAGCGTCTCCACGTGTTTCTGGGAATCTGTGTGAGTTCCACAGCTGCTCGGCACGCACTCTCACCTGCGCTGCTGATTTGGTCTGACTCTGCTGTGTGTGTGTGTGTGTGTGTGCGTGCGCGTGTGTGTGTCTGGTGTCTTGAAGAAAGCTGTGTTTAAAGAGCACAGGGTTTGGTGACATATCTCTGTGGAGACAGTATTCTAATCCCACAGATGGTGTGTGTGTGTGTGTGTGTGTGTGTGTGTGGTAAAATGAAAGTAAAGATGGAGACTTGAGACTTAACCACAACACAGAAGTTAAAAATAGAGACAGTCTGCTGGTTTCTCCAGTTCTTACACATTCGTTCCCCTCCTTTCTTTCCCCCTCCCCTCTCTCTCCCTCTCTCTCTCTCTCTCTCTCTCTCTCTCTCACACACACACACACACACTTTTGGTGTTACTGAAAACCTTTGCCCTATGTCAGAAACCAAACTTTCTTGGATTTTCTGTTCTTTTGTGAGAATTGTAATATACAGTTGTGTTGAAAATAATAGCAGTGTGTGTTTAAAAAAAGAATAAAGCTCAAAATTCTGATAATAGCTTTCATTTCCATACACACACATGCATTAGGAACACGACATATTCTATTCGAAATCAAACACACAGAAAAATATATCAAAATTGTGTCATTCCTTTAAAGAAATTGAAGAAAAGTGAACAATACGTGCCCCTCCTTCTTCCCAGTTCAGTAGTGCGTGTTACACTTGTGTTAAGACGTCGTCTCTGTGATCTATGTGTTTACACTGTTTTGCGGACTTTTGTAATCCTAAGCAAATGTGGTTGGTCTGACGCGTAAGCCTACTAGCATGGGTGCAAGTTTTCCCGGCATATGCCGAAATTTCCGGGTTTCCCAAGACTGGATTAACTATCTGCTCGGATCGGCACAATCTACCATGCATACTCCGATAAGCAAAGAGAGTTGTAAAATTAATGAAAACCCTAAACCAGAAAAGAAAGAGAACTTTCAGCTCTGCTGGTGACTCGCATCAGTGCAGGCTGAGAACTAAGCAAATATTCAAGGGCACCCTTGCTCACTTGAAAGACCGGAAGTCCGTATAACCCGCGTTTTGTCTCCAGTGAACTGTTTCTGGCTCATTTTGCAAGGGCTAGCTTACATTGCTGATGCAGGATAAATACGCGCCAAAGAGTCGAGGGCGGAAGTGGTTGTCTTTCAAAATAAGACACCTGGCAGCAAAAACGTGTATATATTAGTTATTCATTCCTTGTGGCCTGGTACAAAATGATCCCTTCACCGGTACCGGTCCGAGGCCCGGTTGTTGGGGACCCCTGCTCTGCATTAGTTGTCAGTGGCGCTTTCGCTTTGTTTCTTATGGTGTAGGGAAAAACACCAGGCAAACAATATAAAGTGCAGTAAACACTTAATTTTTTCATGTGTGTGTGTGTGTGGGGGGTCTTCTTCCTATAAGGGGCATCACAGAAAATAATGGAGAAGCGCTGCACAAGGCATTCTCGGAGCACAGAGGAATATATGCGGAAGAATACGAGGCTAATCGGCCCGGAAAAGCCATTTCCCCAGCAGAGCTCAGAAATCAAAATTTTGCTGGTTGGATGGGGCAGATTTTTGGTGGATCGATGCTTGTATCATGTAAAATTCATTATAAGAGACACTCGTAAGTCAGAGTACCGCTGTAGTTATTATTACTGTTAGCTATTAGACCATACCATTCATGTAGACCAGACCTGGCCGTGATATTCGAAAAACCTCGAAGTAGGATCACCCCTCTCATTTCTACCATGTTGTCTCATTTCTATATGTTTTTGCATCTATACAATATCAAGAAGTGTATATATTAAACGTTAGTGATATGCATATGTAAATACTGTAATGTATGAATATTTAAATAGAATTTGTATATAAATAATTTAAGTACTGTACTCACCTCTGACAATAGCTCTTCTCCGCTTGATCTTAATCTTAGTTTTTTTGATGTAACGCATGGTAGATTCATTTATGCCCAAATGGCGTGCTACATGGGCATACGTATTGCCCGCTGTCAGCATATCTAGCAACTTCACTTTTTGGGTCACTGTCATCATATTTCGCGTTTTCTTGGGCTCATTGGATGCCTTAGGTGGTGCAGGACGTTCACAAACACTATAAGATCACAAAAATTTCAGCGGGAATGTGCGAGGCAACAGCGTCACGCGTCTAAGCCAATCAGCTTGCGAGATTGAGTTGAGTGGGCGGTCCCTGTCTGAACTGGGAAGGAGGGGGACTTCAGGGGACTTCAGTCTGTCGTTTGTAAACAATGGACGCAACCGCCTTGGTCCCTGCCTTCCGCTTGCGTACATGCGAGTTTCAACGTGAATTTTGAATTTATGATTTTTTTTTTTTTTTTTTTTTTTTATTAAATTACCGCGATGCACCAAGACTGCGAAGTTCAAATCACGAAGTGGCAAGGATTGACTGTATAGTGTATTAGGACAAGCATCAGGACCTATCAGTTATGTTCAAATCTGATTTACATATACACCCATTTTTAAGTAAAAGCATTTAGTAGTCTTTTTATTTCCCAGTTATTGTTCGGTTACCTTGTTGAGGCACACCGGGTGCTGTTAAAGGTTGTGGAAAGACCTGGCAACCTACACTGTAAAAGATCACCTTAATACTTCAAACTGGCACATAGCTGGGACTCTCTCTCTCACACACACACACACACACGCACACAATCCGATTCACCTCTCTGTTCTCTCTTAAGCCAGTGATGTTCTTGGGTCTTACACACACTGCTGGAGTGTTTTTAAACTGAAAGTGTTGGAGCAGCATCTTCGTTTAGGGGCGGTCCAACATTTTCTCAAGTGTATGGAGAGTCCCCCCCCCCGCCGAAAGTGTACAAATAAATGTTGATGATCTCTCAGCAGGATTTTTAAATAAGATATTAAACAAAACAATGGTCAAACCTATTTTATAAAATAATGTAACCGTTTATAAAATGATGGTATAAACAGCTTGGGTTTTTGTGCACAACTGTTGGCCGTGTCACACAATACTTCAGTAAAGGTTCAAAGTACTTGAAACGCTCCATTGTATCTTTAAAATTTAAAAGCTTTAAGCGTTAACACCGGTGTTATGTCAAGCACAGCGAATCAAACGATGTTGTTGTGCATGTACCGCTCTTAGGTGGTGGCGAATCACGCATTGGGAGTTTCAAACGTACACGCACAAATATATACGAGCGCATGTATTATTGTTGATCTACATTTTTATAATATTAAAAAGCGTACACAGACATCTTACCCCCCCCCCTCCCCCCTCCCCAGCGTACGTTTTGTACACTTAGGAAAATGTTGAATGACCCCTTAGTTTTAGATTCAGTTTGGACTTTATTAATTCCACAGTCGGGTCCTGAACCAATGCGTTTTGTGGAAAATGTTCACTGCACACAAAATGACTGATTTGGCTGAACCTTCCAGATATAAGGCAGTCATCAGTTGGTTCTCACTTCAACTGCTCATTCTTCAGATATCTAAAGTAACAAACGTTCTTTCCTGACTGGATTAACCAACCAAATGATGTCATACAATGAGGTCTTACTGACCCTTTATTATCCAGTCCTATTGTGCATGTTCCACAATGGATTATAGATGTTGTGGATGATGTAGCATCATAATCATAAACTTTCCTGCAGGCTCTCGTTCTTTTCATAGCCGATGAGAGCTGATTAGGTGAAATAAGATCGCGGTTCATTTTCTTGGAAAAATATGACCAGCAACTGCCCGCCACTGCAATGTAGCATGACTTATATTTAAATGAATTGGAGTACTCCGTGAACACTGTGTACCCCTTTTTAAATGAACCACAGCATCTTCTACACATCTGGATCCACGTGCCAATGATTACTCTTCTTCTCAGCACAGTGGAAAAGACTAAAGTGTACTATCAGCTGTACAGAACCAACTCCAATAACCCTGCAGCCCTGCAATATTCATATTAATGGATGTGTCGATCTTCATTTAAAATCAGCTTGCTAGCCAAGCTGTGGTGGGTCACTGATTAGTGCAAAGTCCCTCTTCACACTTGACTGTGCCATCTGTCTAGAGAAGGTTTTTATTTATTTATTTTATTTATATCTTCTTTCACTCCTGGTGCTGGAGTTCTCAATCAAAAAATAATTTTAAATGCATGGGAAATGAAAATAATCAACAATACGGTTTCGCTTTCTCCTGCCAGTAACTTGTACGAGCGAAACCCAAAAATCCATCCGAGAGAGTGAAATGATCACTGCATCTCTGACTTGACCAGCTAGTCAAGTTAGTACTTTTATATCCGTCAATAAAATAAGCCCAAGCAAGGACAGCAGATTATATACGGGATGCGTGTATTGGTCAAAAAAAAAGTTTTTGGCTGCTGACTGCATGACTCCAGTAAATGGTGCTGTTTTGAGCGTGTCTGGATGGAAGACGCACCATGTGTTCTCGAGCCGAGTATAATCTGGTGTAGGCAGGGCAACGCTGTTTAAAATTAGATGCTTAGAATGAGTGAACAGCAGCATGAAGTAGAAGTTAAGTCTGACCTAAGCTGGGTTCACATTGGCTGACCTCCACCTGCTCTCCAGAGCGATGGAGACACTCGGGCCACTGACGCTACACTCGTTCCCCCCACCTTTTCTGTTTACCTCACAGTGAAACTCTTTACTTTAATATTCCCTGGTTTTCATTTTAAACTGGCCACACTAGGGGTTATGCATCTCCGAGATCTGTAAAGGTGGAGATAAGCAAGTCCAAAACTGAGTTGAGGTTGAAGCAGGATCAAAAGATCAGTGATGTTGGTTTTAGGGTTATTCAGTTTCCACTTCACTGCAGCCACTCCAGGACTACACTAGTTTGACCGGTGTGTGATCTGACCCTCTGAAGGATGGGCGATGACATGATTGTCCTGTTGGTGAGTGTGCTGGAGATCTGCATGGGTTGGTGGAGTCGTTTGGTTTCTTCTCATGTTTGACAGTCTTCACACTATAGGAAAAGTGGCCCGGAAATGTGCCCTGCCTGCCCATCTATGGCTGCCTTTTTTTTTTTTTTTTTTTAATCACAGCCCTAAAAGGAACTTGCTTATGATGTGTCTGCTTTCTGTCCGAGCAGAGTTGGCCGGCACGCCATGGCATCTCGGACACCTGGAGCACGCTCTTCACCACCGTTTGTCAGGAATAAGGATTTCAGTCTTGCCTGTGTTGATGGAAATATGTGAAAATAACAGCTTTGAGATGTTTAGCCTGCACAGACGCATGTGTAGGAGGCTTCATTTATACACCGATCCTCTAGGCAGGCCTTGGTCTCAGGGTAGCACTCAACAGGACCGGCTCTGTACGGGAATGGAGTTAATGCCGTGCAGCCTCAGGTGTATATTACACGGCACAGCTCTCCTAAACAGTGTTTGATCTTCAGCACATTATATCAACCAGCACATGGTTGGTGTTATGACTAGCGATCACTGTGTGCTCTGTAGTTGTTTGTAATGTACCCTGTAAAAACATCACACAGTTCTCATACTTTTATCTGGGTAACATTCACAAAGAGCCACACACCATCAGGTTTTTACACTGCAACAGTACAGTCAAGTCTCAACACATTGTGTTGGAAATTCATCCGGAGCCTCCACTAATTAAAAAAGATCAGAGAAAAGAATGTGTCTAGCAAAGAAAACTTTGAAATACTGTGCAGGACATCTGTCTCTCAGGCACTAATAGTAGTTGAGGGGAGCGGTAACTTTTTTTTTTTTTTCCTTTCTCATCTGGAGTCTTTTATAGCCTGTGTGTGTGTGTGTGTCAAACAGGATGCCTCCCTATGGAATTTAAAGGTAACCCCTTATCTCCAAAAGTTCACATTTCAGCAGAGATTGACTTGTCTACAACAGAGGCTGTAAAACAGTAAATTCCTTGTATGGATGAGTAAATTGTCGTTTTCCTTTGTCAGCAGAGCAAAACTTGAGTTTCATTTCAGTCAAACACATACACAGATGTTAACTTTTCACTCGCATCTCTGCCTTTTTTTGTCCTATTCAAACAAACCATAATACTTCATGAATTTAAATTAATGCTTATTACGGAAATGTGTGTTTTCACTTTATTCCATCAGGTAAAACCTCTCCAAACAGGTTTTCAGAATCACCATCGTTGTTGAAACCGACAAGGGGGGGTCCACTAAAGATGTTTTAACTAAGACGGTGCGTAATCAGTATCTGCTGGATTTTCCTGGGAAGTTTATCTCTGGGGAATCAATAAGTCCCATTATATTGTCTCCTTCAGGCCTTCCCTGCACTGTGAACCGTCACCTTTCTTGATGCTTAGGTGCTCGGACTACGGGTATACCCTGTCAGAACTCGTCCCACCCCTTGCGAGGCTCTAGTTTACTCAGAGTTGGCAGCTTCTGGATGAGGAACCTTCCTACAGTGGCTGGCATGTATCCAGGTAGCTCTTTCCACAACCTTTACAGCAGTGTAGGTGGTAATTAGAATTTGGAACAGGCCCAGCCACCTTTTCGCTCTCCAGTTTTACTCCTGAAGACATTTATCACCACCCAGTCTTCAGGTTATGTAATTTCTCTTACACCAGTTTTGAGAGAGCATCTCTCACTTGTCTGTGAACATCAGATAAAACGGAGGGCAGTTTCGTACAGTACACCAACATTTCATCTTCAGTTATTTGTGAGAGGTCTGGGGACTGCAATAGGGCCGATCCCAGTATTTGAAGGCCTGCCAAACAGAATCACAAAGGGGCGTTTTGGAGACAAAGTCAGAGAGGCTAGATTGAGCTGGTTTGGACATGTACAGAGGAGGGATAGTGAGTATATTGGTAGTAGGATGCTAAGGTCGGAACAACCATGCAGAAGGCCCAGAGGAAGACCAAACAGCCGATTCATGGATGTGGTGAAGGAGGACATGAAGGCAGTTGGTGTAAGTGAAGAAGATGCAGAGGATAGGGTGAGATGGAGGCAGATGATTCACTGTGGTGACCCCTGAAGGGAACAGCCGAAAGGAAAAGAAGATTTTCCATCTTGACTGGTCCCCCATTTGCACCCTCGACCCACTTGGAAAACACATCCACAATCACCAATTTACAGACACAGGTAAGGGAGTCCCCCATTGAGGCCACATGTGTGCACACAATTGTTCCAGCATCACGTTCAGCGACTAATTCCATGCCATGAGTAAACTGTCACCCAATTAAGAGTCGTATGGGAAATCTGCAACTTGGGGTTATAGGAGATGGTGCGATCGGAGGTGGGACACCAATTAGGTTTTTTGAGTGCGTTTTCCATCCAACATCCCTCCACGCTGTCTCTTCAGGCTTGGCGAGAGAGATGTGGGGCACAGAGCCACAAACGGTAAACGAATGTGGGATACCAGGCACAGGTCTTTCCAACCCTAATTTCACAACGCAGTAGTGAATGGACCAAAATGCAGCCGTGAGGGGGGGGCACAAACCAGTGTCTCTCCCTCACGCAGAGGGTTGCGTCAGGAAGGGCATCCGGCATAAAACAAATGCCAAATAAACTATGCGAATCACAAGAAAGAACCACATACCGGATCGGTCGAGGCCCGGGTTAACAATGACCGCCATCAGTGCCGTCAACCAACAGGGTGCTGATGGAAATTGGACTACTGTTGGTCGAAGAAGGAGAGGCGGGAGGCGTGTCCGTTGCCAGAGAGAGAAGAGGAAAGGCATGAGTCTAGGACTGAAAGTAGGGACTTTGAATGTTGGAACTATGACGGGAAAAGGTAGAGAGCTGGCTGACTTGGTGCAGAGGAGGAAGGTGGACATACTGTGTGTTCAGGAGACCAGGTGGAAAGGTCGCAAGGCTAGAAGCATAGGAGCAGGGTTTAAGCTGTTTTATCACGGTGTGGATGGGAAGAGAAATGGAGTCGGAGTCATCTTGAAGGAGTTTGTCAGGAATGTTCTAGAAGTGAAAAGAGTGTCAGACAGAGTGATGAGTCTCAAGTTAGAAATTAAAGGTGTGATGGTCAGTGTTGTTAGTGCTTATGCCCCACAGACAGGATGTGAGCGAGAAGAGAAGGAGAGATTTTGGAGGGAGTTAGATGAAGTGATGTGGAGTACCCCCAGAGGTGAAAGAGTGGTCCTTGGGGCAGACTTCAATGGACATGTTGGTGCAGGAAACAGAGGGGACGAGGAAGTGATGGGTAGGTTTGGTATCCAGGACAGGAACGCAGAAGGACAGATGTTGGTAGATTTTGCAAAAAGGATGGAAATGGCTGTGGTGAATACTTTCTTCCAGAAGAGAGAGGAGCATAGGGTGACTTATAAAAGTGGAGGTAGGAGCACACAGGTAGACTACATCTTGTGCAGGCGATGTAATTTAAAGGAAGTCAGTGACTGCAAAGTAGTAGTGGGTGAGAGTGTTGCCAAACAGCATAGGATGGTGGTGTGCAGGATGATGCTGATGGTGAGGAAGGTGAAGAAGGCAGAGCAGAAGACTAAGTGGTGGAAGTTGAAAAAGGAAGAGTGTCAGGTTGTCTTCAAGGAGGAGTTGAAACAGGCTTTGGGTGGTCAGGAAGTGCTTCCAGATGACTGGACAACTACAGCTAATGTGATCAGGGAGACAGGTAGGAGAATACTTGGTGTGTCATCTGGAAGGAAAGTAGATAAGGAGACTTGGTGGTGGAATGAGGAAGTGCAGGAGTGTGTACAAAGGAAGAGATTAGCTAAGAAGAAGTGGGACATTGAGAAAACCGAAGAGAGTAAACAGGAGTACAGGGAGACACAGCGTAAGGCAAAGGTAGCAGTGTCAAAGGCCAAACAGAGCGCGTTTGATGACTTGTATGCTCGGTTGGAAAGTAAGGAGGGAGAAAATGATTTATATAGGTTGGCACAGCAGAGAAATAGAGATGGGAAGGACGTGCAAGGACAGAGAGGGAAATGTATTAACTGATGACAGAAGTGTGCTGGGAAGATGGAAAGAGTACTTTGAAGAGGTGATGAATGAGGAAAATGAGAGAGAAAAATAGAGTAGAAGAGGTGACTGTTGAGGACCAGGAAGTAGCAAAGATTAGTAAGGGTGAAGTGAGGAGGGCATTGAAGAGGATGAAGAATGGAAAGGCAGTTGGTCCTGATGACATATCGGTGGAGGTATGGAAGTGTCTAGGAGAGGTAGCAGTAGATTTTCTGACAAGAACATTTAACAAGGTCTTAGAGAGTGAGAGGATGCCAGAGGAATGGAGGAGAAGTGTGCTGGTGCCCATTTTTAAGAACAAGGGAGAGGTGCAGAGTTGTGGCAACTACAGAGGGATAAAGTTGATGAGCCATACGATGAAGTTATGGGAAAGAATAGTGGAAGCTAGACTAAGGGCAGAAGTCAGCATTTGTGAACAACAGTTTGGTTTCATGCCAAGAAAGAGCACCACAGATGCAGTGTTTGCCTTGAGGATGTTAATGGAGAAGTACAGAGAAGGTCAGAGGGAGCTGCATTGTGCCTTTGTGGATCTGGAGAAAGCATATGACAGGGTGCCGAGAGAAGAACTGTGGTATTGCATGAGGAAGTCTGGCGTGGCAGAGAAGTATGTTAGAGTGGTGCAGGGCAAGTATGAGAGATGTAAGACAGTGGTGAGGTGTACTGTCGGTGTGACACAAGAGTTCAAGGTGGAGGTGGGACTGCATCAAGGGTCAGCTCTCAGCCCCTTCTTGTTTGCTATGGTGATGGACAGGCTGACAGACGAGGTTAGACAAGATTCCCCATGGACTATGATGTTTGCGGATGACATTGTGATCTGTAGTGAGAGCAGAGAACAAGTGCAGGAAAATCTAGAGAGGTGGAGGTATGCCCTGGAAAGGAGGGGAATGAAGATTAGCCTCAGTAAGACAGAATACATGTGCATGAATGACAAGGACCAAAGAGGAACGGTGAGATTACAGGGAGCAGAGATAAGGAAGGTGGAGGATTTTAAGTACCTAGGCTCAACAATCCAGAGCAATGGAAAGTGTGGAAAAGAGGTCAAGAAGCGTGTGCAGGCAGGTTGGAATGGTTGGAGAAAAGTGTCCGGTGTGATGTGTGATAGGAGGGTATTGGCAAGAATGAAAGGAAAAGTGTACAAGACGGTGTTGAGGCCAACGATGTTGTATGGGTTAGAAACAGTGGCCCTGGGGAAAAGACAGGAGGCAGAGCTGGAGGTAGCAGAGATGAAAATGTTGAGGTTCTCTTTGGGAGTAACGAGGATAGATAGGATTCGGAATGAGCACATCAGAGGGACAGCACATGTAAGACGTTTTGGAGACAAAGTCAGAGAGGCTAGATTGAGATGGTTTGGACATGTACAGAAGAGGGATAGTGAGTATATTGGTAATAGGATGCTGAGGCTGGAACTACCAGGCAAAAGGCCTAGAGGAAGACCAAAGAGACGATTCATGGATGTGGTGAAGGAGGAAATGAAGGTCGTTGGTGTAAGAGAAGATGCAAAGGATAGGGTGAGATGGAGGCAGATGATTCGCTGTGGCGACCCCTGAAGGGAAAAGTCGAAAGGAAAAGAAGTAGGGAATGGACCAAAACGACCTTTTCAACACTAAAACACCCTGTTCCCTACCTATTTTCAACCATTCTTTTTCATATCACTCATCTAGCCCATGCTGGTGTATGTGTGCAGTGCAAATAAGTAGGGAGCATTTAGGAAGTGTCTTCTGCAGTGGTAAGGGTGTGTGCCTGTTATGACGACACTTGTGGAATGGTATCAATGGTGTTTGCACTCAAGCGCCAGTCATGAACATAAAGAAGCTTTAAACCCCTTGGAAAGATCTATTTCATGAATATTCACAGTTAGCCCTGTGTGGTCACAGCAGAGTGTCATACCGAACACATTAAATCTCGTCTTAAGAGATTAACAGGACAGAAGGTGGAAATCACAAAAGGAAAATCCACTTGCCTTCCCTTTTCCCATTTAGAACTGAGTGAGAGTAAAGCGGGCTTTACGGTCACCCCCGCAGCCCCCCATTGAGCGGTAGTGATTACCACTGGTGTAATAAACTCCCTTGACATGATCACAGAACAGCCTGTGCTCTGGGGTCAACTAAAAATCTCATGAGTGTACCATGCACTTTTAAAGGAATGATGGGCAAAAAGGCATAAGCAGAATGTTGGTATTGCACTTATGAGCCTTTCAAAGAAAGCCTGTCTTTATTGCAAGACGGAAATAGATTTAATTCACCCGACCCTTTTGGAGCTCCCCCAGCCGTCCCCTCGTCTCGGTCTTCTCCACTGTGCTCCTTGTCTTGATTTTTGTTAGGACACTCTCTTGAAACACCCATCATAATCATAATGTCCATTTGAAGATTGTCAGTTGTTCCTTCCGCAGCCTTGGCTGCATCCTCTACTGTACTTTACATCTTGGGCCAGTGTTCTCCTCGGTTACCTTGTTGATTCTGTACTGGCACCTTTTGTGCTTTCACCAGTGTCCCATGTGAGACAGGAGCATTTCACCTGTCGCACAAGGTCTGCTTTTATTCCATTTGTGAAATTATTTCGAAGATGAGCCTTGTATGGGGTTACTGGACCTTTTGGTCATATTATCTCGTCTCTCAAGTCCACTGTGGGCATTGTGCACCTCAGTGAGTCGCACGAGGCACTGAGAGGCGCTTTGTCCTTTGTTCTTCTTACACGCTGCGATTTTAGTCATATCAGTTTTCTGTGGTAAAGTTTCCTAAACTGTGTCCATTAGTCTAATGACAAAAGCTGTAAACTGTCAATTTTGCTGATTGTCCCAGTCAGTGTTCATGATGGTTAAAGGTATTGTTGGCCAGGTAACATGCACACGGAACAAATCTGGACCTAACTTTCAAGCCAGAATACATCGTAGTTCCAAGGAAGTTGGGCGAGACTTTGTAGAAGTTCATGAGGACCGTCTTGAACTTGTCTCTCCCACCTCATGGGGATCAGGAAGTAGCTAGCTGTACGTATCAATATCTGCCGGTGACCATGGGCCAGGGATCCCAGATCGCCGCTATTTTTACTCACTAAAGTGATAATTATTTTTATTCTTGTATAATGTGTATATCCATTGTAACATAATTATATATCTTTTGATATTACTTTTATTGATTAAGTGAAGAGATTCTCTCAAACCTATTAAAGAGAATGAACTAAGGATACTTTAGTTGTACAATTTTGGAAGTACTTATTGATATACTGATGGCAAAAACAATTTGCAAAAACAATTTAAAATGGAAATGAATTGTGGACACTGTTGTGCATTCATGACAAGTGATATAGATTACAGTATATCATGTCATATTATATCTAAACCATTGGTAAGTTATATTGCCTTTTTACAGAAATTCTGTATTAGAAGTTTCTTAAGTACCTTGAAATGGTAAATTGTCTTCAGCTTCAGGGGCCCTGCGGCCTCCAGCTGAAATATTTCATTTTCTCTATTTCTGAAACCGTTTCCTCAATTTTTCCCCTAAACCTCCCTGGGATCCCTGATTGGCGGTAGCCTAGCCACCTCCACCATAGGCATCTGTAGATCATTGCCTAATGGTCACTTGGTTCCATCTTGACTGGGCCTTTATGCTTTACCTTTGATCTTGTGGAGCCTGACGAGCCTTTAATGCTGGTTCGATCGGAAAGAGAGTCACTAAGCAGAAGATCCAAATAGAATCTAGTAGGACAGCAAGGAGGGGTCCATCAAGAGTGGTATCCACAACAGCCTTGGCACACTTGAGTTTTTTTTTATTTTTTTTATCAGATCTCTGTTGTAATTTTTGCAATCTTTTCCTACTCTCACTTACCCATACAGTGGTATGAAAAAGTATCTGAACCTTTTGGAATTTCTCACATTTCTGCATATAATCATCATCAAATGTGATCTGATTTTTGCCAAAATCACACAGATGAAAAAACAGTGTCTGCTTTAGCTAAAACCACCCAAACATTTATAGGTTTTCATATTTTAATGAGGATGGCATGTAAACAATGACAGAAGAGGGAGGAATAAGTAACTGAACCATCACATTTAATATTTTGTGCCCCCCCCCCCCCCCTTTGGCAGCAATAACTTCAACCAGACGCTTCCTGTAGCTGCAGAACAGTCTGGCACATCGATCAGGACTAATCTTGGCCCATTCTTATTTACAAAACTGCTGTAGATCAGTCAGATTCCTGGGATGTCTGGCATGAATCGCTGTCTTGAGGTCATGCCACAACATCTCAATGGGATTCAAGTCTGGACTTTGACTTGGCCACTCCAGAACGTGTATTTTTTTATTTTTTTTCTTCTAAAACCATTCTGAAGTTGATTTACTTCTGTGCTTTGGATCATTGTCTTGTTGCAGCATCCATCGTCTTTTTAGTTTCAACTGTCTGACAGACGGCCTCAGGTTTTCCTGCAAAACATCCTGATAAACTTTTGAATTCATTTTTCCATTAATGATTGCAAGTTGTCCAGGCCCCGAGGCAGCAAAACAGCCCCAAACCATGATGCACCCTCCACCATGCTTCACGCTGGGGATGAGGTGTTGCTGTTGGTGAGCTGTTGTATTTTTTCCTCCACACATGACGTATGTTCCTCCCAAACAATTCAACTTTGGTTTCATCAGTCCACAAAATATTTTGCCAAAACTTCTGTGGAGTGTCCAAGTGCCTTTTTGCGAACATTAAACGCGCAACAATGTTTTTTTTTCGACAGCAGTGGCTTCCTCCTTGGAGTCCTCCCATGAACACCATTCTTGGCCATTGTTTTACATATAGTTGATGTGTGAACAGAGATATTGGACTGTGCCAGTGATTTCTGTAAGTCTTTAGCAGACACTCTAGGTTTTTTTTACCTCTGAGTATTCTGCGCCATGGCAGTCTTGGCGTCATCTTTGGTGAACGGCCACTCCTTGGGAGAGAAGCAACAGTGCCAAACTCTCTCCATTTGTAGACAACTTCTCTGACTGTCGATTGATGAACATCCAGACTTTTAGAGATGGTTTTATATCCTTTCCCAGCTTTATACAAATCAACAATTCTTGATCGCAGGTCTTCAGACAGCTCTTTTGAGCGAGCCATGGTGCACATCAGGCAATGCTTCTCATCAAGACAATTCTTACCAGGTGTGTGTTTTATAGTGGGCAGGGCAGCTTTAAGCCACTCATCAGTGATTGGGTGGCACACACCTGACTTAAAGAGAAATTGAAACCAATTTTCACCGAACAATTTAAGTCTCCTTAGGCAGAGGGTTCAGTTACTTATTCCTCCCCCTCCTGTCATTGTTTGCATGCTATCCTCATTAAAATATGAAAACCTATAAATGTTTGGGCGGTTTTAGTTAAAGCAGACACTTTTTTCATCTGTGTGATTTTGACAAAGATCAGATCACATTTGATGGTGATTTTATGCAGAAATGTGAGAAATTCCAAAAGGTTCAGATACTTTTTCATACCACTGTAGCTAATAAGCTGTCCAACTTGGCATACATTTTTGGCTACTTTTATTCACCTTTGTTTTAGTACGCCCAACTGATTTTCACTAAAACTACATTTTTCTGGAAAACCACATTTGTCCACCTTTTGTGTGTCATCTGCACCATAATCTTGAATCGTAATTTGTACATTTGGGTGTACACACAATCCTCATAGACGTATGACACACGGCATTCTTTATCCTTTAATGTATTCTAACTCTGAAACATTTCAGAGAGAAAAATGAGAGAATACAAACTGTCTTCCGCGCTATTCACACACCCGATCTCCTGATCAGCTTTTGCATTCCTACCTATGTGGATTGTTTCGTGGTGATGCACTTCGCGAGCTGCAGCTAAAGACCGCTCCACAGGTCAAACCCGTCAGTGGGTTCTATATTGTGGACTTGTCAGCCCATAGAGGACTTCCACAAGCCTGCTGGAAGTTACAAGGCTCCCGGAACCTTAAACAAGGAGCCTCCGCGCCCCTGCATTATTAGTGCTGGTGCAGGCTCCAAACACTTCTTTTCCTTTCAGCTTTTCCCTTCAGGAGTCTCCACAGCAAATCATCCTGCATCTCACCCTATCCTCTGTATCTTCTACTCACTCCAACGACCTTCATGTCCTCCTTCACCACATTCATAAATCTTCTCTTTGGCCTTCCTCTTGGCCTTCTGCCTGGTAGTTCCAATCTCGGCATCCTACTACCAATATACTCACTATCCCTCCTCTGCACATGTCCAAACCATCTCAATCAAGCCTCTCTGACTTTGTTTCCAAAACCTCTTACATATGCTGTCCCTCTGATGTACTCATTCCTGACCCTATCCATCCTCGTTACTCCCAAAGAAAATCTCAACATTTTCATCTTTGCTCCCTCCAGCTCTGCCTCCTGTCTTTTCCCCAGGGCCACTGTAATTTTTGAAAACACAATCTTTGCACACCCCCAGTTACTAGTCCTTCTCAAAAAATTAGCATATTGCGATAAAGTTCATTATTTTCTGTAATGGACTGATAAACATTAGACATTGATATATTTTAGATTCATTGCACACCAACTGAAATATTTCAGGTCTTTTATTGTTTTAATACTGATGATTTTGGCATACAGATCATGAAAACCCAAAATTCCTAAATCAAAAAATTAGCAGATGTCATCCGACCAATAAAAAAAGTGCTTTTAATACAAAAAAAAGTCAACCTTCAAATAATTATGTTCAGTTATGCACTCAATACTTGGTCGGGGAATCATTTTGCAGAAATGACCGCTTCATTGCGGCGTGGCATGGAGGCAATCAGCCTGTGGCACTGCTGAGGTGTTACGGAGGCCCAGGATGCTTCGATAGCGGCCTTAAGCCCATCCACATCTGGTGTCTCTCAACTTTCTCTTCACAATATCCCACAGATTCTCTATGGGCTTCAGGTCAGGAGAGTTGGCAGGCCAATTGAGCACAGTAATACCATGGTCAGTTAAACCATTTATCAGTGGTTTTGGCACTGTGAGCAGGTGCCAGGTCGTGCTGAAAAATGAAATCCTCATCTCCATCTCATCCTCATCTCCATAAAGCTTTTCAGCAGATGGAAGCATGAAGTGCTCCAAAATCTCCAGATAGCTTGCTGCATTGACCCCACCCTTGATAAAACACAGTGGACTGTGGCTACTTGACACTGGACTTCAGGCATTTTGGCATTTCCTTGTCCCCAGTCTTCCTCCAGACTCTGGCACCTTGATTTCCGAATGACATGCAAAATTTGCTTTCATCTGAAAAAAGTACGTTGGACCACTGAGCAACAGTCCAGTGCTGCTTCTCTGTAGCCCAGGTCAGGCGCTTCTGCCGCTGTTTCTGGTTGGTTCAAAAGTGGCTTGACCTGGGGAATGCGCCACCTGTAGCCCAGTCCACTGCTTTCACAGGTCCCCCAAGGTCTGGAATCGGCCCTTCTCCACAATCTTCCTCAGGGTCCGGTCACCTCTTCTGGTTGTGCAGCGTTTTCTGCCATACTTTTTCCTTCCCACACACGTCCTACTGAGGTGGCTTGATAGAGCACTCTGGGAACAGCCTATTCGCTCAGAGATTTCTTTCTGTGTCTTACCCTCTTGCCTGAGGGTGTCAATGATGTCCTTCTGGACAGCAGTCAGGTCGGCAGTCTTACCCATGATTGTGGTTTTGAGTAATGAACCAGGCTGGGAGTTTTTAAAAGCCTCAGGAATCTTTTGCAGGTGTTTAGAGTTAATTGGTTGATTCAGATGATTAGGTTAATAGCTCGTTTAGACTACCTGAACATGATATGCTAATTTTTTGAGATAGGAATTTTGGGTTTTCATGAGCTGTATGCCAAAATCATCAGAATTAAAACAATAAAAGACCTGAAATATTTCAGTTGGTGTGCAATGAATCTAAAATATATGGAAGTTTAATTTTTATCAGTACATTACAGAAAATAATTAACTTTATCACAATATACTAATTTTTTGAGAAGGACTAGTACTTCTGTACAAACCATCTTCTTTGTGATACAGTAAATGGCGCATAACCTGTCTGGATGTTGGCAGGAGCAGCCCAGTAAACTCAGCATCTGACACTATTGTGGCACTGCCTAGTCCAACGATTTGGGCCTTATCATGTGTTTTCTTCACCTTGAACCCACTAGAGCCACTGCAACACTATACCAACCTCCGACACATTGGTGGCTGCATCTTCATCCTTTGCTATTTAGTCTCTATAACGCAATTAAATACAGAGAGATTGAAAGAGTCATGCCCACTTCTAATTCTACATAATCTGTGTTAGTTTCTGTATGAACTGAAAGTGAAACTAAAACTGAAAGTTGTTGAAGTAAAACTGACTGACCCCCCCCCCAGAAGATTTCAGAGTAAGATTACACTGTTCAAAAGGTCGTATGTGCCACTAGTCTACTACGAATCAAGAAAATTAAAAACGTAAATTTGCAGAGAATTATAACTTAACTGTGGTCAGTTATATTATAGAATATTACCCAAATCATCTAAAAATTTATGGGGTTTTTTTCTATAATGGAACACTTTTTACTTGGAGACATGGAAATCTATGACTAAGGGGTAAAACAATGTAACCTAGTGTGTATGTGTGTTATCAGCGTTTGCACTGTGTGTGTGTGCGCGTGTGTGTTATTGGCATGCACGCACATGGGGTGTGTGTGTGTGTGGATCGGCATTCATTGCGAGACGTGTGTGTGTCAGCGTGCGCACGGAGTCTGTGGGTACTTGGACACGCACGGGGTTTGTCCGCGTGTGTATCGGCGTACTCGCAGGGTGTGTATGTTTTATCGGCACACTTGCGGGGTGTGCATGTGTGCATCGCCATATGTGCAGGGTTTGTGTGTGTGTGTGTGTGTGTGTGTGTGTGTGTGTGTGTGTGTGTGTGTGTGTGTATACATGCTGTGTGTGGGCTTACGCGGTGGGCCTGTAGCTGTATCTGTGTGTGTGTGTTTGGTCAGCATGTAGGTGGAGTGTGTGTGAGTGAGTGTCATCCATTTACACACAGGGGGTGCATGTGTTCATTCAAGTGTATTCAGTTTTATTTGTATAGCGCTTTTTGATTTTTTTTTTTTTTTTTTTCTCTCATTTTAATCAGAAATTCATTACAGTCTAAAAAGTAGTCCACTTGCTTATACAACTTCAAGTTCTAAATAATTGTGGGAAAGAGCCCATAATCACCAGCAGTGAAAAATCATGTTCACAGTTTGTTGGTGCACATCTGAGTCCATCCGGGTTTTCATCGGCAAGAAGAGCTTCCAAGGTGAGAACTCTAGTCAACATCACTGTACCAGGATAGACTGCATTATTCAGGAAGCAGAAGAATCAGGATCACTGGCATCCCAGATGGAGAATATGCTCCTCAACAAAAACGGGGGTGGGGGATGTTAGTTACACTCATGTAGTGTAATGAAAATAGAAGATTTTGTTATTGCTGAGTGCAGCAGGGACTTTGACATAACTGGCTCTGGCAGCATAAGTTAGAGAGAGAACCAGAAAGAACCACTGGGCAATCAGCCACTTCACTGTCAAACGGACCTGGGTGAGCATGTAGAGTGGGGGAGAGACAGCATCCCAACATCACAGTTTACCAGAACTCTATATGCCCCAGATCTGCTCCTTTACCTAATAAAAGACTATTAACAAAATTCTTGACTGAACAAGCAAGTTTTCATCCTCGTCTTAAAAACAGAGACTGTGTCTGAGTCCAGAACATTTGCTGGAAGGCTATTCCATAACTGTGGGGCTCTGTAAGAGAAGCTCTGCCCCGTGCAGTAGTCATCATTATTCGAGGTATCACGAAGCATCCTGTACCTTGTGATCTAAGGGGGTGTGCTGGATCATAAACAACAAGTTCATTGAGATAATGTGGCGTGAGACCATTAAGTGCTTTATGGGTTAAAAGTAGTGTTTTCCACTCGATGTGAAATGTAACTGGGAGCCAGTGCAGAGTAAATAAGATCAGGGTGATGTGCCCGTGTCTCCTGGTTCCAGTGAGGACTCGCACTGCTGCATTCTGGACTAACTGGAGCTTGTTTATGCATCTATTGGAACAACCAGATTGTAATGCATTACAATAATCTAATCTTGAGGTAACAAAAGCATGATCAAGTTTTTCTGCATCAATCACTGACGAAATATTTCTTATTTTAGCAAAATTCCTGATATGAAAGAAGGCAACGCAAGTAATATTATCTACATGAGCTTTAAAAGAAAGACCGTCAATTACTTCAAGGTCCTTTACTGTTACACATGATGACACGAAAACATCCAAACTCGCTGCATAATCAGAAACCTTATTTCTAGCTGCCTGAGATCCGAGTACAAGAACTTCTGTCTTATCAGAGTTTAAGAGGAGGAAGTTAGTGAGCATCCAATGTCTAATGTCCTTTACACACTCTTCAACTGTATTAAGTTGATGTATTTCATCATTTGTTGAAATGAGTGTGTGATCAGAATAACAATGAAAGCTAATACCATGATATTACCGAAAGCTAGCATGTATAGAGAGAATAGCAATGGACCTAGGACCAGAACCTTGTGGAACACCAAACTTAACATTAGGATGTACAGAGAAATCACCATTTATATCTACAAACTGATAGTCAGTTAAATAAGAAGAGGAATGTTCCCTTACCTCCAACAACATTTTCTAATCTGTCAAGGAGAATTGTATGATCAATAGTGTCAAAGGCTGCACTAAGGTTAAGTAGCATAAGCAGGGAGACACAGCCATGGTCGGAGGCCACCAGTAGATCATTTACCATCTTAATGAGTGCTGTCTCTGTGCTATGATGAGGCCTAAAACCTGACCGATACATTTCATGAATGTTATTCCTACAAAGATATCAACATAACTGCTACGCTACAGCTTTTTCTAAGATCTTGGAGATTGGTCTACAGTTGGAGGTTTGATTACTGCAAGTTTAAAGGATTTATGTTGATCTCTTCCACTATTTGTTAAAGAAACATGGAGGTACTGGATTAAGCACACGGGTTGATGACTGATGAGGAAATCAATGAGACTACTTCTGTCATTTGAATAGGGCGAAAATATTTGAGTTGTGGATCTGCTGGCATTATATTATTTACTGTTTTAGTTATTGATCTTCTTTTCTTCTCCTTTCGGCTTTTCCCTTCAGGGGTCGTCACAGCGAATCATCTGCCTCCATGTCACTCTATCCTTTGCATCTTCTTCTCTTACACCAACTACCTTCATGTCCTCCTTCACCACATCCATGAATTGTCTCTTTGGTCTTCCTCTAGCACTTCTGCCTGGCAGTTCCAACCTCAGCATCCTACTACCAATATACTCACTATCCCTCTGTACATGTCCAAACCATCTCAATCTAGCCTCTCTGACTTTGTCTCCAAAACGTCTTACATGTGCTGTCCCTCTGATGTACTCATTCCTGATCCTATGCATCCTTGTTACTCCCAAAGAGAACCTCAACATTTTCATCTCTGCTACCTCCAGCTCTGCCTCCTGTCTTTTCCCCAGTGCCACTGTTTCTAAACCATAAAACATCGCTGGCCTCAACACCATCTTGTACACTTTTCCTTTCATTCTTGCCGATACCCCCCCCCTATCACACATTACATCGGACACTTTTCTCCAACCTGCCTGCACACGCTTCTTCACCTCTTTTCCACACTCTCCATTGCTCTGGATTGTTGAGCCTAAGTACTTAAAATCCTCCACCTTCCTTATCTCTGCTCCCTGTAACCTCACTGTTCCTTTTGGGTCCTTGTCATTCATACACATGTATTCTGTCTTACTGAGGCTAACCTTCATTCTCCTCCTTTCCAGGGCATACCTCCACCTCTCTAGATTTTCCTGCACTTGTTCTCTGCTCTCACTACAGATCACAATGTCATCTGCAAACGTGATAGTCCATGGGGAATCTTGTCTAACCTCGTCTGTCAGCCTGTCCATCACCATAGCAAACAAGAAGGGGCTGAGAGCTGACCCTTGATGCAGTCCCACCTCCACCTTGAACTCTTCTGTCACACCGACAGCACACTTCACCACTGTCTTACATCTCTTATACATGTCCTGATACTTCTCTGCCACTCCAGACTTCCTCATGCAATACCACAGTTTCTCTCTTGGCACCCTGTCATATGCTTTCACCAGATCCACAAAGGCACAATGTAGCGCCGTCTGACCTTCTCTGTACTTCTCTATTAACATCCTCAAGGCAAACACTGCATCTGTGGTGCTCTTTCTTGGCAGGAAACCAAACTGTTGTTCACAAATGCTGACCTCTGTCCTTAGTCCAGCTTCCACTATTCTTTCCCATAACTTCATCGTATGGCTCATCAACTTTATTCCTCTGTAGTTGCCAGAACTCTGCACGTCTCCCTTGTTAAACATGGGCACTAGCACACTTCTCCTCCATTCCTCTGGCATCCTCTCTGCCTTTCCACTCTTCATCCTCTTCAATGCCCTCCTCACTTCACCCTTACTAATCTTTGCTACTTCCTGGTCCTCGACGGTCACCCCCCTTTTTTTTTTTTTTTTTTTTTTCCCCCCTCTCGCTCTCATTTTCCTCATTCATCAGCTGTTCAAAGTACTCTTTCCATCTTCCCAGCACACTTCTGTCATCAGTCAATACATTTCCCTCTCTGTCCTTAATCACTCTAACTTGCTGCATGTCCTTCTCATCTCTATTTCTCTGCTGTGCTAACCTGTATAAATCATTTTTCTCCCTCTTTCCAACCGGGCATACAAGTCATCATACGCCCTCTGTTTGGCCTTTGACACCGCTACCTTCGCCTTACGCTGTGTCTTCCTGTACTCCAGTTTACTCTCTTCGGTCCTCTCAATGTTTTACTTGTTGATTCTTCTTCTTTTACTTTCGGCTGCTCCCTTCAGGGGTCGCCACAGCAAATCATCCGCCTCCACCTCACCCTGTCCTCCGCATCTTCTTTTCTGACTTCAATGACCTTCATGTCTTCCTTCACCACATCCATAAATATTGATATACCTGTCTTTAAATTTAGGGAATCAATCAATTTTTTGCTGATTATTTTCAGTTTTAACATTTAAGTTCATAAAATCATCACCTGCTATAAATTGATTTTCACATTTTTGTTCATGGTCTTATTCCTTGTTATTTCTGCAACAATATTAAATAAGTACTTTGTATTATTTTTGTTGTTTTCTATTAGATTTGAGAAATAAGAGCTTTTCTGTAATTAAAGAGACTTCATTCTAATTAAAAAAAAACAAACACTAGGTTAGTTTGCCACATTTTCTTTCCAGTTTGCGGGTTTTCTGTTTTAGTGTGTGTTTCATCATTATTCCAGGGGGCTAATTTTTCTCTCCGATTGGTTTTCTTTTAAGAGGAGCTACATGTATGGCATAAATTTGACTCCAAGCACTCGGTGGATTGATCAAGTTCTGTGCGGTCTAATGGTAATCCAATCCAGTTGATAATTCTGTAAGATTATGAATGAAACTCTGTGCCGTTGTTGATGTAAAAGTATGCTTAATGCGATAACGTGGCGAGGTGTATTGGTACTAAGATGTAGTGAAAGCGCGAGATAAGCTAGCGATCTGAAATGGTTTCTGATTGTGGAACTGTGACCGTATGTTCAATATTTAATCCAAAAGTTAGTATTAAATTTAGAGTGTGAGCAGCTTTTTGGGAGGGTTTTATTAAATTCTGATTGTCCCCTACTGAATCTAAATAGATTTGTACACTGTTCTTGAAGGGTCCTCTGGGTTATCAAAATGAATATTAAAAGTCTCCAATATTTAAAGTTTCATCTAAAGAAACAACCAGGTTTGATATGAAATTTGCCAATTCACAGAGGAGTACGGGCCTGGGTGTCTGTAAATAATAATTAAGTGTGTGTGGGTTATCAGCATGTATACGGGGTGTTTGTGTGGCTTTCCCACCTTGACATGAGCTGATATGTGATAAATGAGTTCTAAGGAACCAAAAAGCAGTACTCAATACTGATGGCCCGGCAGCATCATGCTCAGATCCACACCAGCCCACGACTGCACTGAATTTTCTCCAGAGACTGTCTGATGTCTGCTGTGCAGTGAAATGCCACGCCCCCTCACCTGAAAACACTGAAATGCTTTATTTCTTCAGCGCAACATTTTCATTAGTAGTGTTTTTTGCCTTGTCATGGCAGACTCAACACCATCTACAGCATTCTGTTTCCACTGGAGTTTGAAAGCAGATACTAAAATACAATAAAACACTCCATCCAAAGCAGAAATGCACCCTGTGTCTCCTGGAATATAATAATCATAATAAGACACGTGGTGTTCTGTGTTGGACGTTAATCTCCGATCATTCTGTATCTACAGCCGTAAACAGAAAAGAACACAGATAGAGATGGAAGAGAAAACAGTATTATCTCTGTATCAAACATGATCCTAAGATCATCTGAAGGCTGTAGTCAGGCCTGAGTATGAAACACCTACCTTCATTCACTTCTCTTTCAGCAATTTGTAGAAATATTTCTCACCAAGTGGCTCTCATCTGTTCCGGAGAAACGAGTTGTTACTTCCACCTTCAATGGAGTCATGTATATTATTGTGCCCTCTACTGTCTAAGCAATGCCATTACAGCTAGCAAAAAATCTCAGATAACGTAGCATAATGATCAATCTTTTATTTCTGTCATTAAAACTGTCATAAAATCTACTGTGATGCATCATTATATACACCAAAAAAGTCAAGCATTAAAAAAAAATAAAAATAAAACAACCCCATGTAAATACGTCTATACTCTATTCCTACATGCTTGAGTTCCGGTAATCTGTGTAAAATACATCCAGATACCAGGTCCTCAGCAGATCCTCTCGTGTTTGAGTGAAATGTGAAGGTCTGTTGGTGTAATCATTGGGTTTTTTGTTTTCATTATTTATAAACCACTCATCCTGTACACGCCCCATCTTCACACTTCCACACTGAGGTGACATCACAGCCCAGAACAGGGTCTGGTTCTCATCGTAGAGAGCGTTAGTCCACACCGTCACCTCAGGTGTGATGTCAAGGACAGTGTTAATGCTATCAGGTGCGTGACATGAAGGTAATTTGAGTTTTTGCTGAAATATAATGTTTCGAGTCGAAGTGTGTAAGTTTACGTTTTAGGTTAATGGTGAAGATCAGAAGAATCAATAGTTAAAGTTCATTGGTTCTTTCCTGCGTTTTCATGTGCATGTGTATTTATAGAGCCCAAGTGTCTGAATTGTTGCTAGGAGATGGCAGGAGAGCATAAGAGCAAATGAGAGGAGAGAGAAAAGGTGGGTGACTCATGAAACTGATGACAGATGCTCTGGGTCAGAACTGTTCTCACACACACACACACACACACACACACGCACACGCATGTTCCATCTGTGTGAAGTGACCTTTCTTTTCAAAATGACAGTGGAGGAAACTAACACGTCTAAATTCTAGTGAAAGTGATCAATCTTAGACAGAGTTAAAATAAACTCTCAAGGTAAGAGGTAATATAACTGACTGCTCAGATGTCATACCCAAATATCTTCAGGAACAACAGAACTGTTCTTGCTTCACCAGTATCTTTGGAAGGGTGTCGCTTGTTGTGTTGTGATTTGTATTTTATTCCGTGTCAGAGATGGGAATTGTGAACATCTCTGTTCTTACGAGTGTAAGTGTCTCAACCATCCCCTGCAGTCGTGTGGGATCTGGTAGTGTTTTAGCTCTCGCTGATCATTACACAATCAGTTAAACAGTCTTCTGTTCACTGACATGGGCCTTATGGCGCACACACACACACACACACATTCCATCAGTAACCCATACTGTCTGCTAAGATCTCTGCACCCAACAGTCTGGGAACTTGATTGTTGTGTGCTGCGAGAGGATGGAGGTACACGATTAAGGCATGATGTTCAACTACACAAAAGCCAAAGGGTCATTATTATTGTAACTTTGATTTTAAATTGACATCCGGTTCCTTCTCAGCACGATACACATACAGCATTTCTCTTCATGCTTTTGCTGGAGCATGTTCAGAACGTGTTCCTCAGTGCCCAAGCAGACCCAGTCATTCACTCTAAAACCATTTTTTAAAGGAACACCTTCTGAACCTGGACACACACTATATGCATGAATTTACTACCACATCAGCCTGTTGGGTCCTTTACATCGAGTGTGATTGTGTCTGGCAGCCAGAAGAGCACCAGAACTACACGATCCGATTCTCATCGCTTTTGCCTAATGTTTGCTTGAGTTTAGAGGAGATGAACACAGAATGAACCCCAGAGCCGGAACCTCCACATCACATAAGTGTTGAACCTCCGCCCTCATGCTTGTGCATCTGAATGAACCCTCCCCCACACAGCCATATCCCCCATTTCCTCATAGCCAAGCAGCAAATCCCCATAACCCTGGTTCCAGATCTTAACAGCCACTTCAAACAAACAAACAAAAAAAAACCCTAATTAGGATTAAGTGGGTTAGAAAATCAATGAGAGGCACCAATTATAATTTTCTTGGCTGCTTTCGAGTTCATATTTTTCTGTAAATGCGATCGACCCATACCGATCTTCATTTAAACAGCAATAATTGACCGCATATACAAACAAAGGACTGCTTCTAAATGAAATAAAAATTATGCTCACAAAATAAATGATTGTGTTTAATGATAAAAAGAACTAGAAAAACTCCTGAAGAAATGTCATGCTGTAGTGTGAAATACACAAAAATTCCTCAGAGTTTACACAGATTTTGTATGAGGTGCATGTCGAGACACAGCTGGCTGTTGCCACAGTGATTAGGCCAGCAGTTACTAACAGTTACCTTGCTTTTCAACTCAAGCATGTATGTGGAGTTTGTCTTGCTTGTGGACTTCTGATTTGGAAACTGCATTTCTCATATTGATGAGGCCAACAGCGTTAGAGAGCCGAGAATGTGGTGAACGTGGTGATATCATTGTATGAATATACGAGTATGATAACAGTGTATGAATGATGTTTGTAATGGTTTTAAACACCTTTTTTGAGTCGACTCTTATGTGAAAATTTAGGATGATCCTGTCAGTCAAACACCACCCAAAGCGGATCAGAAAATTAGTGAACTTCTCATACCCTCCTGATGACATCGCCTACTCTAGCTCAGAACATTCCACACCATGTACACAAATCGACTAAAAATCCTTGTCTAATTTAAACAATGGTCAAAGGAAAACCATAAAAGGTAGCAAAAATCCGTTTAAAGTGTTCATCTGAGTTTGTCAAAGTACGAACTCTCGGCAAGGTGTCGAATTACGCGAGTTTCACAATTGCTCATCGATCTCTCCCAATTTATTTTAATGGGATTTTTGTTGTGGTTTATAGATAATTCTATCGTCAAAGAAAAGCATAACACAGTAACACTAATATCAAACTTAATGGCGCCTAGACACACCTTTTAATATATACAGGGATCTCTCACTTTCCGCGGTTAATTGGGACAGAGATCCCAATCCGTGACTATCGAAATCCGCAAAGTAGGATCACCCCCCCACACACTGACGTGTACGTACATGTATGTGTGTATATCAGTAAATACATACTCGATGCTATAAATGCTTATAATAACAATTAAACATGAAAAAATTTAAGATGTAAATAAACACACATACAGATGGAACTGCATTAGAAGAAGACGACGAACATACATGCGCAGATGCAACAATGTAAGTACAGAAGCACCCCAGCTTATAAACGAGTTAGGTTCCGGACGGCCGGTGAGATGAATTTGTTTGTAAGTCATTACAGGGCATCTCGCTCTCTCTCTCTCTCTCTCTATATATATATATATATATATATATATATATATATATATATATATATATATAAAATATATAAATCATCTATTTTTCTGCTTCTCCTCCCGGACCTCTGTGTCAGCCAGGTCCCTTTGCCGGAGCCTAGTATTAAGTGTACCTCAGGATAATGTTTAATCATATTTCATACTTGTACATAAATATATCTTTATATCGATTTTATTCTATTTCTATTTGTTCTTCAATTTCATTTCACTTTCAGTTTCGACCGAAAGCCCTGTTCATATGTCCGGATGGGAGATTTTGGGTGTTTTGTGTTGGTTTAGGTTTTTTTTTTTTTTTTTTTTTTGCATAATTTGGCTTTGATTTTGTGGCATTTTCCCTAACTTTCCTCCATATTCTTCCTTAATTTCCTTATTTTTTAATGCAATTAATATTTTATTTATTTATTTTTTTAAATCGCGATGCACTGCAGCAGCATTAATTGAAGCGTGAAGTAGCGAGGGATCCCTGTATTCATTGCGTGGGTGCACTTTGCCATTCAAGTTGCAATAGACGTGATGGAATAATAAAGGTAAAGATAACCAATTCTCGGTGAATAGTACTATGTGCAACACAATAATACAGTGGTACCTTGATTTACGAAATTAATCCGTTCTGAGAGTGAGCTTGTAAGCCAAAAAGTTTTTTGGAAAAAAACATTATCCCCATAAGAAATAACAGAAAACTAATTAATCTGTTCCAACCCCCTCCCAAACTCGTATAACCTGCCACAAACACACATATTTAACCTAATGTATTAAGGTTAAGCCTGTATAAACAGTAAATATTTCATAATAATAATAGCAATACATGCATCTTCTTTTACTTTCGGCTGCTCCCTTCAGGGGTCGCCACAGCAAATCATCCGCCTCCACCTCACCCTGTCCTCCGCATCTTCTTTTCTGACTCCAACAACCTTCATGTCTTCCTTCACCACATCCATAAATCTCTTCTTCGGTCTTCCTCGAGGCCTTCTGCCTGGTAGTTCCAACCTCAGCATCCTACTGCCAATATACTCACTATCCCTCCTCTGTACATGTCCAAACCATCTCAATCTAGCCTCTCTGACTTTGTCTCCAAAACATCTTACGTGGGCTGTCCCTCTGATATACTCATTTCTGATCCTATCCATCCTCATTACTCCCAGGGAGAACCTCAACATTTTCATCTCCGCTACCTCCAGCTCTGCCTCCTGCCTTTTCCTCAGCGCCACTGTTTCTAAGCCATACAACATCGCTGGCCTCACCACCATCTTGTACACTTTACCCTTCATTCTTGCTGACACTCTCCTATCGCACATCACACCGGATACTTTTCTCCAACCATTCCAGCCTGCCTGCACACGTTTCTTCACCTCTTTTCCACACTCTCCATTGCTCTGGATTGTTGAGCCTAAGTAAGATAAGATAAGATAAGATACAGCTTTATTAATCTCACAATGGAGAAATTCACTGTTACAGGCTCTTGAGGTACTATCAGTAGGGGGTGCAAAAATAGATACAAGTACGAACATACACACATACATATATAAGTAAATAAATAAATAGATACATAAATAGTATAAATTACTAAACAATAAAAGAAAAGAATGGAGCAACTTTATAGATTGGCCTATATTAAAGTGTAATGTATCTGAGTGCAGAGTAGATGGGTTGATATGGTTCACAGTGGGGTAGATGTGGTTGATTAAAGTGCACGGGGGTTTTTATTGCACATAACCGGTATTTTCACAGACAGTTACAAAGTGGCGTTGTACAGTCTGATAGCGGTGGGAATGAACGACCTCAAGTGGCGCTCCTTCCTGCACTGAGGATGCCTCAGTCGTCCACTGAAGGAGCTGCTTAGCTCCTCGACAGTCTGGTGCAGTGGGTGAGAGCTGTTGAACAGGATGGATGTGAGCTTTGCTACCATCCTCCTCTCACTCACCTCCTCCACAGAGTCCAGTGGGCAGCCGAGGACAGAGCTGGCCCTCCTTAAAATCCTCCACCTTCGTTATCTCTGCTCCCTGTAACATCACCGTTCCTCCTGGGTCCTTCTCATTCACACACATGTATTCTGATTTTCTGAGGCTAACCTTCATTCCTCTCCTTTCCAGGGCATACCTCCACCTCTCGAGATTTTCCTGCACTTGTTCTCTGCTCTCACTACAGATCACGATGTCATCTGCAAACATCATAGTCCATGGAGATTCTTGTCTCACCTCGTCTGTCAGCCTGATCATCACCATAGCAAACAAGAAGGGGCTCAGAGCTGACCCTTGATGCAGTCCCACCTCCACCTTGAATTCGTCGGTCACACCGACAGCACACCTCACCACTGTCTTACATCTCTCATACATGTCCTGCACCACTCTAACATACTTCTCTGCCACTCTAGACTTCCTCATGCAATACCACAGTTCTTCTCTTGGCACCCTGTCATATGCTTTTTCCAGATCCACAAAGGCACAATGTAGCTCCCTCTGACCTTCTCTGTACTTCTCTATTAACATCCTCAAGGCAAACATTGCATCTGTGGTGCTCTTTCTTGGCATGAAACCAAACTGTTGTTCACAAATGCTGACCTCTGCCCTTAGTCTAGCTTCCACTATTCTTTCCCATAACTTCATCGTATGGCTCATCAACTTTATCCCTCTGTAGTTGCTGCAACTCTGCACGTCTCCCTTGTTCTTAAAAATGGGCACCAGCACACTTCTCCTCCACTTCTCCGGCATCTGCTCACTCTCTAGTACCTTGTTGAATGTTTTTGTCAGAAAATCTACTGCTACCTCTCCTAGACACTTCCATACCTCCACAGGTATATCATCAGGACCAACTGCCTTTCCATTCTTCATCCTCTTCAATGCCCTTCTCACTTCACCCTTACTGATCTTTGCTACATCCTGCCCCTCAATGGTTACCTCTTCTACTCTTTTTTCTCTCTCATTTTCCTCATTCATCAGCTCTTCAAAGTACTCTTTCCATCTTCCCAGCACACTTCTGTCATCAGTCAATAGAGTTCCCTCTCTGTCCTTTATCAATCTAACTTGCTGCACGTCCTTTCCATCTCTATTTCTCTGCTGTGCCAACCTGTATAGATCATTTTCTCCCTCTTTACTATCCAACCTATCATACAAGTCATCATATGCCCTCTGTTTGGCCTTAGCCACTGCTACTTTCGCCTTACGCTGTGTCTCCCTGTACTCCTGTTTACTCTCTTCGGTCCTCTCAATGTCCCACTTCTTCTTGGCTAACCTCTTCCTTTGTACACACTCCTGCACTTCCTCATTCCACCACCAAGTCTCCTTATCTACTTTCCTTCCAGAGGACACACCAAGTACTCTCCTACCTGTGTCCCTGATCACATTTGCTGTGGTTGTCCAGTCATTTGGAAGCACTTCCTGGCCACCCAAAGCCTGTTTCAACTCCTCCTTGAAGACAACACGACACTCTTCCTTTTTCAGCTTCCACCACCTTGTCTTCTGCTCTGCCTTTGCCTTTTTCACCTTTCTCACCATCAGAGTCATCCTGCACACCACCATCCTATGCTGTTTGGCAACACTCTCACCCACTACTACTTTGCAGTCACTGACTTCCTTCAAATTACATCGCCTACACAAGATGTAGTCTACCTGTGTGCTCCTACCTCCGCTTTTATAAGTCACCCTATGCTCCTGTTTCTTCTCGAAGAAAGTATTCACCACAGCCATTTCCCTCCTTTTTGCAAAATCTATCAACATCTGTCCTTCTGCGTTCCTGTCCTGGATACCAAACCTGCCCATCACTTCCTCGTCCCCTCTGTTTCCTGCACCAACATGTCCATTGAAGTCTGCACCAATGACCACTCTTTCACCTCTGGTGGTACTCTGCATCACTTCATCTAAATCACTCCAGAATCTCTCCTTCTCTTCTAGCTCACATCCTGCCTGTGGGGCATAAGCACTAACAACATTGAGCATTACACCTTCAATTTCTAACTTGAGACTCATCACTCTGTCTGACACTCTTTTCACTTTTAGAACATTCCTGACAAACTCCTCCTTCAAGATGACTCCGACTCCATTTCTCTTCCCATCCACACCGTGATAAAATAGCTTAAACCCTGCTCCTAAGCTTTTAGCTTTGCTACCTTTCCACCTGGTCTCCTGAACACACAGTATGTCCACCTTCCTCCTCTGCATCATGTCAACCAGCTCTCTACCTTTTCTGTGCATAGTTCCAACATTCAAAGTCCCCACTCTCAGTCCTAGACTCATGCCTTTCCTCTTCTCTCTCTGCCTACGGACACGCCTCCCACCTCTCCTTCTTCGACGTCTTCGACCAACAGTAGTCCAATTTCCATCAGCACCCTGTTGATTGACAGCACTGATGACGGTCGTTGTTAACCCGGGCCTCGACCGATCCGGTATGGAGGTAATACTTTTGATTTGCATTTTAAGTAATTGGCATTGGTTTTACGTCGGATGCCCTTCCTGACACAACCCTCTGCATTTCTCCGGGCTTGGGACCGGCATGAGGGGGAGAGACACTGGTTAGTGCCCCCCCACCTCATGGCTGCATTAATACATGCATATTAACATTAATAATAATTAATAGTAAATAATAATAAAACAAGAATAAACAATAAGTCAACGAACCCTTCCATCATAAACTGCAAAGATGTCACGTGGGCAAGCATGAAATGGTGCGTAACAGAGGAGGAGAATTTTGAGTGTGTGCATGCTACAAATGCCAGTGAGGAAAGCTCATGGTAAGCTCCCGCAAAGCCAGTGCTTCTTAAATAGTGGGGCGCAACCCCCATGGGGGACGCGGTGTGATGAAGGAGGGGACGTGTATGACCCTGGGGAACATGCCTTTTTGTCATATTATACTAGAATTAAGTGTAATTGTGCATCCTCTACGGCAGGTGGCAGTGGCGCTCTCACTTTGTTCTCTCTGGTGTAGGGAAAAGGCAAAAGCAAGCGATATGAAGTGCAGGAAACACTATAGTCGCACGCTGGGGGGGGGGGGGGGGGGGGTGTGTGTGTTTGAAATTTTTGTTTTGTTTTTTTTCCCTTCTTCCTATAGGAGGTATCACCAGAAAATAATTAAGAAGCACTGTGTAAGGCCTTCTCGGAGTGCGGAGGAATACAAGGCTAATTGGCCAAGAAAAGCTATTTTCCCAGCAGAGCTCATAAATCAAAATTTTGCTCGTTGGATGGGGCAGATTTTTGGTGATATTGAAGCTCGTATCAAGGAAAATTCGTTATAAAAGCTGTATGTACCGCTGTATGATTTTATTATTAAATAGTGTGAGTAGGTGATGTCACTTTTCTGGGACCTGAATTAACCCCATCAGTGTTGAGGGTCTGCAGGTTTTCTCTGTTAGGTTGTTTAAACTGGGCATGTTCAGCAGAGTGATGCTGTTTTAACTGTGTTATTACATTTTTGTTTCAAAAGTTTTCATGGTGATGAACATCGTCACTGATGGTTTTGGGCTGTATTTTGAGGTGTGCATGTGAATGTGATGTAATTACCTTCACCGAAATTATACGGGGGCTTGAAGTTCTGCTTTACAGATTTGAGTGTCTGTTTACTTTCGGCAGGGCGGGTTCGTCTGTGATGGCTTCCGTCACAATTGTATTTCATTTTCTTAACGTTATTTGTTATTTATTAAAACATTACAGAAACTATGCATTAATAGACTTGCCTATATCCTGAATTAATTAATTTTTAAAAAATCGATGCTAATTAATTTACTAAATAAATTAAAAGTTTGAATTTTTTTAACAGTACATTTTTTTAGAGTGTTCCTATAACAGGTGTGTTGCTGTAGGTGGTAATCTTTCTTTTTTTTTTGCGGTACACTATGCGTGCAGTGCACTCCTAAGCTGTGACCCTATGCTCAGTAATATTGAGAGTGTGTGTGTGTGTGTGTGTGTGCGTGCGTTCCCTACAGGGTTGTCATTGCCAGAATGGGCATACAAGCCAGAATCAAGCCCGGGCTCCAGACAGATCCAGCTCTGGCATTTCATCCTGGAACTGCTGAGGAAGGAGGAGTATCATGAAGTTATAGCATGGCAGGGGGATTATGGCGAGTTCGTCATTAAGGATCCGGATGAGGTGGCCCGACTGTGGGGGGCCCGTAAGTGCAAGCCTCAGATGAACTACGACAAACTTAGCCGAGCACTCAGGTGAGGAAGTGTCTCTGCTCTGATTTACTTCTGTTCTTTGTGTCATCACCATTCTTACTCAACAACTCTGTATTAAATATATGAGCTGCTCCAGAATAATACTGATTAAATCTGATATACTGAGGTATTCATATGTTTGGAAAGAGAATTTAAAATGGTGACGACACATCCGCCTCACAACAAGAAAAGTTTAGATTGCCGCCCTGGCTTCGGGTGTTTTTGTGTGGAGTTTGCATGCTCTCCCTGTGGATTTCCTCAAAGTACTCTGGTTTCCTCCCACAGTCAAAAAACGTGCACATTCGGCAGATTCGCTGTTCCAAGTCACCCCCTAGGTGTGAGTGTGAATAATTGTATGTGTATTGGCCCTTTGATATCTGGTGTAGGTTTCAGTCAGTTTACCCAACATGCCAACAACCTTAAAAATAAGCAAACAATCTAAAACTGAGGGTGCATACTCCCACAACCACCACACTAAAAAAAAGTCAGTATTTTGTAAATCCAATCTTTTTTCTTTGAGCAATTGCATCAAAACCGTTAAAGCATAACTGCCACAGCAGTTCCAAGTCTCTGCTGAAAAAACACCCCCACATCATGAGAGAGGAATGAGAGGTGATGGGTTTGTGTCAAATATTGGCCTGCTTTGAAACCCAAGTGTGCTTTTCTTTTCATCTTTTTGGCCATTTCTTCATAAAGCCCTGTTCTGTGGCGTGTATAGATAAGGCCAGGCTTAAAAAATTCTTTGGCAATAACATGATTTAAAAAAAAAAAAAAAGATTCACCTGGGAAGGAGCATTTTTTGGGCTGTGCAGGCCACTTGGGAATTTGCGGGGAAATTTGTTTCATACGTCACTATATTATGTATGTGATGTTGTAAACACAGTAGAATGAAAAATATATTTTTAATCAACATACTGAATATCAAATTTTATTATTTTAATATTCCAGTCAACAGATAACACATACCTTCGTCACACTCCATACTGTTGCTAGCAGTTTATAATTAAATTTTTCGAAAATGTCAGCAAATGTGTTGCTCAATGTGAAACATATTAATTTATTTATTATTTTCATGTTGGGACCTTTAACAGCCGTATCATTCTTACCTTCCATCATGTTTTCCGCCTTTGTTGTTAAGACAGTACTGGCCAATGAGAATCACTGTTTAACCGAACTGGTGAAATTGACCAATCACAAGGCGCAGTTGATACTGATTTCGCTTTGGTCACTTTTTTGTATGGTGTATGATAGAGGACCTGCGTGGGTTTTTTTTTTGTTTTTGTTTTCTTTTGTTTGTTTTTCAACACAACCGGCTGGTATATTATTTTTTGTGTGTGTCTGTGGATGCTCAGATGGGGTTTTTATCTACAATTTTGGCCCAACTAGCAACAAAGATAAATTGAAGGCTGGCCTAAGTCTGTCTCTGGACAGATACACCACTCTCCACTGTAGATCTTTTCAGCTCCCTCAGGTTTACCTTTTGGTCTCATTGTCACCTTTCTGATAAATTCCCTTCCTATTTGGTCTGTGAATTTTGGTGGCAGGTTTGTTGTGGTACTATATTCTTGTGTTTAACTTGTGGTGATCTAGGGTAATCTGTGAATTTTTTTCTAGGTTCTGATATCTTTTATAACTCAACCCTGATTTGTACTTCTTCATAACTTTGTCTCTAACCTATTTGCAATGCTCCTCTCTCTTTATGGTGTCACTTGTTTGGTGGTGCTTCTTCATCAGTGGTGTTACGGGTGTGTGTATAAATCTATATCAGGGCAGGCCGTGCATTTGGATACCTGAGCCTTCAGTGGTATTTAATAGACTTGGTCCACTTGTTTATATCAGCACCATCACGTCACAATTATACAAACCATCACCGGTGTTTACTAGTGGATGTTTCTGTGAAAATTGCCATTATTCATGTTTTTCTTTTGGCTGTTCCCTTCAGTGGTTGCCACAGCAAATCATCTGCCTCCACCTCAAACTACATCTTCTCTTACACCAACTACCTTCATGTCCTCCTTCACCACACGCACAAATCTTTTCTTTGGTCTTTCTCTAGGCCTTCTGCCTGGTAGTTCCAACCTCAGCATCCTACTACCAATATACTCACCTTCCCTCCTCTGTACATGTCCAAACCATCTCAATCTAGCCTCTCTTTCTTTTTTTTTTTTGTCTCCAAAACCTCTTACATGGGCTGTCCCTCTGATGTACTCATTCCTGACGCTGGAGAAACTATGTCCCTGCATTTGTCAATGTTGCAATTACATAATAAGAAAATCAAGTCCTGTTTTAAATTTAGTTCCTTTGCTGCACTTTTCCTGAAAGTGACAGCAAGGGCTTTGAAAAATTGCTTTAGTTCTTTTTTGTGAGGTGTTTTTACAAGTACAAGCAACTCTCGGTTTTTGAATGCTTTAGACATCAAACAAATCGGTATGCGACGAAAAAATTCTGAATTATTTTGTCCCAGAAGTCGAACAAAATTCAGAAGCCAAACGCAAAACAAACGAGAGACGCCAACCGCGAGAAAATTCGAGAAAAAATGAGACTGAAAGGAAGGGAAAATGCACGCTTTTCTACTTGACCACTCGTGTGTGGATGTGTTTGTTTGTGTTCTACAAACTGTGCTGTATTTTTGGTGTTTGTGTGATGACATTAGCCCATAAACATGCCTCCAAAGAAATCAAGTGCTAAATCTAGTGAGAAAAGGTCAGTTGTGTGGAAAACTGTGGCATTTAAGAAAGAATTGATAGCTAGATATGAATTCAGGTGTGTGCATTACCGATCTTGTGAAAGAATATGGCATCATACATGGCAATTTTCTGCGGCTCTGCGGAATTCAGTGGTTTTTATCTCAAATTGGTAATTTCTGTGAATCGTCTAAATCTGAGGAGAAAATTTTAGGGGGGCTATAATGGCGCTTCTGACAAGTTCACTTGCTTGAGCTTGAGACAAAGTGTGGCTTATCCGGACTGAAAGCTGAGTACTAAACAAGTATTCAACGGCCCACTTGCTCTCTTGAAAGCCTGGAAGTCTGGATAAGCCACGCTTTGTCTCAAGCACAAGCAAGTGAACTTGCTTCAAGTCAGTGTTCCCTCTAAGCTGCACGCGTGAGCAATTGCGCAGGTGCTCGCACACCTCAGCGCACAAGAAAATCTATGCAGCGCATAAAATAAAATTCAACATAAACGTATTAATTGCGTTGTAATTCGGCGAATGACAGGTGTCCAGCCAATGATACGATAAGGTTCACTTCCGCTACGCAGCCAATCATAGCATTGACATTGCTACTACATTGTCATAGCCTACACGCGCCGTGCAGGTTAGCAAGCTAACACCAGTGCGGCGGAGTTAAGAGACGCAAATGCTAACCCCTTATCATGGCGAAACGAACGGGCAGCGACACATCCACTCACCAAGCCAAAGTAAAAAAGAAATGCGGTTAATTTAAGATGGAATGGCTGTCGGAGTATGTGCAAATAGAAGAACAAGCGGTGAAACTGGGTGATATCTTTCTTTTTCGAGTGAGAAAGGTCTACTCTGCAAAACGTGCAGCGAAGCCAAAGTAGCAAGTGAGTTTTCAGAGGGAAAAATGTGGACTGAATGGAAGTTGGACTACCATAATATACCAGATGTGTGTCTTCCTTTCGGCTTTTTCCCTTTTACTCGGGAGTCGCCACAGCGAATCATTTGATTCGCACGTTTGATTTGGCAGAGGTTTTTACTGCCCCCCCCCAGTGCAGCTAACTGGGTTATCAAAGGCGGGCCATGTCTGTCACTGTCTATGGTGAGAGGTTGATGTAAAAGAACCATTGCTGACTTTCGTAAAGAGGAGCTGCAAAGCCGTCAGCGTGTTTCTGTCCCTTGCTAAAAAGGGTTGTGACAGGAAGGACATCCGACGTTAAAAAAAAAAACAAAAAAAACCTATGCCAAATGAAATGTGCGAATCAGATGATTCGCTGTGGCGACTCCCGAGAACGGGGAAAAAGCTGAAAAGAAAGGAGAGACCACGTGAAATCCCATTGAAATGTAACTTAAAAAAAGTAATCTGTATTGGTAAAATCATTGTGTGATAAACTTACTCGCATTGTTGATAATAAGAGTTTAATATGTATTAGAATTTTATTTTGATTTTATTCTTTTTTTAATTTGCAGCCAAATTCGTTTTCAATTTGAAAATGCTCAATACATTGGTGATGGTTGTCATATAAATTAATAAACTGTCGTTATTTACCTGAGTAATATCTCAACATTAATTATTAACTAGCAGGCTGGGACAGTTAGTTGAAAATGTGTCAAATTTATAAAGTGGTTTACAGGAAATATTTGTGTATTTTTTTCATCTTTATACAACACAAAACATAGCCATGATTGACCTATTTCTCAATTCTTTGTATATATTATATTGCAAATACATATGTTTACAATTAATTATATTCAAATTAGTCTATGCTAGATGATATGTTGACCAACTGTAGATAGCGAACAGGCTCCGCCCTGGGCACCCCACACACTAAAGTTCCGCTGAAAATATATTTTGCTGTTGCCATGTAATCGTCAATAAGCACAATTTTGAAGAACAAAGAGGCTGTTACTGATGTGGCAAAAGGATAAAGTTATTAGTAAAAGAAGACCGCAAATATTGGAGGATGTGGAAAAATTAGTGCTTATATACATAAACAAGCAGCAGTTAGCAGAAGATAGTGTAAGCGAGGATGTTATTTGTTGCAAAGCACGAGAAGTGTATTACAGTCATCCTTCGAATATCACGGATAATGTAGACCAGACCTGGCCGCGATATTCGAAAAAAGCATGAAGTAGGAACGCGCTGCCCCCGCCCATTTTTACCATGTTGTCTCATTTCTATATGTTTTCGCGTCTATACAATATCAAGAAGTGTATATTAAACGTTACAGTTATATGCATATGTAAATACTGTAATGTATTAATATTTAAATAGAATTTATAAATAAATACTTTAAGTACTGTACTCACCTCTGACAATAGCTCTTCTCCGCGGTGCAGGACGTTCACAAACACTATACAGTAAGATCACATCACAAAATATCCCACGGGAATGTGAGAGGCAACAGCGTCTAAGCCAATCAGCTTGCGAGATTGAGTTGAGTGGGCGGTCCCTGCCTGAACTGGGGAGGAGGGGCACTTCAGTCTGTTGTTTGGAAACAATGGACACAGCCTGCCTTGGGTCCCTGCCTCCCGCTTGCTTACATGTGAGTTTCAGCACGAATTTTGATTTTTTTATGAATTTTTAAATTTTTATTTTAAATTAAAATACCGCGATGTACCAAGACCGTGATGCTCAAATTGCGAAGTGGCAAGGGATGACTATGATTTGGTGAAAAGGAAGACCCTAGCATGAATTCTGAAGGGTTTGATTTTAAGGCAAGTCAAGGTTGGTTCGACAATTTCAAGGGGAGAAGTGGGATTCACAGCGTGGTTCGTCACGGGGAAAGCAGCAAGTTCTGATAAAGATGGTGCTGAGAAATTCAAGGAATAATTTGCTAATTTTATCAAGGCCGAGAACTATCTTCTATAGCAAGTCTTTAATTGTGAGGAGATTGGCCTATTTACGGCAATAATCCATTTGAGAAGGAAGCGCTTCGGAATGATTGCGGAAACACGTGGAATGAAAGTGGAACGTTTACGTTCAACCCTGAATAACTGAAGAATAATCGATGTAACCATGTTTCAAATTCGGAAAAATCGGCAAAGATCAAAGGCTTTGCACCTGATTCCGCATATAAATATAGTTGGCCCTCTACTTACGAAAACCTCTGAATAACGAGGGCCTACTGTATCATAATCTGCACCAAAACATACACACACACACACAAACACACATTTAACATTGAATTAGGTCTCTAAATTGAAAAAGAAATTTTCAGCTGCCTGTTGTGACATGACATGTGTATAAACCTCACCGGCTTTGTGTCTTATTTTCATGGTATTGGTTAGAGGTTGTTTTTTTTTTTTTTCTTCTTCTTCCATTCACACTTCCACCGTCATTTGTCTCTTGTCAGTGTACGGTCTAAAATTGAGCTCATGATGATTACAGAGGTTGAACAGATGAAACAAATTGCACTGAACGCCTGCTCAAATTATACGCAGGACCCCAGAAACCCCACCCACTGTCCTGAAGGTTCGGTATATATGATTGTGATAAAAGGTTCCCGTACTTTTGCACTGGTGAGAACCATTCGTATTGAAACTGTAATCTCGTGTTAAGTGGTACATGGTGTGCCGATCCTGCTGAATGTCAGTATAATAACCGTGGGTGTGGCTGTCCCTGAAGCATTCATAACAGTCATCAGGTCAACAGACGTAACACGCATACTATAAAATCATAGTTTTGAGGAATTTGGGCAGAGAATCAAGCACCACTGCAAACACAAGTATGGGACTTGAAAAAGAATTGATTTGATATCTGGGTGTAAGGGGTTAATAATCTAAAGAGTCTGAACTGTCTGATGTTAACATTATGGATCCAGTATAAAAATCCAGTCTGAGTAGATTTTATTCTGAACTGTTTACAATTTATTCCCCTAGATATTACTACAATAAAAGGATCCTGCACAAGACTAAAGGGAAAAGATTCACCTACAAGTTTAATTTCAACAAGCTTGTGCTAGTGAACTATCCATTTATTGACATGGGGTCTGCAGGTAAACCTCACCATGTTTATGGAACCTTCCTTTACTGGAAAAATATATAGACATAGACTGGAGTATGTCTACGTGCTTTTTACATTCTCGTGGTTTCTCTTTCTCCCTGTCCTGTGTTGGTCAGGATCCAGCATCCCCCAGAGTGCTCCTCCTGTCCCATCAGGTGTTGGAACCCACTTTCGTTTCCCTCCTTCTACTCCATCTGATGTTCTGTCTCCAAATGGTGAGGAGCTACGCAGTCCTGGTGTATTTGCAGGTGTGGCACGACGGGCGACGCGAGGGTCTGTGTCCGACTGCAGTGATGGGACATCTGTGGCCTCAGAGCTAGAAGAGGTGGGCATGACTGCTGGTGAGGAGCGCCCCACGGAGCGAGCCTTTAGATCTTTGCTCTTACAGCACCATCCTCGACTCAGTCACGACTCCCTGTTTCGTATGTACGGAGTTCCTCCCCCTGCTCCGCTACCCTTCCCGCCCTCACCCCTACCTGGTGGCCCTCTGCTGCCCCCACAGCTCTCACCTGCGCTTTCTATTACTTCAACACCCACCTCACACCTGCCCTACACTCCCTCACCCTCACTGCCATCGCCCATGCCTGGATCACGCTTTTCTTTCAGCCCTGAAGACATGAAGCGCTATCTGCAGGCTCACGCCCAGAGTGTCTACAACTACCACCTCAGTCCACGTGCCTTTCCACACTACACCAGCATTGTTGTGCCCCAGCCACAGCGTCCTGATAAGGGTCTGGTGGGGCCAGCACCAAGCTCACACTTCACTGCTCACCCACTGCACCACCAGCAGCCTGAAGAGCTGCACCCCCCACCCTTTAAATTTAAGCTTCAGCCACCTCCGCTGGGCCGAAAGCACCGGGATGGCCGGCCACCCTCAGTTGGAGGCCACGGTTCCCCAGGTACTGCATCCACAGGCTTGTTTCTGGGTGATTGTGGTTCCGCTTCTGGACATGTTTCCCATTCTACATCTTCTGGACTGGCAAGCATTGACTCTACAGGACCACCAAAGATCAAGGTCAGTATTGACTCGCGGTGTTAGAATTGGGATAGATGAGGAAATAAAGTATAGTCTTCTGAACTGCACAGGGAAATTTCTGTGTATAGATTACTTCGTTCCTGAAAACAGAAAGAGAGTAATGTGCACAACCTGCAAAAAAGATCTGAGCCCATTGACTAATCTAAATCTACACTCAAGTATTAATCTAAATCTACCAGAACGTGCGAACCTAAATCTGCACTCGCATGCTGAGTGTGCGTTCACTTTGGACGGGTTAAATGCAGAAGATATAATTTCCCTTGCAGGATGAATACAGTATAGCAAAAAGCTAATCGAAATCTCCACTACTGTGCCAATCCGAATCTACACCAGCATAGTAATCTACGTCCGCACCCGCGTACTGATCTACATCCACGCTAGCTACTAATATAAATATGAAGCACAAGCGTACTAGTCTTCACCTGCACTCGTGTTCTAACTTACATTCGCGCTGGTGTATTAATCTACATGATGAATGTATCGTATAGTTCTCTGGTGCAAGGGTACCTTGAATCGTGTGGTTTGGCACCACCTGCATAATAGAGATTAATTAACCTCAGGACTTGTTTTACACACAAAAGTAGTTTTCAGTTCAGCTCTCCTGTCTGCACCGCAAACACAGGGTCAGTTTTGCAAAATCAATTTTACAAAAACATCAGGAACAGGGTCTAGCTATAGTGGGTTTGAATTGTTTTTTTTTTATAAGCGAAGCGTTGTTAAATTTGTAGCTAGCTCAGTGTTATGTCGTTACCATTTACAGTCGGCCCCCTACCTACGAAATGAATCCATTCCAGAGCCTTTTTCGTATTGCGGGGATTTCGTAACTAGGGGTCGCATTTTACATGTTAAACGCCTCATTCGTTCCAGTCTTTGCACTGAATAAACCGCATAAGCCCTTTAAAAATGATAAAAGTACACCAATTTTGTATGATGTGTTAAAAGTAAAACAAAATTATTTATTAAACAATTTAAACATTTTATTAACATATTTATTAATTAAACCATTATTAAACATTTTTTATTAACACACACACCTCTCTCTCACACAGACGCATTACAATGTATACAATACACATTTTATTCTAGCGTTGTGGGCCACGCCCACAAGACGTGGAATTCAAAGTGCATTCCCTGTTTGACAAAGGAGGTCCAAACTCAACTTTAACTTGATTCCTTGAGGGATTGGAATTCCAGAGCTCAAATGTGCCACATTTATTGAATTCAACAACTTAAAAAACTAGAGTTAAGCCTCTCTCTCTCTCTCTCTCTCTCTCTCTCTCACACACACACACACACACACACACACACACTTTCTCTCTCTCTCTCTCTCTATCACACACACACACACACACACACACACACACACATATTGACGGGATGTTTTATTTAAAGTGGAATTACAGTACCTTTTGAAAGATCAGAGGTCCTCACTGTATTTCCGCTTTAAGGTCTCCTTCTGGTTCTGCGTCATCCCTATTAGCCAATGCGAGGCCAGTGGGAGCAACTCGCACATTGTGTGAAATTTTGATTGGCGCTTTTGAATTTCTTTTCGAAAGAGGGGGTTGTTCTCGTATGCCGGGGACGTAAACTTAGGAAAATGTTCTTCGTAACCTGGGGATTTCGTACCCAGGGGGCTTTGTAAGTAGGGGGCTGACTGGTTAACATGGAGAGGAAGTCTAAAATGTGAGAGGGGAGGTTCTTGAGTAGTTATTTCCCATAATGCCTTGTAATGTAACAGGAGAAGTGATTTTGTAGTTCAGAGTGAAAGGAACATGGCTAATGCATCATATTCACTCGGTTGTACACCTCATGTAGGCTAATGTCTTGTTTGTGAATATGATGTATTAAACACTCCCACTTTTCTCCTCCAGGTGGAGCCTGTGTCTGATATAGAATCAGAAGAGGAGGTCGAGGTGACTGATATCAGTGAAGATGATGATAATTGTGATGTATTTGCCCCGTTACACTGTAATGGAGGACCTGCCCTTCTGCCCTGCCCCGATAGGATCGTACACAATGAGGAGGAGGAACTTGAGGAAGGCGTCTTTAAGACCCCAGCAGTGCCCTCTTCTAGTGCGGTCAGTGCCACTGGGGTTGGCATGACTTTGACTGGACTGAAAGCGGAACCCAGAGAGGACGGTCCCAGCAGCCCCGGAGCCACTCAGTGCGTTCCATTGAAACTGCGATTCAAGCGCCGCTGGAGTGAGGACCAAAGAATGGAGGCAGAGACCGAGGAGGCTGAAGACAAAAAGAGCCGTGCTGAAAAGGAGGAGGCATCTCTCCGAGAAGTACAACCTCGAGCGGTGGGGCCAAATGATGAGGGGAAGGGCCTTGTGAGCTTAGTTGCCCCCCTGGGCATGGAGCAGAGGAGGGCAAGTTCTGAGCTTCAGAAAGCAACAGCACAACTATCGTTAGAAAACCATAGGTGTTGAGGGAGGGACGAGTTGGACACACTGTCGTGTCATGGGTAAGACAATACATAAACACACCTGGGCGAAAGAATATCATCAACGGACAATCACTGTTGCACCCAATTCACTCACACACACACACACACACACACACACACACATACAGTAGCACACAAAGAACTACTACCTTCATGCCCAGTTTAATGAAGTGCCTGAAATGGTGCAACACATCCCACGGTACAGACCACACTGTGACCCCCCCTCCCGTCACCTCCGTGCAGTGCAGACCACACTGTGACACCCCCCCCCAAAAAAAAAAAAAAAAAATCGCCTCGGTGCAGTACAGACCACAGTGCGAGCAGAGTAAAAGCACATCTGCAGTACTGACTACACAGCAAAGGAACATTGTGAGCTCTCACCCCTGTGCTTTACTGTCTGTGATAAATTGAAACCTAGAACAAGGATTTTATTGTCCCCGAGAGTAAATTTCAAACATTTGATATTTACAGCGTTTAGCAGACACTCTTGTCCAGAGTGATTTATGGAAGAACATGGGGTTGGTAAACAACGCTGGGGTCTTTAACCCAGAACACAACTTCCTCTCGGTAAATACACACTAACAAACGATCACTGCCAGATCAAGCTCATGGGTCCAGCGAAAGGGTTTCACACGTGGAGCGGCCCGCCTCGTCTCATCCCGGTCCTATTCATGCCCCTCCCCCGAGTAGAAATCTCAAAAGCGTAAATGCTGATACGGACTCCGTGGCTCCATCAGACTGTTACAACAATTAAAAATAACAACGTGCCTTTTTCTGCACAAGTAGCTCTGTTTATATAAAAACTCATCTTCTGTTCCCACACAAAGCTCAGAGACCGAACCTCACGCCTTCCGTGTTTACCGCACAAAGAAAATGTAAATGAAGCCTGTCGTTAAATACACGTTCTCTCTTCATTTCTTTCAGATTCTGATGATCTATATTCCCCACTCTGAATAGTTTGGGTGATTTAAAAACTTAAAGAAATAAATACTTTAAAAGGTTAAAATATAGAGAACTGATTTGACATGTATAATTAGGTGACTTTCTGGAGAGGGTTCGAATGTTCAGGATAAAATGAGAAGGTTATTTGTTCCTAACAGGTAACGGTTAAACAGGACAGTTTATCTGCTGCGGACATCACATCAAAGCATTCAAATCAAAATCAGTTCTGATCTTCACCATTAAAGCTGTTCTCTCTCTCTCTCTCTCTCTCTCTCTCTCTCTCTCGCTCCCTCCCCCTCACACACACACACACTCACATTCTCATACTCTCTCATTCTTTCACACACCCAATCTCTCTCACATTCTTACACACTCTCACTCACTCTCTCTCTCTCACACACACACACACACACACACACACACACACACACACACAATCTCATGTTCTCCCACACTTATGTACGCAATCTCTGACACTCTCCCATACTCTGTCTCACCCTAACACACTCATACTCACGTGTGCACACACTCTTACACACACACTCATACTCTCCCTCACACACACACTCTCCCTCTCTCATATGCTCCCTCACACACACACACACACACACACACACACAATCTCTTGTCTCTCACTCATAAAGAAGGGAGTAATGTGTGATATGTGGAAGTTGCAGCACAATGTCTCGTGTGTGTGTGTGTGTGTGTGTGTGTGTGTTTCTGGAGATGATGATGACAAAGAACTTGAAACCTTAGGAAGTACAGCAGATCATGGTTTAAAAATATCATGTATTATTAAATAATACATACTCTAATCACTCTCTCTCCCTTGCTCTCTCTCTCACACACACACACACACACACACACACACACTGAGCTGAATGTTGATGGTGTAAGTTGTTCCTGGGTTGGTTAATGATAATGTAAACACTTTATCAGTCCCAAACTTTCTCTCCTTTTTGATTTTTAATTTTTACTTTATATTTTTATATTCTATGATTGATCAGTGCTGTTGTATTACACCAGCTCTAACCGCCTGCTGCCTTACCTGTTCCTGACCCTGTACAAACATATCTATTCATATCTTCAATGTAAACCTTGCAGTTTTGTTATGATCAGTAAACAGCATTTATTTAGACGCTGATTTTACTGAGATTTTCTTTCTTTATTAAAACTTTAGCTTCTTATTGTTTCAGATGAGTGTTTTTTGAATAAAAACAAATTCACTTCTCTTTTGCTTTTATTCAATAAACAGTTGTGCAACTGGGCAGGGCAGCCTTATATCACATGATTTTTATCCGATTGTATTCTCTTTTATTTTGTGTATATATTTTTTGGTGACCGGTAGAACAATGAAGATGTTTCTTTATTGTGTATAAGGTGTATTTCTTTTCTGTACATGTATTAATCTCCGCATCCTGACCCACACACACACACACACACGCACACACACACACATACTCTCCGAGTGCGTACCATTCTAAAGACTATATGTAACTTGATATGATGAGGAAATATATTCTAGTTATTTTTAAAACTGTAATCAGGGTTCATTAAAAACAGGTAAAGATTTATCTGACTCCATTTCTTTTTTCTTAGTCTTTTTAAATGTATGTGTATTTTTTGGTAGTTGATGAATTTAGATAAAAATCTCATGTAACAGGGTTTATGGATTTCTCTCTGTGTTATATGCAGAAAATTCATTCAGCAAGCTAATCACGACAGTCTAAAGTTTTGATGGGTTTAAATTGTGCCGATAGTGTGTGTACATACATATATACATACACACAGACGCTCCCCGACTTGCGTTCGACCGTTCGGAACCAATTAAAAACGTAAGTTATGACGCTCATACTGTACTATACATCCATAAATACCATTACCGTATCTCTCAAAACACCCCTAAATCAATTATTATAAACATAACATTGTAAAATAATATCAAATATCAACATTAACTTCAAAGAAATTATATTCAAACAAAATAATTTCAAATTGATGAATTTTAATCAAATTCACTCATCAAATATCAAAATATAAACTTTAACATTCTCTATGATGCGATCTTTCTGCTTGTAAATGGTTCCGATGGTCACATGACATGAAACTGAGCCGACTCACTTCACATGAAGCTTAAACAACCAATGAATGCTTACAATATGTGAGGCGCTCAATACCGAAAGTAGTGCACTTGCTGAAAGTAGTTTACTTGCTTGAAACAAAGCGCAGATTATGCGGACTTCCGGCTTTCAAGTGAGCAAGGGCGCCGTTGAACTCGTTTAGTACTCAGCCTGCACTGATTTGTATCACCAGCAGAGCAGAGAGTTCTCTTTCTTTCCTGGATTCGGGTTTTCATATTTTACAACTCTTTGCTTAACTGAGTATGCATGGTAGATCTCGCCGATCCGAGCAGATGGTTAATTCATCTGTGTATGGGACTTGCACCCATGCTAGACCAACCATATTTGCTTAGGGATACAAAAGTCTGCAAAACAGTGTAAACACAAAGATCACAGAGACGACATCTTAACACAAGAGTAACACCATATATAACATTATATATATATCTCTGAACTGGGAAGAAGGAGGGGCACATTCAGTCTGTCGTTTGTAAACAATGCACACCGCGTCATTACGTCAGTGTACTACATAGGTACGTCTAAACTCAAAATTTGATTTTTTTTTTTTGGGGGAAGGGGGGGGGGGGCGGGGCGGGGGGGACGTTAAAGCAAAATAACGTAAAACGGATGAACACAAGTCGGGGAGCATCTGTACAAAGTATTAACATCAGGGGTGCTAATAATTGTGGCACATATAATTTGATGTATAATAATTATTTCTTAAACTAGGATCTCCCCCCCCCCCCTCTTTTTTGATTGTGGTCTTATATCGTTCAGGGGGGAAAAACCCTGAATTTATTAGAACCTAAAGCACACATCTTAACCGGGGGTGCTGATAATAATGGACGGCAGTGTAGTTGTATCCATAAATCTTTTAAGAATGATGGTATTAATTTAGTTTTAAAAAGTCCCTAAGGCCTATAAGCTTTGAGATTGGTCCATGATGGTGCGAGCCCACTGCAGCCAGTAATAGCTGCTGAAGTTGAACTGTATGTTCCCACAGCGTGTGCATTGACCCAGATCTACCAGTGTAATCACCCCATTAAAAAAATAAATAAATAACTCCCAATCGATACAAGCTAAAAAGGTATAGATTTATTGTACCACCTCCAGCAAGCAAATCTTGTTACACAGTTTGCATTCATGCATAATCAGTATCACAGTGTATGAAGTGTGCCCTGCGGTGTGCCCTGCGGAGCCAGGCGAACTTTCCGGGGCATCGGTTCTTGCATTGTTTTTTTTTTTTTTTTTATCAGGTACAAATTGATCCCTTCACTTTGTCTCTGCTGAAATCTGATAAAATGACACTCCAGAATTTATTTGTATTGCTTAGAATATATTAGCAAATTTTAGACACAATATAAACATCCAGTTATAATATGTAACAAGAGCCCATAATTTAAAAAAGTGCATGTAGAGTAGGTGATACAGCTTCATATAAATAAAATACAAAACCTCTGATATAGAAATTCCTCAGATAATGGCACACGCAATCCAGTTTATGCTGTTGATCATGTTGATGGTGAACATGAACAGCGGCTGATTGTGCTGTTGTAAAAACCTACGGCTGTGAGGACACGTCATCGGGTGAAGGTTTTACAGAAGGAAGATGCTCGGCTGCTTTTGCTCTTCCTGCTAAAAACTGATCGAACTCTGCAGGAAAGACGAGGAGAGACACAACACTGCTCTGTGAAGAGCCCTTTTTATTTACTCACATCTTGGAAAAGAATGTCGCTGCAATCGCTGGTCTCCTCCGAATTACTCCTCCGCTGACTCTTTACTGTTCTCTGACATTTACATTTTTTAGGTGTCCCTTTAAAATGTTCAAAAAAGCTTACCTTCACTAGTGACACCCTCATCTGTGAAGTCCTCATCCTGGAACACAGACACAGGCGGGAGTCATTCAAAAGAATACACCCCAAGTATCAACATACAGTCATACCTCGCCTTACGAGATTCATTCGTTCCAGAAGTGGTATCGTAACCTGATTTTTTTTTTTTTTGTAAGTTGAGCCGCATTTTACATGTAAAACATGTGATTCATTCCAAGGCCCTCAATACTGCCCCCTAAACCCTTTAAAAATTATAAAAGTAGACTTTTTAATGCCTCCTTCTCTTAAATATCGTACCGATGGTAGACGGGTTCGGCGATATTCCTTTGCGATATCACTCAACCACATGCCACGAGCCCGCTTCTTCTTTTCACTCGCACCAGGAATCACTTGCGTGCGCGCGTGTATGTGTTGACCATGTCTTTTTAGAAGCGTTATAATCTTACAAATGTTTATGCAAGGTTAAAGCCTGAGCCAAAAAATACAGTTGCAATGAGAACACTCGAAAAACTCACGAATCAACAGTAACTCTGTCCTTTACGCATGTTAGAACTCCTCCGTGACGAACAATGGGTCGAAGGCACACGAAAAGCATCATGAGTATTATAGAGATCCAGCACCCTCCTAGCCAATGGGAGGCCAGCGGGCGGGGTGTCGGGAGAGAGCCATTGGGAGGTGTCGGGAGAGAGCAACTCACGCATTGAATTTTTGAGATGGCGCATTTTGTAACGTGAATTTTTTTTTTTTGTATCCAGAGACGGAAATTTTAGGTAAATGCATTTTGTAATTTGGATTTTTCGTTTATTGGGTCTTTCAGCAAAGAGATTGACAAACAGGTAAGTACAATATCAAAACGAGTAAGTGTTCTCTCTCACGAGGGCCAGGCACCAGGGCCCAATACATGCCAGGGGCCCCACTCATTTTATGAGAACCAATCATTAGCAATCATGAAAGCAGCTTTCTGTCATTCTGTTATGTTTCTGAAGTATTGTTGTTGTATTGATGTTTCTGAAGTATTGTCTTCATTTAGATTTCACTTCAATGATTGTCCACGCCCTGCTCCTCCTCATACGTGTGCAGATGTCACCATATTTCTTCATCAATGTTCACATAGTTCACCAAAAAGTCTGAGCGGTAATCCACAGCCCAAGTAGCATTTATCATGTCCAGCAAAAGCCCAAACAGAACAAGATGAGTGCAATGTTAAACTCACCAAACTGGAAAGCACATTCTGACACTGACACACACACACACACACACTCACATGCTTACACTCTCTCTCTATCTCTCTCTCTCTCTCGCCGTCTCTCTCTCACACAAACACACACACCCTCTCTCTCTCTCTCTCTCTCTCTCTCTCACACACAAACACACACACACACACTCTCTCTCTCTCTCTCTCACGCGCACACACACACAGAACTAGGATTAATTGGTTTAGAAAATGAATGAATCTCAATAAAATCAACATGTAAAAGTGAAGCAGAACATTGGCTGAGTGATTAGAACCGTCACCTCATACCAAGAAAGTTCTGAGTTCAAATCTTAGCCCAGTGGAGTTTGCAGGTCCTCCCTGTGTCTGTGCGAGTTCTCTCTGGGTCATCCAGTTTCCTTTCAGAGTCCAAACATGGGCATGTTACATTAATTGACCACTGTAACTCGAGTGTGAATGTAAAGCTTTGTATGTGTCTGTGTTGGCCTTGTAATAGACTCCCAAACCGTTCAGGGTGTAACCAGCGTTTTGTACAAGGTCGGCTGGGATAGGCTTCAGTTCCCCCAATAGATAAGCAATGTATGGATGTTGTACTCTTGAGATATCAGTGATGCTGACTTGCTCAGTTCACGAGACCTGCATTATCTATCCTGATGCCGCCGAGTGACAGGGCGTGGAATGACTTCAGTCCTGCTGAGGTCGCCACAGGGACAACCTTGGGACCAACTTCGACAACATCAGGCAAGCTTTGGAAATTTGCGATTAATTGATTAATTAATTAATAAAAGTTTTGTTACAGTCATGAGTTAAGATTTGGCAGGTCTGCAATCACCAAGAAGAGTCTTGAACTCAACAAACTGAAAAGTTGATAATTTTTTACAAAATACTGTCAGGAATTTCCACTTATCCAATTCCAGGTTTTTTTTTTTTTAAGTTCTTTATAAGTGCACGATCCAATATCACCCAAATAAATTTAGTTCACGTCAAATTTTCTTCCTGATGATGTCTCGGAGAATTTAATTTCTCATTTCTGCACCAGGCCGGCTGATTATCGATGCATCCAGGTGTTTCAAATTCATCAGGAGAAATGACCGGTCTCTGTAAAGACGCCTTGTGAAGACTTTCAATCATTACGGTCGGGTTTAGTTTCGTAAAATAAGTGTTTAGATCAGAGCAAACTTTTCATAAAATATTGTGGATACGAAATTTATCAAAAAATAGTAGCTGCTACCTTCCTGAACTCTGAAAATGTCAACAATTTTTACAAAACAAATTCCGTTTTAATGAAACTTTCATTTTTATTATGAATTGAGACTGGCGTGAAGCTCCCTGTTGGCATTTGGTGACGTTCTGAGTGTTTTGTTGGGTTTATGCTGAATAGATTTGTTTTGACCTTGTTCTGACCCGCTTACATCATTGCCGTGTTCCCCAATTGTGTGAAGCTGTTGTGTTCTGTTTTAAGCCCAGAATAAATTTGTCTCTTTCTATGCTTATGTTCTTTTTTATTTTTGGAAGTCTTGCAGTGACTCGGTCCTTAATTTTGAGTTTGCACCCACATCCTACAGTTTGCTTCAAACATGTTGTATTGGAATCTTAAATGAAATGTAAAACAGGGACTATGCATTATCCATTAGCTACAGGAACACCGAGAGGGAATGCATATGGTTTAATTTGGTTCAGTAGAACCCAAGTGAAAATCCAGTGATCAGACCGGCTACTAGCGGCCCAAAACGCAACTAAACGCCAGAAGAGGGACACGGTCGCTTAATCGCTGCTACTAATGCACAATTGTACACAAACATTTATTGAACAGTTTATTCAAGTAATCAACACGCTGGAAAAGAACCCGACTGTTCAGCAGCGTTTTGGAAGCCGGCAGCTGGTCTCAAACTGGATTTTCTGAGTTTTCTCTAACAAAGCCCTACAGTTGTGGAATAAACTTGCGGGTAATGTTGGGGACTCGGTCGCGGTCTCTGTTTTTAAGATGAGGCTGAGAGCGCGCTTGTTTAGTAGATCATTCTGTTCAATAGCCATGTATGAGATAAAGGAGCAGATCTGGAGGATTCAGGCATTGAGAGTTCTATAAACTGTGATGCTGTCGCTCCCTCGCGTCGACATGCTCACCCAGGTCCGTTTACAGTTAAGTGGCTGACTGCCCCAATCCCACCGGGTGGTCCAGAGCAATTTACATACATATTATATACATATTATAGGCCTTGCTCAAGCCTCAACCCTCAACCTTCAGATATGTAAACCACACCAAGCCGGATTCTTCAGCAGGGCATCTGTCCAGCCGTTATTTGTATCAGCTATCCAACTTTCATTTGGATGCCTTCAAACTGTGGGAGGAAAAATGAGCTCCCAGAGAGAAAACGCTCACAGGCATAAGAAGAACGCACAAACTCCACACAGAAAGGTAAGACATGAACCCACAACCATTCTGCTGTGAGGCGACAATGCAACCCACTAAGCCAAATATACCATTTTAACTTTCTACTTTTCAAACCAGAACTTCCCTGCAAAATAAATTATTTGTTTTTCATTGTCCTGAGCAACAGCATAATTCTTTATGCCCATACAGTAAATGGGATTTACAGTGTACCTGTGTTAATTCAACACCACACGATATCCCAGTCTATCTAAAACGATGACTGAAAAATCCAGCACTTACATCATCGACGTCAAGCCACTGCTCAATATTATCCATCACCTCACTCTGATTGACAGGAATCTATTGAATAAACACACAAAGTAGTGAGAAATAGTCCCATCATTATCCTCAGGTTATTCTCGGAGAAGAAAAAGCTTCATGTATAGCACTTAAACACCGCTGCACACCAATACTGTACAGCCAAAATGTCTTCAATTATCTTTAAAAAAAGGACAATTGTGAGGCGCTCCAGCGAAAGTAGGCGCTTGTTACAAGCGACGTACGGCGCTTGCGAGACGAAGCGCGGCTTATCCGGACTTACGATCTTTTCAGTGAGCAAGTGAAGGTTGCGTACTAAACAAGTATTCAACGGGCACTTGCTCACTTGAAAGATCGGAAGTCCGGATAAGCCGCGCTTCGTCTCACAAGCACCGTACATCACTTGTAACAAGCGCCTACATTCAGTGGAGCGCCTCACAATTATGTGCTCCATTTAGCAAACAACACAATCAAAGCTCCTTTTACACATTCTATTTCAGAATCAGAATACCGCAGTACCTTGACTTACGAAATTAAGCCGCTCCTAGGGCAAGTTCGTAAATCAAAATGTTGGTTATATAAAACAAAAATTCCCATCAGACACAATAGAAAACCAATTAATCCGTTCTAACCGCCTCCCAAACTCATATAACCTGCAACAACACGTATATTAAAGATAAACATGTAAAAACAATCAATATTTATTTGGTGCAGGTATGACTGGACTTCTGATGGAAAAAGAATGTGATGAAGTCGAGCATTTTCTCATCTACGCACATTTCTGGACATCCCGTGTATAATGCACTGCGTTGTTTATCCGTGTTGTGCGTTCTCAGGTATGGTTCAACATATTTGCTGCCATCAATGGCGCTTAAGTTTGACAGTAGAAAAAAATTTGCAGGGATTCGGTAATCGTGGCGACCTGACAAAGACCCCTGCAGACCAATGTAAGTTCACCACCCTTCATCGCCGTGACTACCGTGTTTTCCGATAATGTGGTGGCTATAATGTATATATTTGAAAATAGTATAAAGCAGAAAATTACTTTGCAAATTAAAATTAAACAGATTACCACACATACAGTACCCATTTTGCAAAATAGTTCAAAAGCATGCTGCATGCTCAATACCCACCATCCCTTTTTCCTCCATCCAAAACATCCGAGGTGAGGACCCGAGGAGGGAGTCTGGGCCACCGTCCTTCACACAGACAGACACGTTTTTCAGTGACTAACACACACGCAACTAGACACAGTCACATAGTCATATAATGCTTATATTCATGAAGTCTGCATTCTTGCAACAATTCGGTTCAAACTTGGTTGTGTTGCATACATATGCAAAAGCATTGAAACTCGCTGCGACTCGAGCACACGATAAAATATTACTGAAAGCAGGAGATCTAATATTTATATGGAATTTATAATACATGGATTAAGTAATGCACAAATCAGTGCAACTCACCCCTGCAGTGTTGTCCGTCTGACTGCTTCCTGCTGTGAACTCATCTAATATGGAATTGCTCGGACTATCCCAAGCACAGAAACACATACGCAGATTAGTTTTGATTTGCTTTTATTCTGTATCATCACCAAAAAGGACAGATAGAACAGTCATTATAAATAAAGTGGGAAGATGTAAACATAGGACTGAATATTTTACCCATGTCGATCATTCCCTGAAATGTAGTTATCTTGCTGAATAGCATCCTTCTCCTTTGTGCCTAAAGAAAATTACAAGTAAAAATGATGCATTATTATCAGAGTTTATTGGCATTTTTATAACCGCATGATCCCGGTGTGCAAGATTTCCTGTGCTATAATGTGTAAGTTACTGCTGGCCCTCTGATACTCAGGCCATGCCAATACTGGAGACCTCCTTCCGAAATTGCTAAGGGTCTGACAGAAGGCTGCACTATATCAACAGTGACACTCTTTATTTATTTATTCGGCACACCTGCCACGTACACTGAACAAAAATATAAACTATTTTTGCTCCTATTTTTCATGAGCTGAACTCAAAGATCAAAACCTTTTCTATGTCCACAAAAGGAATATTTCTTTCAAATATATCTCACAAATCTTTCTTAATCTGTGTTCGTGAGCACTTCTCCTTTGCCGAGATAATCCATCCACCTCCCAGACGTGGCATATTGAGCTGCTGATGAGAGCCCAAATATTGCACAGACTTACTCAGGCTGGCCACAATAAGAGGCCGCTCGAAAATGTACAATTTTCTCAGCAGCGTGCGAGTGGCATGCTGAATGCAGGATTGTCCAGCAGAGCTGTGGCCTGTAGATTAAAGCTGTATTTTTCTATGGAATATTTATTTCTCAATGGAAATCCATTCATTCATTCATTCATTTTCTATAACCGCTTCATCCGAATTAGGGTTGCAGAAAGGCTGGCACCCATCCCAGCTGACTCCGGGCGAGGGGCAGAGTACACCCCAGACAGCTTGCCAGGCCATCACAGGGCAGAAACACACGGACAGCTATGGAGCCTAATCTTGTCGAAAGTCAGCAGCGGTTCTTTCACATCAACCTCTCAACATAGACAGTGAGGGACACGGCCGGCCTTTGATAGCCCAGTTAGCTGCACTGGAGCCTCAATAGAAACATTTCAGCAAAACAATTATGATTATATTTTTTTACTTAATATTAAACCAAAAGAAACGTGACTTATAATTTTCTGTTCACGTTTCATGAATTATCACAGCCTGAACCAATCAGGAGCCAGTAATCAAAGTTCACAGCGTTCAGCACCAAGTGCGTCCACCATCTAATCTACAGCACATAAAGTGGGACATCTTCGATGCATAGAGTTTATGAGACGATCAGTGGTGGCATGTGGATTGTTGTCCAATTCCACGTGCAGCACAACTGGAACACTTTACTGGAGCTGGAGCGCCCAGACATCCCTTCTCTTCTAGCCGATGGAATGATGCACATTCGAGTGCGCTGACACTGCAGTCACAGTGGGACCAGTGGAATGCTCCCTCATGACTCAGGTCATCTGTGGCATTGTCAACAGTGATAAAAGTGCACATTTTGGGGTGGCCTTTTATTTGCTCTGGTGTAAAGATTGCCTATGTATTGGTCACGCAGATTGAGCAACTCAATGTTATGCATTATGAAACTCATGGCTGGGAAATCAGTTATTCTTTAATCTCACAGCGAAGTGGGAAAGCAGAATTCATAATAATCTATAAGCATATTACATTATATATCAATTTAACTCAGCACTTTGGTTTGTGCGTTTATATTTTTGTTCTGTGTACGTCTGTGACGCTTGCTACTACTGAAAGCATATCGTATCAGAATGAGAACCTTGAGAGAAAACTCTTTTACTGTATAGAGAATGAATCAACACCCACCAAGAGTAAGAATCCCATAATCTGTCATGTTTACCATTAACATCAACAGATTAGTACTGTACTTACTCAGACGAGTCATGTGGCTTGATAGAGTGTGCACCGCTTCCATTTCTGATTGCTTTTCTTGTAATTTAGTAGGAGCTTCAAGGCCAATAAGCTCAGCAGCCTTAATTACATAAAGAATGAGAGTTCAGACAACTGACAACCAGATTTTCAAGAAATAATTGTCCGTCTGACAACCAATGCTATTGGTGATGACATCTAATTGTGAAATGTATAAAAATGCTGAGAAATCAAAAGTCCATTGCCAAGCAACCCTAAGATTTCAAACGTGTGTATTTCAGGAGTGATATGGAAGCTAATAACAAACCTTGTCACCTCACTAGTGTAAAAGTGGCCGAAATGACAAACTCTGTTATAGAGTAGTACACTAGTTCAGCTTTCCTGCATATTTTATGACTGTGCTTTTAAGGGGGAAAAAAAAAGATAAGATACAGCTTTATTAATCTCACAATGGAGAAATTCACTGTTACAGGCTCTTGAAGTACCATCAGTAGGGGGTGCAAAATAGCTTAGAAAGGTGTAACATCCTTGAGTTAATAGAACAGAACAATAAAATATACAATATTATATATATATATATATATATATATATATATTGTATAAAAGAGTTGATTTGGGAAAACTCCCTCATGTAGAGTTATTACATAAGCATAATGTTGTATATGTCACCATGATTATTCAAACTAGGTGTGCAAATATACCAGTATATAGTAGTAATGTCTTCTGATTGTTTACTTTGGTCTCTCTAGGCACCCTTGTGTACAAGCAATGAGTACAGTATATAACCGCTTGAGTACAGTATAGGCATAAGAGTCTGTGTTGTGTGGGTGTATGATAAGTAAATTAAGCTGAATATAAATTAACTGTTAAAAAAAGGTTTTGAAAAAAGTGGGGAAAAAAGGACTCCGACCGCCATTGAAACTCACAAATCATTAGTTGTGCTTTCAACTATTTTAAGAGAAAGTGAAGACTGCATACCCTTAATGTCGTTGTATAACATGTGAATGAATTTACATATGAATTGCATTCCCATGATAAGTTGCATATCAATTCCTACGAGCAAGGTTTAATTACAAAACACATAGGGACTTCAACACTTATCTTTGTTTTAATATTTAATAAATACATAATGATAATACTAATAATACAGCAGTACCTTGACTTACATATGACTTACATTGTCTTTTGTAATGAATTTTCCATGATACGAGCTTCGATCCACCAAAAATCTGCCCCATCCAACCAGCAAAGTTTTCATTTATGAGCTCTGCTGGAGAAACGTCTTTTCTGGGCTGATTAGCCTCGTATTCTTCCGTGTGTATTCCTCCGCTCTCCGAGTACGCCTTATGCAGTGCTTCTCAATTATTTTCTGTGACGCACCCTGTCTGTCTGTCTTCCTTTCGGCTTTTTCCCTTTTACGCTGGAGTCGCCACAGCAAATCATCTGATTCGCACATTTTCATTTGGCAGAGGTTTTTACGTCAGATGCCCTTCCTGACACAACCCTTTTAGCGCGGGACAGAAACATGCTGACGACTTTGCAGCTCCTCTTTACGAAAGTCAGCAATGGTTCTTTTACATCAACCTCTCACCATAGACAGTGAGAGACATGGCCTGCCTTTGATAACCCAGTTAGCCGCACTGGGGGGTGGGGGGGTGGGGGGGGGTGGCAGTGACAACCTTGTGGAGAGTGGGACTTGAACCCCCAACCTTTGGATCAGCAATCCAGCGCCCTATACCACTAGACCACCACTGCTCCACATTTTCTGTGACGCACCCTATAGAAGGAAAAAGAAAAAAAATTTCACCCCCCAGCGCCCCGCACGCGACTATAAATAGTGTTCACTGCACTTCATATCGTTTGCTCGGTGATTTTTCCTTACACCACAGGAAACAGTGAGAGCACTACTGCCACCCACTGTAGAGGATACAGAATTACACCTAATTCTATTACAGTATGGAAAAAAAGTATGTTCCCCAGGGTCATACACGCCACCCCGGCATCACACTGCACCCTCCAAGGGGGATGCACCCCACTATTTGAGGAGCACTGGCCTTGTGGGAGCTCACAACGAGCATTTCCTCACTGGCATTCTTAGTGTGCACATGCACAAAATTCTCTTTGCGAATGTCAGGAATGGTTCTTTGACATACCTCTCACCATAGACAGTGGGAGACATGGCCGGCCTTTGATCACCAAGTTAGCTGCACTGGGGGTTATTATTATTATTATTAATTATTATTCATATTAATGTACTTGTATTATTCTTATTATGAAATATTTATTGTTTTTACATGTTTATCTTTAATATATTAGGTGAACTATACGTGTTCGTGTCAGGTTATATGAGTTTGGGAGGGGCTTGGAACAGATTAATTGGTTTTCTTTCATTTCTTATGGGTATAATTGCTTTATCTAACAAACATTTTGGCTTTTGAGCTTGCCCTCGGAACAGATTAATTTCGTAAGTCAAGGTGCTGCTGTATTTGATTATGGATAACCAATTTAAAATGAAGACTTATTTACTGTCAAGAAGTTGTCCAGTGGAGAACCATCTTTTCCACTCTTATTTCTAACACTGTACAGTATATACGCAATACCACATGGTGACTAATATGGATGCACTCAAAATACTAAACTGAATGTGCTTACCGGTTGTTCAGAATTCTGTCTGTTGAAACGTTTCTCAAGTCTGGAATCCAAATGAGTGTCAATAATCAAATCACTGACATTTTGTACATAACACCTCTACAAAGTTTGGATTAGAAGCTTCTGGCACACCCAACAACAACAAAATCTTTTTTGTGCACTGTAATAATAATGTGTTTACTTTAATAGTTAATACTGCTGTGTCATGTCTATAAACTTATTATTTAAAACTATAATTTTAAGACTTTACATAGTGTGTGTTACCTGTGATATTCTTCAAAGGTTGTATTCATGTTATCATTAACAGCCAACAGATGCTCTACCTGCTTCTCATCAGATAATGTGGAAATGTGGTGAACAATTTGGTCCTGCATCTCTTTACACGTGGAATACAGGTTCTACTGACGAGAGTGGAAAAGTGATCAGGATTATATCAAGATTGTAGCCAGAAATAATAGATTAAAAAGCATTAAAGCATTATTGTTTGTATTATTAAATGTAGTTCATGATGTAGTATGCATGCATGTGCTCTGACCTTCAGGAGCCCGGTATCTGAGTGTTGACCATACCCAGAATTCATCTGACTCATTATTTCTGACATCACCTTAAGGTTACTCTGAACTGTTCCAAGGTCAGACGTCAACTTTGTCACCTACAACACGAACCAATATGATAAACCAGTTTCTCTCTTGGAGATCACAGCGAGAACAGAATCCAAACCACACCTTACTAATTATGCAAGAGATATTTTCACACACTCAACTGATCCCTGGATGATTTCTTTGTCAAAACCTCCTCGATGCACAACATGTTCAAAGTACCTCAGCTTTCTAACTGCAATCTGCTACCTCAGTATCATAGTGCTCCCGATGGTGTCCAGTACCCAATGATTTAGTTCTTCTTGTGGTCCATGGTGTCCTGAGCAATCGTCAATATGCCAACATTTCAATAGCATCTACCTTCTATTGATCAGATTTTGTCATGGCCCAGGATTCACTGCCATATGATGCAATGGCAAAAGTTGTGGTCCTCAGTAACCAGATTTTCAATTGTATACCGATTCCTCTGCTCTTCCAGACTGATGCCATGTTCTGGATGCTTGTACGAGCCATTGCCAGCCGTCTCTGGATAGATGCACTGCATTTGTCATCAGCTGTAATGAGGGAACCCAGATAGATGAACTCCTTTACCTCATAAATCTTCTCTCGTTCAAGAATGAAGTCCGAGAAATCAGTCCTGCTGTGATCTAATACCATAACTTTGGTTTTCTTCACATTTAGTAGAAGACCCTTCAGTGTACTGGCTTTCTTCACAGCTGATATCATTTCCGGCAGTTCTTCTTTGTTTGTTGCAACTAGAGCTCATATTGACCAACTTGGCAAGATAGTGTGATAGGTTGCCAGGTCTTCTCGCACTAGGGCTTGATGGTGCCTTGACACCCCTTCCTCATGGTTCATCCACCATTCCTGCCGTTGACCATGAAGGTGCAGCTCTTCCACTCCATCAGTTGACCGTTGGTTGACTGCTATTTAACCCATAGCTGGGGCATGTGGTGGCATGCTTGTTAGAAAGCTAACAGGCTCCATCTACCCGGGTTTAGAGTCAGAGTTGTCCTTCTCTTAGCCTTTACCTCAAGGGATTTTTCCACAAGGCAGTGGCTGATTGACTAGTGATTACCAGGGCATGTCCACACGCCGGCGGGCCTGCATATTACACCTCTGGAGCTCAACTTGCTCTGAGATCCCTCACATATTTAGCCTGGGGCCGTAGGGTACCCAGTTATCAGGGTGTACCACGAGGAGGTAATGGAAGAGTCTTGACTTAGCAGAAGCTTTGTACCCTCAGGAAGGACTTATGCACTCAGTCTTCTTTTCACTCAATGAGCTAGATGGAGGCTGCAGATGAGGCTGGAAGCGAGAAGTCTAAGCAACTACGCTACTACTACTCTACAGCACTAGGCGCTATACTAAGTCCTGTGCAATGCACCACACCCAAACACCACACCAACTCTCCTTGACAGATTAGAAAATGTTGCTGGATTTAAGTGAACATCCCTTTCCTGGTTTAAATCTTATTTAATTGACCGTTATCAGTTTATAGATGTAAATGGTGATTTCTCTGTACATCCTAAGGTTAAGTTTGGTGTTCCACAAGGTTCTGGTCCTAGACCTGTTGCTTTTCTCAATACATGCTCCCTTTGGATAAAATCATTTGTGGTCATGGTATTCACTTTCATTGTTATGCTGCACAGTTATATATTTCAGCAAAGCCAGATGAGAGACATCAACTTAATAAAGTTGAAAAATGTGTAAAGGATATTAGACACTGAATGCTTACTAACTTCCTCATAGACACAGACACACCCACCCAGACAGAAACACACTCATCCAGACACACACACACACACACCATTATATTTGCCAAACAATGATTAATGATATGTCCTATTAAAGTCTAGGGGTGGACAGTGAATGAGTATTTATGCACAAAATGTTTGGTATTTGGTAATTGGTAATGTTTTATGGAAAATGTGCTTGAAAAAATATTGAAAATGTTTTGAATGCTGGTGTATGTACCTTGCTAGGTGTATGTACCTTGCTAGGTGTGTGCACCTTGCTGGGTGTGTGTATTGGACTGCACAACTCAGGCACTGGAAACTTTATTCCCTTCCTCCGGAGCTCTTCATACACACAAACTACACCAGTTAAATCTGGAAAACTACGGAATGCATCAGCCCATGCCTGAAAAAAAAAAAAAAGAAAGAAAGTGATGTATGCTTAGACACGTCCTGTTTGTGTGGCACAGCAGTCACAACAAAAGTTTCTTTATATAAGTAATATCACACAAGAAAGAGTGTTGCATAACGTGATTCTTTCACCATCCATAAATAATCACGTTTCATGTATCATAATAATCAATAATCATGTTTGCCTTCACTACAACAGCATGACTGTAATATTAATTCTACAAAACAGCTTTTTTCAAAAATACAATAAATAGACTGACACAACTTTCAGACACAATATGGACTTTCTGATTAACACACACACACACACACACACACTTTATAGATACTATATGTATAGTACCAGTCAAAACTCTAGACTTTTTATATATATATATATATATATATATATATATATATATATACACACACACACAAACACACAGGGATCCCTCACTTTCCACGGTTAATTGGGACCGAGATTCGCCTCGACCATCAAATTTCACAAGGTAGGATCACCTCCCCAACCCTCCCTGACTGACGTATACGTACATGTATATTTGTATATCTTCTTCTTCTTTTACTTTCGGCTGCTCCCTTCAGGGGTCGCCACAGCAAATCATCCGCCTCCACCTCACCCTGTCCTCCACATCTTCTTTTCTGACTCCAACAACCTTCATGTCTTCCTTCACCACATCCATAAATCTCTTCTTCAGTCTTCCTCGAGGCCTTCTGCCTGGTAGTTCCAACCTCAGCATCCTACTGCCAATATACTCACTATCCCTCCTCTGTACATGTCCAAACCATCTCAATCTAGCCTCTCTGACTTTGTCTCCAAAACATCTTACGTGGGCTGTCCCTCTGATATACTCATTTCTGATCCTATCCATCCTCGTTACTCCCAGGAGAACCTCAACATTTTCATCTCCGCTACCTCCAGCTCTGCCTCCTGCCTTTTCCTCAGCGCCACTGTTTCTAAGCCATACAACATCGCTGGCCTCACCACCATCTTGTACACTTTTCCCTTCATTCTTGCTGACACTCTCCTATCGCACATCACACCGGATACTTTTCTCCAACCATTCCAGCCTGCCTGCACACGCTTCTTCACCTCTTTTCCACACTCTCCATTGCTCTGGATTGTTGAGCCTAAGTACTTAAAATCCTCCACCTTCGTTATCTCTGCTCCCTGTAACATCACCGTTCCTCCTGGGTCCTTCTCATTCACACACATGTATTCTGATTTTCTGAGGCTAACCTTCATTCCTCTCCTTTCCAGGGCATACCTCCACCTCTCGAGATTTTCCTGCACTTGTTCTACATGTATATAATATCAATAAATACATATTCAATGCAGTAAATGCTTTTAATAATGCATAAGATGTGAATAAAATATAAATACACACACATACAGACAGCATTTTTTTAAAGTATTAATTGAATTAAAAAATTAAGGACGAATAGGGGAAAACGTTAAGGAAAATTCCACAAAAACAAGGCCAATTATGCAAAAAAAAAAAAAAAAAAAAAAAAAAACCTCAACCAACACTAAACAAAAAAAACAACCCAAAACCTCCCATCAAAACTAGTTACATTTTTATGGGAGATTCACATCTGAGTGCATGCGCGTCTGTAGGCGTATTTATATTTTAAACGGCAGACTGAACGTGCCCCTCCTTCTTCCCAGTTCAGTTTTTTATATATATATATATATATATATATATATATATATGAGAGAGAGAGAGAGAGAGAGAGACAGGGACGCTCCCCGACTTACGTTTTCTATTGGTTCCGGATGGCCGAACATAAGTTAAAAGTGAACGCAAGTTGTTACAGTGACGTATGACGCTCATACTGTACTATCCATTCATAAATACCATTACTGTATCTCATAAAACACCCCTAAATCAATTATTATAAACATAAATTGTAAAATAATATCAAATATATCAAATAATATCAACATTAATTTCAAATAAGTCACTTATAATGAGTCACTTTACATGAAGCTTAAAACAGCCAATTAACGCTTACAATATGTGAGGCGCTCAATACCGAAAGTAGTGTACTTGCGAAAGTAGTGTACTTGCTGTGGGTTATACAGACTTCCGGTGTTTCAAGTGCACAAGGGTGCTGTTGAACTCATTTAGACTACAGCCTGTACTGATGTGAATCCCAGCAAAGCGGAGAGTTCTTTCTTTTGTGTAAGTAAGTAAGTAAACTTTATTCAAGAGATGCATACAAAGAACAAGTACAAATCCTAATGAATATTAATATAAAAAGAAGTATATACTCTTAGGATTCTGCTAAAAGATAATAAATATCTGTAATTGTTCTGTAATTTGAGGATTCGGGTTTTCATTTTATAACTCTCTTTGCTTAACTGAGTACACATGGTAGATTGTGCCGATCTGAGCAGATAGTTAATTCATCTCTGTGTATGACACTTGCACCCATGCTAGTAGGCTTACACTTCTGACCAACCATATTTGCTCAGGGTTACAAAAGTCCACAAAACAGTGTAAACACAAAGGTCACAGAGACGACGTCTTAACACAAGGGTAACTGAGATATATATACATATACACACACACACACACACATACACACACACTATATATATATATATATATATATATATATATATATATATATATATAAATAAATACACAAACACACACACTCAGTCTGTAGTTTGTAAACAATGAATGCAGCGTCATTACGTCAGCATACTACAGTCGGCCCCCAATTTACGAAATTAATCCGTTAGCAGAGCCCTTTTCGTATTGCGGTGGTTTCGTAAGTAGGGGTCGCATCTTACATGTTAAACGTCTAATTTGTTCCAAGTCTCCAGTACTTGGACTGGATAAACCCCATAAACCCATAAAAAAAAAATGATAAAAGTACACCAATTTTGTATGAAATATGTATTAAAAGTAAAAGAATATTATTTATTAAACCATAAAACCATTTTATTAACATATTAAACCAATTTATTGACATTTATTAATTAAACCATTATTAAACATTTTTATTAACACACACCTCTCTCTCTCTCTCTCTCTCTCTCTCTCTCTCTCTCTCACGCTGCAGGCCACGCCCACAAGACATGGAATTCAAAACACATTCCCTGCTTGACAAACTCAACTTTAATTTGATTCCTTGAGGGATCGGAATTCCAGATGAGCTCAAATGCGCCCACATTTATTAAACATTTACTGAATTAAACAACTTAAAAAACTAAACTAAAAACTAAAGCGTGAAGCTTCCTTCGTCTCTATCTGGGAGGCCAGCGGGGCGGGATGTTGAGAGACAGCGAATGAGAGAGCAACTCACGCGTCCTGTGAAATTTTGATTGGCGCGTTTGAATTTTGAATTTCTTTTCGTAAGACGGGGTTGTTTCGTATTTCGGGGACGGAAACGCAAGAAAATGTTTTTCGTAATCCGGGGATTTCGTACATTGGGGTATTCGTAAATTGGGGGCCGACTGTACGTAGGTACGTCTAAACTCAAAATTTGACTTTTTTTGGAAAAAAAAAAAAAAAAAACGTAAAACGGATGAACGCAAGTCGGGGAGCGTCTGTATGTATGTATCTCCCAGTTTTATAGCATGTTACCCTTGTGTTAAGACGTCGTCTCTGTGACCTTTGTGTTTACACTGTTTTGCGGACTTTTGTAACCCGAAGCAAATATGGTTGGTCAGAAGTGTAAGCCTACTAGCATGGGTGCAAGTCTCATACACAGAGATGAATTAACTATCTGCTCGGATCAGCACAATCTACCATGCATACTCAGTTAAGCAAAGAGAGTTGTAAAATGAATGAAAACCCGAATCCAGAAAAGAAAGAGAACTCTCTGCTCTACTGGGGATTCACATCAGTGCAGGCTGAGTACTAAACCAGTATTCAACAGCGCTCTTGCTCACTTGAAAGACCAGAAGTCTGTATAACCCACGTTTTTGCCTCAAGCACAAAGAAGTAAACTACTTTCGGTGTTGAGCGCCTCACATATTGTAAGCGTTGATTGGCTGTTTTAAGCTTCATGTAAAGTGACTCGGCTCAGCTTCCGTCGACCATCGGAACCATTTACAAGCAGAAAGATCGCATCATAGAGAATGTTAATGGTTATATTTGATGAGTGAATTTGATTAAAATTTATCTATTTGAAATTATTTTGCTTGAAATTAATGTTGATATTATTTGATATATTTGATACTATTTTACAATGTTATGTTTATAATAATTGATTTAGGGGTGTTATATGAGATACGGTAATGGTATTTATAGATGTATAGTACAGTATGAGCGTCAATACTGTCACTGTAACAACTTACGTTCACTTTCAACTTGCGTTCGGCCGTCCGGATCCAATTAAAAACGTAAGTCAGGGAGCGTCTGTATACATATTGTGTGTGTTTTCAATAAAATCCGGATATAGCATCTTGCTATGCAACAAAAACAGATTGAGTGAGGTAGTAAATGTACAACCACTGTCAAAAATTATGGAATCACCAGTTTGGAAGGATGTTCATTCAGTTGTTTAATTTTGCAGAAAAAAGCCGATCACAGACATGACACAAAACTAAAGTCATTTCAAATGGCAACTTTCTGGCTTTAATGTTTACGATAGTGCTTCATTAAAAAAAAACACCACAGGGGTCCAGAAGCACATTGAATCTCATTTGTGTGATACAGCTGATTCTTACCTGTATGATCGCCAGTATTCTATCGTGAACAACCAAGGGAGGATCATTTCTAGGTAGAATTGTTCGAACCAAAACCCCTTCTACAAACTCTCTAGTAGACACGAGGAGATGGAACCTGGTACCACAGTTTTTCACACAGGCCTCCAGAACCTAAGATATCATCACAGAGAAAAGTTTTACCTTTATTGTTATACATGTTATATATCTGAAGATGTAAAATATATCAGATTCATGTGTAAATTTAAGTACATCTGAAATGTAAATTGTTTTTCAACATAAGCCATCTTTTTAATCCTCTTTGATACTGTGCCTACAAATAAAGGAAATATACTTCAACAAATGAGAAATTGATCCCTGATTTATGAGCACACATTTAATTATCAGGAATCCACCAAAATTCTGCTAGAACATCATGATTCAATCACAAACTAAAGAACTAGACTTGTGGAGTCCCACATTTGTCCCCCTGAGGTCTTGGCTGATTTCCATTTGTTCTCCCCATGATGTTAAGCCAGTGGTTCTTAACCTGGGTTCGATCGAACCCTAGGGGTTCGGTGAGTCGGTTTCAGGGGTTCGGCGGAGCCTCTGCCTTGGAGGTCAAGACACACCTGACTTATCATGTCAATCAGTGATGACACGCCCCGCTTGGCCATCACTGGCTGCAGATGATCACTTTACATTGCTTTGCCAATCAGTGCTGCAGGGAATTTAGTGCGCTCATTTTTTTATATTATTTGTTACAACATATCTTTGCGAGCAATCCTTTTCAAGGATGCTGGACATGAAGAAAATGAACAGACTTTGCTGTGAAAAATGACATGAGAGTGGCACTTGCCAAGGTGAAGCCACGCATATCTGAACTGGTCTCTCAAAGGCAACAGCAGAAGTCACACTGATTTGCAGGTATGTAATTTTTTGCGAGTTCATGCACTGTGTTGGTTTTGTTCTTTGAACAAGGTGATGTTCATTCACGGTTCATTTTGTGCACCAGTAAAAAAAAAACAAAAACATATACCTATGTCTTGAATTTGTAAAAAAAAAATCATATTTTCATCGAATGAAGGGTTCAGTGAATGTGCATATGAAACTGGTGGGGTTCGGTAACTCCAACAAGGTTAAGAACCACTGTGTTAAGCAAAGTGCATGTGTGTGTGTGTGTGTGTGTGTGTGAGAGAGAGAGAGAGAGAGAGAGACAGAGTATGTATGTGTGTGTGTGTGTGTGTCTGTAGGTCCAGTTTGTACAGTTTTCAGTCTCTAACAGGACCAGCCCCAGTTCTCCTGGAAATGTTGACTATTACACTTGATTCTTTATTTGTATGTAAATCGCAGCAGCTTCATTATATTTTTTATCTGAGAAGTCGGCTCTGATACATAACATGTTGCTTTCATTATTTACATCCTGTGCATTTTTAATCTAATATTACATGTTGTGCTGGAAAACTAATCTTTGGAAATCTAAAGTGTTTTTGTACCAACTTACTAATATACAAGTAAATTGTCGCACGCAACATTTATAATAAAAAATGCCTTTTACAAAGTACTGTGATTGTGTGGGTGTGTATATATATATATATATATATATATATATATATATATATATATATATATATACACACACACATATATTCTATATCTAATATATATATACATATATATATATACACATATTATATATATATATATATATACATATTATATATATATATATATATATATATATATATATATATACATATACACACACACACACACACGGTGCAGTGGTGGTCTAGTGGATAGGGCGCAGGATCCGCAGTGGATAGGGCGCAGCGTTGTCACTGTCCCCCAGTGCAGCTAACTGGGTTATCAAAGGTGGGCCATGTCTCTCACTGTCTATGGTGAGAGGTTGATGTAAAAGAACCATTGCTGACTTTCGTAAAGAGTAGCTGCAAAGTCGTCAGCGTGTTTCTGTCCCTCGCTAAAGGGTTGTGTCAGGAAGGGCATCCGACGTAAAAACCTCTGCCAAATCAAACGTGCGAATCAGATGATTCACTGTGGCGACTCCCAAGAAAGGGAAAAAGCCGAAAGGAAAAGAAGGGGAGAGAGAGAGAAACTACAGTTTCCCCAAGGACCATATACGCAAAATGTGCTCTGGACAGACGAATCAGACTTTTAAGATGTTTGGCAACAGTCAGATTTGAATCCCATTGAAATCCTGGAGGCTTTAAAAAGGATAAAACATGGAAGAAAACAAAGAGATAATCAAAAATAGGACCAAGACAATGTTAGAGAATGATGGGCGCATGCAAAGTGCACACAAGAGGTTATTTCTGGTAAAGAAACAAAACCAGTTAGTTGTGATGTACTGTTTCTCTCTCTCTCTCTCTCTCTCACACACACACACACACACACACACACACACAACACACATACTCTCTCTCTCACTCACACACACCTCTTCATTTGAACACCTGTACATATAATAATTTTATGTAAGTGAGAGCTCTGAAAGTGGAATTTTAATTTCTTTTGTTCACTTACTCAATATGTGCACACTTGTAAACAAACAAACAAACAAAAAAGATATGATCTACAGTACTTACTGTTAATGTCAGCATGACCTCCTTGAAATTCCTATTCCCAGCAATCCTCTTTTTTATTGCTCTGAGTGCATCTTTAGGGCTAAAACAGAGCAGTGATGTTACAGCAATGTAAGAAAATAAATAATACAAACAAATAAATGCAAGCAGCTACTTAAAAATACAACATATAAACGAATAATCAAATCTTGAATATCGACACACCCATCTTCTGTCTCACAGATGATATCACAGATCTCCATATAAAGTCCCCAGTCTTCCGACTGCAAACTTGTAGCATATTCTGATACACACACACACACACACAGACACACACACACACACACACACACACACACACGTCGATCATTATACAGAACCCTTCCAAACAGTCATCAAATAAGATCAGATCATTGTGAGGAAGAGTAATAAAGCAGTTTCCAGGTGTGGATGATATTTGTAAGTAATTAAAGCTGCATGTGGCAAAAGTGAAAGCTGATATTGAGCAGGCATCTCTTCCTCGTCACTCATTTATCAAGCCTGCATGAGAGAACTACTACTCACCCAATCCGTGGCTGCTACCTCAAAAAAAGTATTTAAATTGTTAGTCAAATACTAACTGAAAACTGAATCACAAATAATTTAACCCAACAACATGTTTTTTTTAATGATAATAAAAAAGGTATGATTTGCCTAAGGATTTTCCAGTGTGGGTATCCGGGGTGATATGGACCCATGTATATATTTTGGAATTACAGTGAAACCTTGACTTACGAGGGTGTTTATAATGAATTTTCCATGATACGAGCTTCGATCCACCAAAAATCCACCCCATCCAACCAGCAAAATTTTGATTTACGAGCTCTGCTGGGGAAATGGCTTTTCTGGGCCAATTTGCCTTGTATTCTTCCGCATGTATTCCTCCATGATCCGATAATGCCTTGTGCAGTGCTTTTCAATTACTTTCTGTGATGCCCCCTATAGGAAGAAAAGTAAAAAAACAACCAACAACACCGCCCTCCCCCCCCAGTGCACTGTGACTATAAATAGTGTTTACTGCACTTCATATCGTTTGCTCGGTGCAATTTCCGTACACCATAGGGAACACAGTGAGAGCACCACTGCCACCTACTGTAGAGCATGCACAATTACACTTAATTATGAAACAGTATGGCAAAATGGCATGTTCCCCAGGGTCATACGCACACCCCCCTGGCATCACACTGCACACCCCACTGTTTGAGAAGCACTGGCTTTGTGGGAGCTCACCACAAGCCTTTCCTTGCTGGCATTCATAGCATGCACATGCACAAAATTCTCCTCCTCCTCTGTTACGCACCACCTCCTGCCTGCCCACGCGACATCTTCATTGCAGTCAATGATCAGAAGAGTTAGCTGACTTATTGTTTATTCTTGTTTTATTATTATTATCAATTATTAATGTACATGTATTATTGTTAAATATTTATTGTTTCTACATGTTTATCTTTAATATATTATGTCAAATATGTGTTTGTGCAGGCTACATGAGTTTGGGAGGGGGTTGGAACGGATTAATTGGTTTTCTATTATTTTCGACGGGATTTTTGTTTTATCTCACGAACGTATTGACTTACGAGCTCGCCTTCGGAACGGATTAAATTCGTAAGTCAAGATTCCACTACATACTCATAATTATTGAGGGCCAACAGTTAGAACGCTATAATTAAACGGTTGACATCAATCAACCCTATGATGAGTCAAATATCTGTTTCAGTTCTCTCAATATTTCTCAAGCGACAGTCCATTTCAGTTTACTTTAGTTTATACTGATTTACCGCACAATTTATTACAATTTCATTTTACAGTGCTTCAGGATTCTGGGTCGGGCAAAACAACTCACACATCAAAGAATTTGCTTTTGCACTGTGGCTTCCTCAGGCTGAGCTGGGATTTCAGTTGTACTCCGTCAGTGTGGTCAGTGGTGGTCTAGTGGGATAAGGCGCCGGATCGCTGATCCAAAGGTTGGGGGTTCGAGTCCCACTCTCCACAAGGTTGTCACTGTCCCCCCCAGTGCAGCTAACTGGGTTATCAAAGGCCGGCCATGTCTCTCTCACTGTCTATGGTGTGAGGCATGTAAAAGAACCATTGCTGACTTTCGTAAAAAGAGTAGGCTGCAAAGCCGTCAGCGTGTTTCCGCCCTGCGATGGCCTGGCGAGCTGTCCAGGGTGTACTCTGCCCTCGCCCTGAGTTGGCTGGGATGGGCACCAGCCTCCCCGTGACCCTAATTAGGATGAAGCGGTTACAGAAAATGAACTGAACTCCGTCAGTGTTGACTTGTTCGGTCATTGTTGGTGAGGTTGGGTTGGTGAGCTGCACACTGGTTTATGCAAATTACTAGAGCACCTGAAAGGGATGGGCGGAGCTGGAATCTAGAGGGGTGTGGAAACTTGATGCTTGTAATTCTTCGCTTTTTTACACATACGATGCAGAATTTAGCCATTGAATAAGAGCTCTGTGTAATACCAGTCACTGTATCATTATTGATATTTAACAACAACAACAACAACAATAATAGTAGTGGTGATAAAACAAATCCTTATTTTACAGCATGACAAAGCCAATCAAATTCACACTTTCTTGGTGCTTAATTTTTTCAGCCAAAATTGAAACAAAAACGCACTTGACAATATTTGAAGTAAATAAACAAACTGGTAATGCACTAAAGAAAGAGAAGTGCAGGATTTGAACCCGCCTCCAGGAGGTCATTGGACAGCTGCGATGCAACTCAGAGTTAATTCGATGCGTGTCAAGTTTGATCCATTTTATTAAAGTATTGATAAAACCGCGTGTTAAATTATATATCCATAATATTTGGCCATCTTAGACTGAAATAAAAAGCTTGTAGTGTAGTGTAGTGTAGTGTACCTGTAGTGTACCTGTCCAGTGTAACCGTGTGGGACATTCTCTCACCTGTGTGGTAAATATTTTTACTCACCTATTCTCTGGCCTATAGCTGTACAAAAAGGGTTTCCAGATAAAAAGTCCATGCTGTCTTTAGGTTCTGTGGAGGGTTCGTGATAAATATCTTTACTGTACACGGACTGTAATCCCGACAGCACCGAGATTAACGAACACTTCGACTCCGAACCGGAAACCCATGGAAATTACGTCACCTCTTAAAGGAGCCGCAACACACATGAAGGGCACTGCGAACGATTTTAAAGGGCATTTAATTTTATTGGATATAACATTAAAAGAGGCTAAAATACAATTTTTGTTCTTTATTTATTAAAACAACTAAGCATTTATTTTCGGAGTGGTTCATTTATCATGTTATAGTGGCTACATCAGTATATATCACTCTCATCCACTCTCTCATCCACCACCTAATCCAGCAAATTCTTCAGAGAGAGAGAGAGAGAGAGAGAGAGAGACAGGGAGAGAGAAAGAGAGAGACTTCTGTAAAGAGCTCTTTATAAATTATATTGTCGCAAAGTAAGTACATGTATTATTATTATTATTTATTATTTTTTATTATTATTATTATTTCATTTTCATTTCATTTCATTTTCTGTACCTGCTTAATCCTAATTAGGGTCGAGGGATGGCTGGCGCCCATCCCAGCCATCTCCTGGAGAGGGCTCGCCAGGCCATCGCAGGGCGGAAACACGCTGACGGCTTTGCAGCTCCTCTTTACGAAAGTCAGCAATGGTTCTTTTACATCAACCTCTCACCATAGACAGTGAGAGACATGGCCCGCCTTTGATAACCCAGTTAGCTGCACTGGGGGGACAGTGACAACCTTGTGGAGAGTGGGACTCAAACCCCCAACCTTTGGATCAGCGATCTAGAGCCCTATACCACTAGACCACCACTGCCCCCATTATTATTAATATTATTATTATTATTGTTGTTGTTGTTTTTACATGTTTTATATATTAGGTGAGATGTCAGGTTGAGTTTGGGAGGGGGTTGGAACGGATTAATTGTTTTCTGTTATTTTCAATGGGAATTTTTGTTTTATCCAACAAATATTTTGACTTACGAGCTCGCCCTCAGAACGGATTCATTTCGCAAGTCAAGGTACCGCTGTGTTTCATTTTGGCAAATAAATGATGAATGAATTCCTTTTTTTCCTTTTGATTTGATTAAACAAGTATGAGATCTTAAGTCACAAAATAATTTAAATGATCACATAAATGATCACATGACTACTTAATAGGCCTTTGGACGAAGTACTTTTGAAAACGAGAAAACAGAGTAACAGCAGAACACGATTCCAGCCAGAGTGGCTGCCGCCGCAGCACGGTGCGAGGTCTAAATTTACTGTCACCAAATAAAAATCTATTTGGGACATTCACCATGCTTTCAGCACACACACACACACACACACACACACACACACACACAGCTTCAGATACCACACACATTCAGACGCAATATACACACTTTCAGATACCACACACACACACACACACACACACACACATTTAATCCCACACACCTTCAGACACCACATACACATATCTTTAGACACCACACACAAATTCAGGTACTACACATCCACCTTGTTATGGTCTGTGTAATTTGGCAGCTGTTAACGCTCTTTCTTCTTATGCACTGCAGGCGCTGGCAAGGGTCGTGGCTCTTACACGCAGGCGGAGTCCGGACAGCACACCTGATTCCACTCAGCCATCACCGGGCTATAAAGATGAGCGGCGTGCTCCTCCTAGCGCTAGATTGTCCCTCCAAACAATCCCGTCTCCCTGTGATCTCTCTGGCTCCCTGGTTCTCAGCTCCGTGCTCGACCAGTTCCCGCTTTGATATTTTCCCTTGGTGATTTTGCTTCTCGGGTTTCCACTCACCTCTACAGTGATCACGATTCCCCGTACTCCAGTGCCTACTCTATGTTCTTTAAAGGTCATTTCCATCATCGTACTTGGCCTCCTGCATCTTTGGCGTCACCCACCTTTACAATCACTCACCTTTCAGACACCCCACACCTTCACACACCATAAAAGCCTTCAGAAAAAAGAAACACTTTCAGATACTATACACTCACCTTTGTATAACACACACACACACACACACCTTCAGATTATCACACACATTTTAATATACTGTACCACACACACACAACATACACCTTCAGACACCGCACAGCTTCAGATACTACACACTCCTTCAGACACCGTACACACATCTTCGGATATCACACACTCACCATTAGATACCACTCTCGCCTTCAGATACCTCATCTTCATATACCACACACACACACACACACACACACACACACACACAACTTATAATATTGCACACATCTTCAATGACCACATCTACCTTCAGTTACCACGCACATACATACACCCCTTCACATTCCACTCTCACCTTCACAAATTCAGGTGTTGCACACATATCTTTATATAACACACACACACACACCTTCAGATATCACACATACATGTTCATAGACCACACACACCTTCAGAGATCCGTACCTCAATGGCTTTAAGCTGTTTTGGCAGAAGGGATGTTTTGGTTAATCTCTCTCTCTCTCTCTCTCCTACTGTGTGTGTGTGTGTGTGTGTGTGTGTACCCAGTAGAGAAGAGACATGGATGCTGAACATCAGGTTGTTTGGAATGTGTTTTATTTTAAATTAATGTTCCAACTCTCTGCTGTAAGGTCATGTTTATTGTTGTTTTTTGCTTTGTTTTGAAAAGGAAAACATTACCTGCAGCAGAAAACACACACCTTGACATAAAGAACACCTTGATATCGAATTCTACTATTATTATAGCATAATAATCATCATGTTGTTCCAGTCCTAAAGTACAGATCTCAACAACACAAAGATTAATGTACCGGATTAAATCACACACGTCACTGAATGTTTATAACAGACTAATTCATTAAAATCACACACAAAAACAAATCAACACCAAACTAAAAGAGAGAGAGAGAGAGAGAGAGAGAGAGAGAGAGCGAGAGAGGCGCTTCTTTATATTTCATTTCCTTGCTGATCTTTTGCAGGTAAGGTACAGAGCCTTGTTTATTTTAAATCTATTTTCTCCACTGATTTAAAGAATGAAACTGGGTTCCTAAAGCACATTGAGATTGTATTTTCATTTTTAGATGGATGAGAGAGGGAGAGTTAGGGGAGGTGCAGAAATATTCACACACACACAGGAGACAGAGGGGGCATAAGGCCGGTGCAGGACAGGGCAGCGCTGGGTCGGGCTGTAGTTATTCGGATGATACGGAGAGGATGGCGGTGTGCGTGATACGTAGGGAGGAAAAGTAAAGCAGCAGGAATCAGAGTCGGTCTGAACATCAACACATCAGAGAGACTGGAGAAGAGGAGCAGAGCTGAGGCGGAGCTGCTGCTAATGACCGAGACGATCAGGAGGAAAATAACCGGCAGTGTTTGTGCAGAACATTCGACTCCAACATTAGACATGAATTAAATCACAAGATCATCATCATCATCATCATCATCATCATCATCACTAGTATTCAGTACAACATTAACAGTGTTCAATAATATTGATAAATGGAATGCAGAAAAAAAGGACATTGGCCATGTTATTCATATTAAAAACAAACAACCCGCCCAAAAAGAGACAAAAAAAAAAAAAATCACACACACACACACACACACACACACACACACGAAGCATGTGAATGGAGAGAAAGGCACATCCACTCATTCCCTCCATCACTGCAGCTTCTTAGTCACATCTTAACTGTTTTACTGAAAGATGGATACAGGGCAAGGTGTTGTTATATTCTGCTTTCTTTTAGTTTTGCGAGAGAGAGAAAGAGAGAGAGAGAATAAGGGAAAGAAGCTGGACACACAAGTGGTGTAAAGGATGAAGAGATGATTTAATAATACGTCTCCTTTTCGACCCAACCTGCAGCACACAAACAAAAAAGTAGGAAAAATTGGTAATCAATCAGTGTACATCACCGTGTCTGTGTGTGTGTGTGTGTGTGTGTGTGTGTGTGTGTGTGTGCAAGCGTGTGAGTGTGTGTGTGTGTGTGTGTGTGCGTGTGTGCGTTCACACATGTGTGCAAGTGTTTGTGTGTGTGTCAAGTGTGCATGTGAGTGAGCATGTGTGTGTGTGTGTGTGTGTGTGTGTGTGTGCGAGTGTGTGAGCATGTGTGAGTTTGCATGTGTGTGGGTGTGTGGGTGTGTCTGTGTGGGTGGGTGTGTTTAATACCTCCTGGATTTCTGCGCAAGATGAGTTTTCGAATTTCATCATAAACAAAAATGAGGAAGCTGTATGGAAACGCACAGAACCACCAACTGGGCCTGAGAGAGGGGGTGGGGGGTGGGGGGTGGAGAGTGGCTAGAAATACACAGAAATAAAGGAAGAGAGAGAGAAAATCGAGTGAGGGGATAGATAGATAGAAAGAAAGAGACAGAAAGAGTGTTTGAGAAAGAGATCCAGATAAAGAGAGGGAGAGAAATGGAGCGAGAAAATAAAGAAAGAGACAGAAAAGAGTAAAAGAGCAAGAAAGAGAAAGACAGAAAATGGAAAAAAGAGAAATGGAGAGGGGGTAGAAAGAAAAAGACAAAGGTGACAGTGAAAGATTGAGAAAGAAATGGAAAGAGGGTGAGAGCAAAACAAAAGAGAGAGGGGGGGGAGCGAGAGAAAGAGAGAGAGGGAGTGATAGAGAGAGAGAGAGAGAGAGAGAGAGAGAGAGAGAATGAAAATGAAGAATATTGCAAGAAGACCTCGTATTTGATTTATATCTTAGAATTGGCACATTTCTGACGCCAGAGAGAAAAAATTAAATATGTTTGTGTGCAAGTGTGTGTTTTTGTGTATAGTAAGCCCCGCCCATTCGCAGTTCACCGGTCGTGTCCCTGCATACTTGCGGATTAACGGCAGCCCCAGAAGTTACTGGCACGTGATTCAAATTTAGCCAATGGCTGAGAGCTTTTGTTTCTCCCTCGTGCTGATTGGTTGCAGATGATGTGTACGCCTCTTTTTTCCCCTCCTTCACACACACGTCATCAGCGTGATTGCCTGAATTGTGAATTCACATTTTTTCGTGTGTTTTTAATGATTATTTAAGCGCTATGATGTCACTCAAACGTCCTGCATCTTCTCTAGCTTCTGGTAAGGAACCGAAGCGCTTTATTTATTCATAAATATTATCACAGTAGAAAATTATAAACTTTTTATGAATCATTGCTAGACGTTAGTGCATTATTACTGTATTCCTGAGTAAGACCGGCGAGAGAATGGGTTTAACAAGCAGTGCATCGAATATCATACAGAGGGTTTTGAAACCGCGTCAATAATCCATAGATTTTCATGATCCGCGGGAAGGGCTGGAACTCAACCCCTGTGAATAACGGGGGCTACTGTATATATTAGATCTTATCAATAACAATTAAAAGTGGCCAGCTGCAGTGTTTCCTACTGGGAGCTACTAGTTGTGAAGATTGTGGATTCTGCTGCTGTAGGCCTCAAGTTTCCCCAAACCCTCCGTCACGCCGCTCTAATTCCCACATCTCGAGGATTAAACCTCGCCTTTGTAACCAACTCTGGCCCTTTCCCAACTCCCCTCCATGACTCATTGATGGCTCTGAGGCTTTTACAGTTGACCGGTATCTAGACGTCCATTGCCAGGCCTGTTGTCTCCAGTTCTCGGTGGACTGGGGGAGGCGTTTCATTATGCTCATCCGAGTCTTGTTATCTGCCTGAAAAGTCTGTCTAATTAAACCCAGCATTTCCCCACAGGCGGGGACAGATGATGCTCGAGTCACTGCTCCAAAGGTTGGGGTCCGAGCCCCAATACCAGTATGGGTCCATTGTCGGACAGTTGAACAAAGCCCACAACCCTTAATCGTTCGGTTGTACAATAGAGAAAAATGTAAATCGTTCTGGATGACGGTGTCCGCCAAGTGCTATAGAACGTGAACGTAACCGAGAGTGTGAGACCTACTTCAGTGGGTACATCCGAAGGGCCACATCCATTCCTGGGCAATAGGAAAGGAAGGCAGCCAAAGCGGTTTCCTCAAAAAGGCCAAAGATTAGAATCTTATTCCTGCAGAGTAAAACGAGAAATACAGCATTAAATATATAATTACTGTACATCAGCAAAATATACTGAATGCATGAATCATGGATAAAGTTCAGGGTGATGAGCATGGAAGGAATAGAGAGCGTGGACTGACTTCATGCCCTGCTGGAACACAGAGTTGCGACGGGTCTTGCAGATGATGACATCAGCCCACTGCACCACCACAATGCTGACGAAGAATGCTGTATGACAAGTGAACTCCACAATCTTCCTCTGTTCATATGTCTGAGAGCGGGCGATAGACGGCAGAGAAGGTGAGAGGTTGAGGAGAGAGAGAGAGAGAGAGAGAGATTGAGGTACAGACAGAGAGAGTAAAAGGGCAAAACAGAGAGAGAGAAAGAGACATATACGAAGCACGCCGCTCAGTGTTGATGCCTACAACCACCTACAGGATGGTGTAGTCCTACATGCTCAGTTTTGTGTCTGCACTGGGGCCAGTGAGCAGACGGAAGGATACTTGAGCCTTTAGTGAAAAAAATTAGGTTATTTGTCTCAAATGAACTCGTGAGTGTTATATAGATAACTAACCCATTGTTGACCATAGCTGTCTTCAAGGTCGTTGTTGGACCGATCATCCCAATTCAGCCGAATACCCACCAGCAGGCTGGGCAAGAAACCATTCTCAGCCATGATCACAAAGTAGGCAAAGAAGCCTCCAAGTGCCTGAATCATCCCTATACAGTACAAACAAGAGAGAATCCTGGATGAGCCTCATTCATCAAGAACTGCTTTTGTTTTTCCTTAAATATGTTCTTTAGGAAATTAATTAAAAAAAAAAAAAAAAAGTCTACGACATGTTCTTAAACCTCAAATGTGTTCGCAGCTGGTGGTGAGATTAGTGAATCCCACAGTCTGTGTGAAACTGCAGTGATTACTGGCTGCTGTAATTAGCATTGGTGATATGCCCCTATATATCCATAAAAAGGCACAAGTGTGTGCGCACACACAATTATCCATGAAGACTCAAGTGCAGAATCTACCAGGAGGAAGATTTTAATTTCCGGTAAAATTCCAAATGAGATATCCCACATGCATTAATGTGAATAGTGGATACGCACAATGCTGTAGCTCAGAGTGAAGCCTGATGAGTTAATAGGCACCGTGAACGTGCACAACCGAAGAAATAAAGAAAGTGGTTTGATCCAAAATCAGAGGCCACGCTAAAAATTTCATAACACGGAGGAGATCCTGGCAACTGTAACCGCTGTGCTATACATCCCTTCTTTTGTGTGTAAAGCAGCTAAACCACGGCCTCCATTTTTTAATGGACTGCATTAAATATATTCCGAATAAAAAATATACTGGGACAGCATGATGGTGTGGAGTATAGCACGTACGCGTCATAGCAAGGTGGTCATGGTTTCGATTCCCAGGCTATGGGCATTTCTGTGGGTGTTTGTATGTTCACCCCATGCTTGTGTGGGTTTCCTCCACATATTCCTGTGTCCTCCCACCATCCAAAAAAATGCACAGTATTGAGACCTCACAGGACAACAAGGAGTCCACGAGGGGAGTACACCCCCCCCGAGGGACTCCAAAAATGGTGGGTACTCTGAACTGTCATTGGGTGCATATGCACTCAGGACCCACCCACTCCTGCAGGCAAAGGAAGGCGTCCCTTTCCATAAACTGGGTAGAACCCCAACCAAGGGCATAATAATAATGGGTACCAAGATGACGGCGACAGGGATGCCCACACTGATTCACCACCTCTCCCCATAAGCAACTCCAGAATCAAATAATGTCCGGCCCCTCTCAAGATGGCTGGTTCCAGAGCCCAAGTTATGTGTTGAGGTGAGCCCAACTATATCTAGTTGGTATCTCTCAATCTTGCACATCAGCTCAGGTAGCTTCCCTGCAAGAGAGCTGAAATTCAAAATCTCAAAACCCAGAGTCAGTAGCTGAGGCTCAATCTGGCAGAACCCACACCTTCAGCTTCCATCTGGCACACACACACACACACTGCACCCAAGCCCTATAGCCCTCACTCAGGTGGTAGGTCAATAGGAGGGCGAACCCATGTCTCCTCTTTGGATTGCTCCATGAGCAGAAACCCAACCACCAGGAGCTCACCTTTGAGCTCTTCCCCCAGGCGTGGCTCCAGGGCGAGACCCCGGTCACCTGAAACCTGGCAAGAGAAACTGAGTCCTTGCATTTTTTTTTTTTTTCTAATAAATGAGTGAATAAAAGAGTTACGTCCCTGACATTATATTATGGATCAAAAATTAAAATTCAGAAAAATAAAAAAGGGAAATTGTCGTGTTAATTTTGATGTAGCTCATAACAAATCCCATGAAACAAAATATTAGTAAATGCTGGGAAAGTGTGTTAATGAGATTTAAGAACAAATTTCTTCATAAGAATGTTTGGTGAATGAGGCCCATTGTTATGATTTTAAAACATATTATTAAAGCAACACATAAAAATAATATTTTTGTATTATATTATGTATATATATATATTTTTTGGGGGGGGGGTACAGTACTTTTAAAAGCAATTACATATTTATTAACTACAGTAAACCGTGTGCATGATGTGTGGTGTGTAATTTAACTTTATACTAAGCAATATTCTTAAAATTTGCCTTCGATATGGAAAGTGTATGGAGTGTTTACTGACGTGTCATGTAACGTGTTAATGGTGTAGTGTCGTCAAGTGTAAAATGGCATAGTTGTGTAGTGTAATGCAGTGTAGTGTAAGGTGATCTAATATGGTGTAATGTAGTGTACTATAGTGTAATGTGGCATAACGTTGCTGTGATGATGTGTAATAATTACATTGACCTGTGCAAAATTTAACTTTAAGAATACTGTATTCTTAAATTTTTCCCTGGAAATGGCGAATTGTACAGTGTTTACTGACGTGTAATGCATTGTTGTGTAGTTTACAGTAATGTAGTGTAGCGTGGTGTAAGATGGCATAGTTGTGGAAGTATTGCTGAGCCCATTCTGTGATTTCCCTTGCAGTAGCATTCCTGTTTGGCCGTTTAAGGGCCCGAAGATCACGGGCATCCAGTATGTTTTTTTTTTACCTTGACCCTTACGCACAGAGATTGTTCCAGATTCTCTGAATCTTTGGATGATGCGATGCACTGTAGATGATGATAACTTCAGACTCTTTGCAATTTTTCACTGGGAAACACCTTTCTGATATTGCTCCACTATGTTTCTGCGCAACATTGGGGGAATCGGTGATCCTCTAGCCATCTTCGCTTCTGAGAGACACTGCCACTCTGAGAAGCTCTTTTTATTCTCAGTCATGTTGCCAATGGACCTCATTAGTGGTAACTGGTCTGCCAGCTGTTCGTTATAAGTGCAACTGACTTTTCCAGCCTCTTATTGCTACCTGTCCCAACTTTTTTCAGATTTGTTGACACCATAAAATTTAAAATCAACACATTTTCCCCTTAAAATTATACTTTTTTTCCAGTTTAAATTTTTAACCTGTCATCTATGTTCTACTCAGAATAAAATGTTGAAATTTTGCACTACGACATCATTGCATTCAGTTTTTATTCACAATGTGTTATAGTGTCCCAACTTTTTTGGAATCCGGTTTGCTTATGGTCCATAATGTGACATAGTTGTGCAATGTAGTGTAGTGTAGTGTAGTGTAGTGTAGTGTTGTATCATGTGGCATAGTTGTGTAATGAAATATTGTGTAATGTATTGTGATGTGGTGTAATAGAATGTAGTGAATTGTAATATAAAGCGGCAAGTCTACTGTTGATTGTAGTGTAGCGTAAGGTGTTGTAGTGTAATGTGGCACGATGCAGTGTAATGAAATTGATTTTAGTGTGGTGTACTTGTGTAATATGATGTGATGTAATGTAGTGTAGTGTAGTGTGGTGTGGTGTGATGTAGTCAAAAGGAATATAATAATGTGGTGTACTGTAATACGGTGTTGTGTAATCTGGTGTGATGCGGTGTCATTGCATGCTAACCAATCTGTCCATAAGCAATGCTAATGAGACGCTCATTAACCAGTTTATCTCTCAGAGGATTACGAGGCTGGCGCTTCATGATGTCACTTTCTGCTGCTTCATATGCCAAGGAAATGGCTGGCACCTGGAACAGCAGACATATCACAGGTAACAGTGTTCGAGTGTGTATTTGCAGAAATACTAAATGTACATTATGTTCATCAATTTATATTTCTGTGTGTGTAACCATGCAAGTGTTTATACTTCTGTGTGTCTTACCATGTCAGTACCAAGGTCAATACACAAAATAGTGATGGTCCCAAGAGGAAGAGGAATGTTAACCAGGATGAAGAACAGAAATGGAGTGATTTCGGGAATGTTGCTGGTCAATGTGTAAGCGATTGATTTCTTCAAGTTATCAAAGATCAGACGCCCTGTATACAAAAAATATCAAAACAGAAACATATTTCATCAGCATGCATTCAGAATCACAATAAATATGTATTAATAACACCGTAATATTCCTTTCAATATATCTCAAGCCTTCTTTCTCTCACCCTCTTCCACACCAGTGACAATGGAGGCAAAGTTGTCATCGAGCAAGATCATATCAGCTGCCTGCTTGGAAACATCGGAGCCTGAGATTCCCATGGCTACACCAATGTCTGCCTTCTTCAGAGCTGGAGAGTCATTTACACCATCACCTGTGACAGCCACAATGGCACCCTGACACACACACACACACACACACACACACACACACCTCTTCATATACCCAGAGTGTACCACCAGAGATGCCCCTGGACAAAACCATTCCCCAATGCTGGTTATCCAGGTTATTTCAAAAGTTACTGCATTATTAAACCTTGACAAGCTGAATAGAGAAAAAGTGACCCAGAAACAAGATAAAGTAGACATACACAGAATCCCATCCTATTTGCCCCTACAGGGAAGCCATACACCAAATTTGATCCCATTGTTCATCAAGAGGAGCTGCACAGCCGTCAGCGTGTTTCTAATCGCGAGTCGGAGTCCCCTGAGACAGTTCGTTCACAGTAATGTTCTGGCAACTACTGCAGCGGCACCGGAACCCAGTCATATCGGCTTCCGCCCGTCCATCGGATCCTTCCAGTGGTGCTGAGATGGGGGACTTGCTGCTTGGGTAACACCTCTATACTTCCAACCCAGGTTCTGTGCACTGGAGAGTATCACTGGCCGGGATACCAGCCAGAGTGCAGCTCCATAGTCCTTCGAGACTGATGGAGGACCACTACTACCACTACTACCACTACTACTATTGCACTATCATGTACAGGGTGACGTGCACTGAAGGGTTACTGAGTATGGCCCGTGTTTTGAGTAGTTCTGATAAAGAATATTGAGGTGTGTAAGTGTCACCTGTCTCTGGCAGCCCTCTACAATAATCAGCTTCTGTTGTGGGGACGTTCTGGCAAAGACAATCTCTGTGTGGTTCTTCAGAACTTCATCCATCTGCTCCTGGGTCAGATCCTTCAGGTCTGACCCATGGATCACACATGCTTTTGCATCTCTAATGAAAAGAAAAGTACAAACCAAAATCAGTGACAAAGTTTTCTGGACCTTCATTTAATTTTTCATCAAGGCTTCTCCTGCTACACTCACATTCTCATTCAGGAATATCACGAGGTTGCATACAGTAATGGTTTTTAGCTGCCAACTACTAACTACATCATTATGGTGTATATATATATATATATATATATATATATATATATATATATATAGTATGACCTACTAACTACATCATTAAGGTATATATATATATATAAATATATATATATATATATATATATATATATATATATATATATAGTATGACCTACTAACTACATCATTCTGGTGACAGAGACATCACACACAAAATTCTCACTATAAACACAGTTTCATCCAGAACCTCAACGTAGTCACAGGAAACGTAAAATTATTAGAAGTTCATATAAAAGTTTACTGTACATATATAAGGATCAGCAAAGTGTATCTGGCAGTATACGTCAAACAAAAATTATATTTCAATACAAAACGAGAATCTAGCGCAGCGGTCGGGAACCTATGGCTCTCGAGCCATATATGGCTCTTCCGGAGACGTCATATGGCTCCCAGACAGTTTGGAGTTGAGGGGGCCAAAAAAAATTAAATTAAATTAAATTAAATTAAATTAAAATATATATATATTTTGGAACTGGTTTTAAAATACTAGTGATAATCTTAATAATATTAAGTAATTTAAAATTAGTTTTAAAGATACATTTTAAAAGTCAGGGGTGGGTCGCGGCACTTGCAATCCGCCGGTGACCCGAGGATCAGGTCGGGAACCAATCGATCGCAAGTACGTCACGGGTCATTGTCAATGTACGGAAATTAATTTTATCAGAGATAAAATTTCAACCCTTCAACCCGCTTCAACCCTTGTAACAGAAAAGATGGCGAAAAGAAAAAAAGACGATGATTACCGTACATTCCAGGCTGCGAAATATCCACCGGGGGACAGCAGGAAAAAGGCATGCGAAGAGCTGCAACGCAAAGTGCAGACGAGCCAGCAGCAACTGCGTGTCTGGACCACGCAAGGTGACGGTAATTCCGCTAGCTTTGCGGGTGCTTTGGCAATAGTGAAGAGTGGAAAGCCGTTCACAGATGGCGAATATGCCAAAACATTTATGCTTGATGTGGCCAATGAACTTTTTGATGACTTTCCAAATAAAGCCGAGATAATCAAAAAAATAAAAGACATGCCACTGACAGCAAGAACGGTTCACGATCGGAGCATCATGATGGCGAATCAAGTCGAGGAAACACAAATTAAGGACATAAACGCTGGGACATACTTTTCTCTCGCGTTAGATGAGTCAACAGACGTTAGCAATCTATCTCAGTTCAGTATAATTGCCAGGTATGCTACAGGTGACACACTGCGTGAAGAAATCTTGGCTGTTTTGCCAATGAAAGAGACAACAAGAGGAGAGGATTTATTCATGTCGTTCATGGAGTTTGCTAAAGAAAAAAAAAATACCACTGGATAAACTTATTTCTGTGTGCACTGATGGTGCACCATGCATGTTGGGGAAGAACAAAGGGTTTGTAGCACTTCTCCGTCAGCATGAAAAGAGAGCAATCCTAAGTTTTCATTGCATCCTGCACCAGGAGGCGCTTTGTGCTCAGACGTGTGGCCAGCAACTTGGTGAGGTGATGTCGCTGGTCATTCGAGTGGTCAACTTCATTGTCGCCCGAGCTTTAAATGATCGGCAGTTTAATGCTCTGTTGGAAGAAGTTGGGAATCAATATCCCGGTCTGATTTTACACAACAACGCGTCGTTGGTTGTCCAGGGGGAAGGTGCTCAACCGTTTTGCAGCTTGCCTGAGTGAAATACGAATTTTTCTAGAAATGAAAGGCGTCAAGCATCCTGAGCTGGACAATACTGCCTGGCTCCTGCATTTTCACTATCTTGTGGACATAACTGGCCATCTAAACCAGCTTAATGTGAAAATGCAAGGTATTGGGAATACAATCTCATCCCTTCAACAAGCAGTGTTTGCATTTGAAAGCAAGCTGGAAGTTTTTCTCAGGGACATCGAAACAGGTCGTCTTCTGCACTTTGAAGGACTGCAGCAATTTAGAGATGCATGCTTAGCAAGCGACCCCACACAACATCTGGATCTCCAGCAGCTAGCTGACTATACGTCCAATCTCCTGCAGTCATTCAAGGCACGTTTTGGAGAATTTCGTGCGAACACTGGTCTTTTCAAATTCATCACTCATCTACATGAGTGTGAAGTGGACAAAATCAACCTGATGTGCATCCCCGGAGTCTCCATCGCAGACTTTGAGCTGGAAGTTGCAGACCTGAAGGCATCTGATATATGGATGACTAAGTTCAAGTCACTTAATGGAGAGTTGGAAAGACTTGCACGACAGCGAGCAGAGCTGGCGAGGGAACACAAGTGGTCAGAAATAAAAAAGCTTCAACCTGAAGACCAGCTAATTCTTAAAACTTGGAACGAGCTTCCTGTGACATATTACACAATGCAGCGTGTGAGTATTGCCGTACTGACCATGTTTGGCTCTACGTATACATGTGAGCAGTCATTCTCGCATATGAGAAACATTAAGACCAACCTACGCTCGCGTTTAACTGATGGAAGCCTCAACGCCTGCATGAAACTCAACCTCACTACATATGAACCAGACTACAAGGCCATCAGCAAAACCATGCAGCACCAGAAGTCGCATTAAAAGTAAACCTTTTATTATTATTATTATTATTATTATTATTATTATTATATGTTTAAAATACTATATGGCTCTCAAAAAAATATATCTAGAAATAATTTAGTTTTATGGCTCTCCAGGTCAAAAAGGTTCCCGACCGCTGATCTAGCGGATGGGTGGTGACATCGAGTGGGAGAATTGATTTAATACCTTTTGATCATTGGCCGAACGGCCTAATCTTAATATCTGATCGGCCTAAGGGTGGAAACTGGAGTACACACAGAACAGCCCACCAGACCACTGCATTATAAACATTAATGACAAAATAAAGTCTTTAGGAATATAAATAATACGAGTGTGTGCGGTGATGTGTGTTCTCATATCGCTTGGTAAATTTAAAGTGATTTTAGACATTTTAAATGTGATTACGATTCTATCTGTTCAATTGTAATTTTAATATTTCATCAATTTGAACAATTTTGCTGATAGATGTGTGCTAATGCCACGCCCGGCCGTCTCGGTCAGGACCCTATGGGTCATTGCATATCAAAGGATATTAAAGACACCGGTTCATGTTAGGCTTTGGGTTTGAGGGCATTTCACCACATTTTCTGAGCACGTGGACGGGAATGGAGGTGCCAAGCGGTTGTTAATAAAGTTTGCTCCGTACATGTGGCTGCCACACCCAGTACATTCAATTTATTACTAGATCATACCCAAAGCAGGCCAGCCCTGTATGGTTTTAGTTCATCTACAATCACTGATTTTATTGCAAGCCGGTGATGCTGTATTACATGCTCCTTGATGATAGGATGCTGGCGAGGCTTTGTATACCATGTTTGAGGTACTGTATGTGACGAACTTGGCATCTGTCAGAAACCACGGTGCCCGGTGCTAACAAGCAGTAAGAATGTGCTGATGGTAAAAAGAGAAAAACACCGACCAAATGAAAACAACTTGTACGATCCTCCACGCAAGAAAACTCACGAAGCCAACGAGAGACACTTAAACGGACACCCTCGCTAATGGGGTATGTGGAGCTGAAGATACGAACTCTGACCGTAAGCCCAATAGCCTCAGAGCAGCTCCTTGAGCCTGCATGGCAAAGACAAACCTCAGAGCGAAAACACACAAATGGTTTAAAATAACAATGGAGGAACAGAGCATTCCGGATCAGACTGACTTAAAAAGCTACACCGAACGCACGCCGAACTTATGCAAGTACCTGCCAGTGTCTTCGCATCTCCATATTCCTAACCACCCTCAGTCTTCAGTGTTCAGTTCGTTCTCTCTACGATACCCGAAGGACGCATCGACCAGAGCAATGCCGACACCTGCTAGCAAAAAGTGGGTGGATCTTTTACCAGCTTTATTAGCAGGAAGGGCGTGCACCTATCCCCACATGAAATTATTTTTGAAAGATCCTTCCCAGTCCGGTGGAGAAAAGAAAAACCAACGACAGGTACTTCAGATTTAGACGCTCTTAAAAAAAAAAAAAAAAAAAACTTTCATCACTTCACTACTTCTGAGTAAATGTCATTCCTGCTGCCTTCAGGTCATCCTGCAACTCTATTCTTTAGGACAGAGGACACTGTGTAATTATGTCCAGTTTATGTCATTCACTCACGGCCGCATGGCACGTTGTTGCAACATGTCCACCTCAAGGCAAGAACGACCAAGGTTCCTGCTCCAGTCTCAGCCAGGGCTTTTCTATGTGGTTGACATGGTCACCTCATGCTTGTGTGAATTTCCTCGAGGTTCAGTCCAAAAGTCCTGAACATTATGCTACTACAGCATTGCTGGCTGTTAGAGATTGCCCCTAGCTATGAGCTTAATGGCCGTGTGAGTGTTGGCCCTGCAACGGTCTGGTGAACTGTGTAGAGTGTACCCTGGCTTCACGTCGATGTTGGCCGAGATTCCCGACTCTATTATGACTAAGCAGTTCAGCGACTGAAAAACAGCTTCGGTTCAGATCCATTTGAGGGATGTACAGAGAAACACAATTGTGACATTGTCCAAATAGACCTTACTGCATTTTCCCGCCCTGTGATGTCCTGTTGAGCTGTCCAGGGTGTACTCTGCTACACCCAGAGTCGGCTGAGCTGGGTGCCGGTTTCCCTGCGACCCTGATTATGATGAAGCAGTTTAGAAAATGAATGAATGGCTGTATTTGCCCAGATAATCCCCAGCGAGGCTCTTGAACAACACGCTGGTTGTACGTCATGAACAGAAGAAGCATCTCCAGGTATGATGTGAGTATGTGGACCAAATCTCTTTCATTAATGAGTGAAAATGGTGCATTTTACTGCGTACATGCTACTCAGAGGTGGAATGTGCAGTACCTGGGGTTAACCTGGTTAACAGGGATATTAAGACGAGCAGCAATGTCCTCCACTGTCTCATTGCCCTCAGAGATTATACCGACTCCCTTAGCGATGGCCTTGGCAGTGATTGGGTGGTCGCCCGTTACCATAATGACCTTGATCCCAGCCGATCTGCATTTTCCCACAGCATCAGGCACTGCAGCACGCGGGGGGTCGATCATTGACATCAGACCCACAAAGCAAAGATTATCTGTCTGGAAGTTTACATCATCCGTATCAAAAGCAAACCCTTTAGGGTACTGATCCTCGGGCAAAAACAAATGACAGAAACCTGCCGAGACAAAAAAAAAACAGAACAGTCCATTCAGTCCGAGTTTCCCCAAATAAATCCCTTCTAATACACGCAGTCTTCTGGAGTAAGACAACCGTCGTTAACTAACACACACACACACACACACACTCACACACTCACACACACACACACATCAAAATCCAAAAGAGATCGACCAGAATATCACGGAGTCCATTTCCAACATTTCCACTCATGTTTCATGTTCACATACATTTACATTCTATTGCCCAGCTTGAGAGACATGTTCTAATGGGAAGTATCCCATTTGTTGAGTACAACAAAGTTAAACAAAAATATAAACAAAAAAAGCTAGTACACATATATGTAAATAAAAATATGAAGAGGATAATTAGACAATGGTGACCACAGACTGTTGAGCAGCAGGAGTCTTGCATTAAATAAGAAAGGACAGAAAATGGAATTAAAATGGAAGTTGGTGGAAGACAAAGGCTTGTTGTTTTGTCTCTATACATGCTCCCTCTGGGTAATATCAGTCGTGATCAAGCCATTTGCTTTCATTGTCCTGCTGATGATGCAGTTATATTTTTCACCAAAGATAGATAAGAGACATCAGCTTAATAAAACTGAAAAATGTGTGAAGGACCTTAGACACCGGATGCTTACTAACCTCCTCTTATTAAACTCTGAGAAGACAGAAATACAGCGGTACCTCGACTTACGAGTGTCTTTTATAACGAATTTTTCAGGATACAAGCATGTCTGTCTTCCTTTCGGCTTTTTTCCCTTTTTACTCGGGAGTCGCCACAGCGAATCATCTGATTCACACGTTTGATTTGGCAGAGGTTTTTACGTCGGATGCCCTTCCTGTCACAACCCTTTTTAGCGCGGGACAGAAACACGCTGACGACTTTGCAGCTCCTCTTTACGAAAGTCAGCAATGGTTCTTTTACATCAACCTCTCACCATAGACAGTGAGAGACATGGCCCGCCTTTGATAACCCAGTTAGCTGCACTGGGGGGGACAGTGACAATCTTGTGGAGAGTGGGACTCGAACCCCCAACCTTTGGCACAGCGATCCAGCGCCCTATACCACTAGACCACCACTTCCCCCTTCATGATACGAGCATCGATCCTACCAAAAACCTGCCCCATCCAACGAGCAAATTTTTGACTTATGAACTCTAGTGTACTTGTGCATCCTCTACAGTAGGTGGCAGTAGCACGCTCTCTGTGTTCCCTAAAGCATAGGGAACAGCATAGGGGATGCACAATTACACTTAATCCTAGTACAGTATGGCCAAAAAGCATGTTCCCCAGGGTCATACCTCCCCAGCATCACACCCCCCCCCCCCCCCTGTTTGAGAAGCACTGGCCTTGTGGGAGCTCACCAAGAGCCTTTCCTCACTGGCACAAAATTCTCCTCCTCCTCCTCTGTTACGCATCACCTCATGCCTGCCCATGTGACATCTTCGCACCCACATGACATCTTTGCCACAGTTGACTTATTGTTTATTCTTGTTTTATTATTAATGTTAATGTACGTGCATTATTATGAAATATGTATTGCTTTCACATGTTTATCTATAATATATTAGGTGAAATATACGTGTTTGTGTCAGGTTGGAACGGATTAATTGGTTTTCTATTAATTCCGATGGGAATTTTTGTTTTATCTGAAAAACATTTTGACTTACGAGCTCGCCCTCGGAATGGAGCAAATTCAGAAGTCAAGGTACCGCTGTACTCGTGTTTGGATCTCAGGCAGCTAGAAATAAGGTTTCTGATTACGTGATGCGTTTAGATGGTGTTTCAGTTCCATCTCGTGTCGCAGTAAAGGACCTTGTAGTAATTATTGATGCTGATCTTTCATTTGAAGTTCATGTAGATAATATTACTCGGGTAGCCTTCTTTCTTCTCAGGAATATTGCTCAAGTAAGAAATGTGATGTCACTGCATGTGTGTGTGTGTGTGGGGGGGGGGGGGGGGAGACTTGTTTATGCTTTTGTTAACTTGAGATTAGATTATTGCGATGCGTTACTGTCTGAATGTTCTATAGAAACATAAACAAGCTCCAGTTAGTCCAGAATGCAGCGGCGAGAGTCCTTACTACAACCAGAAGATACGAGCATGTCACCTCGACCTTATTTACACTGCACTGGCTCCCTGTTATATTTCGCCTCCAATCCGAAATACTATTTTTGTCCTTCAAAGCATTTAATGGTCTCGCACCATATTATCTCAGCAAACTTCTTGTGGTTTATGATTCAACACGTCTCCTGAAATCAAAAGATGCAGGATGCTTAGTGACTTCTTGATTAATGAAGACTACTGCAAGGGCAGAGGCTTCTCTTACAAAACCCCAAAGTAATGGAAAAACCTTCCAGTTAATGTTGGGGACTCAGACAGTCTCTGTTTTTAAGACGAGGCTGAAAACTTACTTGTTAAGCGGAGCATTTTGTTAACAGCCTTTTATTTGGTAAAACAGCAGATCCGAGGGTTTCAAGCATAGAGCTTCGATGGCAGTTTGTGCAGGAGCTTGGTATATTGGTATAGCATAGGTATATACTGTTGAATCATGGGATTTTATAACCTCATCTAGTTTGAGGAGGACAGACCAGCACTGTACTGTCCTCAACTCTTCTTGAGTTTGGGTGATGTTATAACGAGCGTTGCACATGTTATGATTCTGATGCAGAGGGCACCAATACGACACCCAAAGCCCTGCTCAGCATACGAGTCAGATCCGTAGCTTTTCAAATCAGTCAGTTCATGCGTGCAATTCTGGTTTGTATTACCGACTCCGGACAATTCAAATCTGTCCGTTTGAGTAGGAGTATGATTATTTCAGTTAAACAGTAAATATAAGTATCGAAGAAAGAAAGCACAGGCTTTACTCTTGATATCCATTTTTAAAGATCTAAGGAATCTGGAGGTATTTAGGTATATAAAGTGTAAGGGCACAAGCCTAAGCTGATCACCCCTGATCTTTGATCCCTCAGGCAGTACTGCTGATATGTTTAGAGGTATAAGTGTCATTAATGTCGAAAAAGTATCTGAAAGTGGTAAATGTGTTACTCCCCACCTCTTTTAAAATTATGCATAAGACATTGAAGTTTTCCTTTGTATTTTAACATACCATCCCAGTGATTGCTGGTTTGGGGTTCTGGACCAGAGGGGTTGAAATGAAGTTCAAAAACTGTCCAGTGGATAGAAACATCGTGTTTCATTATAAAATTATGCCGGTGTGTTTGTGTTTTTATTACTGTATATATAACTGTTCATAAATCACATTACTAAAAGGTTTTGCTTTTGAAAGCACACACACACACAACATACAGATGAATCTCCATGGCCCTGTCAGGTTTGAGACATAGCATTCGAGTTTCATAGCAACATAAATCCTCTCCCATGTCCCAATACCGTTCTAAATTCTGAGCTTTAGTACCAGTAGGTCGATGATCCGAACAGGAATTTTACTTGTACTTCATGGTTTATTTATCTCTCACTTACCCAGGACTCTCTCTCCAAGTCCTCCCAACTCCAGATATGCGTTCTGGAAGGCCTCTTTCATCTCCTCATCCATAGGCTGCTCTTTACCCTGCATCATGATGGTGGAACAACGTTCCAGAATACGTTCTGGTGCCCCCTTCATCACCAGCAGGTAGTGGTGATCATTTGTGTCCTCGCTCTCATGTACTGAAAGCTGAAAAAAAAACAACAATACAAAACAATGTTGGTCTTCAACATCATAAATGAAGACCTGTGTGCAGGGAAGCAGTCATTCATTCATTTTCTGAACTTTTCCTTAATTTCAGTTCGGGTCATGGGGAGGCATCGGCAGGGTACACCCTGGACAGCTGACAGGGCCTGCAAGAATTGTACCTTAGTCACAAAATAACCTTTGAGATATTCAAAGTCAAAGTTTTGAAAACATGATGCAGATACTTTTTTAAAAGAGAACATTCAGTGGCACCTACTGCTCGTCCCAGGCAAGTCGACAGACACGTGTTTGTGCGAAAGTAATACTTTATTATGAAAAAAAAACCCAAGCATTTGGTACTTCTTGCCATAAAATGCATAGACTTTGGTACATTTACCATACAAATGCGGTTTCACTTAGTTTCTGATTGCCAAACAGTCATTGTTCTTCTTCTTCTTCTTCGTGGTAAACCGAGCAACTTCAATACTGAAGACTTGGGCTGATTTGGCCTGGCGGAGCCCATCCCTCTCCAGGTTGTAGAAACACGCTGACGGCTTTGCAGCTGCTCTTTTTACGAAAGTCAGCAATGGTTCTTTTACATGAACCTTGCACCATAGACAGTGACAGACATGGCCTGCCTTTGATAACCCTGTTAGCGGCACTGGGGGGGACAGTGACACGTTTGTGGAGAGTGGGACTCGAACCCCCAACCTTAGGATCAGTGATCCTGCACCCTATACCACTAGACCACCACTAGACCACTGTTGCTATGCTCTCTCACATTTTATTATTTGATTAGTTATGTTGTACAAAAAAAATAATAATTATTATTATTACCGGACTCGGGTACTTTTACCCCACCAATCCCTTGCATTTTTATTTTCCAACTCTGGCTTTAGCTATTCCTTGTTGATTTCATGGTTGATTGTTATTCAGACATATGCAGTAATCTGTAATATTTCTCAGTAAAGTCTTCTAAACTTACTTAGTTTAGTGTCTGAAATAAAATAAAACCTGAACTTCACAGTGAAACTCTGGTTTGTTCGATGACACATACTAGCAGATGATTGGACAGTCATGGACTTAGGCACTTGTTCTTGATGACGTCAAGGACTTGGGTACTTCTGCAAGGACTTGAGTATTTCTTGCACAAAAATTCAGTAGATTTGGGGAAGGCCGTATATCAGCATTGAGGATTTATATTTAGAGATTTTTGGCTTTAAATGAGACACATCACACTCTACTTTATGGCTGTGGTGTCAGCTGATTTTTTGGAAAATGTGACTTAAGTAGTTCCTGTACCCAGGTCTTCAATGTTGTCCTGAATGGTTGTATAAGGATCTTGTGATCATGCATTATGGTAGAGGAGGAGATCCTGCGAAGCACAGCCTTCCTGTAGTAAAGCAGCCGTCACACAATCGTCAACTGACTCAGCTCACGCTACATTTCTGGCATTCCTAACACATGCTGAGATTCATTTTGATTTCCATTCTTATTTCTTTTCAGAGGTTCCTGTACATTGATGCTCTTGCCATTCGTTGGGAATTTCTGTGCAATTTACGTTTGCCTGAAGGATTTTGTCTGCAGTGTCTACTTCTTCCTGAAGTTTTTAGGCATCTTCAGGCGACTTGCACAATACTACACGGAAGATTTTTAGCCAGCGTGTTTTATGCCCTCATATAAACATGATATATTAAACACATAAATATAAATATAAACCACCCTCTGACTGACACACAGTTCACCCTCACTGAAAATCTAGAAATACTTCAGCTCCTGGAATGTGAAGCATAACTTCATCACAACTGTGCACCTTTACACAGCAGCCTTACTAATGTTCATTACATTCAAATCATTCATCTTCAAATATTCCTCCATTAAAAACGAAAGTGTGTGTGTGTGTGTGTGTGTGTGTGTGTATGCACACACATATGTACGTATATATATATATATATATATATATATATATATATATATATATATATATATATATATATATATATATATATATATATAGAGGATTTTCTGAGTAGATCCTTCCGTAGGAGAGTGCTCAATACTTTTTGGTAGAGCAAATAAACAAAAATAAAAGGACAGGACAAAGACTTTCTATTGAAACTCCATTTATCACTACAGATCTGTTTCGAGGGGTGGTGAAACCATCCTCTCTCTTCAGGTGATTATAGAAGAATCTAAACACATAAATATAAGAATCTTCTATAATCACCTGAAGAGAGAGGATGGTTTCACCACCCCTCGAAACAGATCTGTAGTGATAAATGGAGTTTCAATAGAAAGTCTTTGTCCTGTCCTTTTATTTTTGTTTTTATATATATATATATATATATATATATATATCATTGGAGCAACTAACTGGGTTATCAAAGGCAGGCCGCATCTTTCAGTGTCTGTGATGAGAGACATGCAAAGGAACTGCTTCCTTCAGCAAAGTGAAACACAAAGCTGGGTCCGTAGGTCGGCCCTGTGTTTTCTCTGGTTGTGTGAGAACCTGCAATACTGTACCAGTGTTTTGTCTGTGGTTGTGTTGAAAATTTTCAAATTCATATTCTTATAAAGAAGTTCTGTTTCAGACGGCAAGATCACTGCAGCTTCTTATCTTGTTAACTTTGATAAATTAATCAAAGAAATGGTAAAACCCAAATTACTCCTTGCTCCCTAAAGGAATACATTACATAAAATACCATATAGTGTATGAGTGTAATTAATACATTGATATAGACACTGACTAAATGCAAAGATACCTGAAAAAAACAACAACAACAACAACCAATCATGTCAGTGCAGGCAGAATACCAGGACAACAGGCCATCCGATGCACACTCTTTGTAAGGTTTCAAAAAAAGCTTGCTGAATAACTATGAAGATTTTTGGATTACAAATCATAATTTGGTGCTCTGCTGGTATCCAAAATGAAAGGCCTAAAAGGTATTACTCATTCATTCATTCATTTTGTAAATCGCTTCATCCTAATTAGCATGAGGAGAATATGAAATTTCACACAAAACATGGAATTAAACCCAGACCTTCATGCTAACCGCCCGCCACTGTGCTGCTATGGTATATTATGTGACATTTAATATATAAAGTGTGTACCACACTTAATATTTATTAGAAAACATTCACTAAACTGCTTTACACTCTAAAAGCTTTATACAATCATCTGTGATCGGGATGGAGGGGTTTATCACCAGTTGATGCTGACATGCCTGGACTTAAGTGTGATGACAAAACATCTATTGCAGAGTTGAGCCTAAGGTGTACTACAGAAGGAAAAGTATTTTTAGTATTTATAATAATTTTAAGGAAAAGACCATATTTATTCAGCAGAATGTGATTTTTTTCTTTTTTTTTTTTTTTTTTACTAAAATGATTTAACTACCATATTTTCCAGACTATAAGTCATACTTTTTTCATACTTTGGCTGAAGGTGCAGCTTATAATCCAGAGTGACTTATATGTGAAATTATTACACATAATTCTGTTTGTCATAATAACAAACATAATTTGACATTTGTTATTTTTACACTAACAACTACAAGAGGGCGCTCTAGGCTTGGGTACCAGTACCTGCTCATCCACCACTGAAGAAGTATTCCCAAAAAGAAAATCCTATTCTGCGGATTACAAGCTGCAAGTAGTGAAATATGCAGCAGAAAATGGTAATTGAGCAGAAAGAAAGTTTGGAGTGAATAAGAAACTTGTGAGGGACAGAGAAAAGCGGAGATTATTATTACTGCAATGAAGAAAACCAGAAAGCTAATCGTGGGCTAAAAGCTAGACGGCCATAGCTAGAGGAACGAGTTCACACATGGGTGCTTGAGGAACGTGCCTCAGGGAGGGGCTTGTCAACAGTGTAGCTGCGTCTCCACGCCGAGGTAGTGAAATTATTACATATAATTCTGTTTTTCATAATAATAACAAACATAATCTCACATGTTTATTTTTACACTCACGACCGCAAAAAGGCAACGAGAGGGCAGAAAAACGGAGATTATTATTACTGCAATGAAGAAAACAAAAAAAGCTAATTGCAGGCTAAAAGCTAGATGGACAAAGCTAGAGGAATGAGCTCACATATGGGGGCTTGAGCAACGTGCTGCAGGGAGGGGCTTGTCAACAGTGCAGTTGCGTCTCCAGGTCCAGGTAGTTGTCATGGAGATGAATAGAAATTATTTTGCATGAGGACTTTCTTGGTGTTACCGCTTCATGCAACGTCACCCCCTCTGTATCAGAACGAGGACCACAATGTCACAAAAACTGCCAGCAGTTGCCAAGCCAAGGTAGACAGTTTCCATGAGTTTGCTACTTATAGTCCAGTGCGACTTATATATGTTTTTATTTATTATGCCTTTTTTGGCCAACGCGTCTTGTACTTCAGAGCGACGTATAGTTTGGAAAATACAGTACAGTAAATTAAAATGAAAAGTAAAACAAATGAAAACTGCTTTTTTCCCCTTTATTAGAAAACCAAGTACAGCGGCTTCTAGTCTATTAGAAATCTCCTGATCACAAAATCTGCCTTGTATTCAATGTCTAGTTGGAATATAATTTTCATAAAGCAAAGACTTACCTGGTATTTGTTGGTAGAGTTAAAGGGAATCTCAGCGACTTTCTTGTTCTTGTCCCTCATGGCTTTGACTGAGCCACAGGAGAGCTCAATGCACTTGAGCAGAGCTGATTCAGAGGCATCACCGGCCACATCCCGCTTGAGAATTGGCAGAGACTCCTGACCCGCTTTAAACACCGCCCTATTACAGAGTGCTGCCACACGGGCCAGTGACACCCAGGTCACAGAAGTTTTATCGAAGGATGTTCCTGAAATTAAAAAAAAAAAACATTTAAAACTAAGAACAATTAGAGTCCACCAACCTCCACTCGGCTGAACAACAAAAAAAAACAAACCCAGAAAGTACACAACACCTCCTGCTGAGCCCACTGTAATACCACACTCGCAAAAAAATCACAATGTTAGTCTTATCTGAATCATCTCCAAAATCTACGAAGGTCCTCCGTATCAATTGTTTTGTGTAATTCTGCTAACAAATACACAAACGCAAATATTCAGACAGACAAACCGGGCTTTCAACTTCAATCTCTGACAGAGCCAGTACCACATCCCAATGGAGGTCGGGAACATCGAGTCCGAATAGGCTATGTTCTGTGTCTCCATTATTAAGGCAGCAGTCCAGAGCTGTCGCCAGAAGGTCATCGTTGCTTGTCGCGGGGGCAACCCTCAATCCAGGTGGTGGACACCTGTGGTGAGGGGGCCGTCATGTTGAAGGAGGAGGCCTATTGGCTCCTTTTTTCACCTATGCTACACTTGATACAAAATTTAAGGTGTGAAATGAGTTCAGGAGGCACTGGAAAGAGGCTATGGGTTGGCCTCAAAAAGGTTCTGGACAACCATGGAACACCTCAGGAGGGAGAAACAGTTTTCAGTGGAAGTGTGTAGCTGCTCACTTTGACTGGGGGTGTTGTTGAGAAGTGGAAGGAGTATTTTGAATACTTCCTCATCATCCCATCCACATGCCCTTCATGTAGGAGGAAGAACCTGGGGGTTCAGGAGGTGGTCTGTGTATCACTGGAGCAGAGGTTGCAGAGGTAGTTAAAAAGATTCTCAATGCTCTTGGTGATAATGAGATCCATCCAGAATATGACCACAGCACTCTTGACCAGCTCTACACACTCTATGGGATACTGGAAAAGGCATGGGAGTTTGCCTAAGCCATCTGCATGTGCTTTGTGTACTTTGAGAAGGCTTCCAACCGTGTCCTTTTGGCTATCTTGTGGGGTGTGCTCTGGGAATACGGTGTACCGGACCAATGGTGTGGGCCATTCGATCTCTGTCATGCCAGAGCCAGAACTGCCTGGAAAAGATTTTGTCTTTTTGACTTCATTTAGCCCATATCTCAAGCGCTTGGTGCGATTCACAGCTGAGTGTGAAGCGGCAGGGAGGAGAATCAGCACCTCCAAGTCCAAAGCCAGAAGTACAGGAGTTTAAGTATCTTGAGGTCTTGTTCATGAATGATGGATGGATATAGTTGGAGCATAGCAGAAGGATTGGTGTAGCCACTGATGTAAAGCAGAACTTGTACCGGTCCATTGTGGTGAAGAGTGAGTTGTGCCAGAGGGCAAAGCTCTCAATTTAGCAGCCGACTTAAGTTCCTAACCTCACCTTTAGCTATGAACTTTGGGTAGTGATCGAAAGAACAAGATCATGACAAAAAACTGGCTGAAATGAGCCTCATTCACTGAATGGCAGGGCTCTCCCTCAGCAATAGGATGATAAACTTGGTCATCCGGGAGAAGCTTGAAATAGAACTGCTGTTCCTCTGTACTGAGAAGAGCCAGTTGAGGTGACTTGGGCATCTAACTCGAATGTGCCTCCTGAATGCCTCCCTGGTCTGGTGTTTCACGGGGTCAACCTAGAACATGCTGGAGAGACTATGTCTTCTAGTTGGACTGGGAATGCCTTAGTTTCCCAACAGAAGAGCTGGTGGAAGTGGCTGGGGAGAGGGACATCTGAACCTCACACTTTAGGCTGTTGTCCCTACAAACTGACCGAGAATTGGAAGAAGATGTAGATAAAGATGAAGATATACCACTCTAATATATGCCCACTTTTACTCTCTCAGCAATATACCCATTCATATACCCCCCACTAATAGACATTATTAATATACTGTACTTCTTCTTCTTCTTTTCCTTTCGGCTGTTCCCTTCAGGGGTCGCCACAGTGAATCATCCGCCTCCATCTCACCCTGTCCTCCGCATCTTCTACTCTTACTCCAACAACCTTCATGTCCTCCTTCACCACATGCATAAATCTTCTCTTTGGGCTTCCTCTCGGCCTTCTGCCTGGTAGTTCCAACCTCAGCATCCTACTACCAATATACTCACTATCCCTCCTCTGTACATGTCCAAACCATCTCAATCTAGCCTCTCTGACTTTGTCTCCAAAACATCTAACATGTGCTGTCCCTCTGATGTGCTCATTCCTGATCCTATCCATCCTCGTTACTCCCAAAGAGAACCTCAACATTTTCATCTCTATGAATATACTGTACACCACTCTAATATAATATACCCTGTTTAAAAGGCCATTAATATACACGAATAATATTTATCCATTCATTCATTTTCTGAACAGCTTAATCCTAATTAGGGTCGTGGGGAGGCTGGCACCCATCTCAGCTGACTCTGGGCAAGGACGGGGTACCCCCTGGGCAGCTTGCCAAGCCACTGCTGACACTACTACAAGTAATATGTGGTCACATTCTACCGCTCAGAAAATTCCGCACAGCACCTCCACACCCAGGAAGTCGTGACAATTAGTTACAGCCGTTTCTCTATCTATATATTACTCCCTGCTCGACTTCTCTCTGCCAATTCGGATTACCACTCTCATGAGTTGCAGAGATCCAGCGATATTCCCAATGTTTTATTTCTGTAGATTCTGCTCTGCCTTTCCCCTACCTGATGTGTTTGGATCCTTTAGTTTTTAGACTTGTCAACTTGCCAGTACACAATTATCTCCCCCAGCTGCGCCTCAAGTTCCTCACTAGCCCCCTCTGGTATGCTTTCCAAAAAAAATCAAAGTTCTTCAACTTCACCAAAAGTACAAATATAATCGCAAGCCTCCATCCCTCTCTGACACCAGCTGTGTTCTCTACCAGGAGTTCCCACCAAACAATTACTGGGTGTGAATCAAGCAAACTGCCACCGAAGTTCCGCTTCCTCGGGTTCTATGAAATCCAACTCCACCGTCAACAGATCGCTTTAACTTAGCGCTGGTTGCCTGTATTCTCATTGGCTCAATATCCCAATATTCTGCACCTGACATAACCCCTCACTAATATGAACTACTACAGCTACGGCTGATCAGTGAAGATGCCGTTAAAGTAAATACCCCGATGAAAATCTAATGGGATTGGAAAGGTTTTTGTTTTTAAAAAGCTTTCATTTACCAGACTGGTCTTCAGTAGTATCGGCCTCATGGATCTGATTGTCAAACCACATGTGAGCGACAGTCATGCGATTCTGTGTCAGCGTGCCAGTCTTATCTGAGCAGATGGTGGAAGTGGAACCCAAAGTCTCGACAGCTTCAAGGTTCTTCACCAGGCAGTTCTTCCGAGCCATACGTTTAGCAGTAAGGGTGAGACACACCTAGAGAGATAGACAGAGATATGGAGGGCCGGGGTGGTGTAGAGACAGGACCGGTACAAAATCAGAGAGGGGGGAAAAGACAGAAAGTAAAGATTACAGTGGTTGGAAAGGTGGTAAAAAGTTTTGGATGTTACAGAGAAGATTAAAAAAATGTGAGAGAAATCAAAAACAATTATTCTACGTGAACTTTCTTCATTTTAATGAGAATGCAATCCAAGTGCACTTGTAGATCATTCCGAATAGAAGCAAAGCCAGAACAGCAAAGCACAGATGCAGTACAGCTGAAGCTCAAGCACATTCCATACAGCACAATCAGCAAGCGGTACCGACTACAGCATCACCGAGCCAAACAAGTACAGCCCAGAACTGCAACAGGGTCAGAGCTCTCAGAAATCACTGCCATTGGCCAGTGCAAGCAAACTACATCTCCCACTCTGTAATACTTTTTCAGTTTCTCACACTGGCATAGGACTTCTACAGTGAGAGTCTGAAAAATGAGGACAAGAGAAAAAAGAGAAAACAGAGAGACAGCAACAGAGTCCCAGTCATGAAAAGATACAGAAAGAAAGGAATGAAAAACTACAGAGCCACAGAACCATCAAAGACACACACTGTTACACACACACACACTGTTACAAACACACACAGTTACAAACACACAGTTACAAACACACAGTTACAAACACACACAGTTACACACACACAGTTACAAACACACACACAGTTACACAGGCACATACACGATCATAGAAACACACTGTTACAAACACAGAGCGACAGATGATAATACTGTACGTTCAACACATCCACCAACAATGATAAATAAAAGAAAAATATTGACCCAATAAAAACACTTGTTTGTACTTGTACATACAATAAACAGTCTTTAGGTACAATTAGAAAAACAGAGGGTTCTCTCTCTCTCTCTCACACACACACACACACACACACACACACACACACACACACACACACCAATACTCACACTCAATATTCAGCTTTAGTAAATGAAACTTTTAAAGTATCAGCACATCTCTAATAGTAAAACTGAACATATTGAAATGAAAAACTTTGACTTTTTCTTGAAAAACAGAAGCTGAACTTCGCCCACTGATGAGCCGCTGTGATGAGATGTCATATTTAAGTGTGCAAATGGAAAATAAAGCTAATCATGGTTTTGAAATAAAAATGATTCTGAATAAACAAGCCATGGTTTATCTTTTACACTCAAGTGCTTTCTTTCTTTCTTTCTTTCTTTCTTTCTTTTCTTCTTTCTTTCTTTCTACCTTTTATGCCTTGTTCTCTGTACATACATCAGTTCATTGTCTGTAAACACTTAATCCTAATTAAGGTCGCGGTGAGGCTGGCGCCCCTCCCAGCCGACTCCAGACGAGGGCAGAATACACCCTAGACAGCTGGCCAGGCCACCACAGGGTGAAAACACGCTGACGGCTATGCAGCTCCTCTTGACGAAAGTCAGCAATGGTTCTTTTACATGAACGTCTCACCAGAGACAGTGAGAGACACGGCCATCCTTTGATAACCCAGTTAGTGCACTGGGGGAACAGTGACAACCTGTGGAGAGTGGGACTCGAACCCCTAACCTTAGAATCAGTGACCCAGCACGTTTACCACCAGGCCACCGCTGCCCCTTCTCTGTACATTTTCTGTGTAATTTGACGGTGATGTTCACAGTGGGTCTGTTTAAATGACTCGTGTATTCCAGCATGACCAGCTCATGTCTGCTTTCAGCTCAGATCAGGCTTGCCGGACAGCTGATATTTAAACCCGCGATATTGATTTGCAGCTAAAATATGGACTCGTGCCTGAAATAAACCTGCACCCTCCTCTGCGATGCATTCATGGCATATCACATTAGAGCATAATTACCCGGAAGATGTTTTTAATATCCAAGCGGAGTTAGTGTTTCAGTGGTACATCAATTTACAAAATTAATCCGTTCCGGAAGTGGTTTCGTAGCCTGGATATTTTTTTTGTAAGTTGAACCACATTTTACATGTAAAACGTGTGATTCATTCCAAGGCCCCCCCAATAGGACCCCCTAAACCCTTTAAAAATTATAAAAGTAGACCTTTTAAGGCCTCCTTCTGCTTCGATATCGTACCGATGGTAGACGGGTTTGGCCATATTCCTTTGCAATATCACTCAACTGCATGCCATGAGCCTGCTTCTTCTTTTCACTCGCATCAGGAATCACACGTGCACGTGTGTGTGTGTGTGTGTGCATGTGTGTGCATGTGTGTGTGTGTGTGTGTGTGTGTATGCACGTGTGTTGACCATGTCTTCTTAGCAGAGTTATAATCTTACGAATGTTTATGCAAGGTTAAAAGCCTGAGCCAAAAAATAAAGTTGCAATGAGCACACTCAAAAAACTCATGAAACAACAGTAACTCTGTCCTTTACACGAAAAGCATTATGGGTATTATGGAGATGCAGCTCCATAATAGCCAATGGGAGGGAGCTGTGTCATCCCTCCTAGACAATGGGAGGGAGCTGGGTCATCCCTCCTAGGCAATGGGAGGCCAGTAGGGCGGGATGTTGGGAGATCAACATGGGAGAGCATGTTGGGAGAGCAACTCGCGCATTGTTTGAATTTTTGAGATGGCGCTTTCGTAACGTGAATTTGTTTCATATCCAGAGACGGAAATTTTAGGTAAATGTGTTTCGTAAACTGGATTTGTAGTTTGTTGGGGCTTTCGTAAGTTGAGGTTCCACTGTACTGGGAAAGTAAATAAAAAACTGTTTTATGAGTAAACTGAATAAATTACTGCATAGACAATTTATTTTTCTCCCGTCTGAAAGGCTTGCTGTTCTCCAACGCCAGTGGAACAACAATTATCAGGGACTAACGTCACTAATCCTGACACTTATAATAATGCACAATAAACTATTGCTGGATGGTAATCTAGACATAATCAAGTCTCCAGATCAAGGTAACTGTGAAAACTAAAATAAAAATGAAACGCACAACACTACTTTACTTGACTAGTCTGTGGAAATGATGCTAAATGTTGTGCACCCGTCTGTTGAGTAGTCAAAGGAAGGATTTGAAAAATGCTGTGAAGATCCCTCAAAATAAAGGAATTTTTAATGTTTTGGTGCCTTATGAGCTCGGAATTTATTTATTATTTTTAACAACAAGTCCACGTTATAGCCATTCGAGCCCCATAAGTGACATTAAGAGATATAAAGTGAATGTCTAGAAGAGTTGTTTACATTCACTTTACCTTTTCCAATGTGACTTGTACTCCGGAGCGATGTATAGTCCGGAAAATACGGTAGGTAAATGAGTAGCTCTGGGGTCTCAGGCACGGAGAGTTCTTGTAAACTGCGATGTTGGGATGCTGTGTGTGGCTCCCCCGCCTTTACATGCTCACCCAGATTCGTTGAACCCCAATGTCACAGGGTCCCCTCATGTCTGCCTTCCTTCTAGTTCTTTCTTTAATCATGCCAGAGTCCCTGCTCGCACTCAGAAATATAATCAATGATATTATTACTATTACACTCTTCGAAGTATTCCTAACCCTCACCTCAGCCCCGTGTTTCTACTGAGGTACACAAAGCAAACATGGTGTTCCGGGGGTGCCTGAGCCTCCTAATCCTCTGGCTTTCTCAGTCCTGTGGTCTGTCCTGGTGTGCTGATGCTGGCTGGAGTTGTCAGAGACTGTGAAAATGACTTTCCACTGCTGGTTATATGAACTGTTGCTGAAATGATTCAGGACTTCCAGCTGTGCTTGAACCGAGTGGACGTCATGAACGTAATGTACTGTAATAAAGGTTTTCGAATATGGCTTGTAGTTTTATCTGGTTTTACCCAAATGAGGATGGGTTTTCCTTCTGGGCCTGGTTCCTCTCACACTTTCTTCCTCGTGTGATCTGAGCGAGTTCTCCTCGCCGCCATCGTCATGAGCTTGGTCATTAGGGACGTGTAGAGTTTGCAGAAGTGATTAAATGTTTAAATTCGTTTTTAAAATTTGTTTACCTATGAATGGCTGCTCTGCAACAACGTCTGTTGCAAAAAACACAATACAAATAATCCTGAAATGAAATGAAAACGTTGGCTCACAGAAGCTTCAGATCCCAGGAAACTTACATAACCTACTGTTGCCATATACAGTAATAATAGCATTCATATTAATAAAAATAAAATAATAATAGTAACAGCTCTTCAAAAGAAAACTAGAATCGGCAAAAAGAGGAAATCAAAACATTCAGAAAAAATGCAATTAATATAGTAAATCATAGGTGCTGGCACCTGTGCCATACACACACACACACACACACACACACACACACACACACACACACACACACAGCAATTAAAATGAAAGAAGAGCCTCTCACAGTGACGGTGGCGAGGAGTCCTTCAGGAACATTTGCCACGATGATCCCGATGAGGAAGATGACGGCCTCCAACCAGCTGTAGCCTAAGATGATAGACAAAATAAAAAAGGTGACACCCAGGAACACAGCCACGCCTGTTATGATATGGATGAAGTGCTCAATCTCCTTGGCGATGGGGGTCTTTCCCGTCTCGAGGCCAGAAGTCAGTGTGGCAATTCGGCCCATGACAGTTCGATCTCCAGTGCACACCACAATGCCACGAGCCGTACCTGGAGAACAAAACAAGACAAAAGAACATTCAAAGGGTTCTGAAGTTTTTTTTATGGTCGTGACCATGTTTAACATATTGGATATTCCACTTGCTCTGCTATGAACAGCGAGATATTTTGAAATGATCATCGCTGATAACCAATAAAAATGAAATGTCAAAATAAGCTCCATTGTATTCTGGCCATATAACCAGTTTCACAGCACAGAGAACCTCAGAACCTTACTGGTACTTTCACACAGCTCCGGGTTTCCAGATTTGATCCTCAGCTCAGGTTTCTCTGAATTTCAGCCCTGTGCCAGTAGACAGATATTAATTTGCCAAACTCCGAGTTTAATTTATATGGCTTGTACTTTTCTCAGGTTTCACTCAAATGAGGATGGGTTTCACTTTTGAGTCTGGTTCCTCTCAAGCTTTCTTCTTCATGTCACCTCAGGGAGTTTATTGTTGCCACCGTCACCACAGGCTTGTTCATTAGGCATAAATATTGGGTTCAAAGAGCAGTATTTAAAATCAGAAGTTTCATCCAATCATTTCCTGAAACGCTTAATCCTAATTACGGTCACGAGGAGGCTGGGGCTAATCTCAGAAAACTCCGGGTGAGGGCAGACTACACCCTGGACAGCTCGCCAGGCCATCGCAGGGCAGAAACACGCTGATGGCTATGCAGCCTAGTCTTGCCGAAAGCCAGCAAACCCAACGTTAGGACCAGAGATCCAGTACCGTACCACCAGACCACCACTGCCTGTGCTCTGGATAACAGCGTCTGCCAAATGCGGTGAATGTAGCTGTAACGTCAGAACTTCACTCCATGCTCAATCTGGAGTTCTTCAGGCGAGCTGATTCTCCCATAAAAGCCCCTGCAACTCTACAGACAATATCTTTCAGGTGACACCCACACAGGTCCTGAAGGCTCTGAGGCGAGTTAACCCCCACAAGGCTAGCGGACCAGACGGTGTACTTCCCAGAGTTCTGAAGGCCTGGGCGGAACAGCTCACTGCTGTGTATGCAGACATCTTCAATCTGTCTCTACGCCAAGCCATAGTTCCCCGTGGCTTTAAGTCCTCTATTATCGTACCGGTTCCAAAGAAGCGGAACCCATCTCACCTGAATGACTTCAGGCCAGCGGCATTTACATCAGTTGCCATGAAATGCCTCAAAAAACTGGTTCTCACTCACATCAACCACACAATACCAGATGCGACGGACCCCCTTCAGTTTGCCTACCGCCCCGACCGCTCAGTGGATGACCCAGTTGCCATTGAGTTACATCACATCCTTTCAACATCTGGACAGCAGAGGAACGCATGTCGGAACACTTTTTCTGGATTATAGCCGTTTTCAGCACCATCCTACCGAGCAGGCTGACCGAGGAGCTGACAGACCTCGGTGTCCCGACCCCCACCTGCAGCTGGATTCTGGATTTCCTGACTGACAGACCACAGGTGGTGAGGATGGGAAGGAGGGTGTCAGCGAAACTCACAGTCAGCACAGGATCACCACAGGGCTCCTGCCTCAGTTCGAAACTCTTCACCCTGCACTCACACACGACTGTGTCTCCACCCAGGAAAACACCACCGTCATAAAGTAGGCTGATGACATCACCATTCTGGGCCTTATTAAAGGACGAATCGGGCTATAGGTGTCTGGTGAACAACATTCTTATCTATGAAGAGGACAACAACCTCGGTGTAAACATAGATAAGACAAAACAAATAATAATGGACTTTAGAAAACATCCACCCCCCTGCAACCACTCTTCATCCAGGAGACTGAGGTGGAGAGGGCCGACAGCTGTAGGTTCTTGGAACTGCAAACTGTACCGGATCTGAGCTGGACTTTAAACACTACGGCCAGGAGAAAAAGCCCAGCAGAGACTCTACTTCATCAGGATGCTCAGGAAAGCGGTCCTGCACTGTCGTCCTCTCACCCAGGTCTACAAAGGGCTGATCGAGAGCATCCTCACTACAAACATCACTGTGTGGTACAGCAACACCACACGGGCAGAGAGGAAGGCTCTGCAAGCAATCATAAAGACTGCAGAGACGATCATCGAGACTGAACGTCCTCCCATCAACACGATTTACACACAGCGCTGTCACACAACAACAGAAAGGATCATCAGAGAGACATCACATCCAGCTCACTCCCGACTCAAACACAAACACCGCACATACAACCTCAGGCACAAACGGGCGAGATCGTATCGTCACACATAGAACTCGCTTCTTCAACAGCTTCTTCCCTGCTGCAGCGAGAGACTCTCAAGCCAAACAAAAGGATGGGCATAGTGCGATATAGATATAGATATAGATAGATATACATCATACAATATAACTGAGTGCAATATAAGTGATGCTTTTATCTACTGACTTACTTATTTATTGTATTATTATTATTATTATTATTGTATTGTTTGCTGGGCCTGTGTAAGATCCGTTTTAAACAAAGGACTTTGGTATTTATTTTATTTTTGCCGTTCTGAGATTTCCTGTTTCTTTCACAACTTGACTCTTTGCACGACCGCACAAGAATTCCTGTGTGTGCCTGTAACAGTAAATTTCTCCATTGTGAGATCAATAAAGCTGTATCTATCTGTATCTATCTATCTGTATCTATCTATCTATAGCACGAATGAGAATGTCGAATCGATGCACACAGATGACAACCTGAATGGAGAGGAAATAAGATCTTGTTGCCATGATGACCATCATTCATTTCATGGCAGAATCAGATCAAAACACAGCATAAATCAGAGTTGCATAAAAAAGCAAAGGAAAGCAAGACAGACGAGTGAGGTGGTGACAGGGAGAGGTGTACCTTCAACACAGTTGGTTGAGAAAAAGGCAATGTTGCGGGTCTCCAGGGGATTGTCATGGGTGCAGTCAGGTGACCTGGTTTGAGGCTCTGATTCACCAGTCAGTGATGAGTTGTCAACCTGATACATAAAGAAGATATCAAATTACATAACATTCAAAAAGATATGCTGCTATCATGTTTCAAACATGTGCGAGTGTGTGTACCTTGCACCCATGAGCAGAGATGATCCTCAGGTCAGCAGGAATCCGGTCTCCTCCTTTCACCTCCACTAAATCTCCAGCTACGACCTCTTCAGCATTAATCTGCAGCTTCTCACCTTCACGGATCACTAATGCTTGCTGCGTCACAGTACACACACACACACACACACACACACACACACACCACACACACACACCACACACACACACACACACACACCACACACCACACACACACCACAAAACAAAACCATTTTAACATTTTGTTGCATTTATACATTACATCATCACTGTGGATCACAGAGAAGTGAAATAGCACTTAATTGAAAACAAAAAAACGTTGATGAATTAATAGATTGATTGGTTGACGAATGAATGGAAGGAAGACTGATCGTCATTACCTGAGGTACCATATTTTTGAAGGACTCCATGATCTTTGAACTCTTGGCCTCTTGAAAGTAGGAGAAGCAACCGGTAATGATGACCACAGCAGACAAGACGATGCCCAGGTACAACTGACAAAATGGACAGCAAAAAATAAATGATGATGACGATGAAAGAACATTTTTTTATGTTACAGGATCGTTCGGCCATTTCAAGGCCCTCCTTTCAATACATCATTTTTTAATGCAGTGAACCCAAAGAAGAAATACTTTACAGGCTACATATGGCCTCAACCCCCCCGGCATACTGGCTCCATGACATTCTTCTCAATCCTCGTTTAGTCTGGTTACCCGGGGACAAACACCGGCCCGATGAGCCACTATGGCTCGGATGTAAAAGGCCCAAAAGGACTTCACCTTACACCTCAAGGTTGGGTAGCTGAGAGTTATTTTTCAGGATGTACTTCAGTTTCCTGAGCATCCTTGCCTCAGCCGTCCGCCAAATCGAGTCCGACTCGGCCCCGATGGTGGAGCTTGCTCTCTTTATCAATTTGTTTTGTGTATGTCTGTGTGTCTGTGTGTGTGTGTGTGTGTGTGTGTGTGTGTGTGTGTATGTTCTCACATTGTCTCCGGCCGGTTCATCTTCCGTGGCTGCCTGGATGGCATAGGCAAGGAAGCAGAGGATAGCTCCAATCCACAGCAGGATGGAGAAGCCGCCAAAGAGCTGACGGCAGAACTTAACCCACTCAGGGGTAGTGGGAGGAGGAGTAAGTGCGTTCGGACCATCCCGTGCGAGATACTCTGCTGCTTTCGCATTAGTTAGGCCCTAGGGAAGCAACAGGACAGTGTGAGGAACTACGATTCGGTCACCAAAGGTCTTCTCACATTGCATCAAAATAAATATTAACCTCACTTACAGTTTTACTGAAGAAGATTCTAGAATAATTTATAACTCTCTTTTGAGTGCAAGTGTTATTTTATCATTCCGTTGTAAAAGCAACGGACACGAAACACGTAAAACGTTTCTCTGACACTACATCAGATTGAAGGATTCCACAGATCATTTATTAAATGAAGTTTGACAGTCATCCTGGATCAATACTGTATACACTTGATGAACCAGAGAAGCCCCGCCCAGTTTCTGACATGAGGATTGAAACCTCGCGTTCATCTGATCACAGGCAACATTTTTATCTTTTTATTTTCTTACTATAAAATTTTTTCACCAAATTTTAACCAATTGTATAAATATTTTGATCACGCTCGCTTAGTAGGGAGACTCCTGAGCGTAGGGGTGCTGGGAGCAAGTTTTCCGGTCCATGGTGAGTGCAAACACACACTAAATTCAAGTTCAAAACCGCCGCAGCCCTGGAACGCACTGGCATGTGATTCAAATTCAGCCAATGGCTGAGAGCTTTTGTTTCTCCCTCCTGCTGATTGGTTCCAGATGATGATGTCACCTCTTTTTTTCTCCTTCACGCACATGTTATCAATGTGATTGCTTGAATTGCAAATTCATGTTTTTTTCGTGCGATTTTAACGATTATTTAAGCGCTATGATGTCACTCAAACTCCCCGCATCTTCTCTAGCTTCTGGTAAGGAGCCCAAGCGCTTTATTTATTCATAAACATTATCACAGTACAAAATTAAAAACTTTTTATGAATCATTAGTAGACGTTAGTGCATTATTACTGTATTAATGAGTAAGACCGGCGAGAGAATGAGTTTAACAAACAGATTTTATCACATCGAATATCATACAGAGGGCTTTAAAACTATAGCAATAACTGGTGGGGGGGGCAGAACGCAATCCCTGAGAATAACAGGGGGTTACTGTATTTTACAAAGTTTCCAAAAAAAAAAAAACCATAAAACCAAAACTTACTGTAGTATTTAGTGAAAAGTTCAGTTAAATATAACTATTATAAAAAGCGTAACTAAATGATGAATAAAACTCACCTGCACGATGTCAGTGTTGTACTTTCGGCAAACTTCCTCAACGGACATCTTATGCTCTGTCTGATAAATAAAAACCAGCATGAGAGTGAGTGTGAGACAGAGAGGAGATATTAACAAGGTTTTAATCACACTAAGAATGTCATTTAAGGGAAGACGTCAGGCAAGCTGCTCTTCATCCTGAAATAAACACTGACAGAGTGATTGATGTGAATATAATAGTAAGGAGTGCATTTGATGATAATAACCGTCTTACTGCACATTCCTCTGCGTATAACTTCAATATTTACTAAACAAATCAATAAACAGACCAGAACATGTAGTTTAACTTCATTTAAAGATAACTGCGTCGCTTCTGCACATGATGCACTCGATAGCAACAGCGTTACGCAGCAGATGTTGGTGGATACCAGAGGCAAAAGAGTCCAGAGTTTTATTGTCAAGGCTACATGGTACAATGACACAACACAGTCTTGTAAACCTGGAACAGGCGTAAGTGGACAAATTGGGCAATTGGACGAACATGGTATAAGCAAGGCAGAATCGTGTAATTAGCAAAAGGCAAAGTTCATACATTGTCACAGGCAAGGCACATAATCATCGATGAGAGACGGGATGAAATCACACAAATAATAAACAACACCAAGACATGCACAATAATCTGCAGAGTGAGAATGTTCTCAGAGTACTAATATACTCTGAGGCAAATTAAAACAGACTACTGACAAGTGTGCTGTGTGTCCAGGTATAAATGTAGTACAAATATAGGTGTGCTGTGTGCCATGTGATATAAATGTCACAAGTCAGATAACTGGCTGCATTGTGTTGCATGTTGGGGATTGTCTGTTGGTAGAACCCCGTCAGAGGAGCTAGCTTCAATAGAACATTCCATCATTTCCGCAAATGGGCCGTAATCTTTCCTTTTATACAACAAGTGTTCCGTAACTTATCCCCAAGTCTTCCCTCCTCTTCCGTATGGTCAAAAGCGGCCACGGAACAGTCGCGTTCATGTACGGATCTACACGGAATACTCACAGAAGGCACGGAATACATACGGAACAATAAAGAAACACTGCAAAACATCCATGAACATTACACGGAACAAAGTGGAACGGTCAAGGAGTACATACGGAACGTTTACAGAATAGTTAAGGACAGCACTGAGGAGTTAAGGAACACTCACGGAACTCACACAACTATAAACACAGGCGTGAAAGACAAAGAACCATTCATATCGAGAGACGCTACAATGCCAAAACACAAGAGAAAGACAACTACCAAGAGGCCATGGTCTCCAACAGCAGAATATCCAGTGGAAGAACCTGTTCACGAAGCCGAGGTCGTTGCCGAGTCGGATGTAGCTTCCGTCGTTGATGCCGATGTCGCTGCTGGCCCAAGCAAGAAGTCGAGTTTATATCAAACTCAACAACGATGAGGAACAGCTCATGGAGGAGTTTATCCAGGTGCATGAGTTGCCTTTACAACAAGAAGCTCCAATCCTGGACGGGAAAACATCTGAAGGCCAAGCTCTGGGCTGATTAGGCGTATGGAGAAGACCGACGACGGGCTGAAGCGGTGGTTCCAGAGAGTGCGGACGAAGCTGGGAAAACTGAAACGTTGGAAGCCAGGGCAAGCTGACATGAACAGGTCTTAGAGGGACCAGTGGATTTACGACAGCTTTAGCTTCCTATGTCTACACATTGTCGAGGTACAGAGGAGTTTCTCTGAAGGCCAAGATTGCTGCTGCAGCTGGCTCCGGCGGTTCCACGTCCACAACCACTGGAGAACCTCCACTGCCATCAACGTCAGAGGGGGCAGAGGACATTGCACCTATCGACCTCCAGCTGGCAGAAGAGTCCACACCCATCATCCCCCTCGCCACAACACCTGTTACAACAGCATCCAGCTCCTGGATCTGAAATGTCCACCCTTGACGACAGAGCGAACAGGATTCTAGCAGCAGCTGAACAGCTGGTGAACCAGAGAAGGGAAGTGATGACGGCTGATGAATCAGGGAGGGCGACTTTCACCAGTTGGGCGGCAGCTGTCCTGAAGAATCTCCCAAAACCTGTGTACAGGCATGCAAGGCTAAAGATACAAGAACTGCTGAATGACTGCCTGGGCAGAGCCGAAGCCTTGGAGATGCAGCAGCAGGAGCAACCACCTCCTATGCAGCAGCAGTCGCAGCAACTCCAGCCTCAGCAGTATGTACAACTCCACCAGCAGCTTTCTCATCATCATCAACCACCACCTCTGCACCACCGGTAGCATCAGAAACATTACTGGCAGCCCCCACCAACGCAGTGGCCCACGCATCTGTCTGGTCCACCCATGTCTGTTTGGGGACCTCAAGACGCAAGGTGGGCAACACGACAGTGCCCACAACAATCAACGTGGTCTACAGGAGAGCAACAACCCCAACCCAGCAGACCAGTCAGTTGCCCTCCGGTTACATGTACATCGACCCCTGCAAGCACCCCTGCGGCTAGCAACACAAGTGGGAGTGAGCCCAACCCGTCGAACATTTCCAGTGAGCTCAGACGGTGTTGTGATGACTTAGCAAACTCAAACTCTGCCAGTGCCCTGTGTCACTGTCGTGTTTTTTACTTCAATTTCTGTTTTCTGTTTGTTAATGTTTAATATGTAATAGAGTTTTGAAGTTATAATCACTGTAGGTTTGACTTCTGCGAATTTTTTGTAGTTCGGAATGATTTATTGAAGGTGAAAATAATAGGAACATATTGGCAGAATGAGTTTACTTGGTTGAATCCGCAAATTTATAGGCAGAATCAGGAGCAAATCCTTTGATCTTTGCCGATTTTTCTGCATTGAAACGTGGTTACACCGGCGATTCCTCAGTCATTCCGTGTTGAACGTAAACGTTCCGCTTTCATTCTGCGTGTTTCCGGAATCATTCCAAAGCTCTTCCTTCTCAAATCGAGTAGTGCCGTAGTTATCCCTCGAGTGTTCCATGCTTTCCGTGAACGATCCGTGAATCATCCGAAAGTTTTCCTTTGCAATCCGTAGCTTTTTGTACTTGTTCCGCAGTTAATCTGTGCACTTTTCCGTATCTATTCCTAAATTATACCGTAGGTTTTTTGTGGGATTTTGACCCATTTTCCGTGTAAAAATGCTGGAGCTCTTCCGTAGACTGCGTTCCGTGCCTTTCCGCCACAATCATTGCATTCCGTGCTCCAGTAAAAGGGGTGTATACGGCACTAATATGCCTTGGGTGCAGTCCAGGTTTCGTTGTGGTGTTGGTGCTGAAATAACTGGGTGAGCTGATGGTCTAGTCCAGGGGTGTCAAACTCATGCCACAAAGGGCCATGTGGCTGCAGGTTTTTGCTTCAACCAAGCAGCAGCACACCTGACTTGGCTCATTTCATCAATTGAGCTGAGTGTTCAGGCAGTTGATTGGTCAATCTCTGTACAGAGCACACAGATCGACCAATCGGCCGCCTGAAGACCTAGATCAGTTGATTAAATGAGTCAAGTCAGGTGTGCTGCTGCTTGGTTGAAGCAAAAACCTGCAGCCACATGGCCCTTTGTGGCATGAGTTTGACACCCCTGGTCTAGTCTGTCCTCAGCTGAAACTCTACAATGCACCTCTAGGCCATGATCCTCCTCGCCTAATGTTCAATAGGGGGTTCATTTGGTAGGCATTCTTCAACAGTTGGAGAACCTGAATTGAAGATTACATGGCAACAATGGCAGCTGGAGCAGGATATCTTGGAAAGGTTTGAGCCCAGTCAAGACCAGCATATCACATTTTTAGTGTAGTTGGCCCAGTGGATAAAGAACGCCCAGTCATGGTGTACCTGTGAGCAGTATAAGCTCCACTTAACTGCTGGCTTTCAGAAATGCTTTTCATACTCGAGCTGAACTGAACCCCAGTGATGATCAATAATGTCTTCTGGTGTCCAGTACTTGCTGAGGTCATGGTTAAATGTTTAAATTTGTGTGTGTGTGTGTGTGTGTGTGTTGAATGCCATAGGTAGGTGTAATAGCAGAATGAGGCAGACAAACATTGATATTTCATTATATCTATATCTATCTCGCTGAACGAGAAGGACAATAACCTTTCCTTGGGGCAGGTTTCAAAATACTGGACTTGGGACTGAGGACATAACACACAGGACTTAACATCTGTTGCCATCCTCCTCGATTCTGGGCATGTGCTGCAGATGAGGTTGAGAGTTCTGGTGATGTCTGGGTGGCCTGAGGTGAGGTCGGTGTGAGCCCAGATTATCAGGCAAGAGCGCGGGCATAGTGGAAACGAGGTGTAATCAAAAAATGATAAGGTGGTGTGTGATCTATGCAATGAGCATGTGTGGCAGCATGCTCTCAAGTTCTCAGTCAGACTCCCGGTCCAGTGAGGTGATACAACGTGTAGGGCAGGACGCAAAGCGCCATCCACCGCTCGAATGAGCTCATAGACGTCCATGACTGGCCGGTGATTGCTACGAGTGACAGGGAAGTAAGCACATGCCATCCCTTTTCTGCTGCCAGAGCTCGGCCAATTAGCTCCGAAAGACTCGTGGTCATGAATGGCTGTGGTATTAACGTGGATTCGAACTTGCGAACACTTCTCTGGGTGGATAGTCAGGCAGCCTGTCAGTGCACCACATGGGATCCTCATTTTAACTTTCTGAGTTCTAACAGTCACTTCGTTTTACTGTTTCTTTCCAAACGTTCAAATGAATCTAGGGATCGTTATTTCCCACAGTTTTCTTTACTTGATTGGGGTCACTGCTCACTGCTGCCAACAGAACCCCAGCACTCAGTGTGCACTCGATATCCTTTCTCCTTGAAGAATATGTTGGTGAACACCACCGGATCAGTGATTTTAAAGTAGAGGTAATCATGCAGACATGGGCGGCGCAGCAGAACTCCTTTTTAATTGCAGTGTTTTAAAATGAAGCCTGTTTTTTTTTTTAATCTTGCCACAGAAACCCAGATATTAGCCGACATTGCCTTGTGGGTATTTTCTGAAAGAAAAGAGAGAGAGCCTGGAAAAAAAAAAAAAAAAAAAAAAAAAATCACAATCTTGATAAAATGTTCATTTTGACCCCGATGTGCAGCGAACTGGGTTACAGCCGTGTCTCTCTCTGCCGGTGGTGGGAGGGTCATGTAAAAGAAACAGTGATGAATTTCAACAAGAGTAGCTGCATAGCCGTCAGCGTGTTTCTGCCCGAGGATGGCCTGGCGAGCTGTCCGGCTGTCCAGAGTGTACTCTGCCCTCGCCCAGAGTCGGCTGAGATGGGCACCAGCCTCTCCGCGACCTTAATTAGGATTAAACGGTTCAGAAAAATGAATGAATGTGGATTTTAATATATTGTAATTTCAAAGTTAAACTAAGGTAGGAAACGAGGCTCCATCTTGAAAAATCCAACTTTATTTTGGGTTCAAGGATTCATAATTCAGATCAAATAATTTGAGGATGTCTTGCGTCAATGTGCTGGTAACCCCAAGTTATTTAATTAAATTTACATCCCACTTCAACAGGTTCTTCTCCTTAATATGGTCAAATATATCAACATGATCAATCAAAGTGAACAGTGATCTCTGGAAATTTAACTTGGAACCAGAGCATAATCCAGATCAGCCAAACAGGTCCATCAAAATTGGCCCCGTTTGTGTGGGTTGTGCCACGTAGACCAGTGAGTCCTCTGCAGACAGAACCAGTTTATGTTAATCGGTAGCGAATTCTATTCCTTTTGATAGCATTAGTTTGTCTAATTCACTGATCAAGAGGCCCAGGGTCATACGCACTCCCCTGGCATCACACCAAGCCACCCGGGGGGGGCGCACTCCACTACTTGAGAAGCGCCGAATTAACGGCAGCCCCGGAAAAATATACACGTGCATCATAACAACATTACTGGCACATGATTCAAATTCAGCCAATGGATGAGAGCTTTTGTTTCTCCCTCCTGCTGATTGGTTGGAGATGATGTGAATACGCCTCTTTTTTTCTTCGAAGTGCACATGTTATCAATGTGATCGCTTCAATTGTGAATTCATGTTTTTAATGATTATTTAAGCGCTATGATGTCACTCAAACGCCCTGCATCTTCTCTAGCTTCTTGTAAGGAACCTAAGCGCTTTATTTATTCATAAATATTATCACAGTACAAAATTAAAAAGTTTTTATGAATCATTACTAGACGTTAGTGCATTATTACTGTATTCATGAGTAAGACCGGCGAGAGAATGGGTTTAACAAGCAGATTTTAGCGCATCGAATATCATACAGAGGCTTTTGAAACCACGTCAATAATTCGTGGATTTCCGGGATCTGTGGATGGGGAGGAACTGTGGATGGGGAGGGGGGGTGGGGTTACTGTATTGTATTTTCTTATTAGAGACTCTTATCTTTATCTTATTCTTTACTGGGTATGGAGCAATTGTGTGCACATCATTTCCTCCAGGATCAGTAAAGGATTCTGATTCTGATTCTGAAGAAACTGTAATAACCGCCTGCTGTCGGGTTGGGTCCATTTGTCCCCAGTAGCCAGTTATAACTTCTCTGCAGTGCAGGGGCTTGTTGATCTTGCATCGACACCGTCCTGTTATTCTGTCAACCCATATGTTCCCAGGGAGTTGTTTGCCTGAAGTCTTGAAATTGCCAAAGTTCTCTGCTGTAACTTCAGCAGCTCGATTTTGTTTTCATCGGTGACGGAGAGCAGATTCAGGGAGGGAAGGAAAGAATCCATCTGGAGTTAATTATGGCTCCGTAGTTAGAGTACAATTTTTTTTTCATACTTTTTAAACTTGAATTTTCTCTCGGTCATCTCAATCACCCATTTCTAGATTTTTTTTTTTCTTGTATGAAGGGTGTTGTCCGCCTGCTGCTTTCTTAATCTGTAGGATAAAAAAATATTTGCTTGCCAGCTCCGTCATAATGATCACGTTTCAGAAATGAGAAGTGTTTTGGATCTCTTGATCAGTCTTGTATCTCATTTCTTATTCTTACTGTATATAATTTCTTGCTGCAGACCCTCCTCACCCGAGTGGATGCGAGTCCTTTAGAGACATATCAACTTTACGTTCCAGGTCTTGCTGCCTTTGTTTTCAAAATTTCAAACTTTCTTCATAAAAGAGGAGGTACTCATAATTTCCCCCAGATTACAGCTTTGTGGGTATCCTAGGGCAGGGGTCCCCAACCCCCGGTCCATGACTTATTTGATACCGGTCCCCAATCAAAATCTTTCATGGTGCCAATTACAATTTTTCCGAGCTTCCGGATCTTATTTTGAAAAACGGCTGTTTTTGACGTTGCCCCAGAAGCACTAAAAGCTCTTGTTCCGTTTCCAACCACATATCTTTGTGAGGCGAGGTTCTCTGTGTTGACAGCAACCAAAACAAGACTACGGCGTAGACTCTAACCGGTCCGCAGAAACATTTTCATATGTAAAACTGGTCCCCAGTGCAAAAAAAGTTGGAGTCCACAGTTCAATGGAACAATGGGTCCTATTTTACACTTCTCGATTCGAGACATTCTCCAATATGACAAGAACAATATTGGAGAATATGAACTATGGAATTATTGGATATAGCTTACAGTAGTACCTCCGTCACTGTGCAGCAATGTGTTACAATTGTGCTAAAGTCACTGTAAGTAAAACAACACATTGGTAACTCATTCTGTAAGAAATACATAAAGCATACATTACGAATGATAATACAATGTTCTCCGAATTCAGTCTCAGATGACAATCTCTACAGCTGGTAGAGAAAAAATTCGATGTTTAACATGGTGATGGCAAATAATGGCAACACATCGAGCCCGACATGTGCTGCAATCTTACAAGACAATGCCATATTCCAAAATGTCAACTCTATAAGCATCTTCACAATACACCAGGCATTGTTCCGGTACCAGATGATCAGGAAGCAACTTGACAGGGTACCATTTGAGAGAGACCCTGATGGAGTGAAAAGAGCTGCGGTACCAGTATGTGCATTTAAGTCAGTTACTGGTTGTGTATTATTATTATATCTATATCTTTTTTACAATTCAGCAGTGGATCCCAGAACTTTTTTGGCTTTAATACCCCTTTACCGGATCTCTGAACCCAAGTCCAGCGATACCTTGACTTACGAGAGTCTTTTATAATGAATTTTACATGACACTTCTTGTCCACCAAAAATCCGTCCCATCCAACCAGCAAAATTTTGATTTACGAGCTCCGCTGAGGAAATGGCTTTTTTGGGCCGATTAGCCCCGTATTCTTCCACGTGTATTCCTCCGCACTCCAAGAACGCCTTGTAGAGTGCTTCTCAAATATTTTCTGTGATGCAAAGGAAAAAAAAAAAAAAATTTCACGCCCACCAGCGCCCCATGTACGACTACAAAGTGTTTACTGCACTTCATATTGTTTGCTCGGTGCTTTTTCCCTATACCATAGGGAATACAGTGAAAGCACCACTGCCACCTACTGTAGAGGATGCACAATTACACTTAATTCTAGTACAGTGTGGCAAAAAAGTGTGTTCCCCAGGGTCATATGCACCCACACTGGCATTATTTAATGCCAAGTTCTGCTATTCTACCTTTGGATGGTTTTTGGTTGGCGACTGCCTAAGAGTTCCCCATTCTGGCAAACAAAGTTATTTTGACATTGCTCCAATTTTCCACGACTTATCTGTGTGAGGTGAGCTTTTCAAGCCTGACTGCTGTACAAACAAAACCCAGAGAGAGACTGCGAGCTGCGGAGGAACAGCTTTGTGTCTTTTTTTGATCCCTGCCAGGTTATCAACTCTATTCATCCAAACATGCGCCAGTTTCACACTGAGCGAGTAGAAATATGAACGATTATAAAATACTTTTTATTTGTGATTATTTGATTCCTGTTCAATATACTTTAAAGAATATCTTTATATTGTCAATATAGGCTACAGGGATTAATTTTTTTATTTTTTTTCTGGTAGTGTGCCTCGTGAGCTTTTTCAATGAAAAAAATGTGCCTTGGCTCAAGAAAGGTTGAAAACCACTGGTGTATTGAACATGTGGAGAACATAGAACATTCCTCTGTAATTCTCTTGTAACTGGAGTGTATGATTATTCTGTATGAGTGATTGATGTTATTTGTTTTGGGGTTTTTTGTTTGTATTTTTTACTCTATTGTAGAGAACAATGGCACTGGAAGGAAACAAGACGCCTCTGATCCTCATGGTTGCGAATGAAGTTGGCTTCAACCTGGTCAAGGGAAGATGTGTTAGTAGATGACGCTTGACAAACTTCGATTTTCTGCGACTTTATTGTTGAAAAGATACAAAAAGGTTTCTAATAAAATGTTATACATGTATTGCACAGATAGACCTAAGCTAAAACTCAAGTACTATTCAAGGATGAAGAAAAGCATTGCTTTTCAAGTGGTGGCACGGCGATTCCAGGGCCCTGGGGGGGGGGGGGGGGGGGGAATCGAGGCATTCAAGCACCTGAGCACCTGTACAAATTATTCACTGCTGTCCCCCCCAGTGCACTAACTGGGTTATTAAAGGCCTGCCATGTCTCTCACCGTCTGTTGGTGTGAGGTTCATGTAAAAGAACCATCGCTGACTTTTGTAAAGAGTAAGCTGCATAGCCGTCAGCGTGTTTCTTCCCTACCCTGTCCAGAGTGTACTCTGCCCTCGCACAGGGTCGGCTAAGATGAGCACCAGCCTCAGCACGACCCTGATTAGGATTAAGCGGTTCAGAAAATGAAAGAATGAGTACTATATTCCCCTGTTACTTTGGCAGTCAGATATTGTTGCTGTTGTTCGTCCTTCAAGCAAGAAGGACGCCCAGGACTTCCTATCAGATTGATGATCTGTGGTATGGGTGCAGCTAACTGGGTTATCAAAGGCCGGCCATGTCTCTCGCTGTCTATGGTGACAGGTTCATGTAAAAGAACCATTGCTGACTCTCGTCAAGAGGAGCTGCATAGCCGTCAGTGTATTTCTGCCCCTCGCTAAAGGGTTGTGTCAGGAAGGGCATCCGACGTAAAAACCTCTGCCCAATCAAACATGAGAATCAGCTGTGGCGAAGCCTGAAAAAAAAAAAAAGGGGGAAAAGCCGAAAGGAAAAGAAAAAGAAGAGGATCTGTGGTATGGGTGAAATCATGACTTGCACTTGACTTGAACTTAACTGAGGGAGAGTTGTGCAGACCATCGGCCTCACTCTCTCGTCCCGGTCTATCCGAGTTAGGTCAGGATGCAGTAGATGGCCGGCAGTGTCCCGTGTGTCTCACTGTGCCCTGGTTGCACCCCACAAGACTTTGCTGAGTCCGGCTTCTTGTCCATTGAACCAATTTGATGGTTTCTTCCACACAATCATCCAGATCCAGTCTTTGCATGCATAAGTAGACAGGTCCTACTCTTACCGACCGTCTTGTGGCATGTACACATGACAGTGGTGTCTCGTGGTGGCTGGCACACCTAACCCCATCACCGGTCCAAAAAAAACCAGGCCATTGTCCTAGTCAGATGTTTACGCTTTATATGAATCATTTTCCATGATTATCGGAGCCCGAATGTTACCTGAATCGGATGCATTTTCTTCTGTATTTGATTTTTCCAGTCCTTTCTTTTTTTAATTGCCCTGGGTCAGTATTTTCAACACAAGTATGTGTCTGTCACACAGCAAGTGTCAGTGAGACGACTGTGAAGCTAACCTGTGATGACGTAGTGCCCCATCCAAAAAAAATTGAATTCCCAGTTGCTTCACGCTACAGCAACCGGGATAAGCATTGGCCTGGTGAACCAGCCGATTTACCTTTTTCTACCAAGCCAATAGTCCCAACAACATCTCCACAGCACTTTTACTTCCAGAACTGCTTATCTGTAATAATGCACAAATATTTGTGCTTTTGTTTTGAATTGGGTTTTTTGTTTTTTTTTACATATTTTTATAATTTTATGTTCTTTTTCACACATAATTATTAGAGTCAAAACCCCAGTCATGTTCAGCCCTTACCAGTGGCACCTCCTTCTTCAGATCGTCAAGATCTTTCCCTCCTTTCTTCTTTGGAGACTCCTTCTCATCATTGTCCTGCGTAGTCGCCACACGGTAGCTGTCTGAACGTCCGTACTGAAAGGAAAAATAAAAAGCTAGAATGAGCTCAGTTTATTCGGCAGAACAGTATCCAAGCCCACTGACCAAGCCAAACAAGCTTGTGGTCATTCTGTATACAGTAGGCCCTCGATATTCGCGGGGGCTCGGTTCCGGCCCCTCCCGCGAATGAAGATAATCCGCGAGTTCTGTACCCGGAAGTAAAACGCCATGTATCATATGACATGCGCGAATGAGCAACCGGAAGTAAAATACTGTGTATCTATTGCATGCACTAAAATATGCTTTTTAAACACATTCCATCGACAGTCGTGCTCATTAATACAGTATTAATGTCGGCAAATATAGTCATGATTCAGAAAAACCTTTTAATTTTGTATTTACAATGTACTTTTACCTTTGTACTTTACATAGTACTTACAATGTCCAAGATGTACAAAGAAATTGTATAGTAGCTACAAAAAACCTGCACACTTGATAAGCTTTTATTAGGTCACTTTCAAGATTAGAGTTTTAGGCGGAGCAGGCTGTAAACAGTTAAAAAAGGTTTGATAGAATTTGTGATTTTTATGAATAATCTTTACACGGAAATTGACACAGCACATGTCTTGTAATTCAGCTCAATTCAACAAACATGAGGATGTAAGAATTTTGAATGTCCAGCGTTTGGTTCAAAGTTAAGGGCCAAAAATATATATATTTAGCTTACTTATAACGCCATCTAGTGTACAGTTTTTGGTATGTGAGATCTAGGATGCATGCCTACTTCAAACAACCCAACAATACTGTCGAAGTGGGCACAGGAGTAGCTCTAGATTGTACCCTGTGTTTTTAGCCCCATCCTGTGTTCTTAGTCCCCCTCATCGTCTTCTCATGCCCCTCCTCTTCTTCCTGTTCACATAGGACTACAGGGATCCCTCACTTTCCGCGGTTAATTGGGTGAGATCCCCATGCGACCATCGAAATCTGCAAAGTAGGATCACCACCACCACCACCACCCCCTAACTGACATACACGTGCATGTATATGTGTATATAATATCAAGAGATACATATTCAAATGCTATAAATGCTTATAATAACAATTAAGCATTAAAAAAACAAGATTTAAATAAAATATAAATACACACACGATGGGGATGCGTGTGCACACACAGATGCAACAATGTAAGTAGTTTTGATGGGAGGTTTTGGGTTGTTTTTAGTTTCCTATTTGTTTAGGGGTTGATGGGGTTTTTTTTTTTGCACAATTGGCCTTGTTTTTGTGGAAATTTTAAATGTGTGTGAATATTTATAATAAAAAAAACCGCGGTGAACTGAAGCCACATGAATTGAAGCGCGAAGAAGCGAGGGATCGCTGTACTCCCCCCCACTCACACCAGCAAAACATCATCAAATTCAAAGACAAGACCACCCTCATTGGTTTGGTTACGGATAACAATGAGTCAGCCTACGTGAAGGAGGTCCAACATCTGCAGCGATGGTGCAACAACATTGAAATTAAACGCATCCAAAATTGTCATGGATACAGAGCGTTAACATATCCCATCTCTGTGCCTCCTCTCTGGGTTTCTGTTTTCGAGATCTTGGGGAGAACTCAAGAAACACAGAGTCCCGCTCATAAAAAGTTCTCCGTTTATTGTGAGGCTTCACAAGATATTTTATATATATATATACATACAGTCCAGAACAACCCGGGTGAATGCTGAGTAAGCAGTTAAGTATGTATGCAGGTTGTCTGAGGATGTGTATATACATTATGCCTCAGCCAGATAATCAGTCACAACAATGTGTGAAAGTAAACCAAGCAAATCAGGAAGTAAGTGTCATGCTTGCAGGACAGAAGATCCAGTATGGTTGTATGCTTGGTAGGGTGGTACAAAGAGAGGTCAGCACAGTAACATTTACAAAAAGATCAATACTTCATACATGTTCGATATAGTATTACAGATTATTATTTTCCCCCCACACAGAGAGACAGAGACAGAGACAGAGACAGAGAGAGAGAGACAGAGAGACAGAGACAGAGACAGAGAGATCAAGTTTGTACGTAGTATTATCCAAATTGGATGAACTACTCTTGAGATATAGACTTGTTATATTTGTTGGCTTCTGATTGGTCGATTATTGCCAAATTTTATCAAAAGCATCAACGTATCATCACAAAGAAGATTCTTATGTTGACAGCATTTACTACACCTAAAATATACAAGGCTCCATATTTAGACTGCTAACTAGTAAAATGTATTTGTTAGTAATTAGCATGTTTGTTGTGAATACAGAAAAATATCAGTTTTGAATTTTTGTCAGGTAATTATCAAAATCATAAACCTTAGGAGCAGTTGAAAAAATTCATTTTGAAAATTTAGCAATTTTCAAATTAAAATTCAGACAGTAATAAACCCGAAATCAGATGGCTCAGCTCACTCCAGTGACCGTGTGGATATAAAGTTAAACAGTAATGGGTCGTTTATGAGGTTTAGTAGTTTAGGCTTCAGTCCAGATTTTAGTTAAGGAACAACAACAACAACAACAACAACAATAATAATAATGATAATAATAATAATCAACATCATCATCATCATAATTATTATTATCATCATTATTATTGTTATGATGATGATAATAATAATAATAATAATAATAATAATAGGCCAGGCAGTGGTGGCCTGATGCTAAGGTGCTGGATTACCAATCCCAAGATTTGGGGTTCCAGCGCCACTATCAATGGTTCTCACTGCTGTCCCTGCGGTGCAGCTCACCAAGTTATCAAAGGCCGGCCGAGTGTCTCACTATACAGTATGTCGGAGGTTCATGTAAAAGAACCATCGTTCACTTTCATCAAGAGGAGGCTGCATAGCCGTCAGCGTGTCTCTGCCCCGCCCAGTGAGCTGTCCAGGGTGTACTCTGCCTTCACCCAGAGTCGGCCGAGATAGGCGCCGGCCTCCCCTTGATGCTAATTAGGATTAAGAGATTCGGAAAATGAATGACTGACTGAATAATAGGATGCCACCATGGTGCAGTGGTTAGTGCGTCTACCTGACTACAAGAAGCCCTACGTTCAATTCGTGGGCTAGCACACGTCTGTCTATAGGCCACATGTGCTCGCTGTGCTTGCGTGGGTTTCTTCCCACATTCCAACAAAATCAACAGTAGCTAATAAGACTGTTCCAAATCATCCCTAGGTGTGGGTGTGAATGGTTTCATGTACGTTGGCCGTGCACCCCACCCTCGACCTGAGTCGGCTGAGATGAGCGCCAGCCTAGCTGTCACCCCAATTAGGATTGCTTGGCTTAGTAAATGAATTATGAAGAGTTCTGAGTTATGAGTTGGTTTTGAAGCCCATCTAAGCAATTCCATCGAAGCGAGTCCCTTTCAATGACCCGGTGGTGCCTTTTCTGTATTTGAGTATCAACCACTGTCTAAATATGCTGCAAATTTAAATGTATGGACTTGAGGAAATCTGGAGAAATGGAAACAATGCAGGTGTTAGAATAACATGCCCGGTTTGAACAATTACGGCACAGCGTTACGCCATCGCCCACCTGGTGGCTAATGCCACACAGATTTGATCCCGAGCATCACATTGTTATCACAGATCAGTCTCAAGCTTCATGCTGATCGCACTTCATACGACAAGGCCCAGCCTTTAGCATTACTAAGAAGGTCCTGTTCACCTACGGAAGGTTCTGGGTAAATGATTGCCAAGTCACTTTTAAGAAACTATGCTCAAAGTTTTATACAGAAAAAAAATCTCGGAGAAGTTTGAGAAAAGTACCGTATCACATAATGTACAAGTTTACAACAATTTCTAAAGAGATTGTGTCGCCTTATTCAGCTCAATTCAACTCAGACAACGAGATAATGTAACGTTTTGAAATGTTCAATATTTGTTTCGGGAGTTAGGGTCACATGGGCGATAACGCGGCCGGTTGGGACGAAATTGTAGACAAAAACCCCGCCTGAGCATTCACACATGCAAAAAATAAAAAGACAGGGATCCCTCACTTTCCGCGGTAAATCGGGACTGAGATCCAGATGCGACCATCGAATTCTGCGAAGTAGGATGACCCCTACACTGGCGTATATATATATATATATATATATATATATATATACACACACATGTATATGTGTATATAATATCAATAAATACATATTCAATGCTAGAAATGCTTAGAACAACAAACATTCAAAAAATAATCCATTAGATGTAAATAAAATATAAATACACACATACAGACGTGTGTACGTGTGCGCGCATGCAGGTGGGCGTGCACAAAATCAGATGCGCACCTCAGAACAATGCAACTAATTTTGATGGGAGGTTCTGGGTTGTTTTTCGTTGGTTCAGGGGTTTTTTGAGCATAATTGGCCTTGTTTTTGTTGCACTTTTGTGAACTTTTCCCAGATTCTTCCTTAATTTCCTTATTTTTTAAGTCGATGTATATTTAGTGATTTTTTTTAAAAATCGAGGTGCACTGAAACCGTTTGAATTGAAGCGCGAAGTGGCGAGGGATCCCTGTATACCAACCATCCCCATCATACACCGTACCAAAACGTGACCAACGTGAAATCAGTATCAACCGTGCCTTGTGACCAGTTTGGTGAAACGGCGATTCTCATTGGCTGGTACTGTCTTAACAACAAAGGTGGAAAGCATGACGGGGGGTGGGGGGTGGGGGACAATGACGAGGCAAAAAACCCTGTTCTGTCACTATTAAAGGTCCCAATGTGAAAATAATAAATAAATTAATACGCTTCAAATTGAGCAACAAATTTTCTGACATTTTCAAACAAATACAAGTGAATTATAAACTGCCAGCAACAGCGCGGAGCGTGACGGTGGTGTGTGTTAGTTGTTGACTGCGATATTAAAAGGTGATATGTTGAAAGCTTGATACTCTGTTGATTACAATATTAAAAGAATCTTTTTTTTTTACTTTTCCGTTTCTCAGGGGTCGCCACAGTGAATCATCTGATTGGCATGTTTGATTTGGTTCACAGGTTTTTAGGTCGATGCCCTTCCTGTCACAACCCTTTAGCGCGGGACAGAACCACACTGCCGGCTTTGCAGCTCGTCTTTACCAAAGTCAGCGATGGTTCTTTTACACGAACCTCTCACCATAGACAGTGACAGACACGGATGGCCTTCGATAACCCAGCTAGTGCACTGGGGGGGACAGTGACAACCTTGTGGCGAACGGGACTCGAACCCCCAACCTCAGGATCAGTGATCCAGCGCCCTTCACCACTAGGCCACCACTGCCCTGATTACAATATTAAAAGAATAAACTTTAATATTCAGTATGTTGGTTTCAAATATAAGATATTTATTTAATTCTCTTGTGTTTACAACGCCACACATATAATATCGCATGATGTCGGAAAAACATTTCCCCGCCAATCCTGGATGGCCTGCACAGGCGCAAAAAAAAAAAAAAAAAAAAAAAAAATTCCCCTCCCCCGGGTCAATCTTCTTCATCATGTTATTGTTAAGAAGGAATTTGTAATCCTGGCCTCATCAGGGATCCTTCCCATCGTTCGCCAGGAGAATCGAGTATTTAGACAAATGTGAATGGACTTGTCTTTCTTGCTTCCCGTTGACTGCTTTGGTGTTCGTGAGACGGCTGTAAATCGTGAAGGAGATACTGGGTGCTGAAATCACCTTTAATATCTGTTCGAGCTTGTGACTTACACCGAGCCAGAAAATAACCGCTGCAGTAATTGATCAATGAATAAACATGTTATTGTTGGTATCTGCACGATGCTCAGCGCCTCAACACAGACCGCAGTCGCACCGAGTCAGCCACACAAAGCCTCTATTGCTCGCTTCCCCTGAATTGCGTCAGAACGGAATCTCCTTCAGCATGGAGTCCCAGATCTTCATCATCCTCTTCGCCCCAGAGGGTGAACCCGCCTGAAGGTCAAACCCTTCCATCTTGCTCTCTCCCTGTCCGTGTGGACGAGTCTGTGCATCCACCCCCAGGCGACTGGCAATGCCAGGATTCCTATAGTAAGGAAATGCAAGTCTGTGTGGTAGACACATCACTGTGGATCATCATGGGGAAAGTGCTGGAGCATCCATCTTGAACCACCTCGTTCTTGTCCGTTTATTGTGGTGGCGCAAATCCAGGGCGTAAAATGGATGAAGTCAGAACGTTCTCCAAAAAAGATACGATCGTGTGAACCTGAAATATTTTCACATCCTTCACTACTAACAGCATTACATCATAAACAGCGTTACAGTCCAGAACATTACATCATAAACAGCGTAAAGACGGTGACCGTGGAGAACATGAAGGCGGCTGATTTGAAGTAAATTGTCGGTTTGTGCGTTGTGTTAATTGTAAGCGAGATCTCGGGATGAAATCCTATTCCCTGATGTTCGCACATGATTCGTAACGGATCTGCAGGGGACGCAAACACAAGGAAGACGCTCGGCCTTCCCTCAAACCCCCCCCCGGAACCGCATCGCGTCCTTCGAGCTTCAGAGGGACAGGAGACGCCTGGCAGCCTCCGGCGTGCGTCCGATTCCCTCTGTGATCACCGCAAGGCTTCGACACAAATGCGGCCCAGCTCCACCACACCCTGCACCAATACTCTCCCCTTCTATTCGAACATCAGCTGATGGAGGGATTGAGACTGAACTGGTCTCTCCATCAGGAGACATGAAAAGGGCGTGGAAGAGGAGAGGAGAGCAAAGAGCAGAGAACATCTGGCACATGCAGAAGAAGGACAGAGCTCTTACCCCCATGGCTGGCGCTGGTCACAGCTGTTTGTTTTTTCGGAAAGAGCAGAAGCAGCGCTTCAGACAGAGCCACACACAAGCCAGTCCCAGAGAATCAGAACAATCAGAACAATCAGAACAATCCGGGGCGCATTCCGACCCGCGTCTGGAAGAACCGACAGAGGATCCGGTTTCAGAAGAGAACACGGCACAGCAGCACAGCGGGATGCGACATGGACCGGAGGAGGACAAGCGGAACAGGACACCCTGAAGCGGAGCACCGGAGCACGCGCGAGCCCTGGTCCCTCTGCGGCCGACGACGACGATGATAATAACAGCCGGATCACTTGTGCGGAACTGAAATCCCTCCGCCGCGAGGGCCGCATCACAGCCGCGTCACTCCGCCACACAAATCAGGCTCAGCAAACACACGCACGAGCTCAGCAAACACACCGCGTGCTGCGGTTCGAATCCACTCCGGACAACTCAGTCCACATCCGCAACTCAACCGCATTTCAACCGCATTTCAACCACAAACACCATTTACACACAAAGCGTGTGTTCCCTGCTGAGCATCCAATGGATCCCCGTTTTTATTATTCATTCGTTTATTCATTCATTATTCATTCATTTATTCATTCATTATTCATTCGTTTATTCATTCATTATTCATTCGTTTATTCATTCATTATTCATTCGTTTATTCATTCGTTTATTCATTCATTTATTCATTCATTATTCATTCATTTATTCATTTATTATTCGTTCATTCATTTATTCGTTCATTATTCATTCGTTTATTTTCTGAATCACTTAAAGCTAATTAGGGTCAAGGGGAGACTGGTGTCCATCTCAGCCCACTCTGTGCAAGGGCAGTGTACACCCTGGACAACTCGCCCGCCAACCTTTGATGGACACACTGACCAGAACCCATTGATAAGTGGGATTTGAGCCACTGACCTTGGGATGAATAATCCTGCACCTACCACCGGTCCACCGCTGTCCTTCTTCATTATTCCTCTTCTTCTTTTCCTTTCAGCTTCTTCCCTTTTCTCAGGGGTCGCCACCATGAATCATCTGATTCGCACGTTTGATTTAGTTCAGAGGTTTTTAGGTCGAAGCCCTTCCTGTCACAACCCTTTAGCGCGGGACAGAATCACGCTGACGGCTTTGCAGCTCCTCTGTACCAAAGTCAGCGACGGTTCTTTCACATCAACCTCTCACCATAGACAGTGACAGACATGGCCGGCCTTTGATAACCCAGTTAGTGCACTGGGGGGACAGTGACAACCCTGCGGGGACTCGAACCCCCAACCTTAGGATCAGCGATCCCGCGCCCCACCCACTAGACCAGCACTGCCCCACTCCTTCTTCAGTATTACAATAAACTTTATGATTCAATATCTCATAAGATGAGATGGAAGTGATTGTTGTTGTTGTTGTTGTTGTTTTTAGTATTTGTAAGCATTGTTTACTGATCAACTTTTCACTTTTGCCAAATAAACATTAACAAGAAGTAGTGAATGGTAAGACAGAAATATTAATTTTTAAATTGTACAGCGGTACCTTGACTTACAAAATGAATCCGTTCCGACGGCGAGCTCGTAAGTCAACATGTTGGTGAGATGAAACAAAATTTCCCATCAAAAATAATAAAAAACAACAAATCCGTCCCAAGCTCCTCCCAAACTCACAGAACCAGCACAAACACACACACACACACACACACACACACACACACACACACACACACACACACACACACTGCTGTGCAAAACGTTTTACCTCCTTCCTGCTTTTTTTTACTTTTTTGCACTTTGTCATACTTAACTTTTTCAGATCATCAAACAAATGTAAACATGACACAAAGATAACCCAAATACTCACAACATGCAGTTTTCCTCTTGTGACTTTATTTGTGAAGATAAAAATCCTATCCAAACTACATCAACCTCTGTGAAAAAGTAATTGCCCCCTAAAAGGTGAGGTAATTATGATTAATCCGATTATTGGGGGGAAACTGAGATCATTTTCATGGCCACACCCAGGCCTGATTGCTGCCAGACATTTCCAATCAGGAGATCCCGAGCATAAAACCTGTCTGACACGGTAGGTCGGCCATACTGAACACACATCATCATGCCGTGATCCAGTGAGCTTCAAGAAAAAACAAGAAATAAGATTATCGCGATGTCTCAGTTGGGGAAAGGATACAAAGTCATTGGGAAATCTTTGGGACTCCACCGGACCACTGTCAGAGCCATTATCCATAAATGGAGAAGGCATGGCACAGTGGTGACCCTTCCCAGGAGCGGCCGACCAACCAAAATTACTTCAAGAGTACGGCACATACTAACCGGAGAAGTCACAAAGGATCCAAAAACCACTTCTACACAACTACGAGTCTCACCTGCCTCAGTTAATGTCAATGTTCATGACTCCACCATCAGAACGACACAGCAGCGAAGGTGGACGAGAACCCAGTGAGGTCCTCGGCCTTTTAATCCCACACATAGCTGGTCTTATCTTTCCCTCCTTTTTAACACCATTACTGATTTGTCTTCCCCGTCCTGCACATCCTTCTCTTGTTCTTTGCAAAAAGGTCATTACCCAGTTCATCCTACCATATTCCCTCTGGATATCTGCCGTAGTCAGCCATGGTTTAAACAGACCGGAAGCTTATTGCCTTAAGCACATCCTCAATGTAGAAGCCATCGAATAAAAAACAAACAAATCAACAAAAGTGAGCAAAAATTTACTCATGATGATTATGCCG
>CM045746.1:34886965-34936965 GCA_024760905.1 Plotosus lineatus | reverse complement strand
AAGCCATCAAAAAAAGGGCCAGGCGAAAAGACAAAACAACCGACTCTGCCGCATCTATTCACATCTGCTCCTCATGACGCAAGTAAATCAAACCTCATCTATGGTCCACGGTCGTTGTCATGGTGAAAAATGTCCATACTATGACACAGGAGATCCGAATTCAGTTTCAGGTGTTTATTTAGCTTTTAGGAAAAACCAGCCGACAATCACTTGCAGAAAGCCCCATCACCCCACCACCACCCCACCCCACCCCACCACCAACCCCCCCCCCCCCCAGCCCTGCAAAATGTGCCAATTTCACTCTGATTGGGCTACCATCATCTAGCCCCGACTGGCTCGTCAAATTTTTCCTCTTTCCCGTCACTACTTTCTAGATTCTGATTGATCCATTAAGACAACTCCTTTTACTGGATCCTTCTGCCAAGAGGATTTTATTGTTCGTAGAGGGCATCAGATACCTTCTAAGCGGTTCTTCATCCCCTGGAATCCCGGAAATACCACGTCAAACTACAGCTCTCTTCCTCATCCCGTCCTCGTTGGCTTCATAACACTAACTGGTCGGGTTCCTATTTTATCCATCTTCTGTATCCTGAAATCTGGAAGTTAAAAGATTTGTTCATATTAATTTGTTTATCAGACGGTCATGCTTCCATGCTTCCCATTTAGATCTAAAAGGATTTTCCTGTATACTGTTGATATTACTGTTTACTAGGCAATCTTATAACAGAGTGCAATGGAAGTAATAAAAAGCCCATACCCTACACAGTACTTCGTAAATTACACATACAATTGTGCAGTCAATCAGATACAACCGTTCTTCAGTAGCAACTTAAGAATTAAAGTACAACATTATTTTGAAAAGCCACGGAACCGCACCAGAGAGGTGAAAGAGCCGCGGGTTGCCGATCCCAGGCCTACAGGAAGACTAAAAAAGAGATTTATGGATGTGGTGAAGGAGGACATGAAGGTAGTTGGAGTAAGAGAAGAAGATACAGAGGACAGGGTGAGATGGAGGCAGATGATTCGCTGTGGCGACCCCTGAAGGGAACAGCCGAAAGGAAAAGAAGAATTGTTATTATAAGCATTTATAACATCGAATACGTATTTATTGATATTATATACACATCAACATGTACGTATACGCCAGTCGGGGGGGGAGAGAATCCTACTTCGTGGATTTGGATGGTCGCGTGGGGATCACAGTCCCAATTAACCACGGAAAGTGAGGGATGCCTGTATATACATAATATGCAAATATACAGATGTAGGATGTACAATTATACAAATGTGCTTTGTGTGAATATATATATTTTTTCCTTTTCTTGGGAGTTGCCACAGCGAATTCGCACGTTTGATTTGGCAGAGGTTTTTACGTCGGATGCCCTTCCTGTCACAACCCTTTAGCGCGTGACAGATGGCTTTGCAGCTCCTCTTTACGAAAGTCAGCAATGGTTCTTTTACATCAACCTCTCACCAGAGACAGTGACAGACATGGCCTGCCTTTGATAACCCAGTTAGCTGCACTGGGGGGGACAGTGACAACCTTGTGGGGACTCGAACCCCCAGCCTTAGGATCAGCGATCCAGCACCCAATCCACTAGACCACCACTGCCCCGCATGTTTCATATATATATATATATATATATATCATCACACCTTGGGGCGGGGGCACGCCTCATTATTTGAGAAGCACTGGCCTTGTGAGAGGTCAGCACAAGCGTGTCCTTGCTAGCATTCGTAGTGTGCACATGCATAAAATTCCCCTCCTCCTCCTCCTCCTCCTGTTACGCGCCACCTCGTACCTGCCCAAGTGACATCTTTGCCGCAGTCAATGATTGGGAGTGTTAGTTGACATTGTTTATTCTAGTTTTAATAATAATTAATAGTAAATAATAATAATGTTACTGTACACGTATTATTATTATTATTATTATTATTATTATTATATATTGTTTTTAAACGTTCATCTTTAATATATTCGGTGACATATATACGAGTTTGTATCAGGTTATACGAGTTTGGGAGGGGGTTGGAACGGATTAATTGGGTTTGTAGTATTTCCTCTGGGATTTTTTTGTTTTATCTCGCAAACATTTTGCCTTCCGGGCTTTCCCTCTGAACAGATTAATTTTGTAAGTCAAGGTATCACTGTGCTTGTGTATTTTAATATAAAATTATTAGGTTACAAAAAGTCAAGTGATAAAATGAGAGGGGGGGAAAAAGGTTTAAATTACACGTCACTTTTTGAGAAAATGGTTTTAATGTTTTGACAATGTTGTGTAATATCTCTGAGCGCACTGATTATTTGTAGTTCGTCTTTATACAGTGTGAGCAGTGGTGGTGAGGGATATTTCCTGTGTGACGAACCGGTGGACTTGATTCCTCTGGGCGGCTACGCCCTCTCGTCACTCTGAACAGTGATGCGCTTCTCTTGCGTGAACGCACTGGTGTTGTTGGAGATTACTCTGTTGAGTAAAACTCTTCCCACACTGTGAGCAGTGATACGGCTTCTCTCCCGTGTGAATGCGCTGGTGTCGTTGGAGAGTACTTTGCTGAGTAAAATTCTTTCCACAGTGTGAGCAGTGATACGGTTTCTCTCCCGTGTGAATGCGATGGTGTATTTGGAAACCACTCTGATGAGCAAAACGTTTCCCACAGTGAGCGCAGTGGTACGGCTTTTCTCCCGTGTGAATGCGCAGGTGTAGACGGAGAGCACTGTGATGATTGAAACTCTTTCCGCACAGTGAGCAGTGATGCGGCTTCTCTCCGGTGTGAATGCGTTGGTGGAGACGGAAGTGGCTGCGATGACCAAACTTCTTCCCACAGTGTGAGCAGTGATACGGCTTTTCTCCTGTGTGGATGCGTTGGTGTGTTTTCAGAGTGTTTCGATGACTAAAACATTTTCCACAGTCTGAGCAGTAGTGAACTTCCTTTTGTTTATCTTTGTGTAACACGTCAGAACCGAGAGTACCAGCTGAAGTTGGCCTGCCAATGGAGCCTTTTGAGGGAATTTGGAGCTCAAATAAAGTCGCTCCCGAATCCTGCAGTCTCGCGTTCTTTTTCCTATACTTCTCAAATTTACTTGGACAAACACATCCAGAGATGCCATTGTGAAAAGTACATGTGGAGCAGGAAAAGACTTGCAGCAGAGGGTCACTCTCTTCTGGAGAAGTGAAGGAACAAAAAATAATAATAATAATCAGAAACTAAAACAGGAATGCAATCAATAAATTAAACACTATCAAAATGTAGGCGTGTTTTAGGTTAATTAAAAACATTTGCATCATTGGCAAATGACTGTACATAAGGATTGGCATACTAATCTGTAATTCGATAAATTGACAAAACATGATGACCTAGGAATGGCTCTGATTCTGTTATCATTCAGAAGGCTCTGGGGTGACCACCGGGAATCGACCCAAAACAGAAGAAAAAAAAAAAAAAGGACGAGTGGTGTGTGATGTACATATGAACTTCAGTGGCTCAATCAAATCATACAGTTCTTGAGACAGTTGCCCCCTTCCTGAAGGAAACCCTGACATGAGGACAAGTCTGCAATCAGACTGGGCACCACAGCTAGGTTTGCATCACAAAAACTACAGAATTCTCTGGGCTGAGGCTCATCTCCTATGGACCGTGAACTTTGGTCAGATGAGTTCAGATTTCAGCTTGACTTCCGGAATACCGAGGATCAGTTATCCATGACGCTTACAAAATACAGCATCTGTGAATTGAGTTGCATGTGTGAGAGCATACCATTCACACTGAGGAATACTGGGATTGGCCTTGAAAGCGGCACATCTTCCAAACTTTTTTCAACATTTCCAGGCCTCATGCGGTCCGAGATAAAACATTGCAGCTTTCTCGATAGTGTATTGATGGGATAAATTTAGAAACCGATGCCTAATTTTGAAAATACAATTAAGTTGCTGAGTAATATGGAGCAAGGCTTTTCTTTGCCATTCTGTCAGTTATATAATGAGATATGCAAGTTAAGAAATCAAAGACTTTTAGTTTTGCATTTGTAAAAAATATCCAACATTGCTCTAAATTTGTTTACGATTTTGACGCCAAGTAATCCGAACTGCCACCTTTTGAAATGCTGAGACCAGACAAAAAAGTATGAAAACGGCGGCATAGCTGCCACTAGCAAAAATATATTCAGAAATGCAATAAAGTCGCTGAAACAGCGGTTATGGGCAGCACGACCCATAATTATAACCGCAAGTACAAGCTATTCATTAAAATATATACAGCGGTACCTTGACTTATGAGCGTCTTTTATAATGAATTTTCCACGATACGAGCTTCGATCCACTAAAAATCTGCCCCATCCAACCAGCAAAATTCTGATGTACGAGCTCTGCTGGGGAAATGGCTTTTCCAGGCCGATTAGCCTTGTATTCTTCCACGTGTATTCCTTGTGCAGTGCTTCTCAATTATTTTCTCTGATGCCTCCTATAGGAAGCAACCCCACCCGACATCACACCTTGGGGGGGCGCACTCACTATTTGAGAAGCACTGAGCTTGTGAGAGCTCACCACGAGCCTTTCCTCGCTCACATTCGTAGCGTGCACACGCACAAAATTCTCCTCCTCCTCCTCCTCCCTCTGTTACGCACCACCTGGTGCCTGCCCAAGTGACATCTTCACCACACTCAATGATCGAAGGGTGAGTTTACTTGTTTATTCATATTTTATTATTTATTATTATTATTAATGTATGTGTATTATTATTATGAGATATTGATTGTTTTTAGATGTTTATCTTTAATATATTAGGTCAAATATATGTGTTTGTATCAGGTTATAAGAGTTTGGGGGGGCGGGGCTTGGAACAGATTAATTTGTGTTCTATTATTTCCAATGGAAATTTTTCTTTGATCTAACAAACTTTCACTTAAAGAGCTTGCCCTCAGAACACATTCATTTTGTAAGTCAAGGTACTGCTGTGTGTGTATTATACAGTGCTGATTTTTACTTTTTTTGCCCTGTCATACTTAATTTTTTCAGATCATCAAACAAATATAAACATTACACAAAGATAACCCAAGTACTCAAAACATGCAGTTTTCCTGTTGTGATTTTATTTGTTAAGATAAAAATCCTATCCAAACCTATATAAACCTCTGTGAGAAAATAAATAACTGCCCCCTCATTAAAAGGTGAGGCAATTGTGATTAATCCGATTATTGGGGGAAGCATTTTCATGGCCACACTCAGGCCTGACTGCTGCCAGACATTTCCAATCAGGAGATCCCGAACATAAAACCTGTCTGACACGGTGAGGTCGGCCATACTGAACACACATCATCATGCCGCGATCCAGTGAGCTTCAAGAAAAAACAAGATAGAAGATTATAGAGATGTCGCAGTCTGGGAAGTCATTGGAAAATCTTTGGAACTCCAGCGGAGCACTGTCAGACCCATTATCCATGAATGGAGAAGGCATGGCACAGTGGTGACCCTTCCCAGGAGTGACCAACCTACCAAAATTACTCCCAGAGCACGCCGCAGACTAACCAGAAAAGTCACAAAGGATCCAAAAAAATCACTTCTACACAACTACAAGCCTCACCTGCCTCAGGTCATGTCAATGTTCATGACTCCACCATCAAAAAACATGAGGCAAAAATGGCATCCATGGAAGAGTTCCGAGCTGAAAGCCATCTGTTGACAAAAAAAAAAAAAAAAAAAATGAATATCACGGCACAACTCACTTTTGCCAAGAATCATCTTGATCATTGCCAAAGCTTTTGGGAAAATACTCTTTGGACTGATGAAAGTAAAGTTGAACTCTTTGGGAAAAATGCATCCCGTTACATCTGATGCAAAATCAACACTGCATTTGATAAAAAGAACATTGTGCCAACAGTGAAAGTTTGAAGATGGAAGTGTGAAGATCTGGGCCTACTTTGCTGCTTCAGGACCTGGGTGACTTGTCATGATTGATGGAACCACGAATTCTGCTTGCTACCAAGAAATTCTGGAGAAGAATGTTCGTCCATCAGTTTGAAACCTCAAGCTAAAGCGCACCTGGGTTCTGCAGCAAGACAATGATCCGAAGCCCACCGGCAAGTCCACTTCTGAATGGCTAAAAAAAGAACAAAATGAGGGTTTTGGAGCGGCCTAGTCAAAGTACTGGCCAGAACCCTATTGAGATGCTGTGGCATGACCTTAAAAAGGCTGTTCATTCCTGAAAACCATCCAATCTGGTTCATCTTAAACAATTCTGCAGACAAGAGTGGGCCAGAATCCCATCACAGTGAAGTTAAAGACTCATCAGCGCTTATCGTAAACGCTTGACTGCAGTTATTGCTGCAAAAGGTGGTTCAACCAGCTATTAGGTTTAGGGGGGCAATTACTAATTCACACGGGCCATTGTAGGTTCAGATGGTTTTTTTCCCCTTAATAAATGCAATTGGCACTGAAAACTGCATTTTGTGTTTTATTTTTGTATAATATTTAGGTTTGCCTGATCTGAAATGGGTGACAGTGACAAATGTGCAAAAACTGTCAGAAATTAGTCAGGGGCAAAAACTTTTGCACATCACTGTATATACATATATAGAGTACACACACACAAACACACAAGATTAAGCAAATGATATGATAAGGACTTTTAAAAAATTCCATTTATGATAATGAATTATTATTTTATCTCCCACTCATAATGCACTGAACACTTTTGCATTTTCTGTCGCAGTGTATGTTTATGTTTGTACCGGAAAGGGTTACAAGTCCCCTGCATGACCTGTTCTTTAGGACAAAATGTTCAATCACACCCCATTATCAAAAATGAATGAAAGACTTACATTTAACATAAATCCATTCATTAATAGACATAAAGACAGACATTTCATTTCAAAGAATGCAGATGCATAAAAGGGTGAGAAAATGTATGCACTGCAGTATAATCTTTGGCAAAAATTAATTAATTAATTAATAAAAATGGGAGGGGGGGGGGATAAAAAAAAAAAAAAAAATGGGGAAAGCACCAAACTTTTAAAAAAAACAAACAAAAAAAAAACTTGTAAACAACAAATCAGTAAGCAATACTGAAAATCACCACTCAACAGACCTGTAAATGGAAACAAACATCCTTAATTTTTTTTTAAATTTAAAACAATATCCCGGAGTGGTACTTTTTCCAACATACACTGGCTTGTCATTATTTGGTAATGTTGCACAACTGATGCAGCTCATCACAAACCTGATAACAGGGTTCAAAATTAGAACCAGAAGTGATAAACACCGACAGGTACAATACAGTAATGCAATTTTCAAAGTAAGCCCTTTGGTAACCTTGTCGTAATTCTGAATGAATATATTTTTTGTTGTTGCCTTGAACATCCTTATAGGGCACCCAGAGCAGAAAAAAAGTTTGTGTCGATTTCTCATTAATTATGCAAATAAGAATACAATTGAACATTTCTGGACTCGATAAGTAGCACAATCGTATCTTCAGTGACTCAATTACATATAGAAAAGAACTTGTCTTAAACGATATATAAAAAAAAAATGTACAATGATAAATATAAAATGCAAACCGGTTTATTCTCCAACTTGGAACAACTGTATTTCGTTTTAGACACTTCTCCTCTGATCCAGCAGTAAATTCATCTCAGCAGTGCATGCAAAAGAAATAATTAATGAATTTGGAGCAGTTTTGTATTTCATCCTAAGTACCAGCAATAAATTTATCTCAGCAGTTTGACTTGTATGCACATACCTCAGTAGCTCAATACCATTACAGACGCTCCCCAACTTACATTCATCGGTTTACGTTTTTATTTTTCCAAAATAAGTCAAATTTTGAGTTTAGACGTACCTACGTAGTACGCTGACGTAATGACGCAATCACGCCGTGTCCATTATTTACAAACGACAGACTGAACATGCCCCTCCTTCTTCCCAGTTCAGTTATATATACACTGGTCCTTCTCAAAAAATTAGCATATTGTGATAAAGTTCATTATTTTCTGTAATGTACTGATAAACAGACTTTCATATACTTTAGATTCATTACACACAACTGAAGCAGTTCAGGCCTTTTATTGTTTTAATATTGATAATTTTGGCAAAAAAGTAAAGAAAAACCAAAAATCCCTCTCAAAAAAATTAGCATATTTCATCCGACCAATAAAAAAAAAAGTGTTTTTAATACACAAAAAGTCAACCGTCAAATAATTATGTTCAGTTATGCAGTGTGGGGCCGGTGGCGTAGTGGTTAGGATGATGCGCTCATGATTGGGAAGTTGTGAGTTCGAATCCCACTGAGACCCTCACTGTGCTAAGTTCCCTGGGCAAGGTCTCAACTATAAGTGTGCCTCTGTTCACCAAGCAGTATAAATGGGTACCAGTAAAAATATACTGGGAAGGTAACCTGCAATGGACTAGTGTCCCATCCAGGGGGAGTTGAACTCCTGGTCTCTTCACGATATGGAAACCGGGGATAAGCACCGGCCTGATGAGCCACTAGGCTCGGGGGTAAAAACCCAACAGACTTACCTACCGATGCACTCAATAGTTGGTCAGGAATCCTTTTGCAGAAATGACTGCTTCAATGCGGTGTGGCATGGAGGCAATCAGCCTGTGGCACTGCTGAGGTGTTATGGAGGCCCAGGATGCTTCGATAGCGGCCTTAAGCTCATCCACAGTGTTGGGTCTGGTGTCTCTCAACTTTCTCTTCACAATATCCCACAGATTCTCTATGGGCTTCAGCTCAGGAGAGTTGGCAGGCCAATTGAGCACAGTAATATCATGGTCAGTAAACCATTTCGCAGTGGTTTTGGCACTGTGAGCAGGTGCCAGGTCGTGCTGAAAAATGAAATCTTCATCTCCATAAAGCTTTTCAGCAGATGGAAGCATGAAGTGCTCCAAAATCTCCTGATAGCTAGCTGCATTGACCCCACCCTTGATAAAACACAGTGGACCAACACCAGCAGCTGACATGGCACCCCAGACCATCACTGACTGTGGGTACTTGACGCTGGACTTCAGGCATTTTGGCATTTCCTTGTCCCCAGTCTTCCTCCAGACTCTGGCACCTTGATTTCCGAATGACATGCAAAATCTGCTTTCATCCGAAAAAAGTACTTTGGACCACTGAGCAACAGTCCAGTGCTGCTTCTCTGTAGCCCAGGTCAGGCGCGTCTGCCGCTGTTTCTGGTTCAAAAGTGGTTTGACCCGGGGAATGCGGCACCTGTAGCCCAGTCCACTGCTTCCACAGGTCCCCCAAGGTCTGGAATCGGCCCTTCTCCATAATCTTCCTCAGGGTCCGGTCACCTCTTGCTTGAGGGTGTCAATGATGGCCTTCTGGACAGCAGTCAGGTCGGCAGTCTTACCCATGATTGTGGTTTTGAGTAATGAACCAGGCTGGGAGTTTTTAAAAGCCTCAGGAATCTTTTGCAGGTGTTTAGAGTTAATTGGTTGATTCAGATGATTAGATTAATAGCTCATTTAGACTACCTGAACATGATATGCTAATTTTTTGAGATAGGAATTTTGGGTTTTCATGAGCTGTATGCCAAAATCATCAGAATTAAAATAAAAGACCTGAAATATTTCAGTTAAGACGTAGTCTCTGTGATCTTTGTGTTTACACTGTTTTTGCGGACTTTTGCAACCCGAAGCAAATATGGTTGGTCAGAAGCGTAAGCCTATTTGCATGGGTGCAAATCTCATATACAGATGAATTATCTATCTGCTCGGATTGGCGGGATCTACCTTGCATACTCAGTTAAGCAAAGAGGAGTTGTAAAATAAATGAAAACCCGAATCCACAAAAGAAAGAACTCTCTGCACTGCTGGTGATTGACATCAGTGCAGGCTGTGTTGTAAACAAGTTCAACAGCATCCTTGCTCGCTTGAAAGACCGGAAGTCCGTATAACCCGCAGCAAGTACACTAATTTCGGTTTTGAGCGCCTCGCTTATAATATGTGATTATTATGTGTTATTATAAACATAACAATTGATTTAGGGGTGTTTTATGAGATCTGATAATGGTATTTGTGGATGTATAGTACAGTATAAGCGTCATACGTCACTGTAACAACTTTCGTTCACTTTCAACTTGCGTACGGCCGTCCGGAACCAATTAAAAACGTAACGCGGTGAGCGTCTGTAATTCATTTATTATGCAAGAGTTCAACACCCTGAATAGTTGGTATCTACTTTGAGTGAAATTTTCTGAAACAATTTTGTTTCTTATTTAGACACAGGAACACATCACACTTGACACACCTGACCCTACTGCGGCTAGTACAACCTTCCATCTTACATTTCGATCCCAATCCATCAATGCAGTCGGGCCAGTGATGAAACCCATCAAACCTCACATCTTGCACTGGCATCACAGCTGCTTTTACCCTTTTGGTTGGAGGGAAACCATTATATTCATCATTGTCAGTGGGCAGTGATATAGGCCTATCTACAGGTCTTTGTACTCTTGCCTGGGTCAATGCACGGCCAACTTCATCACGGAAGCCAAGTAAATCTAGAATTTGTGATTTGGGCGTGCCATGCTCCAGTTCAAAATCCCGATACTCCAACCAAGAATTAGCAAGGGCAAGGTCAAGAAAATGAAAGAACATTCGAACAGGCCATTTTCTTGTTTTGGCTCGATTTCTGTAGAGTGACACTAAGAAATCCACTTTGTCCACTCCACCCATGCAATCATTATAGACATGAACTGCATGTGGGCGACCAACCTGGATATGCTCTTTCGATGACTCACTCCAGCGCTGTACTTGGTCAATAGGCTCAACACCTGCAAATGTGGAGGCAAGTGTAACTAAGCCATTGTCCAGCCAGCGGGTCACACAAATGTCTCCTTCGGCAGAAACTTTAGAATCAATTTCACCACGAACTTTCATTTGTTTTTCACCTTTAAGCGGACATTTAGCAGTGCGGTTGCCCTTGACTGTGCAAAGAGAAGGTATTCCTCTCGCTTTTAATTCCCTGAGGAGTGTCATGCCAGTAAAATAATTGTCAAAACACAGTTTATAGTTTTTATCTTTAGGAATTGATTCAGACAACCTCAGGACGACTGCAGCTCCACGCCCCAAATGTTTGTATTCTGCTGGAATACCAGTCCCAGCCACCTGATACAGTTCAAAATCCAGTGCCCGACCAGACTTCCCACACAATACCCAGATCTTCAGGCCAACTGGATTTGGCTTTGACTTCATAACTCGTTTCGCAGGCATACGACCTGTGAATGGTATCATCTGTTCGTGAACGGCACTGTATTCCTCCCTGGGCAGTTGCAGACATGCTTGTCGAACACTAGCTACGACTGGCTCTATCTTCCAAAATTTGTTTGTGTTTCCCTCAGGTGGATCCCTGTCTGCAACTGCATGAATGTTCTTTCGAATTCTGAAAAACCTCTTGAGGGACATGGTGTCAGCCACACGGTCGATGCGAGTCGCTGGTTGCCAGAACATACGGATCCTTGGGAATTTCATATTACTCATGAGAATATTCATACCAAAGAATTTTCTGACCTCAAATGCATTGGTGTCAAGTGAAACACCACCTTCTCTCATGCTATAAATGTTAGTTTGAGTTGCAAATGTCTCAAAAAGCTCATTGGGGAAATACTTCATAACAATCTCGAGTGGTGACTGCTTTTCCTCACAAATGTTGAATTCTCTTGCCCAGCAAATATTGCCAGGAGTAAACCTGTTGTCAGTCCATTCAATCACAACTTTTTTCTCATTTCCAGTAGCAGCTCTTTTATTTTGATTTGTCTGCTTTCTTTTGCGTCTCGGTTGTGATGTAGATGTACCATGGCCACTACTACTCGTTCCACGCTGGGGTTCATCATCACTGGATTCAGATTCTGTTTGCTCAGAGTCAGATGATGGCCTTGCAGTAGCTTGTTCATCAGGGACATAATCCTCGTCATCATTCTCATCATCAGTCCCTGACAAACCAACATCAGAATCATCAAGCTGGTCAAGGATGTCATGCACTGAAAACTTCTTTGACTTCTGTTGTTTCAGCAATGCTAAAAAAAACAACAACAAAAAAAACAAAAACAAATGAAAGTTTCTTTTGAAAATGAAGGAAAAACAGTTTTTGCAACAAATAATGCAAAAAAAAAAAATTCATGATATTAACAGCTGAAAACATGGCATTATTTAAGAGGCTTCCGCCGATCTCAAAGTGTGGCAGCAATAACTATAAAGATTAAAACATGTGGGGGGGACCACACAGGAAAATTCTGCCCCACTCCTGGTTTAACCACGGTCAAATTGAGTCACACAATGTACAATTGTACATAATATTTTGGAAAAATTTCCTACACGAACCGGTCTGCAGTTCAGGCCCAAATATTTTCTATAAGTAAATAATGATCATGACTAAACTACTCTGTGAACTTTAATCTTGACCATTGTTTCTTTCATGTTCTACTGTAAATTCATAAGAAAGTACTGAGGATTATGTCCCTGATGAACAAGCTACTGCAAGGCCAACATCTGACTCTTGAGCAAACAGAATCTGAATCCAGTGATGATGAACCCCAGCGTGGAACAAGTAGTAGTGGCCATGGTACATCTGCATCACAACCGAGACGCAAAAGAAAGCAGACAAATCAAAATAAAAAGAGCTGCTACTGGAAACGAGAAAAAAGTTGTGATTGATTGGACTGACAACAGGTTTACTCCTGGCAATATTTGCTGGGCAAGAGAATTCAACATTTGTGAGGAAAAGCAGTCACCACGCGAGATTGTTATGAAGTATTTCCCCAATGAGCTTTTTGAGACATTTGCAACTCAAACTAACATTTATAGCATGAGAGAAAGTGGTGTTTCATTTGACACCAATGCATTTGAGGTCAGAAAAATTCTTTGGTATGAATATTCTCATGCGTAATATGAAATTCCCAAGGATCCGTATGTTCTGGCAACCAGCGACTCGCATCGACCGTGTGGCTGACACCATGTCCCTCAAGAGGTTTTTCAGAATTCGAAAGAACATTCATGCAGTTGCAGACAGGGACCACCTGAGGGAAACACAAACAAATTTTGGAAGATAGAGCCAGTCGTAGCTAGTGTTCGACAAGCATGTCTGCAACTGCCCAGGGAGGAATACAGTGGAGTTCACGAACAGATGATACCATTCACAGGTCGTATGCCTGCGAAACGAGTTATGAAGTCAAAGCCAAATCCAGTTGGCCTGAAGATCTGGGTATTGTGTGGGAAGTCTGGTCGGGCACTGGATTTTGAACTGTATCAGGTGGCTGGGACTGGTATTCCAGCGGAATACAAACATTTGGGGCGTGGAGCTGCAGTCGTCCTGAGGTTGTCTGAATCAATTCCTAAAGATAAAAACTATAAACTGTGTTTTGACAATTATTTTACTGGCATGACACTCCTCAGGGAATTAAAAGCGAGAGGTATACCTTCTCTTTACACAGTCAAGGGCAACCGCACTGCTAAATGTCCGCTTAAAGGTGAAAAACAAATGAAAGTTTCTGCGAAGGAGACATTTGTGTGACCCGCTGGCTGGACAATGGCTTAGTTACACTTGCCTCCACATTTGCAGGTGTTGAGCCTATTGACCAAGTACAGCGCTGGAGTGAGTCATCGAAAGAACATATCCAGGTTGGTCGTCCACATGCAAGAACATGTCTATAATGATATATATGTCGATAAAGTTCATGTCTATAATGATTGCATGGGTGGAGTGGACAAAGTGTCACACTTCAGAAATCGAGCCAAAACGAAAAAAAAAAAAAAAAAAAAAGCTTGTTTGAATGTTCTTTCATTTTCTTCACATTGCCCTTGCTAATTCTTGGTTGGAGTATCGGAATTTTGAACTGGAACATGGCACGCCCAAATTACAAATTCTAGATTTACTTGGCTTCCGTGATGAAGTTGGTCATATATTGACCCAGGCAAGAGTACAGAGACCTGTAGGTAAGGCTAGATCACTGCCCACTGACAATAATTAAGCCAATCGAAGTCGAATGTAGAGGTTTTATCACAACAACCACAAAAAAACTTCCTGTGAAGGTTAGGTCTTCCCTCCACCACCACAAAGAAGGCAATAAGAACCATCAGTGCCTCAGCGGAGTCAAGCTCAAGATGGTTGTGGATGAAGAGGAAAGAAAGTTGAAACACAGCCAACCATAGGCCAGGAGGCGAGTGTGCAGAGGCACCAACTCAGAAGACAGCCTGAAGCCAGTCTGCAGGTGAAGACAATTTAAGTCTTTGCTGCCCCACTCAGGTGAAGAGTTCAGGTTAAGGGGCGAAACTCTGATGATCTTGAGACACCTGCTGAAGATGCAGACTAGGCAGGAAGCAACAACTACTACCAAGCTGCGGATGTGACACATGCTCATCAAGCTTCTTTTGTAGCGTAGCATCATAGATGTTTATAGAGGGTGTTGTTTTCCCTCCAACCAAAAGGGTTAAAAACAACGGTGATGCCAGGACAAGACGTGAGGTGTCATGGGTTTCAACACTGGCCCAATTGTATTGATGAATTTGGGTCGCAATGTAAGATGGAAAGTTGTACTAGCCGTAGCAGTATCAGGTATGTCAAGTGTGATATGTTCCGGTGTCTAAATAAGAAACAGAAGTGTTTTTAGAAAATTTCACTCAAAGTAGATACCAACTATCCAGGGTGTTGAACACTTGCATAATGAATGAAACAGTGGCATTGAACTGCTGAGGTATGTGCATAGAAGTCAAACTGCTGAGGTAAAATTCCTGCTGATGCTTATGATGAAATACAAAATTGCTATAAATTTATTAATCATCTCTTTTGCATGTTAAAATGATAACTGCTGGGATGAATGCACCGCTGGATGAGAGCAGTAGTGTCTAAAATGAAATACAGCTGTACCAAGTTAGTTAATAAACCTGTTTGCATTTTATATTTATCATTTTAATGTGTTTTGTTATCCAGGACACATTCCACTCTTTATGTAATTGAGTCATTGAAGATACAATTGTACTATTTATTGAGTATTAATATTTATAAATATTCAAATTTGCATAATTAATGAGTGAGCAAAACAAAATTTATTTTCTGAGCTAGGTGCTCTATAAGGCTGTTCAACCATTTTTTTCCATTCAGAATTACTTCAGGTTACTTGAAAGGGCAAAACTACTATATTCTTGATGGTCGTTTCATGTTTTGCTGTCCAGACGCTCCCGACTTACGTTCATCCATTTTATGTTGTTCCGATTTTACGTTTTTTTTTTTTTCTCAAAAAAAAAAAAAAAAAATTGTCAAATTTTGAGTTTAGACGTACCTACGTAATACGCTGACGTAATGACGCTGCGTCCATTGTTTACAGATGACAGACTGAACGTGCCCCTCCTTCTTCCCAGTTCAGTCATATATACACACATCATTTTTATATATCAGTTATATAGCATGTTTACACTGCTTTTGCGGACTTTTATAACCCTAAGCAAATATGGTTGGTCAGAAGCATAAGCCTACTAGCATGTGTGCAAATCTCATACACAGAGATGAATTATCTATCTGCTCAGCTCGGCGCAATCTACCATGCATACTCAGTTAAGCAAAGAGAGTTGTAAAATGAATGAAAATCCGAATCCAGAAAAGAAAGAACACTCCGCTCTATTGGTGATTCACATCAGTGTAGGCTGAGTACTAAACCAGTATTCAACGGCGCCCTTGCTCACTTGAAAGTCCGTATAACCCACGCTTTGTCTCAAACACAAATAGGTAAACTACTTTTGGTGTTAAGCGCCTCACATATTGTAGGTGTTGATTGGCTGTTTTAAGCTTCAAGTAAAGTGACTCAGCTCAGCTTCATGTAAAGTGACCATTCATCGACCATCGGAACTATTTACAAGCAGAAAGATCACATCAGAGAATGTTAAAGGTTATATTTGATATTGTATTTGATATTTGATGAGTGAATTTGATTAAAATTTATCTATTTTAAATAATTTTGCTTGAATTTAATTTATTTGAAATTAATGTTGATATTATTTGATATTATTTTACAATGTTATATTATGTTTACAATGAACTTACGTTCACTTTCAACTTATGTTCGGCCGTCCGGAACCAATTAAAAACGTAAGTCGGGGAGCATCTGAATTTGCCCTTACCTTCACATGCTGCAAGCAAGTAGGCAGCCATGTTGCAAAGAGACACACCTCTTGTTCCAACATCAACCACCAGATGTCTCACCTGTTTTCGTGCAAGGCCAACACATGCACAATTGTGTGCTTGGGTATTGAAATGGCCTATTGTGGAATTTGTGCTTCTGAGAGGGAAAAAAGGCAGACGTACAATTGTCTGTCCAGCTGATGAAGGGGATAAACAAATAAGCTTGCCCCAGAAATGCATGTTTTACAAGTTGGAGTTTTCAACATTTGTTTGCCCAAAGGTTTATTTGAAAAGTGCTGAAGAGCTGTGCAACCTTCTTACACAGTTAGAAAAAAACCCACTTAGAAGGTTCTTATTGTGACTGACTCATAGAAATTCCCCAGTTATTTTAACAGGGGTGCATGTGTGTGTGTATACAGGTGCACGTGCATACACACAATCCACCAATAATACGGTCATCACTTGATGGATCTGTGGTGAGATGGAGGTACAATTCCATAATATTTAATTCATAAAAGGTACAGGTCTTGGTTAAACTGTTTATTCGGGGTAAAAGGTTCACTTCATGAGGATTTAATGAGTGCTACAGAAGAACTAGAAATGTTCTTCCTTTTGTCTGATGGGACCAAGGGCCTCTTCACTATATGCACAGGACAGAACAGAGGTGAAATTATTTGAAGGATGTATGGATGAAATTTACCATTCATAGAGCACTTTTTGTTCCAAAGGTACTCAAAGACAGGACTGAGTTCTTTGGCATATTCTTCTTCAAACCACACCAAGAGCTCCTGTCCTGGGTTAATGGGTCGACAGCAACGATACAGAATTCCACCTCGATACTGAAATGCCACAAGATTCTGTTCATCACTACGACCACAATTCACGTACCTAAAAGAACGTGAAGTGTCAGGAAGAAAATAAATAAATCAGAGCAGCATTATATACTGAGAAAAAATACACAGGGAGAGATCAGTAACAAGAGGAAGATAAAGTCAATAAGTAAATAAAACCCCTAAAAAATGCTGTATTTTCCCACCTCATCCAGTTCGCATTCTCTTCTCTTTTACCATCAATGTATTCTTCACATTCCCGACTCCTGTAAATCTGGAGAAAAATAACATTTTCAGCTCCATGCATTCAGTCTGTGACTTCACACTAATCAATTCACACAATAACAAAATTTTACTGTTATACTGAATTAAATTTCAATTTCATAAACAGGCAGTAATCTCCAGAGTAAATTCAGAAATAAAATAAGGTTTATAATATATACCATATTTTCAGGAGTATACGTCGCTCCGAAGTACAAGTCGCATTGGCTAAAACATGCATAATAAAGAAGAAAAAACAAAAGTCACACTGGACTATAAGTCGCAAACTCATGGAAACGGTCTACCTTGGCTTGGAAATCTGCTGGCAGTTTTTGTGACATTGTGGTCCTCACTCTGATAGCAAGGCGGTTGCGTTGCATGATGAGGTAACACCAAGAAAGTCCTCATGCAAAGTAATTTCTATTCATCTCTTCGACAACTACCTGGACGTGGAGATGCAACTGCACTGTTGACACGCCCATCCCTGCAGCACGTTGCTTAAGCATCCATGTGCGAGCTTGTTCCTCTAGATGTGGCCGTCTAGTTTTTAGCCCGTGATTAGCTTTATTTTGTTTTCTTCATTGCAGTAATAGTAATCTCTGCTTGTCTCCCTCACAAGTTTCTCATTCACGCCAAACTTTCTTTCTGCTGCTCGATAACCATTTTCTGCTGCATATTTCACTACTTGAAGCTTGTAAGCTGCAGAATAGGATTTTCTTTTTGGGGACATTGCTTCAGTGCTACAGGATGAGCAGGTACTGGTACCCAAGCCTAGAGTGCCCTCTTGTGGTTGTGAGTGTAAAAATAAACATGTAAAATTATGTCCGTTATTATTATGATGAACAGAATTATATGTAATAATTTCACATACAAGTCGCTCTGGAGCATAAGTCACACCTTCAGCCAAAGTATGAAAAAAAAGTGCGACTTATAACATTACCATATTTTCTGGACTATATTACAATATCTTACTGTTTCTGACATGGTGAAGTCGAACTGCTGGTGAACATCTGTTATTAATGACCGACTTTGCTTTAAACACCACATTATTTTGAGTACATGTCTGTCTTCCTTTCGGCTTTTTCCCCTTTATTTGGGAGTCGCCACAGCGAATCATCTGATTTGCACGTTTGATTTGGCAGAGGTTTTTTACGTCGGATGCCCTTCCTGTCACAACTCTTTTTAGCAAGGGACAGAAACACGCTGACGGCTTTGCAGCTCCTCTTTACGAAAGTCAGCAATGGTTCTTTTACATGCCTCACACCATAGACAGTGAGAGACATGGCCCGCCTTTGATAACCCAGTTAGTTGCACTGGGGGGGGACAGTGACAATCTTGTGGAGAGTGGGACTCGAACCCCCAACCTTTGGATCAGCGATCCAGCGCCCTATACCACTAGACCACCACTGCCCTCTGTTATTAGGCACAAGAGCAAAAACATGGGGGGGGGGGGGGGCTTATTGGAGCAGGGCGCTTATTACGTTGAATACGGTATATATACAAACATATATACAAACATATATATATATATATATATATATATATATATAGATAGATAGAGAGAGAGCAATGATTAAGTACTGGGAGCCCAGTGATGTTTAGGAAAAAAATGGAAGAAACAGGTTTAGAAATAGAAGAAATGAAATATTTCAGCTGGGCGTCAAGGGGTCCGCAGGACCCCTTGCGGGGTACAGGGGCAGAGCATGTCATGTAAAAAAATCATGCAAACAAGTTAATCATTGTTTTGTAACATTCATAAACACTAAATCAAACATCTTAAATAACGTAAAAAAATATGAAAAGTGTAGCTAAACACACAAGTAAAAACTGATTATAGCATTATATTCATCCAGTGTTGCTGCTGAACAACATAATACAGACGCTCCCCAACTTACGCTCATCCATTTTACGTTTTTTTTTCCCGCAACACCCCAAAGCATTGTACAATACCACCAGCACACGTGAAACCAGGTCTCACACCACTACTACCTTAAAGTACGTGTCCTTAAACATATCAATAGCCCTGACTCACCAATGTGTACCAGTGAATAGATACAGCAAACATACAAGTATTTTTATATTTACATTCACACAAATATGTACGTGCTCGTAACAGGCACCCTTGTACACTTGAAAGAGCAGAAGTTTGTAAACCCACAGCAAGTACACTACTTTCGGTATTGAGCACTTCACATATTGTAAGTATTGATTGACTGTTTTAAGCTTCATGTAAAGTAACTCGGTATAAATAAGTGACTTATTTGAAATTAACGTTGATATTATTTGATATTATTTTACAATGTAATGTTTATAATAATTGATTTAGGGGTGTTTTATGAGCTACGGTAATGGTATCTATGGATGTATAGTACAGTATGAGCGTCATACGTCACTGTAACAACTTACGTTTGGCCGTCCGGAACCAATTAAAAACGTAAGTCAGGGAGCGTCTGTAAATACATAACATAATATATACAATGAACGTATACAGTAACATACTCACCACCCAGGAGTATCCACTGTTCATGGCTTCCTCTCGGTCTACCCACTCTCCTTCATACGGTCCGAAATGTGCACCAACTGGAACAGTCTCCCCTTGATTAAACACTCCCAGACCTGCACCAGGAATACCAGACTTCCCAATGTCTAATCCAGGAGGGAGAGTTCGTCTGGCTCGGTCAGGGACTCCAGCATGAACAGGAGTATCAGGTATGAAAAGGGGTGGACCATGAACCTCACACTTGTTGAAGAAGGCGGCTTTACAAACTTCACAGTCTGGGAGTAGAAAAAACACATCAGGGAGACATGATGTACAGACATGTGTGTGAAGTGTGTGTGTAAGAATTACAGCTTGGCGAAAAATAGATTTTACTGATTCAATTGGATCTTTGGTTTAAGTTTCGTAAATGAAATAAAAAGAAAAATCACAATTCACAAAACATAAAATATTTTTATATGCATAAGATTTTTCACTTCAGCGGCTATGTAGACTCTGAGATGGCACTAAGCCCAGGATTTCTTTCCTGTCTCAATTGTCCCGTGATAGGCTCCGACTCTTCTTTCCAACAGACAACGCTTTAAATGGGAAATCTGAACATCTCCAATTATCACTCAGAATGAAATCGTGGTAAACATATGAAAAACATATAAAGTAAGAGTTCTATTGTTCACAGATTACTTCAGAGAGCAACTCATAAACCAGAACATGACTGGGAATCACACTGACGTGTGATAACACACACTGTATCTTCAGATCTAAATAACTGTAATAAATATCTGTAATAGAGCTGCTCAATATCATGACAATCACAGTCTATATTCGATGGAACTATTAGATCGAATCAATTTAAAGCATTCGTCTTTAGTTTAATATAATAGGCTTATAATTTATGAAGCTTTAGCAGTGCGGCCAATAGATCTTTTTGTCTGTGCCAATCACGTAGAGCTTTTACATAGATCTTATAGAACATGTGAACATCTTTTCACATCCACCAAAACGTCTGTGTGATCATCATTTAATAATTTCAAGAAATGGATTAAAATATAATGTTATCTGAAAATTCACTCCCATGTATGTATACATAAACGTCTACGTAGACGAAAGCCCAATGCTTAAAGCTATGCAAATGCAGTCTATAGCATATAAATTATAGTATAAATCTATAACATTAGGCTATACATACTAGTTACTAGTCTAGCGTAGACCAAAATGTCTATTGCCTGTACGTCTATAATCAATAACATTCGGCCTGATAATATTATGTACGACTTTTTGTTTTCGAGATCCAGTGATCCCTCACCTTCCGCTGTTAATGAGACCGAGACACCCACCCCACCACCGCCGATTTCTGCGAAGTAGGACCGACCCCCCCTTGACTGACGTATACATGTGTTTATAATATCAATAAATACATATTCAGCACTAAAAATGTTCATAACAACAATTAAGCATTCAAAAATAATGCATAAGATGTAAATAAAATATAAATACACACACATGCAGATGCGTGCGCACGCGTACACAGATGCACACCTCACATAAAAAGTAGTTTTGATGGGGGGTTTTGTTTGCATTATTGGCCTTGTTTTGTGGCATTTTCCTTAACTTTTTCTCAATTCTTCCTTTTTTTTATTTTTCGATGGATAATTTTTGAAAAAGCTGTGATGCACTGAAGCCACAGAAACTGAGTTAAGACAGTACTGGCCAATGAGAATCGCCATTTCACTGAACTGGTGAAATTGACCAATCACAAGGCGGGGTTGATACCGAGTTCGCTTTGGTCACTTTTTGGTACGGTGTATGATAGGGGTGCACGTGTTTTTTCAACACAACTGGACAATATATTTTTATTTTTTGCATCTGTGAATGCTCAGGTGGGGTTTTTATTTATAATTTTGGCCCAACTAGCCATGTTACCGCTAACAAAGATATTTTTAAGGCTGGCCTTACTATTAGTGTCAGGCGAATATAAATAAGTCATTAGATACGAAGCTTGCAATTTTAATTTAATTTCATCAAAATTTGGTGAATAAATAATCTGAGACAAAGGTTACATCCAAAACGACTAAGTGCACTAGATAGTGTGTTGTGTAGAATAATCAGTGAGAGCATTAATGAGTTCCAGAGTAGGCTGATTTCTTACAGAGGTAGTCTTCTTCATCAGAATGTTCCACTTTTATGAAGAGAACTTCCGGTGGGATGTCGAGACCATCTCTGTGGTTAGAAATGTTCTGCTCCGTTGTCTCCTCTTCCTTCACACAGACTTGAAACTTGTCAGAGATACTATCATCCGATGTCTCTGTTTTCATGTTGTCATACAGCTAATAAAAATAATAATAATAATTAACTGAGCAGAAATTAACATTTTATATATTTTTATGAAAGTTATTAATCTGAAAAGGGTTCTTCCTCCTGGTGTCTACCTTTTTCCCAATTTCCCAAAAGCTTTCTCAATTATACATTGGTTTTCAAAACAAATACGGAAAAAAAATAGGCTTTTATTCATAATTAGCACAGTGCTTCTCAATTATTTTCTGACGCCCCCTCTAGGAAAGGGGGGAGAAAAAAAAAAAAAAAAAAAAAAAAAACATTTCACGCCCCCCACACGCAACTATAAATAGTATTTGTCTATAAATTTGTTATGGATACACCTCTGCATAACATTGCATCTTTAATAACATTAAAAATTCAAAAAAGCATTAAATAATAAAAAACATTTAATTCTAAGTAAAGTATGGCAAAAAAGTATGTTCCCCAGGGTCATACGCGCTCCCCCTGGCATCACACCACGCCCCACTATTTGAGACACACTGAATTAATGGCACCCCCGGAAAATTATACATATGCATCACGACATTACTGGCACGTGATTTAAATTTAGCCAATGGCTGAAAGCTTTTGTTTCTCCCTCCTGCTGATTGGTTGCAGATGGCGTGTACACCTCTTTTTTTTCATGTTATCAACGTGATTGCTTGAATTAAAGTATATTTTTGGTGTGTTTTTAATGATTATTTAAGCGCTGTGATGTCACTCAAACACCCTGCATCTTCTCTAGTTTCCAATAAGGAGCCCAAGTGCTTCATTTATTCATAAATATTATCACAGTACAAAATTAAAAAGGTTTTACTTTATCATTACTACATTTTACTGCATTATTACTATATTAATAAGTAAGACTGGCAAGAGAATGGGTTTAACAAGCATATTTTATCGCATGGAGTATCATACATAAGGTTTTAAAACCACATCAATAATTCACGGATTTCCGGGATCTGAGGGTAGGGGTGGAACGCAACCGCCACATTATAATACACAGATGCTCCAGGGATTACGAACATTCATTTTACGAACATCCGGAGATACAAACAGGGCTGTGCGAGGTAGAAAGTGAAATGAAACTGAACAACTAGTAGAAATAGAAATGGAATAAAATCTATGGAAAGCTATATCATGAGTATGAAATATGATTAAACATTATCCTGAGGTACACTTAATACTTGGCAGAGGGGCGTGGCTAACACGTGCTTTACATCATACAGAAGTCAATGAAGAGAAGCAGAGATACATTTCTGAATTCATGCTAAAAATTTCAAAGAAGAAACAAATTGACTCCAGTATTATAATGAACTTGATAAGAGTGAAACTCTAAGTAAATCTGATCAGATCCACTGTGCTGTGCTTGAGAGGAACCAGAAGTTTAAACATGGGACATAATGATATGGATAATGTACAGTGTTCATTTTAAAATTGAATAATTTTATATTTTTAGAATTTTAATGTTTATTATACCCATTATGTGGGTTTAATTTAATTTGAAAATATTTTATATATCATTTTAATTTATATATACTACATTTTGTAAAGAATTTTAATAAAGTTTCCTGACATTGTTTCCAATCAACCGTGTTATAAAGACAAGCAGCGCGCTCATCCCAGCGCTAGAAGATTGTCCCTCTTCACATTCCTATTTTCCTGAGATCTCTCTGGCTCCTGGTTTCAGCTCTGTGCTCGACCAGTTCCCGCTCCATAGTACCCCATATCTAAAGTTATGGTGTTTCTCCTCGTCACTAGCAGTGACAACGTTTCCCCCTTGCTCAAGTGCCTCCCCTATAACAATAAAGTCTCTCCGTGTACATCCTACTCTCCTGCATTTTGGGTCCAGCTGAAAGTTCATGACGTCACAGTTAGCTTGATAATGTATGGTGCATTTAGGTTTGCACCTTGTACCAATAAATGATAAATTCAATAGAATGAAATAAGATGATTATGCACAGAGCGAGAGAGACAGAGAGAGAGATTGTATACAGTACAAACTCGTATAATACAAGCTTTAAACATACGTTGCCCTCTAAAGAATGCCCTGTAATTTAAAAAAAAAATGTATCTAACGAACAGCCGTCTGGAACCTAACTCGTTCGTAAGCTGGGGAGCGTCTGTGTAGGTGTGTGCATATATATATATATATATATATATATATATATATATATATATATATATATATATATATACACACACACACACACACACACACACACACACAAAGCATTCCGCCATAAGTATTCAGAAAAACAACACTGTGTCAGCAGTCGGAGTATTTTTCCCCTCACAGATTGTTTATGAAATCCCAGAGAATGTAATTTTCTCTCAACAGTCCTCTTAGAGAAAGTTCTGTCTCTGTTGTTGTTGAAAATGTTGGTTATCTCTGATAATGATTGATGACGATGCAAGTTGTCTGCTGTCGCGAGCCTTGAACAAACAAGGCCGTCCCCACTTAAAATATCTATCTAAGAAACTGTAAACGGTGTTAGAAGGTAATCCGACAATTCACTATTTCAGACCGTTTAACTCCACCTTCAAATAGTCTGATGATCCCTTCTTTGTCGCACTGTGCTAATTCTTTCGATCTCTAACCCATGTTGTTTACAGTCTAAATTTAACAGAAGCAGACAACCGATGACGTCATGCATTTCGCCACGTGATCGTCATGTGATCAGTTGGACGCTGTCAAATTTTCAAGTCGATCTATTGCATATCAAATGAACTGCGCACAAAATCATAGGGGTTTGATTGAACTGCATTTTTCCGTTAAACGATTTTTCCGAATACTTATGGTGGAATGCTGTGTGTGTGTGTATATATATATATACACACACACACACACACACACACACAAGGCCCTTGACCATTCACGGTTTTGCACTCACGGTCTGAGTATTCGCAGACTGCCAAGCAACTGACACGTCACTCAAATTCAGCCAATGGCTGTCCTTCCTGCTGATTGGTTGAGATGTTGTAACGCCCCTTTTTCCTCATTTGTGCACAAGTCGTCAATGAGCCTCTTTTTTTAATGTGTTTTAATTACCAGTTAAGCTGTATGATGCCACTCAAACAGTGTGCGTCTTCTCTGTCTAAGCGCTAGAAAACGCAGGATGTCTCTTCTGAAGAAATAAGATTTTCTCCTGAAGAAACGACACTTTCCTCTGAACTGTTGTATTAAAATCTTTTTCAATTATTATTCCAGTACAGTAAGTTAATGTTTAGAATGTTTGTGCGTGAGATTTTATGTTCTGGAGCATGTTTAACAAACGATACCAAAAGGATAAACTTCATCAACACTTCATGTCCTTTTGCATTGAACTTGGAGTGATGTCTCCAAGATGGCGCTGCCCAGAGGGCAACATCACGGAGTTATCAGAGTCAAATTGTTTCTTTGTTTGCTTTAATTTGTTTTATTTGTTCATGTTTTGCACTATGCTTGTCTATGACCGGTCAACCCGACTACAGCTATGAGATCGGAGTCTTCGGGCTTCACGCTCAACTTCTATCCTGAGCTAATATGCTATGGTAGCTCAATGCTAGCCGCACCCCGGATAACAATAAACCCAGGCGGCGTTCTCCGTCATGTTTCTTTTGATTTGTTGTTTTGTTTGTTCATGTTTTACACTATGCTCGTCTATGACTGGTCGACCCTACTACAGCTATGAGATCGGAGTCTTCGGGCGTGTACAACAAATAAATGGAAACGGGAATGTTTTGTTAAAAGGTTAGGTAATTGTGATTAATCCGATTATTGGGGAAAACTGAGTTCATTTTCATGGCCACACCCAAACCTGAGTGCTGCCAGACATTTCCAATCAGGAGATCCCTAACATAAAACCTATCTGACAAGGTGAGGTAGCCTGTACTGAACACACATCATCATGCCCTGATCCAGTGAGCTTCAAGAGCAAACAAGACAGAAGATTATGAAGATGTGTCAGTCTGGGAAAGGATACAAACTCATTGATAAATCTTTGGCACTCCAGTGGACCACTGTCAGAGCCATTATCCATAAATGGAAACGGCATGGCACAGTGGTGACCCTTCCCAGGAGCGGCCGACCTACCTAAATCACTCAACGAAAACGGCGCAAACTAACTGGAGAAGTCACAAAGGATCCAAAAACCACTTCTAAACAACTACAAGTCTTACTTGCCTCAGTTAAAGGGGAAATGAAACGCCGACTAAATAAGTTGTCGGTAGTTTAAGTATAGTTTATTGAAGCGATTGTGGCTTAATTTTATATCATAATTAAACCATTGCACACACGGCGCTTTTGTTTTATGTGCTTGTTGTATAAGTATCGGCATGAAAGCCGCCATTGCTAAGTGCCCGCCTACACAAAGTTACCATGATGTCATCGGGTTGGTACAAAGTACACATGAAATATAATGCATGCATATCACAGCATATTATATGATCTAAACAACAAGGAATCTCACGCCAACAACACGCAGTTTTTCAGCAGATGATGATTATTTTTCAGAAGATGAAGGCAATATGGGGGTAGAATAAATTCCAGCTAATCCACAGGCATATGCTTTCGAGCCTATCTAACGGAATATCGCCAACATTAGCCCAAGAACCCCAGCTGAATCTGACACAGAGAGCGATAATAGGGACATTGACAGTGATCACGATGTTGACAGTGATCATGGACATGGCGGTGAACATGACCAGATCGACAATTTTATGTGCACTTGTGACAATTGTACACCGTTACCACAAATGCTTCGCTGCCAGGATGCCACACTTGACCATCTCTTGCGAGCTGAGGGGGAGCTGACCTGCATATCAAACCACAGACTGTTTCGTATGCTGTGCCTTGATTTTAGAGGTGGCTATGGTCTCCATGAGAGCTGTCCGCGCTGAAACCCTTGAACGCCCCATAAATAGTCGGTAGGTTTACAGATCAAGTCAGAATTGTCATGTTATTATCTACGGTTGTCATGTTGTTGTCTCTGGTTGGGTTAAAAGTTAACTGGCTTTTTACAGTTAGGCCTACACACAGTATAATCCACTTTGGAATATGGCCCATGCAAGCATTTCTCCTGCTGGGTCGGATTTGTTTTCTTACTGGTAGCTGTGTTTGGCATGGACAGGGTTCAATAGGCTCTTTTTGAGTGCCGGCTGAGACAGTCTGGGGAGCCAATGTTGCAGTATGGCTGTCAGATGTAGGACTGCTGGCGTTTTGATTTGTGCTTGGAATGAAAAAAAGTGTTCAATGAACGTTTCACCTGAAAATGAAAAATAAATAAATGTATGCATAACCATTAATATTTGCTGGATAATAGGTACATATATGATATGATCTGATATTAACTTTATTGTGAATCAGTACAATTGTACTAGTATGGAACATTAGCCATAGGCTGTTAAACAATATGCATACACTACTTATATATATATATATATATATATATATATACACACACACACACGTGTACATTTTAAAAGTAATCATTGGTGTAATTATCTCAGTCTACACTTATGACTTCCGATTTATAAAAAAAAAAATATTCTTTTGGCAACAATTTATTAAAAAAAAAAACATATTGCCAAGAAAAACAAATCAAATCAGAATGCATAATATTGCTCTATAGATGTTAGTATAACAAACACACACACATGTATATATATATATATATATATACACATACATACACACACAGGTATGAAAAAGTATCTGAACCTTTTGTAATTTCTCACATTTCTGCATAAAATCACCATCAAATGTGATCTGATCTTTGTCAAAATCACACAGATGAAAAAACAGTGTCTGCTTTAACTAAAACCACCCAAACATTTATAGGTTTTCATATTTTAATGAGGATAGAATTCAAACAATGACAGAAGGGGGAGGAATAAGTAACTGAACCCTCTGCCTAAGGAGACTTAAAGAGCAACTGAAACCAATTTTTGCCAAACAATTTAAGTCAGGTGTGTGCCCAATCACTGATGAGTGGCTTAAAGCTGCCCCGCCCACTATAAAACACACACCTGGTAAGAATTGTCTTGATGAGAAGCATTGTCTGATGTGCACCATGGCTCGCTCAAAAGAGCTGTCTGAAGACCTGCAATCAAGAATTGTTGATTTGTATAAAGCTGGGAAAGGATACAAAACCATCTCTAAAAGTCTGGATGTTCATCAATCGACAGTCAGAGAAGTTGTCTACAAATGGAGTTTGGCACTGTTGCTTCTCTCCCAAGGAGTGGCCGTTCACCAAAGATGATGCCAAGAGTTCAGCGCAGAATACTCAGAGAGGTAAAAAAAAAACCCTAGAGTGTCTGCTGAAGACTTACAGAAATCACTGGCACAGTCCAATATCTCTGTGCACACATCAACTATATGTAAAACAATGGCCAAGAATGGTGTTCATGGGAGGACTCCAAGGAGGAAGCCACTGCTGTCGAAAAAAAACATTGTTGCTCGTTTAATGTTTGCAAAATGGCACTTGGACACTCCACAGAAGTTTTGGCAAAATATTTTGTGGACTGATGAAACCAAAGTTGAATTGTTTTGGAGGAACACACAACGTCATGTATGGAGGAAAAAATGGAACAGCTCACCAACATAAACACCTCATCCCCAGCGTGAAGCATGGTGGAGGGTGCATCATGGTTTGGGGCTGTTTTGCTACCTCGGGGCCTGGACAACTTGCAATCATTAATGGAAAAATGAATTCAAAAGTTTATCAGGATGTTTTGCAGGAAAACCTGAGGCCATCTGTCAGACAGTTGAAGCTAAAAAGAGGATGGATGCTGCAACAAGATAATGATCCAAAACACAGAAGTAAATCAACTTCAGAATGGTTTCAGAAGAACAAAATACACGTTCTGGAGTGGCCAAGTCAAAGTCAAGACTTGAACCCCATTGAGATGCTGTGGCATGACCTCAAGACAGCGATTCATGCCAGACATCCCAGGAATCTGACTGATCTACAGCAGTTTTGTAAATAAGAATGGGCCAAGATTAGTCCTGATCGATGTGCCAGACTGTTCTGCAGCTACAGGAAGCGTGTGGTTGAAGTTATTGCTGCCAAAGGGGGGGGGGGGGCACAAAATATTAAATGTGACGGTTCAGTTACTTATTCCTCCCCCTTCTGTCATTGTTTGCATGATATCCTCATTAAAATATGAAAACCTATAAATGTTTGGGTGGTTTTAGTTAAAGCAGACACTGTTTTTTCATCTGTGTGATTTTGACAAAGATCAGATCACAGTTGATGGTGATTTTATGCAGAAAATGTCAGAAATTTTCATACCACTGTACGTACATACACACACACGTTTAGGCCTACATATATTCCATACCTCTGTGTGTTCAGCCTGGAGAACTCGTTTTTCTGCCCTTCGCTTATGTGCCAATACTGTATTACTTTGCAGTGTGTCGGGTCTCTCTGTGCTTGTAATATCGTATGCAGAAAAGTCAAATACGGTTGGAACTGATCCAGGTTTCAATGATGCGGTTTTGGACCACACCATGGAACCAGTTTCATCAGATTTGTATGTATGTACATAATCTTCTGTCCTGAAATGGGCACTGCAAATGCGTGCGCTTTCATTCACTGGTGGGTCGGCACGTTTCAATGCACTGAGCCAGGCTTTCAATAGCTTACTGTTACTTAAAGGCAGCCGGTGAAAGTGCATGTCTTTACGTTTATAAAAGCTGTTTGTACAGCCCAGTGCGATACAATGATGACCGGTACTTAAGGGCTTTTTATTATTATGCATTGATGCGTTGCTAGCCATTGTGATATTTACACAAGTTCACGACCACCAATCCGGTGACGTCACAGGAAAATGTGTTCTTGGCCGGGGGACCTGTGGCGACTTACATGGTCTCACACCATGAATTTCAAATGGGATTTACATTATTATCAGAGCGATTTTCAACTGATTAGCTGCAAAAATGTGATATTGAGGACCAAATACAGCGAGAAGATGCTATGTTGCGATGTGCTTCAATTCCCCTTTAATGTCAATGTTCATGACTCCACCATCAGAAAGACACGAGGCAAAAATGACATCCAAGCCACTGTTGGGGGGAAAAAAAAAAAAAAAATGAATATCAAGACACGACTCACTTTTGCCAAGAATCATCTTGATCATTGCCAAAGCTTTTGGGAAAATGTCCTCTGGACTGATGAAACTAAAGTTGAACTTTTTGGGAGAAATGAATCCCGTTACATCTGGCGCTAAAGGAACACTGCATTTGATAAAAAGAACATTGTGCCAACAGTGAAACATGGTGGTGGAAGTGTGATGATCTGGGCCTGCTTTGCTGCTTCAGGACCTGAGGACTTGACATGATTGATGGAACCATGAATTCTGCTTGCTACCAAGAAATCCTGGAGAAGAATGTTCATCCATCAGTTCGAGACCTCATGCTAAAGTGCGCCTGGGTTCTGCAGCAGGACAATGATCCGAAGCCCACCGGCAAGTCCACTTCTGAATGGCTAAAAAAGAACAAAATGAGGGTTTTGGAGCGGCCTAGTCAAAGTCCCGACCTGAACCCTATTGGGATGCTGTGGCATGACCTTCAAAAGGCTGTTCATTCCTGAAAACCAACCAATCTGGTTGATCTTAAACAATTCTGCGGAGAAGAGTGGGCCAGAATCCCATCACAGCCATGTGAAAGACTCTTATCGTAAACACTTGACTGCAGTCATTGCTGCAAAAGGTGGTTCAACCAGCAATTAGGTTTATGGGCAATTACTTACACAGGCCATTGTAGGTTCAGATGTTTTTGTTCTCTTACTAAATGCAATTGGCACTGAGAACTGCATTTTGTGTTTACTTGTGTTGTATCTTTGTATTTTATTTAGGTTTCCTGGATCTGGAATGGATGACAGTGACAAACGAGCAAAAAATCTCAGGAATTGGTAACTTTTGCACAGCACTGTATCTCTGCTGGAACCAATGAACAATGTAAGTCGAGGGATTTAGGTTTTATAGAGAACTGTTTAAAAATCTTCGAGTTTGAATTGATTAACAAGTTTTAAATTTTGTATACCACATAAAGTTCTTTTGTGAGAGTGTCAACTGTAAACAGCACCAAACAAAAACAACTCAAATCACCAATCACTCAATTAAAACCTTTGAAATGTGTCATTAATTATCACCTGTGAGGGATCAGGAGCCCAGGACGACCCAGAGAAACACAGTCTGTCTCCTTCTGAATTCATTAGAACAGCTCTAAACAAATAATAATAATAATAATAATAATAATAAATAAGAATAATTAAAGCTCATCATGAACCTTTCAACATCAATACTTTTAATTTTATTGTTGCAAAACAATATATGGACAGACAATATATTTTTTCCTTAAATAAACATGAACAAAAGCTTGTATTAAAAGTGACAGTTTAATCTCAGTGCAATTTTCACACAATAACTAAAATTATGAATAAAGGAGAGTTAAACTGCAGTGAAATAAACATGGTTAGAGATTTTCTTTAATTATTAGTTTAAACCTGCAGTACAAACAGTTCAGTGACAATAATAATAAATAATAATAAATAATTCCAGTAAGAACCTCTGCAGATCTCAGAACACTGTCGGGTTTCAGGGGTTTATATTCTCTCACAACTTCACACGATATTAATCTCATTATAAACCGCTCTGTGTTTACTGCGTTTAATGAACACAAGCTTTCAACCGTTTTAAAGTGAAATAGAACAATTTTCCTTTTGGCGTTGATAGCAGGGCATTCGTGCACAAATAACTTATAAAAACACAATAAACTAAACTGCAGCTCATGTTCTCCTGCATTGTTTTATTTTTACTGCATGAATAATAAGAAAGGACAGACATACCGTAAGTTTCTAAAATCTCCAAATTTCCTCTTTGTTCCTGCATGAATTCCCTCAACAGCCTTCTTATTCGCTGCTATCGACCTGAGATGTCGCTAGCGCATTACTGCCCCCTACTGCATGCTGCGGTGTTACAGCTCAGGTACAGCGGTGAGATCAAGGCATTTTTTTCAGGGTGGGTCGAAATGTTCCCGAGCCCCATCGAAGGTGGGCCTTCCAAAATATCTGGACCTTTATTTTACGAGGGTTGTGATCTGTAGTGAGAGCAGAGAACAAGTGCAGGAAAATCTAGAGAGGTGGAGGTATGCCCTGGAAAGGAGGGGAATGAAGATTAGCCTCAGTAAGACAGAATACATGTGTATGAATGACAAGGACCCAAGAGGAACGGTGAGGTTACAGGGGGCAGAGATAAGAAAGGTGGAGGATTTTAAGTACTTAGGCTCAACAATCCAGAGCAATGGAGAGTGTGGAAAAGAGGTGAAGAAGCGTGTGCAGGCAGGTTGGAATGGTTGGAGAAAAGTGTCCGGTGTGATGTGTGATAGGAGAGTATCGGCAAGAATGAAGGGAAAAGTGTACAAGACGGTGTTGAGGCCAGCGATGTTGTATGGGTTAGAAACAGTGGCACTGGGGAAAAGACAGGAGGCAGAGCTGGAGGTAGCAGAGATGAAAATGTTGAGGTTCTCTTTGGGAGTAACGCGGATGGATAGGATCAGGTATGAGCACGTCAGAGGGACAGCACATGTAAGACGTTTTGGAGACAAAGTCAGAGAGGCTAGATTGAGATGGTTTGGACATGTACAGAGGAGGGATAGTGAGTGTATTGGTAATAGGATGCTGAGGCTGGAACTACCAGGCAAAAGGCCTAGAGGAAGACCAAAGAGACGATTCATGGATGTGGTGAAGGAGGACATGAAGGTCGTTGGTGTAAGAGAAGAAGATGCAAAGGATAGGGGGAGATGGAGGCAGATGATTCGCTGTGGCGACCCCTGAAGGGAAAAGCCGAAAGAAGAAGATTGAAATATATACATACACAGGTCCTTCTTAAAAAATTAGCACATTGTGATAAAGTTCATTATTGTCTGTAATGTACTAATAAACATTAGACTTTCATATATTTTAGATTCATTACACACAACTGAAGTAGTTCAAGCCTTTTATTGTTTTAATACTGATAATTTTGGCAAAAAAGTAAAGAAAAACAAAATCCCTATCTCAAAAAATTAGCATATTTCATCCGACCAATAAAAAAATGCTTTTAATACAAAAAAGTCAACCTTCAAATAATGATGTTCAGTTCTGCACTCAATACTTGGTCGGGAATCCTTTTGCAGAAATGACTGCTTCAATGCAGGCGTGGCATGGAGCCAATCAGCCTGTGGCACTGCTGAGGTGTTACGGAGGCCCAGGATGCTTCGATAGCGGCCTTAAGCTCATCCACAGTGTTGGGTCTGGTGTCTCTCAACTTTCTCTTCACAATATCCCACAGATTCTCTATGGGCTTCAGGTCAGGAGAGTTGGCAGGCCAATTGAGCCCAGTAATACCATGGTCAGTAAACCATTTAGCAGTGGTTTTGGCACTGTGAGCAGGTGCCAGGTCGTGCTGAAAAATGAAATCTTCATCTCCATAAAGCTTTTCAGCAGATGGAAGCATCAAGTGCTCCAAAATCTCCTGATAGCTCGCTGCATTGACCCCGCCCTTGATAAAACACAGTGGACCAACACCAGCAGCTGACACGGCACCCCAGACCATCACTGACTGTGGGTACTTGACACTGGACTTCAGGCATTTTGGCATTTCCTTGTCCCCAGTCTTCCTCCAGGCTCTGGCACCTTGATTTCCGAATGACATGCAAAATCTGCTTTCATCCGAAAAAAGTACTTTGGACCACTGAGCAACAGTCCAGTGCTGCTTCTCTGTAGCCCAGGTCAGCCGCTTCTGCTGCTGTTTCTGCTTCAAAAGTGGTTTGACCTGGGGAATGCGGCACCTGTAGCCCATTTCCTGCACACGCCTGTGCACGGTGGCTCTGGATGTTTCTACTCCAGTCCAGACTCAGTCCACTGCTTCCACAGGTCCCCCAAGGTCTGGAATCGGCCCTTCTCCACAATCTTCCTCAGGGTCCGGTCACCTCTTCTGGTTGTGCAGCGTTTTCTGCCACACTTTTTCCTTCCCACAGACGTCCCACTGAGGTGGCTTGATAGAGCACTCTGGGAACAGCCTATTCGCTCAGAGATTTCTTTCTGTGTCTTACCCTCTTGCTTGAGGGTGTCAGTGATGTCCTTCTGGACAGCAGTCAGGTCGGCAGTCTTACCCATGATTGCGGTTTTGAGTAATGAACCAGGCTGGGAGTTTTTAAAAGCCTCAGGAATCTTTTGCAGGTGTTTAGAGTTAATTGGTTGATTCAGATGATTAGGTTAATAGCTCGTTTACACTACCTGAACATCATATGCTCATTTTTTGAGATGGGAATTTTGGGTTTTCATGAGCTGTATGCCAAAATCATCAGAATTAAAACAATAAAAGACCTGAAATATTTCAGTTGGTGTGCAATGAATCTAAAATTTATGAAAGTTTAATTTTTATCAGTACATTACAGAAAATAATCAACTGCATCACAATAAGCTAATTTTTTAGAAGAACCTGTATATATTGAGGTTTTGCAGTCACATGACCCCAATACCTTCATGCGCCATCTTGGACAGCAAGCGTGATCCAGAACACACACGATTCACTAAGCATGGCTTCAACAACAACCGATAATGACAGCGAAAGCAAAACATGCAAGAGTGTTGAAGGTAAAAGCAATGACAGTCCAATATGGCAGATAAACAAAAGTCACATGACCCTGTGACGTCACGTGAAAAACCTCAATATATAATTATATTTTCAGTTTTTACCTTCTGCCTTTTGCCAGAGTTGGCTGAGATGGGCCTCCATGTCACCCTAATTGGGATTAAGCAATTATGTAAATGAATGAATGAAAGATAGAACTCCAATAATAATAATTGTAATGTTTTTGATCTTTCCCTTTTGTTTTTACAAAACTTATGTACGTACTAATGTTTTGTGATGATTATTAGTTGACTTAATTGGCGCTGCTGCTTTCGCCGCTTCCTTAGTACGGTCCGCGTCCTTCAAAATTGTCGACACCGTGGAGTGGGAGAGATGGAGATCTCACTTTCATCTTCGTCTCCTACGGTACCTTCCATGCTTTCTTGGTAGAATTGCCGTCTGATGAATTGGACTTCCTCTTGGTGGCCATGGAAATGGTGTCGAGTAAATGAATGTAAAATTGTACTGTAAAGGAGATGTGACTGCGACGGTACCGAGTCACTGAGTGTAGCGGTAGAATTCTGTGAGTGTGGGATGCCGGGATGCTGCGCTGCCACAACTACCTTACACGCTGCGCTGCCAGACATATGTGAGCCACTCCACCAAAAGTAGGCTGTTGCATCCAAAAATGGGATTTTTACACAGTCAGATCGAGGAGGCCCAAAGCTGCAAAATGCAGCAAAAAGTTTGTCAATACCTTGAAAACTGAGCGAGCGATACCATTTCTTGTGTCAGCATTCAACTAAAAATTTCAAAAGACGTTTCAGAGAAAAAAGAGCACAGAGATTGCACTTCTTCCAACATCATTAGTCCTGAGCAACCAAACATTTTTATGCACTTCAGACATATAAACTTTTAGAAAACATGTCTAGGAAGAGCTTTAGGAAGAGATGATAAGAGAAATCATCCTCATTTTAATCTGACACGCCCTTTTTTAACCCATCAGTCACTGTGGTCTGTCTGTCTTCCTTTCGGCTTTTTCCCTTTTACTCGGGAGTCGCCACAGCGAATCATCTGATTGGCACATTTGATTTGGCAGAGGTTTTTATGTCGGATGCCCTTCCTGTCACAACCCTTTTTAGCGAGGGACAGAAACACGCTGACGACATTGCAGCTCCTCTTTACCAAAGTCAGCAATGGTTTTATGATGCTTTTATGATGCTTTTGTTTTGCTGTGCACTTTTACTTTCAATTTTGGATCGGCATCAGGAAACTCATTCACCGACGGCTCTTACACACGTGAGCCCCGCCTCAGCCTGTGCGTCCCCACCCTCCTTCATGCGGAAAAGCCCGTTGTTCCTGTGGAAATACGGAGGAAAAGGAGGGACTGCAGAGAGGGACAAAAGACATGGAGGACATATGTTCCCTCTGTCATCATGGAAAATGTCCACGCGATCGTCAACAGGACCGAGGAGCTGGCGGCGCTGACCCGGCAGCACAGGGAGTACCGGGAGCAGAGGGAGTACCAGGACTGCAGCCTCATGTGTTTTTCGGAGACGTGGCTGAATGAACTCACACCGGACTCTGTGGTTTCTCTGAACGGATTCACACTCGCGCGTGCAGATCGGAGCGTGACGGAGAGCGGAAAGAAGGGGGCACGGCGGTCTACATGAATGAACGATGGTGCCACCCGGCCAACGTGCACGTGAAGGAGCAGCTGTGCACGCGGGACCTGGAGCTGCTCGCGGTGAGCGCGCGGCCACATTACCTACCGTGGGAGTTTTCACACATGATTGTGTTTTGCGTGTACATTCCGCCCTCGGCTGATGCGTGTGAGCGTCTCCACAGCGCTGTCAGTCAGACGCAGACTCGTCACCCCCGCGCCATGATTCTGATCAGCGGGGACTTTAACCACGCCCCTCTCTCCGCCTCTCTCTCTCGACATTCATGCAGTACAAGCAGTGTACCACAAGAGACAATAAAACACTGGACTTACTGTATGCAAATGTGAAGGACGCTTACAGCTCCACCCCCCTCCCCCCACTGGGACGCTCAGACCACAACCTGGTCTACCTGCTCCCCCAATACACACCCAGGGTGCGAAAGGAACCTGCGCAGAAGAGGTCTGTGAAAGTGTGGACCGAGGAGACCAATGAGAGGCTTAGGGACTGTTTCCAGACCACAGACTGGAGCATGCTCTGTAACTCCTTTGGTGATGACATCACGGCCTCACACACTGCATCACCGACTACATGAACTTCTGCGTGGACAGCATTGTGCCAACACGGAGGGTACGGTGCTTCTCCAATAACCACCCGTGGGTCACCCCTGAGCTTAAAGTCCTCCTGAACCAGAAAGAGGGCTTTCATCTCGGGGGACAGAGAGGAGCAGAAGAAGGTCCAGCGTGAGCTCCAGTGGAGGATCAGGAGAGCCAAGAAGGACTATGGGAAGAAGCTGGAGGAGAAGCTGGCTCAGAACAACGTGCGGGACGTCTGGAGAGGACTAAAGACCATGTCTGGCTTTGGGCAGAGTATCAGAGGGACAGCTGATGGTGACCAGCGCTGGGCGGCTGAATTAAACTGTTACTTTCAACAGGTTTGATTCTCACCCTTCCCCCTTGTCCCCCTCCCTCTTCACAAGTCTCCAGACCAGCAGACACCCCCCCCTCCCCAGGCCAACTTCACCTGACTGCAGCAGAAACAATACAGACCCCCTGCAGCCTATCCCAGTCCCCCCTCTCCCTCATGTCAGACCAGGTGAGGAGACAGTTGAGGCGACCAAATCAGAGGAAATCTGAAGGACCAGATTGGATCAGTCCCCGGCTGCTGAGGACCTGTGTGGATCAGCTCTGTGAGGTCCCATGCCAGCTGTCCAACCTCAGCCTCAGCCTGGAGAAGGTTCCCGTCCTGTGGAAGACCTCCTGTGCGGTCCCGGTTCCCAAAACAGCTCAAGCAAAGGAACCGGCCCACTACAGACCCGTCGCCCTGACCTCCCACCTCATGAAGACCATGGAGAGGCTCCTCCTTGAACACCTCCACTCTATGGTGAGACCCACCCTAGACCAGCTGCAGTTTGCCTACAGCTCCAACATCGGGGTAGAAGACGCCGTCATCTACCTTCTGCAGCAGGTGCTCACCCACCTGGAGATCGCTGGCAGCGCTGTGAGGGTCATGTTCTTTGACTTCTCCAGCGCCTTCAACACCATCAGGCCGGCGCTTCTGCGGGGGAAACTGGAGGACGCGGGAGTGGACGGACATCTTGCTGCCTGGATCATCGATTACCTCATTGACCGCAACCTGCTGATCAGTGGTGTACTTGTGATGGCCCCTGTGAATATATGAGATGCCCACTGATGAATTTCTGCTGTCATGAGCTGGAAGAGCTGCACGAACGACTATTGCGTGATGACCTGGATTGCATCCTCCAGCACATGGACTTTAATATGGTGGTGTTAAACCCAGTTATCTTGCGTACGGCTTTGGTTGCTATGAAGGACGTCAAGAGAAGGAGCCTGGAAGAACTTATTCAGAACAGGTAAGCCTCCTAATGGGTGTGGCTACATTTAGCCCTATCTACACCATGTACACTGCAGTTCGCCTACATGGCTCGTATCTCTGTTTGTCAAAACAGGACACAATACGCTATCTAATTACTAAATTAGTGCCAGATTAGCCCAACATTCTGACTGTAATCTCCAGACCAAGCTGTGATTATGAAGTTACTGAGCCAGCTTTGTTTCCTTATATTGGTAAATAAACCTACAAGTTTTCAGGTTTCATCCACCTGCCACTGTCCCTTATCCTCCATATCTTGGTTGCTCCAACACTTCTCTAATTTCCATTTCATTTTTCCAAAAAAAAAAAGAAACAATACAGTACCAGTACTTTGCATTCATCCTGCAAGAACTTATCACTTTCTTTTGATTTTCAGGACATTCCGATTGGCTGCGTATCGTCAGTTCACGTGGTGGGTGCACCAGAGACTGGGAAGACGAGTGAGAATGGCTCTCCCATCATGTGCTGTAGCCAGGATTCACCAGGAATACCCATCTCCTGATGGACATTATGTAGGATTCAGGGAGGCTGAAGAAATTGATGGTGACGACGGTGCATATCCTTTGTAGACTGTTGAATCATCCTAAGAAATGTGCGATGTTCAATGATTTGTTATGGTTATGTACTCCTGACATTTTATTTTTTTATGTAAGTGGTGGATGATTCAGTCTGATTGTAGCCGACTGAAGAGGAAGCCATTGTGCAATATACCATTGAGTATCATGTATGCTGCTGACAGATGGACATGTACATAATAAAGAGAAGAATGATATATCATTTAATAATAACTTCACCTTACTTTATTTATACTAGTGATGTATAAATATAGAAAATAATATGAATAAAGTTAACTGGTACAAGTACCCAGGCCAGGTTGACCCCCCCCCCCCCACACACACACACACACACATCATATTAAATTGAAGGACATATCAGACTTGACTGAAATGGTACAACAGCATCAAGATGTTCAGAACACAACAACCCGCCCTCCTTTTGTACTGAAGAATCAACATGATGAAGATGGCCTTGGAAAGCAGAATACCATCCCATATCAGGAGATGCAGAATGCAATTTCGAAAAACAGGCACCAATATTACCATCATATTACCAAGTACACTTTTAAGTTTTTATCCTATCCCCCCCCCCCCCCCCCCTCCATGGACAATTTACCAAAATGACCCATCCAGTTAATGGGTCCTCTGCTCCTAACATGCCTAATGATATGAGGAATGAAATGCAAGTGCAATATTTACAATGGACTTGTATGCCCATTCAGTGATATCCAAACCAATAGTAGCCTCTGAAGAGTCTTAGGGCCTGTACAGACCGTACGACACATGACTACAGTAGAGCTAAATCGTATAGTCTGTACAGGCCCTTAGGTCCGATCTTGTTTCTTGTGGTCCTGGTACCAGTACATCCTTGAGTTTACATTTTCATGTGCTAATGGACGAAGTGAGTGCACTATGTTGACCTCGCAATCACCTCAGCCTTATCTGGTCTCTCAATGTTTTCATTGACCACTGGCAGCACAGCTCTGGATTTTGCCAAACCATTCTTTCTCACCAGAATGACATCGCTCATCATGTCATCACAGAACTCATAGTCCTTGGCCTCCCTAACTGGTTTGGCAACCCACTTCCTGTTCTTTGTGAACCACTTGGGGCCAATGATGTTGCACCTTAGGTCACCAGCCCTGGTGGTAGCTTGCACACGACCAACATTATGGTTCTGGTCAATTGCAGCAAGCTGTGTGCGGCAAACCATTCCCTCAAAAGAAAAATGCTGCCGCTTGGGCGCACACTTCAACATTAGAGAATAGTAAACTTCAAGTTGGCCTGGATGACAAAGCAATGTGCAGTGTTTCAGGTCCTTCTTCGTGTCTTTATCCTGAACAACTTTCACCAGCGCATTGTGTGCCTGTGAGCCAACTTGAAGGCCAGCAGGGACAGGGTGGTAAGGCAGGCTGGGTGGCTTTCACTCGGTCTTGTGTTCGGTCATGATTAAAACTGACAAACAAGCTAACTGGCTATGCAGCAAACAGCTGGCAAAGAGAGGCTGCATGTACCAGTGCCACACAGAGTACGATTCTTAGGCCTACAATGCAAGTTTACAGGCCTATTGTGAACGACTAACCTTCCTCTGCTCACGAGCATGGCTCCTGTCCTTCCTTGCCTTGGCACTTCTTGATGATGAAATACTGCCCTCGGCACCCCCGCCTGGCTCCCCTCCTGCATCACGTGTCTCCGGTGTCACATCTGCAAACACTGATGGCACTGCATCAGGTTTCAGCCGCAGGGACTTGGCATGGCCCGTCTCGAACATGCGGACATTTTCATAGTCGTCTGGGTAGACGAAATGTCCACTACACACACGTGCCTGTGCATTCTTCACGCACTCAGCTGGCCGGCCACACTTTGCCAGCCACCGCCGCCGAAGAGCAACTTGTTTCTTCCCAGAGGGCAGTCTGTGAAAGTGTGACTTCCTGCTGTTGTTTTTGTCGGACACTTTGCAGTGTTTAGCGATGCAATAGGGCATTATTGGAGCAGAAACACGGCGACGATATAGCGCATTCGTACACAACAAAACATACAAAATGGCGGAGTATGAGGAGGCATGAGCACCAATGAGGTCACAGACCCGATTTTGAACACGTGACCGGGTATAAACGGCTGCGCGCGGAATATAAATTTTCTTCGGTTAATTGCTTCTAAACTCTGCAACGTGATTACTTTTCTTTGTCATGGTTCGTAAGTATGCTGTACTCGGTCGATTCTTTCATCTGAGAGAGTGAAAGGAATGATGCGTCACTAGGATGGATTGTCCAATCAGCAGGTCGCACCGTGGGAGGGGCGGGGATTGCTCAAAACGACCCAAACGAGTCTGAACTAGCGCGAGGCTAAAGAGAACAACAACGGGAAGGAACTTTGCGTGTTTGTTCCGTTTCTGACTTTTAATACCATGTGAACTCGCCGAGACGCAAAACAACCCAAACGACCGAGACACAGAGTTCTTTCCGACCATCATGGGGATGAGATCGAGTCGATTACAGGAGCAGCCGGGGTGCGGACCGCTCGAAAAGGACGGTGGTGGCGGAAAGCGAGAATCTTTCCGCCGGATCCGGGGCAACAGGCCCAGCAGCCTCGCGCTTGATTTCTCCTCCAGCTTCGACCACGAACCGGAGGCGAACCGGAGCCGCAGTGCGGGCAGCAGCGAGGTTTCTCCTTCAGAGGGCGACAATGCCAGCGGCCGCAGTGTTGATCCGGACACGGAGAACGGTGTCGACAGTCCCGGAAGTCCCGAGCGCTTCCCCGCAGAGGACGCGGACGGCACTGTGGTGCTGCGGGCCTCCGCTGAGAGACTCGCCGCGACACGGAGACATTCCTCTGGGAGGAGCAGCAGCACCAGGTCGGCGCGGGTTCGGACCGTCAGACCGGTTTCAGAGGCCTGGATCGGACTCTACAGAGTCAGACACAGCAGTAGGTTCAATAATAAGGACTGGGTTGTTGTTGTTGTTGTTATTATTATTATTATTATTATTATTATTATTATTGTTGATAGCTTGACTGCTCGATAAACACCGGGTTGCCAGATATTGTGGCTGCAAACATCTGCTGGGTGTCTGACAAATGATTGTTGAGTCAGAGTTAAACTTTGCACAGATGGGAAATCCAGGCTCTCTCTCTCTCTCTCTCTCTCTCTCGCTCTCAATGACGGTTTACCCAAAATCCTGAGCGGGACACATAAATGGTCATGTGACACAGCAGTCAACTGTATGCTCAGTTTCCCAATGTCTTTGTGTGTGATACATTTACATTATGGCAGAAAACAGAAAATGCCTATAAATGTTTTCTCAAATTGAATTAATATGAAGAGTCCTCAGACTCATGTTTTCTTTCATTTAGTTTCTTTGCACTATTCCTGAACCTGTGACTGCAACAATTGAAAAATCCCTTTAGTTATTTAGCGGTAGCTTGACTTACGAGTGTCTTTTTAGAACGAATGTTCCACGATACGAGCTTCGATCCACCAAAAATCCGCCCCATCCAACCAGCAAAATTTTGATTTACGAACTCTGCTGGGGAATTGGCTTTTCTGGGCCGATTAGCCTCGCGCTCCGAGAATGCCTTGTGTAGTGCTTCTCAATTATTTTCTGTGATGCCCCCTATAGGAAGAAAAAAACATTTCATGTCCCCAATACCCCACACTCGACTATAAATAGTGTTTACTGCTCCTGTACTTCATACCGTTTACTCGCTGCTTTTTCTTTTCATCATCAACTATTCGATTTGCCCTTATAGAGGTGGATAAAAACCATGCTCACAGCAAAGAATTCTGAAAATTACTTTTCTTTCCTTTGGAAGTTCAGTAGTAAATCCAAGTGCAGCGGTAGCTTGATTTATGAAATTAATCCGTTCCGAGGGCAAACATTTCCGTAAGTCAAAATGTTGGTTAGATAAAACAAAAATTCCCATAGAAAATAATGGAAAACCAATTAATCTGTTCCAACCCCCTCCCAAACTCATAACCTGACACAAACATGTCTATTTGACCTAATATTAGAGATAAATGTGTAAAACAATAAATATTTAATAATACATGTAGATTAACATTAATAAATAATAATAAATCAAGAGTCAAACAATGTCACCTTACCCTTCTGATCATCCACTGAGACGAAGATGTCACGTGGCATAAAGATGTCACATGGGCAGGCAGGACATGGTACGTAACAGAGAAGGAGAATTTTGTGCGTGTGCATGCTATGAATGCCAGCAAGGAAAGGCTCGCAGTGAGCTCCCACAAGGCCAGTGCTTCTCAAATAGTGGGGCATGCCTCTCTTGGTGCACGCAGTGTGATGCCAGGGAGGCGCGTATGACCATGGGGAACATGATTATTTTTGCCATACTGTCGTAGAATTGAGTGTAATTGCGCATCCTCTACAGTGGGTGGCAGTGGTGCTCTCAATGTGTTCCTGATGGTGTAGAGCAGGGGTGTCAAACTCGTGCCAGAAAGGGCCATGTGGCTGCAGGTTTTTGTTTCAACCAAGCAGCAGCACACCTGACTTTGCTCATTTAATCAACTGAGCTGAGTGTTCAGGCAGTTGATTGGTTAGTCTCTGTACAGAGCACACAGATTGACCGATCAGTAGCCTGAAGACTCAGATGAGTTGATTAAATGAGCAAAGTCAGGTGTGCTGCTGCTTGGTTGAAACAAAAACCTGCAGCCACATGGCCCTTTCTGGCACGAGTTTGACACACCTGGTGTAGGGGATTATCATGGAGTGAACAATATGAAGTGCAGCAAACACTATTTATAATTGTGCGTGGGGCACTGGGGGTGGGGCTTAATGGTTTTTTTTTTCCCTTCCTATAGGGGCGTTACAGAAAATAATTGAAACGCACTGCACAAGGTGTTCTCAGAGTGCGGAGGAATACACACGGAAAAATACGAGGCTAATCGGCCCTGAAAAGGCATGTCCCCTGCAGAGCTCGTAAATCAAAATTTTGCTGGTTGGGTGGGGTGAATTTTGTTGGTGGATCGAAGCTCGTATCAAGGAAAATTCATTATAAAAGACAGTCGTAAGTCAAGGTACCTCTGTACTTAAATGTTCCATGAAACCTGTCAGCAGGACACCTAATGGTCAAAAAAATAATTCGAGTGCAAAAAAAAAGCGGCGTAGTTAGTGATCATGCAACGCTGTACTTAACGTGAATGTTAGGTGGGTGTTGTAATGATGGACCCTTGTACTCTGCCCTCGCCCCGAGTTGGCTGGGATGGGCATCAGCCTCCCCGCGACCCTAATTAGGATGAAGCGGTTACAGAAAATGAACTGAATGAACTGCGGTGTCCCTATGACAACCAGTTCCACTGCTGGGGTAGAGTACCTGTGGTGGAAATGAAGGCTCCGATACCAAAAGGGTGAAATGTTGAGTAGAGCATGAGCCCTGCAGTTTGAAAGGGGGTCCGCCCCTCCATGACCGGATTTAATTACTGCTGCAGTACCATAACGTGCATCCAGTGTAACCTCTCTCCACCTGTGACTCTTTCTCCACCTCTCTCCCTACACCTATCTCTCCCACTCTGTCTCTCTCCTCTCTGTCTGTCCCTCATCTCCCCCTATCTGTCTGTCCCTGGTCTCCCCCTCTCTGTCTGTCTGTCTCTCTCGCTCTCTCTCTCTCTCTCTCTCTCTCAACAGTGCGCTGTCCATTCTGCACCAGGATGTTCCCCGGAGGGCGTATTGAGGAGCACCTGCTCACCTGTCTCACCTCTCCACCTCTGCCTTATAACAGTATGTTTGTTGACTCTTGTGTATAATATATGCGTGTATAACGTGCGTTATAATCTAGAGAAGGATTATAAGTACGTGGAGCTCTTGAAACAGTTCAAGCTTATGTCACCACATGGCATGAGAATGCACTATGCTTTGGTGAAGCTGATTGGGGTGCAGGTGTGGGGGTGGGGCTTGTTTCACTCCAGTTACTCAAATTCCATCACATGTAATTAATAATCTTTAAACAAAGTGTTTTGTTCAACATTTTATTAGAGTAAGTGTGTTCTCTCTCTGTCGAAAGGCAATGATTAATCTAACAGAAGCAGGTTGTGTGATTTTTATTTTTGACGGAAACGGAAGGTTTCAGCAGTAACGGGGCGTGTTGTAAATCACCCGGAGGTGCTCTAGTGTCTGCTTGTGCACTGTGTCTTGCAGCTGATGCTCTGAATAAAGATAGTGGAGAGTGTTCCATATGTCTGGAGGAGCTGCTGCAGGGGGACACCATCGCTCGTCTTGCCTGTCTCTGTGTCTACCACAAAAAGTAAACACTGTCTCCCTCACAGCATGGAATAGTAATAGTGGACCTCATTGTCATGTGTGTATTGATGTTCCTCCTTCTCTATAGGTGTATTGACTCGTGGAGCTTGGTGAAACCCTGCTGTCCCGAACATCCATTCAACTGAGTCTAGTTTCCTCTCTGACTGCTCAACTCAGGTCAGTACACACACACACACACACACACACACACAAAATGCTAACATTTCGAACAGCATTTCCAACATTGCTAGATCACTCTACATCATACACACCTGACACGCTGGCCCAGTTCTGGGGTGCTGGATTGCCAAACCCAAGTTGGGGGTTCAGGTCTCGCTGTTGGCAGTTGTCCCTGCTGTCCCCTCCCAGTGTAGGTAACTGGGTTATCAAAGGACGGCCTTGTCTCTCTCACTGTCTGTGGTGGAGATTTGTGTAAAAGAACCATCGCTCACTGTTGTAAAGAGAAGCTGCATTGACGTCAGCGTGTTTCCTCCCTGCGATGGCCTGGTGAGTTGTCCGGGGTGTACTCTTCCCTCGTCCAGAGTCGGCTGAGATGGGCACCAGCCTCCCCGCGACAGCCTCCCCGGATTAAGCCGTTCAGAAAATGAATTAATTTGTGATCGTGCTCATTATGATATCATTACATAAGCTGGGCCAGAATTAAAAATTCTTTGTTGGCGATAACATGATAAAGATTCACCTGGGAGGGAGGACTTTTTTTTTTCGTGTGCAGGCCACCCGGGATTCGTGGAGAAAGTTTTTCCCTACATCATGCTATATTATGTGCGTGATGTTGTAAACACAGTAGAATTAAATAAATATCTTATATTTGAAATCAACATACAGTAGGCCCTTGACTATTCGCAGTTTTGCACTCACAGTTTGAGTATTCGCGGACTGCTGAGCAACTGACACGTCACTCAAATTCAGCCAATGGCTGTCCTCCTTCCTGCTGACTGGTTCAGATGATGTAACGCCCCTTTTTCCTCATTCGCGCACAACTTGTCAATGAACGTCCTTTTTTAGTGTATTTTAAGTACCAGTTAAGCTCTATGATACCACTCAAACGCTGTACGTCTTCTCTGGCTAAGCGATAGAAAACTCTGGATGTCTCTTCTGAAGAAATAAGACTTTCTCCTGAAGAAACGACAGTTTCCTCTGAATTGTTGTATTAAAGTTTTTTTTTCAATTATTATTCCAGTACAGTACCTAAGTTAATGTTTAGAATGTTTGTGCATGTGATTTTCTGTTCTTTCGCATGTTTAACAAACAATACTAAAAGGATAAATTTTACACTCGGCCCCCTAGTTATGAAATGAACCCATTCCAGAGCCGTTTTCGTAGCCTGGAGTTTTAGTAAGTAGAGGCGCATTTTACATGTAACACGTGGGATTTGTTCCAAGGCTCCCCATAAACACTTTAAAAATGATAAAGTACACCAATTTTGTAAGAAATATGTGTTAAAAGTAAAAGAAAATTATTTATTAAACCATTTAAACATTTTATTACCATATTAAACCATTATTAAACATTTTTTATTAACGTGCACACACAAACAAACAAAAACACTGTCTCGCTCTCTCTCGCACACACACACACACACACACACACACACACACACACACACACACACACAAACAACACACATTTGTGGTGTGCTTTGCCAAATGCGGGCTCCGTCCACACGCAGCGCGCAGCCAATGCTGGAGCTTTTGAGACAGGGTATTCAAAGCGCGCTTGACAGATTGGAGGTGCAGACTCAACATTAACTCGTTTCCTTGAGGGATCGGAGGTCCGGATGAGCCGCGTTTTGCTCACATTTGGCGGAGCGCACCACATTTAATAAACATTTACTGAATTAAACAACTTAAAAAACGAAAACTAAGCTGCAATGAGCACTTTCGAAACTCATGAACCAACAGTACAGCTCTTCTTTACGCTTGTGACAAACAAGCTTTATGGGTGCAGTACTATGGAGATTCAGCTCCCTCCGGGCCAATGGGAGGCCAGCGGGGTGGGATGTTTGGAGACATCCAATGAGAGAGCAACTCGTGCATGGTTTTGAATGTTTGAATGGCGTGTTTGGCGCTTTTCGTAAGAAGAGGTTGTTTCGTATACAGAGAGCGAAAATTTAGGAAAATGTTTTTCGCAACCAGGATTTTTCGTATTCAGAGGTTTTCGTAAGTAGAGGGCTGACTATTACGCTTCATGTTCTTTTGCATAGAACGTGACGTCTCCACGATGGCGCTGCCTAGAGGTTGACGTCGTGGAATTCTCAGTCAAATTGTTTCTTTGTTCGTTTTAATTTGTTATATTTGTTGTTTTGTTTGTTCATGTTTTTCACTACGCTCGTCTATGATCGGTCCACCCTACTACAGCTATGAGATCGGAGTCTTCTGAAGTTTAGCAACGTCCTAGCCTGAGCTAATATGCTATGGTAGCTCAATGCTATCTGCACCCAGGCAGAGTTCTCAGTCTCTGGCGCTTGGTTAGAAGTGGAAGGTTAGCGCTTCTGGTCATACTGCTTGAAAATGTTCAGTCCCTGTGAAACAAGATGGACGAGCTTCATGCTCAGATTGCAGCGCAGAGGGATCTACAGGACTGCTCCATGCTGTGTTTCTGTGAAACATGGCTCGAGGAGAGTACACCCGACGAGGCGATTGCACCAACCGGCTACACGGCCTTCATCCCCTGCGATCCTAAATGCCGGAGTTGTCGTTCGGCCCCTCCCTGCCTGGGCTTAGTGTTAGCCGGGGTGCGGCTAGCATTGAGCTACCATAGCACTGTATTAATGAGTAAGGCTGTCTATAGAATGTGTTTAAGAAGCATGTTTTAGGGCATGTAATAGACACATAGTATTTTACTACCAATTGCTCATTGCACATGTAATATGATACATGGGGTTTTACCTCCGGATACAGAACAAGTTTATTCTTTTAATTTTGTAATCAACAGAGTATATAGGGTTCTTCAACATATCAACTTTTAATATTGCACTCAACAACTAACAAATACCTTCGTCACGCTCCGCGCTATTGCTGGCGGTTTATAAATAACTTATATTTGTTCGAAAATGGCAGCAAATGTGATGCTCAATTTGAAACGCATTAATTTATTTATTATTTTCATGTTGGGATCTTCAATAGTGACAGAGGACGGGTTTCTTTGTCTCATCATCGTCCCCTTCCATCATGCTTTCCGCCTTTATTGTTAAGACAGTACCAGCCAATGAGAATTGGCATTTCACCGAATTGGTGAAATTGACCAATCACAAGGTGCGGTTGATATTGATTTCGTTTTGATCACTTTTTAGTACGGTGTATGATAGGGGACACGCGCGTTTTTTCAACACAACCGGTATATTTGTATTTTTTGCATCTGTGAAGGCTCTGGTTTTAATCTACAATTTCGGCCCAACAGGCCGTGTTCTTGCCAACAAATATATTTTAAGGCCGGGTTTGGTTAAATATAGTAATGCACATTTAATAAAACATTATAAAAAAACTCGACAATAGAACTCCAGCAAGTGAATCTGGGATCTTCTGGCAGAATCATTCACAAGAGGAATATTCATTTTTATTTTCCAGTAATGTGTGTGTGTGTGTTTGTGTTTCAGGGCTCTGTGCTGCTTACTTTGTCAGTTTCCTACAGTGCAGGTGGAAGACTGGAACCAGAATGAGTTGCTGGTTTAGTTTTGCTGCCACAGGAAGCCACTCGCTGCAAGACGCCGAAACAACTAAATCCACCCTAAAGATGAGCAGAAGTGTGTGTGAGTGTGTGAGTGTGTGAGTGTGTGTGTGTGAGAGAGAGAGTGTGAGACATTATCTCTAAAACTATGTTGCACATGAGACGAAAACCGAATTATCTTGTTTAATTGCGGTCTGAACCTTCGGCTTCGTCTCGTCCGGAAGATTCTGGCCTCACTGATGATGACTTTTGTGCAGTTTGATTGGCTATGATATTGTAGGTGGGGTGTTTGATTCGAGACATGCGGATGAATGGGACTCTGATGCCTTTATGACTCTGCTTGGACACAGGAAGTGGTTTCCACATTGTGACAGAGGAAATGTACTTCCTCTTGACTTTTAATCTGACAGGTGTCCATCTCTCTCACACACACACACACACACACACACAGAGGGTTTACATCATATACATTAATTAAACTCCGATACCGGTGATGACGATCGCTTTGTTGTAAACATATTTATCATAAATTTAGTTTCCGTAGTGTTTTTATCTGTAAGCGGTTAGTGTGGCCCAACTGTGTAAATAACGGACAGCACATTGTGTCTTCGTTCTCGCACCTGGTTGGCTCGTTGCAGTACAGTTCTCCACCCACTGCCACGCCAGCTTTTTTTTTTTTGCCTAATATCACTAAAATGTTTGTTTTTCCTCAGACATCGGATTTTTAAAAAGTGAAGTCACTGTAAAGTTTGAAGGCGGGGTTACACTCTGATTGGGAGATCTGAAAGGGATGGGTGTGGTTTTGAGCGGTGTGTTCTGTGTTCCTCACTTCAACTGACTTATTTAAATTGTTGAAAGGTCACCACAGATCCATCAACGTGTTCGTATGATGAAAATGTTTAATTATTACAACATGAATCATTTTGGTTTTAAGTCTTTTAAAGATTGAGAGGATTCTCACCCCGAACTCATTTAATTCCTCCAGTTTTACCGCTTTAGTGCCTTTAGGTCGTTTGATAGAAAGATTATTTCAGTATTAAAAACATTCAGCTATCAAACCTTGCACAGACACTGTCCTGTGATCAGTGAACGCCGACACACGGAGAATATTAGCGTGGCTTTGATCAACGCTGAGTGTGTTTGAGAACCCAGCGTGCACGGCGGTATTAAACACACACACACACACACACTCGACAGGTTAACCGATTTCACTTCATACTCCACCCATCACATTTCTGCTGCTCTCTCCCGTATTACTGAAACAGCTTCAGCTGGAACTCACCCAGAGCTTTACTGAAGATCATTTATTAGATCATTTACACTGGGGAAACGCCCATGTC
>CM045746.1:34851965-34876965 GCA_024760905.1 Plotosus lineatus | reverse complement strand
AAATATGTGTTAAAAAAAAATAACAACTGCATTTTTTACCTAATAATGTGGACATGATTTCAGAGATGGACGATGGCATAATTTATTGTATCAGTAAATTTAAAATTTACTGAATTACAACATCATTATTTAGAAAAAAACAAAAAGTACCTGTTTTTAAACTGCTCTGATGAAACTGTGAGAGTTCCAAACTACAGAAGTTCATGCACACACACACACACACACACACCACACATACTCACACCACACATACACTCACACACACACACTCACACACACACACTCACTCATACACACACAAACACACATGCTCGCTCTCACACACACACACTCAATCACTCTCATACACACATACGCACACACACATATTCACACACACAAACTCACTCACACAAACACACTCGCCACGCACACACATACTCACACTCTCGCTCACACACACACAAACACACACTCACTCACTCACACATACACACTAACACAAACACACATTCACACATACACTCACTCAGACACACACATACTCACTCGCTCACTCACACACACACACACGCGCGCGCACACGCTCACACACACACACACACACTTGCTCATACACCCACTCACACATACACACACACATACAATACAATACAACTTACATTTCACTCTACAAGTTTTACAGAATCGAATTAAAATCTTCTTCTTCTTCTTCTATTACTTTCGGCTGTTCCCTTCAGGGGTCGCCACAGCAAATCATCTGCCGCCACCTCACTCTGTCCTCCGCATCTTCTTTTCTGACTCCAACGACCTTCATGTCTTCCTTCACCACATCCATAAATCTCTTCTTTGGTCTTCCTCTAGGCCTTCTGCCTGGTAGTTCCAACCTCAGCATCCTACTGCCAATATACTCACTATCCCTCCTCTGTACATGTCCAAACCATCTCAATCTAGCCTCTCTGACTTTGTCTCCAAAACATCTTACGTGGGCTGTGCCTCTGATATACTCATTTCTGATCCTATCCATCCTCGTTACTCCCAGGGAGAACCTCAACATTTTCATCTCCGCTACCTCCAGCTCCGCCTCCTGCCTTTTCCTCCGCACCACTGTTTCTAAGCCATACAACATCGCTGGCCTCACCACTGTCTTGTACACTTTTCCCTTCATTCTTGCTGATACTCTCTTATCGCACATCACACCGGATACTTTTCTCCAACCATTCCAGCCAGCCTGCACACGCTTCTTCACCTCTTTTCCACACTCTCCATTGCTCTGGATTGTTGAGCCTAAGTACTTAAAATCCTCCACCTTCGTTATCTCTGCTCCCTGTAACATCACCGTTCCTCCTGGGTCCTTCTCATTTACACACATGTATTCTGATTTTCTGAGGCTAACCTTCATTCCTTTCCTTTCCAGGGCATACCTCCACCTCTCTAGATTTTCCTGCACTTGTTCTCTGCTCTCACTACAGATCACAATGTCATCTGCAAACATCATAGTCCATGGAGATTCTTGTCTCACCTCGTCTGTCAGCCTGTCCATCACCATAGCAAACAAGAAGGGGCTCAGAGCTGACCCTTGATGCAGTCCCACCTCCACCTTGAATTCGTCGGTCACACCGACAGCACACCTCACCACTGTCTTACATCTCTCATACATGTCCTGCACCACTCTAACATACTTCTCTGCCACTCCAGACTTCCTCATGCAATACCACAGTTCTTCTCTTGGCACCCTGTCATATGCTTTTTCCAGATCCACAAAGGCACAATGTAGCTCCCTCTGACCTTCTCTGTACTTCTCTATTAACATCCTCAAAGCAAACACTGCATCTGTGGTGCTCTTTCTTGGCATGAAACCAAACTGTTGTTCACAAATGCTGACCTCTGCCCTTGGTCTAGCTTCCACTATTCTTTCCCATAACTTCATCGTATGGCTCATCAACTTTATCCCTCTGTAGTTGCTGCAACTCTGCACGTCTCCCTTGTTCTTAAAAATGGGCACCAGCACACTTCTCCTCCACTCCTCCGGCATCTGCTCACTCTTTAGTACCTTGTTGAATGTTCTTGTCAGAAAATCTACTGCTACCTCTCCTAGACACTTCCATACCTCCACAGGTATATCATCAGGACCAACTGCCTTTCCATTCTTCATCCTCTTCAATGCCCTTTTCACTTCACCCTTACTGATCTTTGCTACATCCTGCTCCTCAATGGTCACCTCTTCTACTCTTTTTTCTCTCTCATTTTCCTCATTCATCAGCTCTTCAAAGTACTCTTTCCATCTTCCCAGCACACTTCTGTCATCAGTTAATACATTTCCCTCTCTGTCCTTTATCAATCTAACTTGCTGCATGTCCTTCCCATCTCTATTTCTCTGCTGTGCCAACCTGTATAGATCATTTTCTCCCTCTTTACTATCCAACCTATCATACAAGTCATCATATGCCCTCTGTTTGGCCTTAGCCACTGCTACTTTCGCCTTACGCTGTGTCTCCCTGTACTCCTGTTTACTCTCTTCGGTCCTCTCAATGTCCCACTTCTTCTTAGCTAACCTCTTCCTTTGTACACACTCCTGCACTTCCTCATTCCACCACCAAGTCTCCTTATCTACTTTCCTTCCAGAGGACACACCAAGTACTCTCCTACCTGTGTCCCTGATCACATTTGCTGTGGTTGTCCAGTCATTTGGAAGCACTTCCTGGCCACCCAAAGCCTGTTTCAACTCCTCCTTGAAGACAAAACGACACTCTTCCTTTTTCAGCTTCCACCACTTTGTCTTCTGCTCTGCCTTTGCCTTTTTCACCTTTCTCACCATCAGAGTCATCCTGCACACCACCATCCTATGCTGTTTGGCAACACTCTCACCCACTACTACTTTGCAGTCACTGACTTCCTTCAAATTACATCGCCTACACAAGATGTAGTCTACCTGTGTGCTCCTACCTCCGCTTTTATAAGTCACCCTATGCTCCTGTTTCTTCTCAAAGAAAGGATTCACCACAGCCATTTCCATCCTTTTTGCAAAATCTATCAACATCTGTCCTTCTGCATTTCTGTCCTGGATACCAAACCTGCCCATCACTTCCTCGTCCCCTCTGTTGCCTGCACCAACATGTCCATTGAAGTCTGCACCAATGACCACTCTTTCACCTCTGGGGGTACTCTGCATCACTTCATCTAAGTCACTCCAGAATCTCTCCTTCTCTTCTAGCTCACATCCTGCCTGTGGGGCATAAGCACTAACAACATTGAGCATTACACCTTCAATTTCTAACTTGAGACTCATCACTCTGTCTGACAGTCTTTTCACTTCTAGAACATTCCTGACAAACTCCTCCTTCAAGATGACTCCTCCTCCATTTCTCTTCCCATCCACACCGTGATAAAATAGCTTAAACCCTGCTCCTAAACTTCTATCTTTGCTACCTTTCCACCTGGTCTCCTGAACACACAGTATGTCCACCTTCCTCCTCTGCATAATGTCAGCGAGCTCTCTACCTTTTCTTTGCATAGTTCCAACATTCAAAGTCCCCACTCTCAGTCCTAGACTCATGCCTTTCCTTTTCTCTCTCTGCCTACGGACACGCCTCCCACCTCTCCTTCTTCGACGTCTTCGACCAACAGTAGTCCAATTTCCATCAGCACCCTGTTGATTGACAGCACTGATGGCAGTCTTTGTTAACCCGGGCCTCGACCGATCCGGTATGGGGGTAGGACTTCTGATTTGCATCATATATGTTTGGCATTGGTTTTACGTCGGATGCCCTTCCTGACACAACCCTCTGCATTTCTCCGGGCTTGGGACCGGCATGAGGGGGAGAGACACTGGTTAGTGCCCCCCCCCCCCCCCCCACCTCATGGCTGCATTACAGAATCGAATTAAAATATTCATAGGAAAAGATTGAGATTCATAGTTAAATTATCCCAACTAAGAGGAATTATCAGGAACCACCGAGAGTCTAGATTAACCGTAGGGGCTTTCCGAATTAGACACTAGATAGATAAAGTGAGGAAAGTAAGTGCAGCGTGCTTAAAACACATCAGCATACAAAGCATACAATATAATATAGAAATATCAACAATCACAGCAAAGCAACACAAAATACACACATGCACACATCACATAAAAGAAAATAAATGGATCATAATCTGTAAGTATTAAATCAAAATACAAAGAAAAAATTCAAGAACGGTTCCAAATTGTCCATAGGTGTGTGTTTGTGCATTTTGGTCCTACAATAGTCTGGCAAGCTATCAATCTCCCCAGACTCTCCAAAACTTTTCTCTATGGGGAAAAAAAAAAAAAGATTTCAGCTCAGATCGAAAATTGTTTCAATAGCAAGTACGTCTTCAACTGTATAGCATCAGAAAATGAACCAAGATGTTTTCATTCGGATGGTAAAGTTAGCCAGAGTTCTGTTGCCATGTTTGTTCCGGCATGCTTACCAGTGTGAGCTTTAAAGTGTGTTTTAATCTTGTGAAGCAGATCTTGTATTATAGGAATGAACATTTTTTGCATCATTTAAGTAATTCGTAAATATAGAGAGGAGTTCATTTGTATGCCAGCAATGTATGAATTTCAAGACTTGAAGCTCAGAAATATGATGAATGCTAAGGATTTCTAAGAGGTTCATAAGTGGAAGTGCACTGTCTGTATTGCTGCCACAAGGTGGCAAAAAAAAAAAAATACGAACAATATGAGTTTGTTTTTCTTGCAAAGTTTTTAAGTGTGACTTACTTACACTCCCCCAAGTCAATATTGCATATGAAAGGTATGGGTATATTAGGGTAGAATAAAGCTGTTTGAGTTGGAAGAGAAAGACATAATGCCAGAGCTTATAGAATATACCAGTATTTCTTGAAATTTGAGAAGAGACCAATGATAAATGTTGATTCCAATTCATGTTATCATTGAACATAACACCAAGGCATTCTATATGGGTAGTTCTCTTTAGCTTGCATTTTGTGCCATCACTGTTTGGAAAGTCTATATTAATTTCTGATGTTGTTCTCTTTTTTGGTGATTTTATTCTCATAAATTTGGTTTTGTCGGAATTGATAGAAAATTTATTAATGTCACACCATTTCATCACATTTATTAGCTCTTGGTTGATCATGGTTTTTAGATCTTTAATATTAGTAGAGGTAGCAAAGATGTTGGTGTCAAATATATGAAAGGAGAATTTACTTGAGCAATTTGATATGGTATTTGTATACAGTAAGAAAAGCAGAGGACTTAAAGTGCTGCCTTGTGGGATACCACAGATCATTGTTTTCATAGATGATTAAAAATTTTCAAAAGACACATAATTGTTGACTGTTTGTCAGGTAACTGGAAAACCAGTGAAGTCGGATGCCCCTTATGCCATACTCTTTAAGTTTGTCTAATAGAATATTATGAGTTTATGTATCGAAAGCGTAAGCAAAGCCAAGAAATATCCCATATGTAAATAAGTTATTGTCAATAGCGTGGGCGATAGTTTGTTGGATCGGTGGCTTTTCCACCTTTATCCACTGGAATTACTTTTGATATTTTTAAAATGTCAGAGACCAAACCTTGTGCTAAATGAGTTATTGAAAACGAACGTTAAAGCTACACATTAGTGAAAAAAAGCTAGCATCTGCTAGCATATTATAATACTGACCCAAGCTCATATATTAAGTGTTCTTTCCTTAATATATGAGCTTGGGTGAGTATTATAATATGCTGGTAATTGGCAATATTATGTATTATTGGTAAATCATGCAGTTGGTAGCGGATGCTAGCTTTATCAGTATAACATTTGTTTTATAGATTAGTTTAGATATAGATGAGGATTTGCTCTTCTTATTAATGAGCATTCCAATAAGCCTCCAAGTAGCTCTCAGGTTCCCCTTATACAATCAAACTGTGATTTCAAATACTGATTTTTTTTTTTTTAATAAATTTTATTTTGTTTAATTTCGTACTATAAATTTTATATTGTTATATTTTCTCAGGATCACCACTTAAGAAATGAGGATTTTGCTTTTTTTAAATTGAGACAATTATGCCTTTTGATACCCATGGTCTTTTAATTCCTTTTCCTTCGAATTTGTGGTTTTCTTCAGAGGTGTGTGTTTATCGGTTATTTTTCTTCTTTTCCTTTCGGCTGTTCCCTTCAGGGGTCGCCACAGCTACCCACCTTATCCTCTGCATCTTCTTCTCTTACACCACCTACCTTCATGTCCTCCTTCACCACATCCATAAATCTTCTCTTTGGTCTTCCTCTCGGCCTTCTGCCTGCTAGTTCCAACCTCAGCATCCTACTACCGATATACTCGCCTTCCCTCCTCTGTACATCTTAATACTTTTTCTGGTGAGTTTGTATATACTAATATATATATATATATATATATATATATATATATATATATATATATATATATACAGATGTATATACAGATGGTCAATCAGGGTTTTAGTATGATATGTCAGCCTGGTAGCTTTAGTTATCAATGGTAACCACCCCAGGTCAAATAACATGTCAGGATATTTTGAAATTGGTTCATCAGAGCTGTAGTTAAGAAAATTAATATAAATATCTCCTGTTATAGTGACTTCACAGCCTGAGTTGTTAATTTGATTAGGATTCTGGTTCAAGACATCCTGAAAATGTTCAAGTTTATTGGAAGGATGTCTGTACTGTATATGCAGCTGAAAATAATGTTTTTCTGTCCTGGCCTATCAGTTTCTATGAAACAGGTTTCAACTCCCTCAGCAACAATTTCTATAATCCTGCCTCGTAATGAAATGAATTTTATCATTCACACACATTCGCACACCTCCAGCATCGGTCAACGAGTTCGTATTTAGAAAATAATAACCAGCCATCGAGCTGTTAGGAACAGTATTTTTGCCGAATTTGGTTTCAGAAGTAGTAATAACACCCGGCAACGTCGTTAACGGTTCGCAGCGTTTCATTCACCCGAGTAAAGATTCTTGGGCAAGCTCGGTGCATTGCAGTGAAATATGGAGGAACCTATTTTACTGTCCTGTTGGAAAAGACTGCCAGTCTGTTTAACACTAAAGTATTTACAGTCAAGATTTAAACTGATCCTGCTGGAGTTGTCCTCATCGATGGATTTATAAGGAGTTTCAGGGATATCTGTGAATAAATCTTTAGATTTGATCAAAGATAAACTGGTCTGGTGAAGCCAGGCACCGGCTGCCTTTATAAAATCTTCTTCTGATAAACCATAAAAAGCCAAGTGTCGCGGATCATTCGTACTAACACACAATTAAATTTAAAACTAAGATGTAAATAGTTAGGTTTATGGTCATATTCAACAAATTTGAACAACATTGAACGTATCTTGGAGTGTTGATACTATTTCTAGTTTGATGTTTTTCGGTGGCCTGTGTTTGGGGAACTTTTGACTTCATTTTGCTTTCGAACTCCACAACATCATTCGCCGAGTTGAAAGTGACGGTTTCACTTCTTTCAGATTCCCTGAAGTAAATCTGTCCATTATTAGTTCATATAAGCCCCCATTGTGATGCTTTCTTCAGCTTGGATCACACGGCCAGTTTGTTGCGTTTGGCCGTTAGCGATTCTGATATGTACGGCTTTGAATTCCATCCTTTTCGACTCGTATCTCTAAAGCACGCCATGCTTTTCACTTTCTTGCCAGCAACTTTCTTTCTATTTCCGTGGCACGTGTCCCTGGTTTCCGTTGTAGTAAATTTGGTGTGAGCCTCTGATTTTTCCAGCCGACCCGTTTTCTTGGTTACATGTGGACAAGGCGTGAGCGAGCGATATGTCCTCGGGTTTCAGTTCGATCTTCATTTCGTTTGCCACGTTAATGGCGATGTTTTCGCAGGACATCTCGGTTTCCTCGGAGTCGATCCCGGTGGTTTTGACACAATCCCTCCATAGGTATTGGGCTATGCCATCGATTTCGCGGTTTGCCTTTTCCATTGATGACTGCGGATCCTTTATCTGATCCTTCGCTGTTTTAGATTCCGCCAGAAAATGGGCGAACTCAAAAAACCCAGAAATTATGCTGAGTGCTAAGTACACATACAAGTGTTGCTTTAGTTTGTTCAGCCAGGAGTCTGAAGTCAAAAGTCAAAACTTATCTGCCAAAATACATTTTTGTACAAAGATTACTGCCATGTCCGTCTCAAAGCTCATACTGAAGTCACATGTGATACTGACATTTACACACACACACACACACACACACACACACACACACACACAGAGAGAGAGAGAGAGAGAGATGCCCTGAGCCCAAGAATCAAGCTCAGGAAGTTCTTGCTGTGAGGTGGAAGGTGGTAATCACTGCACCACAGTGCATGTTTATCCATTTATTTATTCATTTATTTATTTTAGCATCAGTAATCAGGAATAACGTAACAATCGTGGAGTTCAACGTTCTTTAACATTTTGTGTTTTCTTCGTAGTGAGCATAAGGTATATAGTTAAAAATATAGCTTTTACATATATACATACATACAGTATATTATTGATCTAAAAGAATCTAACACACTGATTATGTAAATACCAGTTGGAGTTCATGAGCATTCATTAAAATCTGAATGTTTTCTTGATCCCAGAGGAAAAGTCACTTCTTTCAACCTGCACACAAAGCCTGAGACATGATAAAGATAAACTTGTGAGTTTCAGTAGAAAACAAACGATCTTCCGCTCATTCCTGTTTACTTCCCTTTGCAGAACGATGGAGGCCGAGAAACAATCATCGTACAATCTGGAGGTTGGAGGCAGCGAAGCTGCATTTGCTCCACCTCCTTACCCCACCGAGCCAACCTTCATGTGTCAACCTGCTCCTCCCCCATATGGACCTACTGTCTACCCCACATACAACCCTCCTGAACCACGGTGCGAAAACATTTCACTTCCTGTACAGGCAGTAAACCTCCAGGACCCACCAGCAGAGGGCGCAGGTATGGACTGAAAATGACATTTTACACCTGCACAAATCACAATTGCATTACACATGTGACATTACACACATCATATTACACACATCGAATGTTACATTACACAAATCACATTACACGGATTACATCACACACATTACATTACATGCATCACATTCCACGCATCCCATGTTACACCACACACATCATGTGACACATCACACACATTATGTTACACACCATGTGACACACACTACACTTTAAACACAATTCCATTTCACACAGGTCACACACAGCACGTTACACAATGATCAGTACACACTTGATGTTGCACACATTAATAAATTACACACACACACACACACACACACACATCAGATTACACACAACACGGTTCTTATCCAGAGCGACTGACATTTATCATTTTTTATGCGACTGAGCAGTTTCAAGTCGACAGTCATGCTTAGGGATCTAACAGTGACGGCTCGGTCGTACTGGGGTTTGAACCACTGACCTTTGGTGCAGTAATCCAGAGCCTCACCCACTAAACCGCCACAGCACATTACACCTGGTTTTAAATTTAAACGTTAGAGTTCAGTTAAAAATAATCAAACTCGGACTTTCGTAAAGAGTAGCTTCATAGCCGTCTGCCCTGCGATGGCCTGACAAGCTGTCCAGGGTGTACTCTTCCCTCGGCTAGAGTCGTCTGAGATGGGTTCCAGCCTCCCCGCGACCCAAATTAGGATTAAGCAGCTCAGAAAATTAATGAAAGGATGAATAATCAAGCTTTATTTAAAAAACAACAACTTTAGACTCATGATGCGGGCAACAGAACCAGGAACTTCGTAAAGAATCTGAGATGAACACGATTATGGGTCTGTGATCTCCATGGGAAAGCATCAGTGTGTTTCTTTCTCCGACAGAAGCTGAGATTGGTGCTCTTGACACTACGTTTGTGTCTTCAACCTTTGACGATAAAACTGTGCGAAGAGCCTTCATCAGAAAGGTGGGAAAGTGTAATTATCAAACCCCACCCTTACTCTGTTCACCTTGGCCCCGCCTCACATCTGTGTGTGTGTGTGTGTATCTGTACAGGTGTTCAGTGTGGTCACTTTGCAGCTGTTATTCACATTCTCAGTCGTGTGTGTGTTTACATTTTCGGAGAGAGTGAAGACAGCTGTGCAGGACAACATCTGGATCTACCTTAGTTCCTACATGATATTTATGGTTGTAGCGCTGGTGCTGACCTTCTCCTCAACCCTCAGCCGTAAACACCCATGGAACTTAATCTCCCTAGTGAGTGTGTGTGTGTGTGTGTGTGTGTGTGTGTGTGAGAGATCAGTTATTATGATGTGAAAGCAGTTCCCCTGATTGTAAGCTGTGTGTGTGTGTGTGTGTGTGTGTGTGTGTGTGTGTGTGTACAGTCAGTGGTGACCCTCAGTTTGTCCTACATGGTTGGTACTGTAGCATCTTTCCACGACACAACAGCTGTGATCATCGCCATGGGAGCAACACTCGTAATCTCCTTCACCATGATCATCTTCTCTGCCCAGGTACACACACACACACACACACACACTCTTTTCTTAGGTGTAACCTGAAGTAAGATGAGTGATGTGTGTGTTTGTTTCAGACGCGAGTAGATTTCACGGTGTGTAATGGCATTCTTCTGGTTCTGGCTGTGGATCTGCTTATGTTTGGGTTCTTCAGCATGTTTTATTACTCCAACATTCTGCAGATTGTTTACGGATGTATTGGAGCATTGATCTACGCACTGGTGAGTCACTGAGATGAAGTAAATCATCTACAGGTTCCTCTGGCGATCTTCAGTCTGACAGAACGATCATGGATTTCGAGTTCGGTGCTGATTTGAGGGCTGCGGTGTCGGAACATCTTCTGTAATGTCATCTCATGTCACTGTGGCCAAAACCAGCTTCAGAGAAAGTGAGAAAGTGTCTGTGTGAACCATTTCTGATTAAACTCGGAGTGTGAACAAGGACGGGGCAAAACAGCTGCCAATAAATACAATCAATAAATAAATAAACAAATTTTAAAACAGATAAATAATGTTTAAATGTCGGTGAAACTGGCGTAGCCTCACGATGAATGTCGCAGAAACATTTGTGCAAATTGTAATGTTTTCATCTGTGAGACGAGATGAGAACATGAAGAACATGTGGATGATATTTATAAGAACATTTTATTTATGTATGACGTGACAGGAGTGACCTCATATTAATGTCACAGATTTGGTCCGCATTTATAGAAACATCTTCATCGTCAGTTTATTCGGATCATGTTGACATGAAACATCTGTGTTGAAACGTGGAGCTGAACTCACCAATCAACATCTATCTGTGTTTCCACAGTTCCTGGCTGTCGACTGTCAGCTGGTGATGGGGAGAGAAAAATACAGCCTGGATCCTGAGGAGTACGTCTTTGCTGCACTAATTATCTACCTGGACATCATCATGATCTTCCTTTACATTCTCATCATCCTCGGAGGCAGCTCAAAAAGTTAAACTTCAACTGGAACACCTCATCGTTCCTCGCCACCGTCATTATTAGCATTATCATCACCACCAGCACCACCAGCACCACCAACGCCAGTATCATGATTTTACCATCACCACCATTAACCCCACAGTAACCCATCTGCATGATAAGGTGGGGCACGTTTCTATAGATAGAGCTAGAGCTGATGTTTTAGGTTTTGCTTTCCTGATGCTGTAAAATATTATACAGTGGTAGCTTGACTTACGAGTGTCTTTTATAAAGAATTTCCCATGATACGAGCTTCGATCCACCAAAAATCCACCCCATCCAACCAGCAAAATTTTGATTTACGAGCTCTGCTGGGAAAATGGCTTTTCCAGGCCGATTAGCCTCGTATTCTGCGTTTATTCCTCCGCGCTCCAAGAACGCCTTGTGCAGCGCTTCTTAGTTATTTTCTGTAATGCCCCCTATAGGAAGAAAAAAATCATTTCATACCCCCCAGTGTCCCACACGTGACCATAAATAGTGTTTACTGCACTTCATATCATTTGCTCGGTGATTTTACCCGACACCATAGGGAACACAGTGAGAGTACCACTGCCACCTACTGTAGAAAATGCTCAATTACACTTAATTCTAGTACAGTATGGCAAAAAGCCAACTTCCTCAGGGTCCTACAAACCCCCTGGCATCACAGGGTGGTGCGCCTTACTACTGGAGAAGCACTGGCCTTGTGGGAGATCACCACGAGCCTTTCCTCGCTGGTATTCATAGCATGCACACTCACAAAATTCTCCTCCTTCTCTGTTACGCACCACCTCATGACTGCCCACGTGACATCTTTGCCGCAGTCGATGATCGGGTTAAGTTGACTTATTGTTTATTCTTGGTTTATTATTATTTATTATTACTTATTATTAATGTTAATGTACAAGTATTATTATTATTATTATGAAATATTGATTGTTTTTACATGTTTATCTTTAATATGCTGTGTTAGGTGAAATATATGTGTTTGGTGCAGGTTATGAGTTTGGGAGGGAGTTGGAACGGATTAATTGGTTTTCTATTATTTCCGATGGGAATCATTGTTTTTATCTAACGAACATTTTGACTTACGAGCTCGCCCTCGGAACGGATTAAATTCGTAAGTCAAGGTACCGCTGTAAATTGTTTTTTTTCTCATGTTGATGTAAAAAACATCTCAGCTGATTGTAGAAAGTTGTAGAACTATTGAAAAATCTATATACTTCCTTTCTCAGACAATTAATAAATCCAACTTTATACAAAATGTAATGATTGAGATGTGTGTGATGAATTATTTTTCATTAAAATCCTCCAACTTTCAAACCAGTATACCGCTACTACTTCTACTACAACTACTACTACCACCACCACTACCACCACCACTACTACCAGTTCTACTACTAACAGAGACCTGTAAACCAAGACAATCCGACACCATTCAGAGCCCAGAAATAATCAGGACAGATCTCATGCACTCCCAGAGCCTAGCCAGCAAGGACGTTTTTGACTACCTGAGCAACCTCAACCCCAGCAATGGTCAGAAGCCAACCAAAACCCCCAGGGTCTTTCTCCTCCACGGGAGGGGCGTTGTTGGGAATGAGGAGCTCCTCAAAGTATTCCTTCCTCCTCCTGACAACATACCCAGTCGAGGTGAGCAGCTTCCCACTTCCTCTGTAAACAGTGTTTCCCTCCTGAGGCGTCGGATGGTGGTCTAGAACTTTTTTAAGGCCAACTGATATTTGCTTTCCGGGCCCTCACTGAACTCCTTCCACATTCGTGATTTTACATCGGCAACAACCTGGGCTGCAGCATGTTTGGTCTACCGGTATCTGCCTGCTGCCTCAGGGAGTCTCAAAGGTCAAAAAGGCCTGGTAGGCCTCTTTGATACTGATCACTGCAGGTGTCCACCACTGGGTTCAGGGGTTACTGCCACAACAGGAAGTCATCGATGTGGTTATCATCCTGGCCACAGCACTCTCTACACTACTGGACCCTGGAGGGGACGTGGGAGTTTTCCCAATCTGTCCCCCGGTGTATTCCCCAATCATGTCCAACCGGGAAAGCGACCCCGAGGTCGACCCAGAATACATTTGAGAGATTACGTCTGTCAGCTGGTCTGGGAAAGTCTCAGTGTGGTCCCCCCCCCCAACAGCTGGAGAAAGTGGCTGGGGAGAGGGGTGTCTGGACCTCGCTGTTCACATTTACAGCATTTGGCAGATGCTTATCCAGAGTGACTGAGAATGATCATTTTTATACAGCTGAGCAATTGAGGTTTAAGGGCCTCGCTCAAGAGCACAACAGCGATGATAGTGGGGATTGAACCACTGTCCTTTGTCTTATGCACCGAGTCGCCACTACCCCGCTTTGGCTGCTGCCCCGCGACCAAACCCCAGAACAAGCAGACAATAATATCAATACTAATTAATACCACGATCGTTGCTACTAATACTATTACAGATACTCCTCCCACTAATACTGTACTAATACTCCTCCTAACGCTACCGACATCAACATTACAGTTGTTGCTAATATTACTACAGCTGCTCCCACTGCTATTAATAATAATAATAATAATCAACTCGGAACCGTACACACAACAGCGTCATGGGTTTCGAGACATACTCCAACTTTTCAGATCCGAGCAGCTGCTTATGATCTGTTTATAATCTGTTCATAAACTGTGTGGAAAGCAGAACTAAAGTAATACAACACACCACTGCATTCAAATTGGTTTATTACTTCCATCTTCTTCAGCTGGTCATTTACACAATGCTCACATCACAACCTCATTACATCAAAACATTACAACCAAGAACCCACAGAACACACATCTGGAACCATTCTCCTCAAACTTCAAAATCCCTTCAACATCTACAAACTTAAACAGATTAAAAACCACCTTCACTTTTTTTGACTATTTATTTTAATCCATCAGTGAAATTCATAAGTCATAATATGACACCAGAACAATTCTCCACCTTTATGCGCGCACGCTCGCTCTCTCTCTCTCTCTCTCTCTCTCTCTCTCTCTTGCACGCGTGCTCACCACAGATTGTAGTTGAATTGGATCTTGAGCAGGTATCTCATGCGTATCTGAGCAGGATTATACACCACAAACTCGTTATAGAGGAGTGTATATCTTCCACTACATCCCACGCCAGTCTTCACACCAGGACCCAGAGGAACCGTCACACCGTCCCTGAGGAACCACAAACACAACCACTTCCTGTGTAAACAAACTACTAAAGAACAGGTACGAGATTCAGGGAATTTGGCATTTTTATAGAAAACGTTTGTTAAAGAAATGTAGACTTTACAAATCACAACTTCTTCACCTTCAACTCCATCTCCACTTTCACCTGCACCTTAAACTCCATCTCCTCCTTTAACTCCAACCCAATTGCCACCTTCACCTCAATCTCTACTCCCCACCCCCACCAACTTTATCTCTACTTTTCTCCAAACCAGTCTTCACCTTCACCCACATCTTCACCTCCACCTCCAACCGATTATCCACCTTCACCTGCATTCCCATCTTCATTTCAATCTCCACTTTTACCTTCACCTTTAACTTGATCTCTAGCTTCAGCTCCATATCCACGTTTACCCCCATCTCCCCATTCACAACCACCTTCACCGCCATCCACACATTCAGGTCTATCTCCATGTTCACCTCCAGCTCTGCTTTCACTGTCTTCTGTCTTCATCTCCATCTCCACTTGCACCTTCCTCCCTACCTTCACCTCTATCTACACTATCACACCCACTCCTATTTGCACCCCTCCTTCAACTCCATCCCAACCTTAACTGCTATCTACACCTTCACTTCCATCATCACCAATCTCTATCTTCATTTTCACCTCCATCTCCAGCTTTACCATCTACCTACCTACACTGCCATCTACACCTTCACCTCAACTCCAACCCTACCTTCAACTCCACTCCTTGCCTCACCTCCATCTATACCCCCACTTCCAGCTCAATTTCCACTTTTACCTCAGGTTAACTTCTCCCGATCTTCTTCTTTTCCTTTCGGCTTTTCCCCTTTTTCAGGGGTCGCCACAGCGAATCTTCTGATTTGCACATTTGATTTGCCAATAAAACCCATAAAATTTTGCTTTCAAAACTACATCTGTTCCCCTTCCTCTCCTCGAACACGTTTCCTTTACATGTGTGATGTGCTCGAACAGTGAAAACAAACACTTTTGTATAAAAAGGTGGACGTACAGTGTGGTGGCGTTTTTGGGGTCAGGGCCGGTTTGACCAAGGCCTTTAGTGCTGTTTTTTCCAGAAGGCAGTTTGTCAGCATTGTAGTCGGCATCCAGAAGCTCATTACAGTCTCCGAGAGCAACCTGAGAGCACAAGCACAAAGAAATCATCATCATAATCTTCCTCCTCTTAATCCAGGGTTGGATCCTGGGCCAGCAGCCTAAGCAATGAGGTCTAGACGTCCCTCTCACCAGCCACTTCTTCCAACTCTTCTGAGGGGTGGGGGCGGGGAGGACACCCCAAAGCATTCCCAGACCAGCAGACAGACATAATCCCTCCAGCCCGGACTAGGTCAACCCCGGTGATCTCTACATGCCAGAAACACCACGCAAAGGAGGCATTCTAACCAGACGCCCGAGTCACCTCAACCGGATCCTCTCAATGCGGAGGAGCAGTGGTTCTACTCAGAGCTCCTCCCAGATGGCTGAACTTCTCACCAATCTCTAAGAGAGAGCCCCGGCAGCCGGCGAAGGCCGCCCATTTCAGTCCTTTGGATCTACAATCTTGTTCTTTCAGTCACTACCCAAATCCCGTGATCACAGTTAAGGGTTGGAATGTAGATCGACTGGGAAGTTGAAAGCTTTGCTTTGCGTCTCAGCTCCCTCTTCACCACGACGGACCCAAACAAGCTCCGCTTTACAGACGAGGCTGCAGCAATCCGCCTGTCGATCTCCCGCTCCATCCTTCCCTCACTCGTGAAGACCCCGAGATACTTGATCTCCTCCACTTGGGACAGGACTTCATCATAGACCTTCCAGCTGAGCAGTCCACCATTTTCCAGCTGCGAATCGTGGCCTCGGACTTGGAAGTGCCGATTCTCATCCTGGCCGCTTCACACTCAGCTGGGAATTGCGCCGATGTGAACTGGAGGTCCCAGATTGATTGGCATAATACCCACAAACATAGTTCCTAGAGTCATTCGGACACGCAAACCCCTCCACCATGATGAGGTGGTGATCCAAAATGGGGCAGAGGAAGTCATATGATGTCTAATTTTCCCAACAGTTATGACTCTCATGATAAAAATGATAAGTGTAAACACATTACTGTAGCATGCTAAAGTTAGCTCACCTGCATTAAGTAAGCTGGCAATACAACTGCTACTGAAGCGTGGGAACCGAAACCTGGCTCACTCGTAGTGGCTATCAGGGTATAAATCACTGTACAGCGTGTAAACTGAATCAATGTGTTTAAGGCGGATGAAGTTTAGTGCGTAACACACCTCACACAGTAAGAGTAATCCCACGTTGTTCTTCTGACTTGAGAAACAGTAGTTAGCACTCTTAGATGACATGTCGGCAAAATAAACCCCTTTACCAAACTGGAGACACACAAACACCAACAAAACTGACAAACGACCACAACACACTGATATCACACAAATTTGTTGACATTTATAAAAAAAACAATTATGCACCAAAGGTGTGGTGAATGTCACAATTTAACGATTTAAGTCTATTAAATTCAGCAATAGTTCCCGAGCCTGAGGAAAGAACCAGTTTAGTATACAGTATACACGACATGGGAACCGACATGGGAACCGACATGGGAACCTAACCACAAAAAAAAGCCCAGGAACACAATACAGTTTTAGGGGTTTTCTTGTCTTTAAACCAGGACAGACTCGGTCCAGTGAGCTCTGCGCTCCAAACCAAGCGAAGAGGTTGCTGAGCAAAATGCTAGCCCTAATTTAAAGAATGATATAAATGGGATGTATGTAAATATTACAATATAAATATGAATATTTGGTCACAACATAAAAATTTACGAAATCATGCTCATGGTTTAACGGACAGGCGTTGCAAATTTGCAACAGCTAATTTATTATTAATTTGTTATTATTAACTTGTTAATTATTAATTAATAACAGTTATTATTAATTTGGTCCTGAGAGGGTTAATGTCATTTGCATAAGTATGAAGCTACACTATAAGCTATTAGAGGCCGTATATTTTAAATGGAGGATGTATAATGTGTGTGTAATATATATATTTATATGACTTGTTTATACTTAGTGTTTCTCACCATGTAACCAGTGACTGGAGCTTCAGGAGGAGCCACTCGAAGACCCTGACTGAGAATCCCCACCCAGTTAGACAAACGGGAACCATGCCATAGTAATGTCCTGGTTCACACACACACACACACACACACACACACACACACACACACACACACACAAAAGGTTGTGGTTTAAATTAAAATGCTCAGCATGAAAAGGTTTGGTCGATGGTTACCTGTTGTGCAGGTGAGACAGGAAGTTGTCTCTCTCTCCTTCACGATCTACACTGAAGATGTCCAGCACGTTCATGGTGTAATCGCTGTGAGTAGCTGCGTGAGTTGACTGCAGATATTTCACAATCACCTGCAAGATTACAGCAACACCATAAAACACAACACCACCAATATAACAACAAAAATGCATGACACAACAACACTGAACCAGCACAGACTGTGTGTGTGTGTGTGTGTGTGTGTGTGTGTGTGTGTGTGTGTGTGTGTGTGTGTGTGTGTGTGTGTGTGTATGGACCTGGAACTCATCTGTTTCTCTGTTGATTGGTTGGAGAAGACACTTTAAAGACCTGTAGTGTTTATCCACAGGATGTTCATCACTCACTGGTCCAGACTGTACCATCTTCATGGCGATCTCTATATCACTCAGAGCCTGGAGAAGAACAGCGAGATGACTGGTGTGGAGTGTGGCTTGTGTTTGTGTGCGTCCATTTGTGCGGCTGTGTGTTTACCTCCAGAAGAGCAATTTTCTGCTTCAGCTCCACCTCAGTGCGGATAATGGGAGGAGTTCGCAAACTAGAAAAAAACAGAGCAACATTACATAATATGCAGGGTTCAGTCTGAAAGACCACTCGAACTCCAATCCAGCTCCCTAAACTGCAGATAAATACTTGTTTTGATTGTATGAAGTGCGTATGTGTTGTTTATTATTAATGTGTTTATTATTAATGCGTATGTGTCTCGTACTGATACGGGTGGTGTGTGCCTATAATTTTTACTACATCACTTACTTCTCATTACTTACAGATATCACCAGACATCCTGGCTCCACCCATAGCACTCAGACTGCCTCATTACGGTAAAGACTTGCTCGTGCTATTTATGGTCCATATTTATGGCCATCACTGCTCATCCCACCCGGGGACGGGCTGGAAAAGAGGAGTTAATAACTGCCCACTCCGTACCCCTAACGTCCCTTTCAGTGCGTACACGCCAAACTGACCATCTACCAGTCAAGGACGCCGAAAATATCAACTAAATAAAAGAGATCATGGATACACACTTTCTTCAAAAATACTCCAAGAAGAATGGACAGAGCACTGAGTGATTATTTCCGGGGCCCATAAAGATGTGAACAGCCCAACAAGGAGGCTCCAAGGCTGCACCTGCCCAGGAATCAATGATGCATCATGCCTGGCATGATAATAATGTGGCACTGTGATGGTATAGTACGACATACAATAAAGTGTGCTGGTGTGTAAACAGTACACTGAATTATTGTGTAGTGTGTACTTGCTATTTAGTGCTGCATATGATAGTGCCGCGTAGTGTATTGTCATGTAGCGTCTGGTCTGATCCCTTCCGAGTCGTGGGACGACGCTTGGCGACCTGCCATGAACGATAACGCCTTGATCATCATCTTCATGGAGGTTTTCTTGGCAAGGATAGTGCAGTGGTTCGCCATTGCCTTCTGAACAATGCGAACCCACGGGCAATTTAGAACAGCCAATTAGCCTACTGTGCATGTTTTTGGATCGTGGGAGGAAACCGGAGTACCCGGAGGAAACCCACGCGAGCACAGGGAGAACATGCAAACTCCACACAGAAACGCCCAGGCCGGGAATCGAACCCCGGCCTTCTTGCCGTGAGGCGGACGTGCTAACCACTACGCCACCGTGTCGCCTCAGTCGTGTGGTGTACTGGTGTAATAATGTGTAGTATAATCGAGTGCATTAGAGTGTAGTACACTGCAGTGCTGCGTTACCCGAAGTCGTGCGGTATACGAGTGTAAAACTGGTTGCAGGCATCCAAAAGCTCTTTACCGCTGCTTTTCTTTTTCAAACACTCTTCAATTTTCTTCAGAGAGGCATATCCTGCTCGAATTTGCTCCACCGTCAACTTCCCTAACACACACACACACACACACACACACACACACACACACACACACACACGCACACACACACACACATCAGATGTTGATGTAACTGATTAAAAGACAAACATCTGAGTGTCAGAATTTAACATGAGTTAGAGAGTGTGGACACACACACACACACACACACACACACACACACACACACACACACACACACACACACACACACTGACCAAGAGGAGCTTTTTTCGTGTCAAATTTCATCTCGAGCACACATTCTTCCATGGCATTAATGTCACAGATCAGCTCCATGAGAGACTGAAGTTTGACATCCAGCTGTGGTGGTTTTATCTCAGAAGGTGTGAACGTCGCTTCCGTTTTCTTCTCCTGCAGGAAATACATCGATAATAAATACAGACAACAGCAAAGACACATCATTTATCCCACAAACAAAAACGAAAGCAAAAAAGAAAGGGCTGTGTTCCAGCTCCTAGTCGCTCCTTGTGGACAGTGTCAATGTCTTGATGCGTAAATCACAGATTTTTATGAGCAGTATTGTGTTTTTAAATGCCAGTGTCCTGGCAGGTTTATAAACATGTTTAAATTAAAATTCTAAAGTGTTGTGTGTTTTTCTCACTTTCTCGTTTAAGCTGTAGTCCATGAACACCATGTCGTATTTTCCGGAAACTTTCTCAAAGTTTGCTCGCTGTGTCCACTCATTTTTTGTCTTATCAAGGAACCTGAGCAGAAAACACACACAAACAGCAACAAAAACTTCCTCAGGTCATCCACACCGTGTGCAAAAGTATGTGCACCCGTTTATACACGGTTTCTAAAAACGACTTAAAACGATTGCACCTTTGAACTGTACGCTATTACAGTGACGTCAGGATAACTGCACGAGCCTACAGTTCAAAGGTGCAATCGTTTAATAGCTTCTGTAACGGGATAAACACAAATTCCCACAGCCACACCCAGAAAGTCCCCCACAGCCACTCCCCAAAGTATTAGAGTCTCCGAGCTGTGTTAGATATGATTTCTATTAACATTCTATTAACCAGGATGTTTTTTTTTAAAGAGTTTTAATGAATTACTTTTTCTGAAAGACGTCTTTGGCTTTAGCAAGATCTGCACCACATGGCACCAAACTGCTCTGCCCCACTTTTCCCACTGGAGGAGAACCAGGAGAACCAGAGTGTGGGTCCAACACCAGAGTGATGAGGATAAAGAAATAAAATGTAGATGAGTGATGAATCCTGCAGCTTATAAGAGATCACATGATGGGTATGATAAGGGCTGAGGGTGAAGCCTGAGGTACAGGATGCTCCATACATCTCAGCTCACTGATGGAACACCAGTTGGATACTCAGTGGTACAATTATAATGAAAAATTGGTCATGTGCGCGAGGTTCTCCTACCTCGCCCCCACCTCATCCACACGCTGTAGGCCTGGGCGTGGTCGTCTCGCAGCAGCTGGATCAGGTAGTATTTATTATTGTTAAACTGCAGATTGGTCTGGAACCCAGCAGGACAAACACAATTGAAAGTCACAAAACGAATGTCAGTGTGGGAAAACACCTCACATGGTGGGCTAATTACTATCTTCCTACGCCTACAGTTTCCCAGCTCACAGATACCCAACACCCAACCAGCCATCTCCCAGGTACCCAGCCCAGAGTTATCCATCACCCAGCTCGTCACTTTCCTTTTCCCAGTGCTCAATTATCATCACGATCTTCCTCCACTTAATCCGGGCTCGGGCCACCGTGGGCAGCAGCCTAAGCAATGGGCTCCAGACGTCCCTCTCCCCAGCCACTTCCTCCAGCTCTTCTGGAGGGACACCAAGGCGTTCCCGATGTTTGGGTCCAGCATATTCTAGGATAACCTCGGGGTCTCTTTCCAGTTGGACATACCTGAAACATCTCACCAGGGAGTCGCTCAGGAGGCATTCTAACCAGATGCACAACTGTTAATGGGGAGCAGCAGCGGTTCTAGTCCCAGCTCCTCCTCCTGGATGACTGAGCTTCTCACCCTATCTCTACGGGAGAGCCTTACCATTCGGCGACGGAAGCTCATTACAGCCGCTTGTATGTACGATCTTGTTCTTCCAGTCACTACTCAAAGCTTGTGACCATAGGTGAGGGTTGGAAACGTAGATCTACTTAATAATCACCGTTTGACAAAGCATGGATCATGCATAGCCCATAATTTTACGATTCCGCAGAGAGAAGCAATCCCATTGGTGCATACCTAGAAAGTCAGCTGGCCTAAGGCAATCACAATCCTGTACAGAAAGGACACATTACTAAAGCTTTCTAAAGCTGCAGGACTGTAGTTTAGGTCATAGTAGCCCGGCAAGCGGTAGTTTTTATCTCAAAGTTCGGGCTGTACGGTTCGTCCACCATCAGACCAGAAAGGCCATGTTTACTGATTACACCCTTCCAAGTCACATTATTGTTGCCCACATGGGTGTTGAAGTCTCCCAGGACAACGAGTGAGTCCTCTGGGGCAGAGTTCTCCAAAATACCCAGTGAAGACTCCAAGAGGGGTGGATACTCTGAACTGTCATTTGGTGCATAAGCACAAACAACAGTCAGAACCCGCGTCCCCACCCGAAGGCGGAGGGAAGCTACCCTTTCGTCAACCGGTGAGAACCCCGACGAATGGGCACCGAGACGGGAGCAACAAGGATGCCCACACCGGCTCACCGCCTCTCCTCATGAGCAACTCCAGAATGGAATAAGGTCCAGCCCCTCTTGAGACGGGTGGTTCCAGAGCCCAGAGCCTATGCGTTGAGATGAGTCTGCCTATATCTAGTCAGTATCTCTCCACCTCACGCACCAGCTCAGGCTCCTTCCCTGCCAGAGAGGTGACAGTCCATGTAGCAAGAGTCAGGATCAGTAGCCGAGGATCGGTTTGACAGAACACATGCCTTCGGCTGCCACCCAACTCGCACTGCAACCGATCCCTATAGCCACACCCACAGGGGTGGGTCCATGGGTAGGCGAACCCATGTCTCCTTTTCAGGTTGGGTCCAGCCAGGCTCCATGGGCAAAAGCCCGACCATCAGGCGCTCGCCTTTGAATCCCTCCCCCAGGCCAGGCTTCAGGGGGAAACCCCATTCACCCACATCCGGCATGGAAAACCATGTCCTTTTCAGTTTGTCCATAAGCGTCTTCGAACCACAATTCGCCTGAACTTTCACCTAGGACCTGTTTGCCTTGAGCGATTCTACCAGGGGCATTATGCATTCTACCAGGAGCATTGAGATTCAAGGAGGGGCAGAGCTCAATTACTCATCTCATATTCATCCACTTACACAACGCCAAGATACTCAGTGCCCAGTTACCCATTTCCCAGGTACCAATCTTCCAGTTACCGACCTCCAAGTTAATCGACTTCCAGTTACCCTGCACCCGGAAACTCTGTACCCAGTTACCTATAATACACTACTGACCTGGTTTAGCATGACATCATACACATCATTCCCCTCAGTGTAGACGTGAGCCTGCAGAGACAAAAACACACCATCTGATATTCAGCCTGCTCCACACCACACCTACATACTACAGTCTAGACAGGGGGACCTTCAGGAAAACAGGTAATATAATAGAGTTTAAAACAGGGTTTCTATCAGGCAAAAAATAACCAGCTGCTCCTGAGGCGTGTGAGAGAGCGTGTGACATAATCGTTACCTTCCCGAGTTTAGATTTACACTCTACATCAACTGGAGCTTTCCCCTTGATCACCATCGTCTTCTCCACTTCTACACACACACACACACACACACACACACACACACACACACACACACACACACACACACACACACACACACACACGTTACAGGAGGAATGAACTGTTTTCCTTCTTGCTAAGAATTGTTCAAATGGTTCAAATATCCTTTCTTCCATCTATCAATCCAGTCAGAGTACAGTAAGCCCATGACCATTCGCGGTTTTGCACTCGCGTCTCCGCATATTCGCAGATTGCCGACTGACCCGGAAGTAACTGTCACGTTATTCAAATTCAGCCAATGGCTGTTCTCCCTCCTGCTGATTGGCTGAGATGATGTATACGCCCTTTTTTTTCTGATTGACGCACATGTTTTCAATGTGCATTTTTTTAGTGTGTTTTAATTACCAGTTAATGTAAAAGTTCTATGATGCCAGTCGAACGCCGTGTGTCTTCTCTGGCTAATCGACATTGGCTGTGTCGTGTCCCTGCGTGCGCCGGTCCATGTGTGCGTGAGTAGTGATTTGTGTATTTATGATGAAACACCTGCTTCATTCTTCAGCTCTTCGGCGGATTCACTCTCCTTCACTCTGCCTCGTCTCTTTTTAGTGATTGGCTTCTCCTCCTCTTCTTCTTCCTTAATCCCGAGACCACTCGTTCCCTCACCTTCATCCACACACACTGTCAGAAGAGACAGAGAATGTCACTCCACAAGAGATCACCAGGATTTATAAAATTTCCCCAGGTCACCCATTCAGATTGCAATTTGTTTTTTGTTTTTAAGAACCTCCGACATACAATGAACACATGCAAAATACAAGTCGTTTAGTCAATTTTTTAAAGAAGAGAACTCTACATCATATTTTTGACTCAAAAACCAATTCAGAGCTAATTTCCATTCTTAAGAAGCAATATCTCTGTTCTAAACACAAATATAAATCTGAAGTTTACTACCGAGGTAAATCTGTGCTTAACTGACCAAATTTGTGAAAATTAAATTAAAAACATGAAAAATACAAATAATAAAAAGGTCTGTTGGGCTTTTTACCCCTGAGCTCAGTGGCTCATCAGGCCGGTGCTTATCCCCGGTTTCCGTAGTGTGAAGCGACCAGGAGTTCAACTCCCCCTGGATGGGACACTAGTCCAGCGCTTGTTACCTTCCCAGTATATTTTACTGGTTCCCATTTATACTGCTGGGTGAGCAGAGGAACACTTGCGGTTGAGACCTTGCCCAGTGCAACGATTTAAAATGCAGTACAGGGATCCCTCGCTACTTCGTGCTTCAATTCATGCGGCTTCAGTGCATCGCGGTTTAAAAAATAAATAAATATTCATCGAATTATAAAAGTTAAGGAAAATGCCAAAGGCCAATTATGCAAAAAAAAAAAAAAAAAAACCCTAAATAAAACACAAAACAAAAAACAACTCAAAATTTCCCATCAAAACTACTTACACTGTTGCATCTCTGTGTGCAT
>CM045746.1:34826965-34849465 GCA_024760905.1 Plotosus lineatus | reverse complement strand
GGCAGCCATTGGTTCCTATCTCAGACCTTCCCCGAGGTAACTGGTGGAGTGACTCAGCACTCAAAGTATGTAACCTCTACTGTGAGCTTCCTCCCGCTCCGGAAGAAAACTTGCACGCTCGCCCTATATAACTTTGGTGGCGTCGGAAGTAACTTCTTTTATGGTAATAAAATGACAGACAATTGGTTATTTTTTTATCGATTTAGTGTAATATTTTGTTTGAGGTTTTTGATCTAAAAAGTGTTGTAAGTCGGTGATTTTTAATGAACCACTCATAACTGCTCGTGTAACCGTGAAGGCTGCTGGGAGACATGTAAATTACTGAACAGTGATTGGTTTAACAGACATGATCTCGGTCCACAGACAGATATGTACGTCACCGAGATGCGACATGTTTTTTTCTTTTTCACTAAATTGCGCAGTTTTAGCTCCCAATTGGTAGTTTTTTAATTTGTGACGTCACCTACTGACGTCATCATCTGTGGTTGAATTCCTGAAGAGTTAAAGTCTTTTTTGTTTCTTTCCCCTCTTAACTTCTGGCGATGTGACATGTACAATACTTTTAGAATAGTCCCATTACAATTTTCATTTGAAATGTCTTATTCGAGTTTAAAATGTTCACTACTGTATAATACCCTGTTTGTTATTGAACCTAATTTAGCAGGGCAGTGGCGATCTACTGATCCTAAGGTTGGGGGTTTGAGTCCCTCTCTCCACAAGGTTGTCGTGCCCCCCCCCAGTGCACTAACTGGGTTATCAAAGGCCGGCCATGTCTCTCACTGTCTCTGGTGTGAAGCATGTAAAAGAACCATTGCAGACTTTCATCAAGAGGAGCTGCAAAGCCGTCAGCGTGTTTCTAATCAGGAGTCGGAGTCCCCTGGGGCAGTTCGTTCACAGCCACGTTCTGGCAACTCCTGCAGCGGCACTGGAACCCAGTCGTATTGGCTTCTGCCTTTCCACTGGATGGTGGTGCTGAGAGGGAGGACTTGCTGCTTGGGTTACAGCCTGTCCTCCATACTTCCTACCCAGGTTCTGCACACTGGAGAGTATCAGCAGCCAGAATACCAGTCAGAGTGCAGCCCTAGTCCTTCGAGACTGACGGAGGTCAAAGAAGAAGAAAGTAATTTAGCGGGGCAATGTCCTTGCAGGGACTAAAAAATGGAGAAGCTCATCCATTAGGGTTCATAAGCTCCCTGACACAGGAAGACGAGAGAGATTTCCTTTCGGCTTTTTCCCTTTCTCAGTGGTCACCACAGCAAATGATTCACACGTTTGATTTGGCATTGGGTTTTTTTTAAGTCGGATGGCCTTCCTGTCACAACCCTTTAGCAAGGGACAGAAACACGCTGATGGCTTTGCAGCTCCTCTTTACGAAAGTCAGCAATAGTTCTTTTACATCAACCTCTCACCACAGACAGTGAAAGACATGGCCCGCCTTTGATAACCCAGTTAGTGCACTGGGGGAAGAAGAGAAGTTGATGAAAACCTAAGATGAATCAGGGTGTTGTTTGATTTTAAGACCTCTATCACAACATTTTGACATATTTGTGAGATCAGCCTAAAATGCTTTTGGACATATTCCTTAGTGCCATTAATTACCTAATTCTGTTGCACAATTAAAACATGACCGGTCAATGTCAACTGTGGATCATCCATAAGAAACGGTATTAGTGCGTTCACCAGACTTTGGATACAGCCATAAGTAATTGTGAAATTCAGAGCATTTGAAGGAAATCCACACAGGCACACTGAGAACATGCACATGCCAGACAGAAACGGCTGCTCTGAGCCGAGGACTTGAAACCAGACCATTCCTGCTGTGAGGTAGATGGGCTAACCCGTACACCACCGAGCTGCCACGAAATGCAGAATAATTAGCTTCAACAACTAGGGTACTTGGTGCACTAAATTTGTGCTCTGTGTGTGTGTGTGTGTGTGTGTGTGTGTGTGTGTGTGTGTGTGTGTGTGTGTGTGTATGTGTGTGTGTAAGACTGTTGAGGTGTCATTTGACCAGCCCAAGTTTCTCAGAGGATTTCCACACCATAAACACCCTGGAGTGACCAATCTGAAAACCCTCAGACTTCCAGAGGAACTGCAGACTGCAGCACTGTCCATCATCTACAGTAAGAGAAATAAAAATATACACACACACACACACACACATACTCGCACACATACTTGCATAATGTGTGAGTGACTAAATGATTGCAGACTTGTTATGTATATGACAATATCCTACTGTTCCTCCTGATCAGAGTCAGAGGTGAAGGATCTATCAGAGAGTGCACACAAGCTGAAAAATTTCCTGTGGAGCAGGAAAAGAGCAGTAGAAGGCCATGAGCTGAGAGAAAGAGCCATGCATCTGGAGAAGAAATGGAAGGAGGAGAGAGTGAGCGGTGAGAAAGTGCTTATGATCTCCAGTTTAGAATCAAGTCAACTTCTTCTTTTCCTTTCGGCTGGTCCTTTCAGGGTTCGCCACAGCAAATCGTCTGCCTCCATCTCACCCTGTCCTCTGCATCTTCTTCTCCTACACCAACTACCTTCATGTCCTCCTTCACCACATCCATAAATCTTCTCTTTGGTCTTCCTCTAGGCCTTCTGCCTGGTAGTTCCAACCTCAGCATCCTACTACCAATATACTCACTATCCCGCCTCTGTACATGTCCAAACCATCTCAATCTAGCCTCTCTGACTTTGTCTCCAAAACCTGTTACATGTGCTGTCCCTCTGATGGACTCATTCCTGATCCTATCCATCCTTGTTACTCCCAAAGAGAACCTCAACATTTTCATCTCTGCTACCTCCAGCTCTGCCTCTTGTCTTTTCCTCAGCGCCACTGTTTCTAAACCATACAACATCACTGGCCTCATTACACCGTCTTTCCTTCCAGTCTTGCCGATACCTCCCTATCATAAATCATACCGAACACTTTTCTCCAACCATTACAACCAGCCTGCACACGCTTCTTCACCTCTTTTCCACACCCTCCGTTGCTCTGGATTGTTGAGCCTAAGTACTTAAAATCCTCCACCTTCCTTATCTCTGCTCCCTGTAACCTCAAAGTTCCTGTTGGGTCCTTGTCGTTCACACAGACATGTATTCTGTTTTACTGAGGCTAACCTTCATTCCGCTCCTTTTCAGGGCATACCTCCACCTCTCTAGATTTTCCTGCACTTGTTCTCTGCTCTCACTGCAGATCACAATGTCATCTGCAAACATCATAGTTCATGGAGATTCTTGTCTAACCTCGTCTGTCAGCCTGTCCATCACCATAGCAAACAAGGGGCTCAGAGCTGCTCCTTGATGAAGTCCCACCTCCACCTTGAATTCTTCGGTCACGCCGACAGCACACCTCACCACTGTCTTATATCACTCATACATGTCCTGCACCACTCTAACATACTTCTGCCACTCCAGACTTCCTCATGCAATACCACAGTTCCTCTCTCGGCACCCTGTCATATGCTTTCTCCAGATCCACGAAGGCACAATGCAGCTCCTTCTGACCTTCTCTGTACTTCTCTTTTAACATCCTCAAAGCAAACACTGCTCTGAGCACTGCTGTGGTGCTCTTTCTTGGCATGAAACCAAACTGTTGTTCACAAATGCTGACCTCTGCCCTTAGTCTAGCTTCCACTATTCTTTCCCATAACTTTGTATGGCTCATCAACTTTATCCCTCTGTAGTTGCCACAACTCTACACGTCCCCCTTGTTCTTAAAAATGGGCACAAGCACACTTCTCCTCCATTCCTCTGGCATCTGCTCACTTTCTAAAACCTTGTTGAATGTTCTTGTCAGAAAATCTACTGCTACCTCCCCTAGACACTTCCATACCTCCACCGGTATGTCATCAGGACCAACTGCCTTTCCACTCCTCATCCTCTTCAATGCCCTCCTCACTTCTCCCTTACTATCTTTGCTACTTCCTGGTCCTCAACGGTCACCTCTTCTACTCTTTTTCTCTCTCTCATTTTCCTCATTCATCAGCTCTTCAAAGTACTCTTTCCATCTTCCCAGCACACTTCTGTCATCAGTCAATACATTTCCCTCTCTGTCCTTTATCAATCTAACTTTCTGCATGTCCTTCCCATCTCTATTTCTCTGCTGTGCCAACCTGTATAAATATTTTCTCCCTCCTTACTGTCCAACCGAGCATACAAGTCATCATACACCCTCTGTTTGGCCTTTGACACCACTACCTTCGCCTTACGCTGTGTCTCCCTGTACTCCTGTTTACTCTCTTCGGTCCTCTCTATGTCTCACTTCTTCTAAGCTAACCTCTTCCTTTGTACACACTCCTGTACTTCCTCATTCCACCACCAAATCTCCTTATCTACTGTCCTTCCATATGACACACCAAGTATTCTACCTGTCTCCATGATCATATTAGCTGTAGTTGTAAAGTCTACTGGAAGCACTTCCTGACCATTCAAAGCCTGTTTCAATTCCTCCTTGAAGACAACGCGACACTCTTCCTTTTTCCGCTTCCACCACTTTGTCTTCTGCTGCTTTCACCTTCCTCACCATCAGTGTCATCCTGCACACCACCATCCTATGCTGTTTGGCAACACTCTCACCCACTACTACTTTGCAGTCACTGACTTCCTTCAAACTGCATTGTCTACACAAGATGTAGCCTACCTGTGTGCTCCTACCTCCACTTTTATAAGTCACCATATGCTCCTCTCTCTTCTGGAAGAAAGTATTTACCACAGCCATTTCCATCCTTTTTGCAAAATCTATCAACATCTGTCCTTCTGTGTTCCTGTCCTGAATACCAAACCTACCCATCACTTCCTCGTCCCCTCTGTTGTCTGCACCAACATGTCCAGTGAAGTCTGCTAGAATCAAGTCAACTCTGCTTCAGTTAAATCTTCCTCTTTAAGAGTTCAAGATCCCACAGGCATGAAGTGTGTGTTTGTGTGTTTGTGTGTTTGTGTGTGTGTGTTTCTGTGTGTATGTGTTACAGATGAAAATATTGTCTTCTTTGAAACTCAAGTCAGGAGGAAAGTTTTATCGGAGCTGAAGAGGATGACGTACCACTGGAAACCTTTAAAGTAAAATCTAAATTTTGTATTTGTTGTTTGTTTGTTTGTTTCTTTGATGTGCAAGCATTCTTCTCCAACCTGCAGGTACGATGCTTATCTCGGGGTGTTGTACATGGCCGCTAGATTAGCAGGTGGCTATGCTGCAGTGATGAGGGCTCTTAATGAGGTACGCACACACACACGCACGCACGCACGCACGCGTGCGCGCGCACACAGAGCAAGTTGTAACACACTCTGTGTACTGTAGATAAAGAAAAGAGATTCTGCCTTCACTCCGTACTCATTGCTGGACTTTGGCTCTGGACTTGGCACGGCTGTTTGGTAAACACACACCTCAACACTTTCCTCTAAATCCTCCATCTGGATTTGAGTGGAGGTTTGCAGTAATTTTTAATGAATTGCGTGTGTGTGTGTGTGTGTGTGTGTGTGTGTGTGTGTGTGTGTGTGTGTGTGTGTGTGTGTGTGTTTATGTTTATGTATGTGGTCAGGGCCGCACGCACACACTGGGGTGAATCTCTCAGGGAATATGTGTGTGTTGACACCTCTGCAGCAATGAACAGTCTGGCTGCGGAACTTCTCACAGGTACACGTAGACCATTCACATAATGGTAAAGAATGATGATTATGATGATGATGAAAATGATGAAGATTGAGGTGATGCCTTTCATGTAACAGGAGCCAGTGACAGAGACGAGCCACTCATCAAACATGTCTACTATCGCCAGTTTCTTCCTGTTTCACCAGAGGTGACCGCACATCACATGGGCACCAATACTTTAGTCACATGATGTAGTCTCATCCTAACATGTTACAACACACTATTTGCACATCACAACATGCTATAAACACATCACACTACACTACACTACACTACACTACACTACACTACAACACGCCAGAAACACCTTGTGATTCGATGCTAACATCTCAACAGTCTGTAAATACACCAATAACACATCGGGGACGCCGTGTGTGCGCGCACTCTCTCCTGTAGGTTCAGTTTGATTTGGTTCTTGCTGCTTTCTCTTTATCGGAGTTATCCAGTCAGGAAGCACGACAAGACACACTTCTTACACTGTGGAGGAAAACACACTCCTATCTGGTGAGTAAAACTTCTACACCTACACACACACACACACACACACACAAACACGTTACATACAGACGCTTATATATGTCGTTAGTATCATGTGACGTGCTCTCCTCTGGAAAATGAGTCACAACTGGTCTTTTTTTCTGCGTTGACATTTAAGAGCACCGGATATGAGCTGATATCCTGTGAGTAGATTAACCAATCAGAGCATCCAACTGCTCATATCCAGTGATCCTGACAGCAGGGAATAAATCAAATATTTTGATTAAAAAAAGTGAAGTCTTTGGCAGGGGCTGGGCTGAGAAAACCTTTCCAATTCTTCTTCTTCTCCTTTTGGCTTTTCCCTTCAGGGGTCGCCATAGCGAATCATCTGCCTCCATCTCACCTTATATGAGGTACTATGAGGTAGTTCCAACCTCAGCATCCTACTACCAATATACTCACTATCCCGCCTCTGTACATGTCCAAACCATCTCAATGTGGCCTCTCTGACTTTGTCTCCTCTTACATGTGCTGTCCCTCTGATGGACTCATTCCTGATCCTATCCATCCTTGTTACTCCCAAAGAGAACCTCAACATTTTCATCTCTGCTACCTCCAGCTCTGCCTCCTGTCTTTTCCCCAGGGCCACTGTTTCTAAACTCTACAACATCGCTGGCCTCAACAGAATGCCTCTCTCCTGGACTAGTCCTCCAGCGGCAGTTAGGCGGTGTGTGTTCATGTGCTTTGGAAGATTGGCTTTTAGGGAGGGCCAAACAGAGGGGCCAGGATTTCTCAACTGGGTCTTTTTTGAGAATCTGCTCACTCTTGCTGTGTCTTTGGGATCAGCCACATTTGGGTTTGTTTTGGACTGGGAGTGGTCTTGTGTTAACAGCAAGCTAATACAGGTCCTTCTCAAAAAATTAGCATATTGTGATAAAGTTCATTATTTTCTGTAATGTACTGATATATGAAAGTTTAATGTTTATTTTAGATTCATTGCACACCAACTGAAATATTTCAGGTCTTTTAGTCAGTAGAAACATCCAGAGCCACCGTGCACAGGCGTGTGCAGGAAATGGGCTACAGGTGCCGCATTCCCCAGGTCAAGCCACTTTTGAACCAGAACCAGCGGCAGAAGCGGCTGACCTGGGCTACAGAGAAGCAGCACTGGACTGTTGCTCAGTGGTCCAAACTACTTTTTTCGGATGAAAGCAGATTTTGCACGTCATTCGGAAATCAAGGTGCCAGAGTCTGGAGGAAGACTGGGGACAAGGAAATGCCAAAATGCCTGAAGTCCAGTGTCAAGTACCCACAGTCAGTGATGGTCTGGGATGCCATGTCAGCTGCTGGTGTTGGTCCACTGTGTTTTATCAAGGGCAGGGTCAATGCAGCTAGCTATCAGGAGATTTTGGAGCACTTCATGCTTCCATCTGCTGAAAAGCTTTATGGAGATGAAGATTTCATTTTTCAGCACGACCTGGCACCTGCTCACAGTGCCAAAACCACTGATAAATGGTTTACTGACCATGGTATTACTGGGCTCAATTGGCCTGCCAACGCTCCTGACCTGAAGCCCATAGAGAATCTGTGGGACATTGTGAAGAGAAAGTTGAGAGACACCAGACCCGACACTGTGGATGAGCTTAAGGCCGCTATCGGAGCATCCTGGGCCTCCGTAACACCTCAGCAGTGCCACAGGCTGATTGCCTCCATGCCACGCCCGCATTGAAGCAGTCATTTCTGCAAAAGGATTCCCGACCAAGTATTGAGTGCAGAACTGAACATCATTATTTGAAGGTTGAATTTTTTTTGTATTAAAAACACTTTTTTTTATTGGTAGGATGAAATATGCTAATTTTATGAGATAGGGATTTTTGTTTTTTCTTTACTTTTTTTGCCAAAATCATCAGTATTAAAACAATAAAATGCTTGAACTACTTCAGTTGTGTGTAATGAATCTAAAATATATGAAAGTCTAATGTTTATCAGTACATTACAGAAAATAATGAACTTGATCACAATATGCTAATTTTTTGAGAAGGACCTGTAGTTGAATGCCCGTTTATAATTTTCCTGTAACTCTTAAAGCAGCACAGCTACCGTAAGTCTCCTAAAAGATGGACAGGATAACACGCTAACTTTCCAGGATGTCTAATTTGAACTTACCGATTCAGTGCAGAATAGAAACATTAGTTAGGGTTAGCGTTAGGGCTAAGCTAAGCTGGCTGGGTAGTAAATTAGCACTGTGCTAATGTTAGCCTGTAATGTTACGACTGCAGTAGCTTTGATGTTCTCTCTCTTACCATGTTCGATATCGGCAACAGTAGATCAACTCTTATTTTTGTGTCAAATGGGCAATGTTTCAGTTTCAGGTCGGTCAGTTTACCCGTTCAGGTTCCAGCTGTTACTTGCAGGCTGCCTGATGTAGAGCGAGATCGTCACCGAGTCGGTCAGTGTTTGTGTTTAATCTTTATTCCAGGTTTTAGTGGAAAATGGAACAAAAGAAGGACATCAGATCCTCATGGAGGCCAAAGACATTTTACTGAAGGTACAGTTCACAAAATCCTTCATTTACAGATTTATCTCACAGAGACTTTAACAGTTTAGTGTTTTAAATTAAACCTCAATAAATATAAAATAACAAAAATGAGCTCCTGAAATCTGAGATTTAGCAGATGGAACCTCAATGAAAGGAGATGTGGGTCGGGTCGTCAGTTATCTGATTTGTTTCTTGATTTTTCAGAATCATTTTCTCTAGCAATTCGTGTTTAAATGAATAGAAATGGGCAAAGTCAATATATTGATGTTTTAAAACGAACTAAATGTATTGTAACTTGTGTGTGTGTGTGTTCAGTGGGAAGAGAAAGTGAGTCATGATGTCCGGAGGCCGGTGGTTTTCGCTCCTGTACGTTTGTCACATTCATACATGGTTCTTTAAAACACTAACATCGCTTTAAGGGATTAAGTGTGTGTGTGTGTGTGTGTGTGTGTGTGTAGTGCACTCATCAGCAAACTTGTCCGAAATTACTGAAGCAGCCAGTCACACCTTGTAACTTTCTGCAGCCCTTCTATGAACTTCCTATGTCTGGGGTGAGCGTTCGATGTGAATTTTGATATAAAAATGATTATTTATTTTGGTGTGTTTGATGTACTGTACTGTATTAATCCTGCAAGGGAAGCTATTGCCTCTGCATTCAGCATTCTACCATGAGCTCACACACACACTGAGCAGTGTTCTACCACACCCAGAGTACAGTTGGGGTTAGGGGCCTTACTCAAGGGCCCTTCAGCCATGAAGGTGGAGGGAGGGAAGATGCAGCTCACTCCTCCACTGCCACACTTCCCTTCCTTTAAAGATAAAGAGATCTTCCTCACTTGTTGCACGAACAATCAGTTAGTTTAGTCAGCGACTGAAGTCGACTAAGCCTTAGTTGCTTGTGTTTATTTATTTACATACTTTTACATATATTTATTTACATGTGTTTGTTTATTTTTGCTTGTGTTTGTTCGTTAACACGTGTTTAGAACAGTGATCCGGTGCAGGAGAAATTCAGTTTCCTGGTCATGTCCCGCTCGGAGCCGCAGGATTTTGAGGTCTCACAGTGGAGTAGAATAATTTCTCATGTCCGGAAACGTCCCAGACATGTGCAGTGCCAGATCTGCAGCTGTAATGGGGAACTCAAACAGCTCGCCATTACCGCAAGGCATCATGGGAGGTGAGGTGCAGCATGCATGTGTAGCCCACTGGTGTAGAAGTTTCGTGATGTTGAAGTCAGTAAGTGATTTGTGTTTACAGAGACACGTACCGCTGCGCTCGGAGCAGTGACTGGGGAGACCGGCTGCCTGTCAGACACACAGAGATGCCCACGGTCGAGAGACGAAAGGAGTAACCAAGAGACATGGGCCTGCTTACGTCCTCTCACATCCGCTTAAAATCCCTTTAGAACCCCGCAGATGGTTCTACTGGTTCCTCATGGACTGTAGGGGTAGTGATGCAAGGCTGTCGTGGTATTTATCAGGAACAAGTAACTCCTGAATGAAGACATGTTTGAACATTCAGCTGTATTGGCTCAACATACAGTTTACCCAGAATGCTTTTCTACACTAAACATGGTGGCTGAAGTCATTCATAAACTTTAATAATGAAACTGTGCGTTTCAGAAATTTTGTTTTATGTTTGTGTTTTATTGCCACCCATACAAGAGCGCCTCTGTTCTTGGTTCTGCTCACTAGTTACCATAGCGGTGCAGCAGATGAGATGTTTATTCTGAAACAAAAAGTACAACACGAAATACTTTACAAAACAACTGAAGACAGTTTATGTAAGGCTTTATTTTATAAATGTATTTGTCAGTTGATGGAAATTTTAATTTGCTTGATGTTTTAGCGAGGTATTTACCAAACCAGTGAGTGTGCATGCTAGACATGTTCAGCTAGCTGTGATGTTACTGATATGAACCAGTTTATTTTGCCAAGTACAGAACATCAGCATGATACACGACTTTTTCCCCCGTCTCTGTTTTTTTTGATCCCGTATTCAACGTGATAAGTGCCCAGGGCACTTTAAAAATTGGAGTGGGTGGGCACTTATTAAAATGTAACCCGCGGAGTGGAATGGTAAGTGCTTATTACCATCGAGGTGGAAAACATGAACAATAAAACAATGAGTTTTACTGGTATTTGTTTTATGCATTTTGTAGTATCAATCAAACTACTTGCATGATAGCTGAAAACAGCATCTTTTTTTAAAAAAAGACCCCTTCTTTTCCCTCCCGTGCTGTTCCTTTAAATATTTTAGTGAAGTCGAAGCCAATAGAAGTAAAATCGAGCCAATCAACACAAATGTCAACTTTAGCACATGCCACGTTGAACCAATCAACACAAACAAACAAAAGCACATGGCCAGGAACGTCTTTAAATATATGAAGTTAGTGAGCAGGAGAATCCGGTGAAAAATACTCGTCATCACTTTCTGATAGGTCCATATCTGGCTCATCGCTCCAGTCATTCAGAGCATCCACCTCAAGTCGCATGTTTTCAGTCGGCTGGTCATGCTCATCAGCTTCATCTGGTATGGGTTCTTCAAAGGGATCGCTGTCGTCATCAGACTCCTCCAACAAGAACATATTTTCACCTAAAACTTCCTCGCTTTTCTGTGCCACACGAGTTGCTCTTCGAAAAGTAATTTTATTTCGTTTCATGAATGACCTGAGCCAGCCACAGCTTGCTTTGAATGATTGGTTGCCTTCCTCCTTATGCAATCGTAGTGCTTCCTGTTTAAGAGCCTTGCCGGTCATTCTTGTCCCTTGTTCCCTGCGCGCTTCGAGCCATGAAATAAGTTCTTGTTCAATATGCAGATAAACAACCTTTCTTCCTCCACCAGCCTTTCGTTTTCGTTTTGTTTTGTCGACCATTTCACGTAGATATTGTTCTTCTTTTCGCCATTCACGTACACGTTTCCGATCAACATTAAATTGTTTTGATGCTGCAGAATTTGTTGAATTCTTTGCAAATTCTATCACTTTCAGCTTGAATGAGATATCATACGCTTTTACACGTTGCCCCTTGTGCGACGATGTTGCATCCATCATAACATCTGATCTTCGTTTAGGATATAAAAAAAAAAAAAGCAGTACCACGTGGAAAGTTTCCACAATTAGTAGTTATGTCATGTACATACGGGTTACCTTTGGGCCAAAACGTCACTTCCTTTAAGCATAGCGGCAACTTTTACATGTAATAGTTCTATTCGAGGATTTCATCTTTATCGTGATTATTTGGCAACCCTTCCTTAATGAACAGTTAACATCATATCGTCAGCCATCTAACACTCACGATCGTTTTGCTGTAGCAGTTTCTAATGGTTCATCGGTTGTTGGACATTTACTTAGAACACTGCAAAATATTTCTGTTTTTTAAAGCACGGCGGAACAATCAAATGTGTTGTTACTGATGAACATTATAGACATTCCCCAGTGGCAGGGGGTCTTGAAATACCGTGTAAACTCACTTTTACAGGCAGTGAACGCCTCATTTTACCGTTACAGAGACTGATCGAATAAAATTGGTAAGTTTGAGCTACAATTTTGCTTCCAGTACACATTGTTATTGATTATTAGACGCGAGATAAAAAACATTGGGGGGATTGGAGCAGGGCACTTATTACGTGAAATACAGCAATTAGCGCAAGAGAATTTGTCGTAGTGCCGAAGTTAAATCCGGATACTGAAACTTAAATCCCGACTCCAGAGTTCTCTTCGGAACAACTCTCTGGCCCTGTGTCAGAATCACGGCTCTCTCCGGACCAAGAGCGGCTCTCAGGAAGAATTCAGGAACAGGAAGTAGGGTGGGCCGTTTCAATATTTGACCAAACGTCTGTGTGAACTCGCGGTTGGTGTTTAGAGCCGGAGCCACTCCGTTAAACACCGTTGGCTGAGAAGAAGCAGGAAAACGGGACGGATCGAGCAAGTGAACGATTATCCCGGCTAAATCCAAGACATGAATCCAAGGAAAGGGCTGATTTCCCGAACCCAGCGTTCCTCCTAATCCTAGCCAAAATGGAGTCAGCATCTGCTTTATCGCGCCACCATCCTGCCCTAGAACCACACCTGAAAGACGCACATCAATTAAAATAAAACAGGTCGTGAACAACAGTATTGCATTATGGCACACTGAAATGCATTATGGGTCACCTGATCTGATGACCACTTGATTGGTTTTTTTAGTTGCGTTTTCAGGAAGTCGTCCTGCTTCCTCCCACTCCTTCACCAGCTGAGACCAAATGTCAAAGACTTTCCACTCTGTGTCCTCTGTGTACCGAGTCTCTACATTCGATCTGTAACATGCTGAGGGAGAGAGACAGACGCGCGCGCGCGCGCACGCACACACACACACACACACACACACACACCTCATCCATAAAATAATTATGCTTTGATTTTCATCAGGAGTGAGAGTATTTGTAGAGTAGATTCAAACAATCTGGATCATGGGCTCGCTCCTGAATACACCTGCTCTAATTCAGAGTGTGGAAGAGCACCGAAACACGGCTTCCTACAGGCCAAGGAAACTTCTAAAAGTCTACGAAAAGGTTCTGTAAAAAGTTCTCAAAAGTATTCTGATGAGTGGTACAAAAATTTGACTTATTGTTTATTCTTGTTTTATTATTAGTTATCATTAATGTTAATGTACATGTATTATCATGATGAAATATTTATTGTTTTTGCATGTTTATCTTTAATATATTAGATCAAATATACGTGTTTGTGTCAGGTGATGTGAGCTTGGGAGGGAGATGGAACGGATTACAGGGATCCCTCACTACTTTGCACTTCAATTCATGTGGCTTCAGTGCATTGTGGTTTTTTTGTTTTTTTTAAATATTCATCAAATTAAAAAATAAGATTTAGGAGGAATGTGGGAAAAAAGTGAAGGAAAATGCCACAAAAACAAGGCCAATTATGCAAAAACCCCGAAACAAACAAAACAAAAAACAACCCAAAACCTCCCATCAAAACTAGTTACATTTTTGTGAGGTGTGCATCTGAGTGCGTGTGAGCGCGCATCCGTGTGAGTGCGCATGCATCTGTATTTTATTTACATCTTATGCATTATTTTAATGTTTAATTGTTATAAGCATTTATAGCATTGAATATGTATTTACTGATATTATATACACAGACATGTATGTATACAGTACATCAGTCAGGGGTTTGGGGGAGGTGATCCTACCTCGCGGATTTCGGTGGTAGCGGGGTGTGTCTCGGTCCCAATTAACCACGGAAACCGAGGGATCCCTGTAATTGGTTTTCTATGGGAATTTTTGTTATATCTAATGAATATTTTGACTTACCAGTTTGCCCTCGGAACAGATTAATTTCTTAAGGTACCGCTGTATAATAAAAATAGAACGAAGCCAGTAATGTAATGTTGAATAGGTTCGATCTGAATATGAATGTTTGAATGAATGAAAGTGTCTCAGCGTCATCACGCTCAGGTCCCCAGGATCTCGTGGAGATAGCAAAGAACCCAGAAATTCTAAAATCAACTTTGGATGCTGTCTGACACGCCAACTCTCACTCAGATTCACTGGCACTCGAGGGGCTAACCGCCTCACAGTATAATCTGAACTGGTATCCGTCTCCCTTCTGGTTCTCTCTCTCTCTCTTTAGTCATGATGTTCCAAGTCATGGCAGATTTCCTGCTTGACTTCAGCACTTATAATCTCTTCTTTAAGTCTTACACGATCAGATACCCAACAACATCTCTCCCTGAAGGACAGACAATTTGAGGGACAGAGAAAAACAGAAGGACAGGGAAAGGCATACCGATTCCAGTGATGAGGATCCAGGACCGAGGAGGAGTCGGTGTGGAGGTGATGGCACGAGTCAAACTGCGGGTGGTGTTCAGTCGACTGTTAAACAGCTCGGACCTGTAACTCTCACTCCACCTGCATGAGAGCACATTTCACCAACTCGTATCACAATAATAATAACAACAACAACAATAATAATAAATGTTACACAGTTAATAAAAATGAATTCAATCTTTGTTTGTATATTTTTGGTAGATTTTCAGTGTGGAGCTGTACAGATGAAAGAGTGCTGAATTTAACACTGATAGATTTGTGGCATTAGGTTTCGAACCGCTGACCCTCAGATGAGTGCCTTAATCATCATCATCTCTTCTCACAATCACAAGATTGGTTTCGGGACACGTCACCGAATAGATGCTTAAAGTTTGTTGTTGTCCATCAGCACTTTCCTTTCTCGTAGCCGCTGAACCCCTGGGAGGTCTTCCACCTTTCCTCAAACTGTATCTGAAGTACAGAACTTGCAAGTGTAATGCATCGTTTTCCATACGGCAGACACGAGCCAGATATTTGAGAAACTGTACATGACAAAACTCTTGAATGGACTTCATACTTAATTGCATACAGCTGGTGGTTTTATATCCTGAATGCTCAGTTAAATTAACCTTCAACTCGAGTTGCTGGATGTAGTCCTTTCTTCCTTATGAAGAGGTGTGTTCTTGCGAGCATACCCTCCAGATGCAATTTATCTCAGGAGGACATTCCAAAGTGTCTCTAGATGTTCTGTCTTCGTTGGAAAGACCTTGTGTTTGGGTGATATAAAGTAACTGAGAGGTTAGGATTGGGGTTAAGGTTCGAGGTCATGGTTGGGATTCGAATTAGGTCCAGTCTGAAATTCCATTTTCACAGGAGTGAGGGGAGGAGGGGTTGTCATAAGTCTCCAAAACCTGTTTAGGCCCATGATGCTCTTTGAGAAAATTGCCACATCGTCAGTGTAAAGGAGATCGATGATATGGGTTTTGCCACTTGCAAGGAATGTGCAGCAAAGTTCACACGGTGACACTTCTACAGGAACAGGAAACTCTACCTGAAGACCAGTCGATGGAAAACATCTCAGGATTGCACATCAAATCACCAAGTTCATGTCCGAACCACACATCCTCTAAGGATATTACATCACCACCACCTTCATCATTATTATTCCTGTCAAGCTCAGTTCCGTGATCGTGTGTGTGTGTGTGTTAGACCTTTTCAGTGGGTTCAAGATGTTTTCTCCAGCAAGATTTACTACAGCATCACACACAGGAAGCCCAGCTGATTCCAGGTCAGTCTGAAATATAAACAAACACACCTAGCATTATGTCCTGTCATTGAAAGCATTTGTAAACATCCTCCAGCACAAACCCAGAAGGGTTAATGTTAGAACAGACAGAGGTGTGTATGCCACCGAACAGAAGGTTTTCTCTGTATTAATGCATGTTAAAAAGATGGTTTGGCAGCAAGGATTACTAAACATTAAATCTGACCCACGTGATCCGTCCTGGACCAGGCTGTCGTGATATAACGGTGACCTCATGACCTTTGACCTTCAGTTGTTTAGAAAGTTCACGGCCTATAAATCCTGACCCCCCACCTGAAAGAAAACAGACAAATCCATCAGACGGAGTGTTTAGGAACACTGGGCAGTCATGACTCGAATGCTCTAGGCACATGACTTGTCCCACCCACATTACCTGTGCGAGCTATGCGCGGGCTGCTCGAAAGTCTGAGTCACTGTTCTTTGTGTAGCTTGTTTATTTGATGGGAACATGAAAAGCACATTTCTTGATGATGGAGGGAACATTTCCCCCTTAAGCCTCATTTTTGAGCTGTTGAAATCCGATTTTTAGAAATGATGATCGTACATACATTGAAATTTTGGATCAACCTGCCACCCTCAAAATACCTGAAGGGAAGTTTTTAAAATTTAAGAAATTCAGTAGGCCTTTGACCATTCGCGGTTTTGCGTTCGCGCCTCTGCATACTCACAGATAGCCGACAAACCCGGAAGTAACTGGCACATGATTCAAATTTTGCTAATGGCCGAGAGCTTTTGTTTCTCCATCCTGCCGATTGATTGCAGATGTGTACACCCCTTTTTTTTCTCATTTGCACACAAATTGTCAATGTGCATTTTTTTGTGTTTAACGACCAGCTAAGCTCTAATGATGCCACCCAAACGCCGTGCATCTTCTTAGGTTTCTGGTAAGGAGCCTAAGCGCCAGAAAAAGGTAATAACGCTGCAGGAAAAGAGTAGAACTGCTTGATATGATTCAGGAAGAGAAAAAAAAAATAAAATTATGCTGCAGTAGGGCACCATTATGTAGTGAATGAAAGTACAGTACGCCAGAAGTCCCCACCCCCGGTCCACAAACAAAATCTTTCGTGGTACAAATTAGTTTTTTTTATTCGATCTTCCGGATCTTATTTAAAAAAAAATAATAATAATTAAAAAAATAGTGTTTTTGACATTGCCACAGAAGCATTGAAAGCCCTTCTTCCATTTCCAACCACATATCTTTGTGAGGCGGGGTTTTCAGCGGTGACACCCACCAAAACAAGACTACGGAGTAGACTCTAAGTGGTCCGCAGAAGCATTTTCATACATAAACTGATCCCTGGTGCAAAAAAGGTTGGAGACCACTGCAGTATGCTACATAAATAAAAATGAGAAGGCAATGAGATTAGAATTGAATTAAAATGTTTGTGAGATTTTATGTACTGTGCTGTAGCATGCTTATCCAAGTCAAGAATTAGGCGACTGAAATGCTACGTGTGCTAGAGTCTACTATATGGTTGCAAGAGTTGGACTATTATTAAAAGTCTCAAAGACAGGCTTAGAGAAGTGGAAATGTGGTTTCTAAGGAGAATCCTGAGCTTATCATGGACAGACAGGATCACCAATGTGGACGTTCTGTGTAGGGCAGGGATTAGTAGATGTTTATTACAGATGATCGTGAACAGACAGATTCGCTTTGTATGGCATGTGATGAAGGAAAGGCTTCAAGCGGTTGTGCTGACTGGCCGTGTAGAAGGAAAAAGATCGAGGGGCAGACAATGAACTATGTACTGGGCATGGTCAGAAAGTGCAACTGGTTGAAGACCCATTGTGCTCACTCGGGGTCTGAAGAACCGCAAAGAGAAGGCGGTTATGGCTGCCGTCTACGCCAGAATTCTGGCACGGCACCCCGATTGATTGATTGATTGATTAAAGTCATTTCCCACCATATTAGTCAACACAGCCTTTTAACTTTAATTTCACGTACCTAAATGTTGAAGCAAATAGATCGCAACAAGTGAATGTATTGGTAGTAGGATGCTGAGGTTGGAACTAGCAGGCAGAAGGCCTAGAGGAAGCCCAAAGAGAAGATTTATGGATGTGGTGAAGGAGGACATGAAGGTAGTTGGTGTAAAAGAAGAAGATGCAGAGGATAGGGTGAGATGGAGGCAGATGATTCACTGTGGTGACCCCTGAAGGGACCAGCCAAAAGGAAAAGAAGACCGCACAGTAACATATACGTTAAAACCACGTTTTTTTACAGGATAAAACAGTTACTAAAGTTGTGAGAGATTTTTTCACAACATAGAAATCTGAACTGTAATAAAGGCTGAGTGAAATATCGTTTAAAAATAAAGTGATTATAAAATGATTTAATCACAGCAGACTGGAATCGCAAATGATTTTGATCTGTATAACATGGCGGACGCGATGACGTTTCAAAACAACACCGATGACTCCTGACAGAGCCGAACTGCCAGTAAAATTAACAGCCAATCACAGCACAGACGCAAGAGGGATTACAATATAAACCAATTAATTACACAGGAAACGGGAGGCGGGAAAATACGAGCCAATCGTACGGCAGGAGGCGGGATCTGTTGTCGACCAGTTGTCCCACACGCTTCGGAAGTGTAGTGTCGTATGTGTACAATAAACAACAGAGCAGCCTGAAGCGGGTCAAAACCGCCAATGGACCGAAGTCCAATCCGGTGACAGACACGGAACAGGACAGTATCGGGTACAATGATAAACTAATCGAGATACTTACACCACACACCTCATTTTTTCTTCAATAAATCATTCAGTACACATTCACACAGAATATATCACCGATTTACTCACCGATTAAAATTCTCATCACGGCGAACAAAGAAAAATAGTCCTGTCCTTCAGTCTGCGCTTTATAACGTCAGTGGGTGGAGCGGAATGACGGCTTTATCACGTGATTCATCACCTGACTAGATAGACACAGCAATTGATGCAAAATGTGTAAAAATTATTATTATTATTGTTGTTGTTATTATTATTAATCATATTATTATTGTTGTTATTGTTGTTGTTGTTGTAGAAAATAAATATCATGTATAAAAACATGTATGTGTAGTGGATTAAAAGGCTTCGGGTCTCCACCACAGTGGAATGACACACTGAAGCGAGGAATAAAAATTGCTGAAGTCCTGAGTGCCAGCAGAAAAAAACGATTTCAGAAAAAAATTAAAACACAAACAATTAAAAAAAACTTCTTCTTTTTCTTTTCCTTTCGGCTGGTCCCTTCAGGGGTCGCCACAGCAAATGATCTGCCTCCATCTCACCCTGTCCTCTGCATCTTCTACTCTTACTCCAACGACCTTCATGTCCGCCTTCACCGCATCCATAAATCTTCTCTTTGGTCTTCCTCTGGGCCTTTTGACATTTCTGTTAATTTAGAAGGTCTGGGTTGTTTGCTGAATTTATTTCAGTGAGAGTGAGAAGCACTGGAATTGAGCATGATGACCCATAACCTCACTCATTCAAACACCTTTCATTAACATTACATTACTGCCTGTAAACTATACTCTGATGATGATGATGATGATGATGATGATACTTCATCTTACTTTCTATCATACTGACAGGTAAGTAGTGCTGTAGGGCTGCAGTTTAGGCTGGTCCTGTACCCTATTTAATCTGCTTATAGAGGGAACCAATATGGATTTAGAAATCACCCCAATAAAGGCCCCTGGGCACCTTGGTTAGTTCTTCAGTATCAGAATCTCCTGCACTCAATTAAGGAAAAACCCCTCTTTCCCTCATCTCGCACTATGATCTGGATCCGTCCCACTCTGTCCCTCCGCAGAGCTCATCAGTAGATGCAGCCAATTAAAGATATAACTTGGTTCCATCAGAAGCTTATTTATAATTGGTAACACCAGTATTTCAGATTGATTTCAGCCAATAGTAGCGTGTTTGTGAAGGTAATAACAAACGAATAACTCAGAGATCAACAAAATTTCCACATTTACTCAGTCTTAAATAAACACAAGGACTTTCCACTGCATTCATTACATTCACTTTGAAATCGTTTACAGTTTATTAACAAAAACAACCCTGCAAGACATTCTCTACAAAAACGATCAAGTGTGAGTAGGACCAGGACCTCCTCACTACACACCAGACAAAAATACAAAACAAATGAAATGTTGATAAATGTGCGGAATGATTACTTTAATCATACATAGAAATGTGTTCTGTAGATGTAATATATATATATATATTTTAGATATTTATGTTATATGAAAAAGCATCATTCTGGGTTCAGATGATGATAATGCTGATGATGATTGTTATTATTATTACTGTTATTATTATTTGTTATTAAATTCATTTACAAGGCGAGGGCAGGGTACATCCTGGACAGCTTGCAAGGCCATCACATGTCCAACAATCACACAACCATTCATACTCCCAGTCACACCTAGGGGCAACTTGGAACAGCAACATAATCTACTGTGCATGTTTTTGAAGTGTGGGGGGGAAACCGGAGCACCCAGAGGAAACCCACACAAGCACGGTGAGAGCATGCAAACCCCACACAGATTTTTTTTTTTTTGGTGTGTGTGTGTTTGTATATAGCATAGTGCTTAATCTAATTACTGCTGAAAAGGGTACGTTTTCAGCTGTCATTTGAAGATACCCAGTGACTCAGCTGTCCAGATGTTCAGAGGAAGTTCATTCCAACACCTTGGAGCCAGAACACAGAAGAGTTTAGATGCATTTCCCCCTTGGTAGAGGGAGGGATCAGTCTCACAGTGCTGAAGGATCTGAGATAATGTGAGGCAATGCAAGGTGTGAAAAGTGCTTTGAGGTAGGAAGGTGCAGGTCCATTTTTGGTTTTGTAGGTTAGCATTAGTGTTTTAAATAGAAAGCGAGCGGCTACAGGAAGCCAGTGGAGCGATTGTAGCAGTGGTGTAGTGTGGGAAAATTTCAGGAAGGTTGAGAACTACCAGGCAGAAGGCCTAGAGGAAGACCAAAGAGAAGATTTATGGATGTGGTGAAGGAGGACATGAAGGTAGTTGGAGTAAGAGTAGAAGATGCAGAGGATAGAGTGAGATGGAGGCAGATGATTCGCTGTGGCGACCCCTTACATTTACTCTTATATTATAATTATATATTGGTTATATTTTATATATGTTTAAATATTAGATGTTTTTGTGATAATCTGTCCAGGGTGTACTCCGCCCTCTCTTCCGTTTGCACTGTTTGAGTCGCAATTCTTCAGCGTGAGCATTGCCGCTCCCGCTGTATTCAGTTTATGTTGAATTCGGAGCGATCTGCTGTTGATGTCAAGGGCCGTGCCCTCAAACAGTCGCACCATGAAGGATAGTCCATCTACTCGAATGTATGCCCGCCCGACTAATGTGTACAGCACTGGGTTAGCACAGCTGCTAATAAAGGCCAGCGAAGAGGTGGCGGCTCGACACTTATTTGCAAATCCTTCCAACCTGCATGATGAACACATCCCAGAAACAATACCATCAGTGTTGTGAGTAAATGTTGGCAGCAGGGATATATATCGAGATGATGGAATACCTACGTTTCATGTAGTTGCAGATTCTGGGTGCACGCAGACGCCACCTAAGAGAAAGTACAGAGTTATTCAGGTCTTTTCATGACACGCCATGTTTTTTGTGCTGTGAATTTTGATTGATTCAAGCATTTTCTGTAACCGCTTCATCCTACTTAGGGTCGCAGAGAGGCTGGAGCCCATCCCAGCCAACTCTGGGTGAGGGCAGAGTACACCCTGGACGGCTCGCCAGGCCATCGCAGGGCGGAAACTGGCTGATGGCTCTGCAGCGCCTCTTGTCGAGAGGCAGCAATGTTTCTTTTACATGAACCTCACACCATAGACAGTGAGAGACATGGCTGGCCTATGATAACCCAGTTAGTGCACTGGGGGGTGAATTTGATTATGAATTTAAATGTAATGCGTTTTGGTCCCTCCCAGTTGTTACCAAACATCTCATACTGCAGGAAATGACTTTTGTGTTATTAAGTGTACGAGAGACTTAATCTGATCGGTTTTTAAAGAGAATATTGAGGGATCAAAGTTGAATATCTTCTCACAACATCACTATGCTGTTGTGTCATGAGGAAGTGTGTGTGTGTGTGTGTGTGTGTGTGTGTGTGTGTGCTGAGGTTTGTGTATGGATGAATATTGACTCCTCACCTGGATGATATTAATGATGTGATAAGGCAGCCAGAATATAGCAAAGGTGATGATGATGGTGAGGATGAGCTTCTCACTTCGCACTCGCCTCTTAAATCGAGTCTGCCGCAGACGTTTAAGAATACACAGGTAACTGCTGATGATGATTCCATACGGGAGCAGGAACCCAACCACCGTCTCCATGCTCAGATGGAACACCTCCTGTTCATAGTAAACAACACACTATTTTTACTTCATGTTAAAAGTAATGTTCACGGCCTCATCAAGATTGTTTTGATCACATGACTTACGTATTCTTAACTGAGCAAATTTCTTTCATTTCTTTTTTTTAATTCATGAATGGTTTCCGCCATGACAGTACTTTTACTGGAGTCAGTGTGTTTTATTCTAGTTCTCCCAGTGACTCAGTGTGATATTATTAATACAGTAGCCCCCCGTCATTCGTGTTGCGTTCCACCCCTTCCAGCGAATCCTGAAAGTCCGCGAGTTATTGATGCGGTTTTAAAACCCTCTGTATGATATTCGATGCACTAAAATCT
>CM045746.1:34776965-34796965 GCA_024760905.1 Plotosus lineatus | reverse complement strand
TACTCTCGCCAGTCTTACTCATTAATACAGTAATAATGCAGTAAAATGTAGTAATATTTAAGTAAAAACTTTTTTTAATTTTGTACTTTGCTAATATTTATGAATAGATAAAAGAGCTTAGATTCCTTACTAGAAGCTAGAGAAGATGCGGAGCGTTTGAGTGACATCATAGCACTTAAATAATCATTAAAAATACATGGAAAAAACATGAATTCACAATTCAAGTAATCACGTTGATAACATGTGCGCGAAGGAGAACAAAAGAGGCGTGCACATCATGTGCAACCAATCAGCAGGAGGGAGAAAAAAAAAAAGCTCTCAACCATTGGCTACATTTGAATCACATGCCAGTAATTTCCTGGTGTCACTAATCCACAAGTGTGCGTGGCCGCGACCGGTGAATCGCGAATGGGCGGTGGCCTGCTTTATGCATGTCTTTGGATGGTGAGTGGAAACCAGAGTACCCAGAGGGAACCCAAACATCCATGGGGATGACGTGCGACCACCACAGAGAAAGAACCTGCCCAGAGATTCGATCCCAGAACCTTCTCATTGTGATGACAGTGATACAGTTACACAGTAGTTATTTGTAATGTTGTTCCTGCTGTCTTTTACATGATGTCAGGAATAAATAGTCATGTTTTTCACCATGTGACTGAGAAACTGGAAAAAAAGAACTCTCCTGTCCTGGTGAGATACAAAATTTTCACGTTACAGATTTATCTCTGAATGTTACAGTGTGCTGACACTGGAGACTCCTTCCATACATCTTATATTAAGGACATTTAACCAAATCAACATTAACACCCATAGGAAAGTTCTTTATTCTAAGTGGCACGTGCTTTTGTACACACCCCAGTTCATACGCACCCCTGTGAATGATCTGTTACTATAGAAACGAAAAGGTATTAGAGCGAGTGCATAAATATAAACCTGCAATACTGTTCGAGCTGTTCTACCACACTAATCACCTTCTGACCAATCAACATCCATAACCCAGTACCTTCTGACCAATCACAGTCCATGACTCAAAAGCGTGATGGTGTTACTGTAAAATAAATGACTTGGAGATTGTTAACTGATAAATCTTACACTGTGTAGAATAATCTTGTTTACAATAATTTCCTGTATTGTCCAGTCTCCCAAAATTCACACCTCAGCCAGCCAATGGGAATCCTCCCTTCCCCTCCACCATCCAATCAAAGAGCTGGCATGCATTCCCCACCCCCCAGACCAGCTCTGATGAGGGAGTTCAGTGGGACGTACGAGAGTCTCCCGGCCCGGTCTGTTCAGGTGAGGCATGGGCAGTAATTTAACATTTTAATGAATGTGTTCTGTAGTAAAGCAAAATGTTACTGAGGTATGTGGCGCACTAGAGCGCGACTCGAACACATAGCATATCTTTATACACTTAACTCATTGGTGTCTCTCTTTGTCTCAGCTCTCAGAGTCTCGTGTGTTGGAATGTCCAAGTATTCAGATCACCACAATCTCCCCTGATGATGATTTTACACCAGAAAGTGGATCGTACTGGGATAGAGACCGTCTCTATTTGCCCCTTCTTTACCCCTACTGTTACAGGGATAGTAGTATGGGGGCGGGGTCTCTGAGCCCTAGTCCTGCCTCCAGCCCCTCTTCTCGTGGTTGGCTCAGCCCTGCATCAAGCTGCGATTCTCTCCTGGTTGAAGATGAGGAGCTTAGCGATGCCACCACCCACTTCTGCCTGTCACCCTCATCTCGACCTACATCACCTGGGGGCAAAAAACGGAGAAACTCCCCTCTTCCCTCACCAAGTCATTCACGCAGAGGCAGTTATTCTGAAGACCATGTCCAGTTTTTAGAGACAGGAGACACTGCCCCCCAGTCTCAGGGCCAGATCGAGCTCAGTATCCCTCAGAAGACCAGGAAGACCTCACTGGAGCAGGTCAGATGTATTACTAAACTATAACGTATTCAATCCATAGCGGTATTAGAAAATCTACCACTGAACAATTTCACACATGGGGACGTGGACACATACTTTAGCTCAGCAAAGTACTGTTACTAGGCAACCAAGTTAGCGGTGATGTATTGAATACAGAGTGTTTACACAGTGAGAGTAAAAACACAACAGAACCATCTGGAACATCAACAATGTGTTTGAAAAGTAAATGCATGCTGTCTAAAGTTTGATGGACTTCAGGAGATGTTCATGGGGATTCTCATTGTCGAGGTAAACACCTGGACATAGCAATGTGTTTGTATTCAAAATCAAACTGCAACCTGATAATCACTGGTTACTGGTTACATGCTTCTGGCATCACTGGCCCGTGCATGTATCCGCTCTCTTGGCGAGGGCAGAATCCCTCCTGGACAGCTCACCGGTCATCGTGGGGCAGAAACACGCTGATGGCTATGCAGCTACTCTTGACGAAAGTCAGCAATGGTTCTTCTACATGAACCTCCACCATAGGCAGTGAGAGACATAGCTGGCCTTTGATAACCCAGTTAGCTGCACTGGGGACGGACGGACAGTGATAACCTGTGAAGAGTGGGACTCGAACCCCCAACCTTAGAATCAGTGATCCAGCACCTTTTACCACCAGGCCACCACTGCCCAAACTGATAATCACAAAATATTAAATAAAAAAATCTCCCGCCATTTTGAGTGAACAAATGCTGTGACATTTTTTGTCACCTCCACTGCGCTCACCACAACTGACCTTCACTACACCAAACCTATAAAAAATATTCAACCCTCTCCTTAGCACATATCTGGCAGCAGGAAGGTCCAGGGTTCACACCCTGGGCTCGGAATCGAATGTTCCCCCTCGGCTTGGGTTGGTTTCCTTCATATAATCCTGTTTTCTCCAACCCAGCCCTCAGCGTTAGCCTCCTCGTAGCCCTAATAAAGGAAAAATCAGTTTTGTTAAACGAATGGAATGAAACATTGACTGACTGACTCGTAATCTAGCCACAGCTGTTCCTGCCCCCCAGGTCTGCTCAGTTAAAAGTTAACCATATCTGAGCGGTATCAGCCACGCCCTGAAGTGTGTATATGTTTGTTAAACACAGGTCTCCTCCCGAGCCATGGAACTGGAGCAGATTCCTGCCCCAAATACCCCTTGCCCCACCTCAGACCTCGGCCCACTCAGGAGGGAACCTTCTACGCTGGGAATGGACTACCTATCTGTACCAAACACCCTCGGCTGGGGAAGAACCCGTTCCAGCGCCCATAGCCCCATCTTCAGGTTGGAGAAGTCACACACACACACACACACACACACACACATAGATGAACACACAAATGTAGACTTAAACAGTAAACAGATAATAGAATTGTTTTTGGTATGAATTGTGTTTATTACTGCAGGTCGAATGCATTGCCACCACTCGATTGGCCGTTACCGTGTCAATTTGATCAATATGAGTTGCGGATCGACGTTCAGCCACGGCCTCATCATCGTGCTCATTATGAGACGGAAGGAAGTCGAGGAGCTGTGAAGGCATCACCAGGAGGACATCCTGTAGTAAAGGTTATAGAATAAATAATTTCATAATTAATTAATAATGAATAAAATTTTATTATTATTAGTAGTAGTAGTAGTATCATGCCCTGCGATGGCCTAGAGAGCTGTTCAGGTTGTACCCTGCCCTTGCCTAGAGACGGCTGAGTTGGGCACCAGCCTCCCCGTGAACCCAGTTAGAATTAAGTGGTTCAAAAAATGAATGAATGTATTATTATTATTTTAGTTAGAATAAGAAGTATATTTCTTTCTGTTCACACTCAGTCCTAACAAACTCTGTTTAGTATTCGAATGAATAAAGGTCGTGACGCAGTGAATATGGAACACAATGCTAATGATTTATAACAAAACCTAACGGCACAGGGCATCAAGCAATTTAAAGAATGTCTAACTGGTTTGTGGAACATTTCACATTTACACTGATTAAGTGTAAACAAATTACATAACTTTTAAAAGTTTAAACTGTAGTTAATTAGCCATAATACTGTAGCTGACTAGCTGACTAGCTTCCCCAGTGCAGCTAACTGGGTTATCAAAGGTGGGCCATGTCTGTCACTGTCTATGGTGAGAGGTTGATGTAAAAGAACCATTGCTGACTTTCGTAAAGAGTAGGCTGCAAAGTCGTCAGCGTGTTTCTGTCCCTTGCTAAAAGGGTTGTGACAGGAAGGGCATCCGACGTAAAAACCTCTGCCAAATTAAACGTGCGAATCAGATGATTCGCTGTGGCGACTCCCGAGTAAAAGGGAAAAAGCCGAAAGGAAGACAGACTGTAGCTGACTAGCTTATAGCTAGCACATATTCAAAGCTTATTAGCATCATGCTAACTTTCAGCTAAAATCATTAGTACAAGCTGATGTACATACTGATATATTTATTTTTTTTTTAATAATAATAATAATTATTTATTTATTTTCTGAACTGTTTAATCTGAATTAGGGTTGCAGGGAGGCAACATCTCAGCCTACTTTGAGCAATGGTAGAGTACACTCTAGACAGCTCACCAGGCCATCATACAGCAACAACAACAATAATAATAATAATAATAATAATAATAATACCCAATGCAGCTAACTGGGTTATCAAAGGCCAGCCATGTGTCTCACTGTCTATGGTGTGAGGCATGTAAAGATCCATTGCTGACTTTCAACAAGAGGAGCTGCAAAGCTGTCAGCGTGTTCCTAATCGGAAGTCGGAGTTCCCCGAGGCAGTTCGTTCATAGTAACGTTCTGGCAACTCCTGCAGCAGCACTGGAACCCAGTCGTATCGGCGCTCACCCTTCCGTCGGATCTTTCCGGTGGTGCCGAGAGGGGGGATTTGCTGCTTGGGTGACAGCCTGTCCTCCATTACTCCCTACCCCGGCTCTGTGCACTGGAGAGTATCAGCAGCCGGGATACCAAGCCAGAGCGCAGCCATAGTCCTTCGGGACTGACGGAGGCCTACCATTATTATTATTATTATTATTATAATGGCAAATAAAATAGTTATCCTAACAACAACTCTTGGCTACAAAATGACATTCTGATACTTAAAGAACCAGTTAGCATCCTTCATGTGCATGGTGCTAATTGTTAGCTTGTATTCATAGCTAATGCCGTTGTTTTGTATTTGTGTTGAAATATTATTGTATCTTTTAATTTTAGAAATTTTACATATTTATGTTGCTGACATTACTGTATGTTTTCATTTCCTGCTTCAGCTATAATTCTGATAAGTAGATTTGAACTGCAGCATTGAAACTGGTGTAGCTATTAGCAATCATAGCTAATGATTAACATTGATAAACACTAGGCTAAGGGAACATTTTGAGCATATGATGGGTGTTTCAAGTATGCTTTCTTTTTCCAGCTGATGGGATATGCAGAGCGTCAGCTGCTGTCATTACAGGTGTTCGTTGGAACCGCAGACGACAGGTCAATTCGTCCACATCCATTTTATCAAATACACAGGTGCACTAAACCTACCATCATATTTACAGAGATACATTTGTAAATTTCATATGTATATATATATATATATATAGAAACATTTATGGCTACTTTTTTTTAAACTAACATGCTACCTCACAGCCATATGAACCATCAGCTACACTAGCCTAGTAATATGTGTAACGAAAAAAATTGAGTGCGTGTGTGTGTGTGTGTGTGTCTGTTTTCAGGGTGACGGGAAAGATGGTTGGGACAGCGAGTCAAGAGAGCATGCAGGCTGGAACCAAAGTACTGGAGATTCCTTTAAATCCTGAGACCAATATGACCGCACTGTAAGAAGTGTGTGTGTGTGTGTGTGCGCGTGTGCATGTCTGTGTGTATGTGTGCGTGCACTGGTGTGCGAAATCCAAAGGGAATAAAATTTACCTATCAACTGAAGCTCACCATCAACGCTTGTGTGTGGGTGTGTGTGTGCATGAGTGGGTGTGTGAGTATATTCAACCTCTCGGTTTTCTGCAGGATCGACTGTGCAGGAATCCTGAAGTTGAGGAACTCGGACATTGAACTGAGGAAAGGAGAGACGGATGTCGGGAGGAAAAACACTCGTGTGCGACTGGTCTTCAGGACTCATCTACCTTTAGCGCCGACTCTTGGCCCACCTGGACGAGTGTTAGCATTGCAGGTGGCCTCTCAGCCAATTGAGTGCTGTGAGTACAGCTAATCTGCATGCTCTCTTTTTAATGTTAAGATGAGCCTCCATTCTGATGTACAATGTTTTATGGTGGTCTGTATGTTCTCTGTACTTATAAACAATTTATACTGTTACAAAGTTAGCTTGTGTAAAAAAAAAAAAAAAAAAAAAAAAAAAACTTGCTGTGAATCGTCTAAATCCGTTGAGAAATTTTTAGGGGGGTTAGGTACCTATTTTTCATTGGTGTCAACGAGAATTGTGTCAAATCAACTTTATCGTAAACGTATTTTCCACGGACAAAGACCTAACAGGAAGTAACGTTAAGCTTTAGTAAATGGATCACAGATTGGCCCAATGAGAAAGCTCGTACCATTCACCTTACAATTTCATGGTGGCGTGTTTTAGTCTAATACCATGCTTTCACTATTGTTTTTGACGGAATCATGAAGTTTTTAACAAAGGATCAAGAGTCGTCAGTGCTTGAAATCGACAAGAGTGTTAAAAACAAATTCAGATGGGATTGGATTGAGCGGAAAGTTACTGTTAAAATAAAAATCGGGACAAACTACGATGAGGTAACCGAATCACTCGGGAAAATTTCTGAAGAAATCGCATGTGCCTGGGAAAGCTTATTGTGTTTATTGCAATGACTTGATTAACTAAGGTTCTCATGGATGTGTTTCATTGGTTGATCACGCGACTAAGGTGAAAAAACATGCAGAAAGACTTGCGATTTGCCGTAGCAATTATTCATTGGGCTCCACCTTTTCTAAGCATTCATCGTTGCTTACTACCGAAGTCAAAGATGATACCTACTGGGGTACATTGGTGGAAGCAACGGTTTCAAACGACAGGAACTCAGTGCCCATCACAGTGCCCGCAAGGAAAGCCCACCGGAAAGAATTGAAGTGGAAGGCAGTGGAGAAGTTGATCAAACTTGCTGCCAAAACGAAGAAGTTGTTTAAGTGAAAGGGGATAGATATATGACCTGTAAATAGGGTAGTTATGAAACATGAAGCTACAAAAAACATTACTTGAACTGCAGAGTGAAGCAGTTTACTGAGAATAAGTCATTTTCAAAATACTAAGTTGATTTTCCATTAATCTGGTGTCTCAATTTTGTGCAAGAATTTGTTTTTGATATCATGTATGTCACTCTAAAATGTCCTGAATTGCTCAAAGGCTCTCAGCTTCAGGAGGCATTGCCCCCCTGACCCCCCCACCCCCCCGCTACCATATGAAATTCATTTTCAGCTTAAAATTTATTTCCTTGTTGCCATCCCTGAAAGGAGGAGGAGGAGAATTTTGTGCGTGTGCATGCTACAAATGTTGATGAAGAAAGGCTCGTGGTGAGCTCCCACAAGGCCAGTGCTTCTCAAATAGTGTGATGCCAGTGGGGCACATACGACCCTAGGGAAAATGCTTTTTTTTGCCATACTGTGCTCGAATTAAGTGTAATAATGCATACTCTACAGTAGGTGGCAGTGGCACTCTCACTGTGTTCCCTATAGTGTAGAGAAAAAGCACCGAGCAAAAGATATGAAGTGCGGTAAACACAATTTATAGTCGTGCATGGGGGGGGGGTTGTCACAAAAAAATTATTGAGAAGCACTTCACAAGACATTCTTGAAGAGCGGAGGAATACACGAGAAAGAATACGAGGCTAATTAGCCCGGAAAAGCCATTTCCCCAGCAGAGCTCGTGAATCAAAATTTTGCTGGTTGGATGGGGTGGATTTTTGGTAGATTGAAGCTCATATCATATGGAAAATTCATTATGAAAGACACTCGTAAGTCAACGTACCGCTGTACAGTATGCAGCGAATGAACCCAAAGTAATGAGTAAAATACAAGCATAAATGAGAACGTAGGGATGATATTAAAAATAAAAGTAAAGACAGCTGTGAGTTTTTAAGCGTACTCTGATGTGTGTTTGATTATAGACAGAATGAACTGAAAATATTTCATGTGTTGCTGGTGAGCTTCAGTTGACTGGTAAATTTTATTTGGATTTGTGTGTGTATGTGTGTGTGTGTGTGTGTGTGTGTGTGTGTGTGTATGTGTGTATATGTGTGTGTGTGTGTGTGTGTGTATATATATATATATATATATATATATATATATATATATAGGTAAAGTCTGTTGGGCTTTTTACACCAGAGCATAGGGGGCTCATCAGGCCGGTGCTTATCCCCGGGTTCTGTAGTGTGAAGCGACCAGGAGTTCAACTCCTGTATGGGACACTAGTCCATCGCAGGTTACCTTCCCAGTATATTTTCACTGGTACCATTTATACTGCTGGGTGAACAGAGGCACACTTGTGGTTTAGATCTTGCCCAGAAGTCTCAACACTGAGTTATATACAGTATTTTTTATATATATATAAAAAGTGCTTATGATCTCCAGTTTAGAATCAAGTCAACTTCATCTTTTCCTTTCAGTTGTTCCCTTCAGGGGTCACCACAGCAAATCATCTGCCTCCATCTCACCCTATCCTTTGCATTTTCTTCTCTTACTCCAACTACCTTCATGTCCTCCTTCACCACATCCATGAATCGTCTCTTTGGTCTTCCTCTAGGCCTTCTGCCTGGTAGTTCCAGCCTCAGCATTCTACTACCAATATACTCACTATCCCTCCTCTGTACATGTCCAAACCATCTCAATCTAGCCTCTCTGACTTTGTCTCCAAATCGTCTTACATGTGCTGTCCCTCTGATGGACTCATTCCTGATCCTATCCATCCTCGTTACTCCCAAAGAGAACCTCAACATTTTCATCTCTGCTACCTCCAGCTCTGCCTCCTGTCCTTTCCCCAGGGCCACTGTCTCTAAACCATACAACATCGCTGGCCTCATCACCGTCTTGTACACTTTTCCCTTCATTCTTGCCGATTCCTTCCTATCACACATCACACCGGATACTTTTCTCCAACTATTCCAACCAGCCTGCACACGCTTCTTCACCTCTTTTCCACACTCTCCATTGCTCTAGATTGTTGAGCCTAAGTACTTAAAATCCTCCACCTTCCTTATCTCTGCTCCCTGTAACATCACCGTTCCTCCTGGGTCCTTGTCATTCATACACATGTATTCTGTCTTACTGAGGCTAATCTTCATTCCCCTCCTTTCCAGGGCATACCTCCACCTCTCTAGGTTTTCCTCCACTTGTTCTCTGCTCTCACTACAGATCACAATGTCATCCGCAAACATCATAGTCCATGGGGAATCTTGTTTTCCCTCGTCTGTCAGCCTGTCCATCACCATAGCAAACAAGAAGGGGCTCAGAGCCGATCCTTGATGCAGTCCTACCTCCACCTTGAACTCTTCTGCCACACCGACATCACACCTCACCACTGTCTTACATCTCTCATACATGTCCTGATACTTCTCTGCCACTCCAGACTTCCTCATGCAATACCACAGTTCCTCTCTCGGCACCCTGTCATATGCTTTCTCCAGATCCACAAAGGCACAGTGCAGCTCGTTCTGACCTTCTCTGTACTTCTCTATTAACATCCTCAAAGCAAACACTGCATCTGTGGTGCTCTTTCTTGGCATGAAACCAAACTTGTTCACAAATGCTGACCTCTGCCCTTAGTCTAGCTTCCACTATTCTTTCCCATAACTTCATCGTATGACTCAACTTTATCCCTCTGTAGTTGCCACAACTCTGCACGTCTCCCTTGTTCTTAAAAAAGGGCACCAGCACACTTCTTCTCCATTCCTCTGGCATCCTCTCACTCTCCTTGTTGAATGTTCTTGTCAGGAAATCTACTGCTTGTCTCCTAGACACTTCCATACCTCCACCAGTAGGTCATCAGGACCAACTTCATCCTCTTCAATGCCCTCCTCACTTCACCCTTACTAATCTTTGCTACTTCCTGGTCCTCAACAGTCACCTCTTCTAACTCTTTTTTTTTTTTTCTCTCTCTCTCTCATTTTCCTCATTCATTAGCTCTTCAAAGTACTATTTCCATCTTCCCAGCACACGTCTGTCATCAGTCAATACATTTCCCTCTCTGTCCTTAATAGCTCTAACTTGCTGCACGTCCTTCCCATCTCTATTTCTCTGCTGTGCCAACCTGTATGAATTCAAGTTCCTAAACCTGCTGGTTTTTGTCCGAAGGCTCTTGAAACGCCTTCTGGAGGGGAGGAGCTAAAAGGGTCTGTCTGGAGGGGAGGAGCTGAAAGGGTCCTTTGTCTAAATGTACGTATTTTAATAATCATTCTTTTCTGTAACTGCTTAATTCTAATTAGGGCCACGGGAGGCTAGTACCCATCTCAGCTGACTCCGGGCAAGGGCAGAGTACACCCTGGACAGCTCACCAGTCCATCGCAGGGCAGAAACACGCTGACAGCTTTGCAGCGCCTCTTTATGAAAGTCAGTGACGGTTCTTTTACATGGACCTCCACCACAGACAGTGAGAGACACGGCCAGCCTTTTATAACCCAGTTAGTGCACTGCGGGGACAGGGACAACCTTTTGAGTGGGGCTTGAAACCCCAACCTTCGGATCAGTGATCCAGCACCTTACCTCTACTGCCCTGTATTTTAATGCTGATTTTTGTTAATTTTTTGTATGTTTGTTGCTGGGGTTGCTGTTGTGATGGGCGATGACACTCCACTCCTTTCTGTGTGCAGCCCAGCGCTCAGCCCAGGAGTTACCCATCATTGAATCCATCAGTGTCACTTCCTGTTTGGTAGAGGGTGGGACCGAGCTTCTTGTCAATGGCAGCAACTTCCTGCCCACATCCAGAGTGTTATTTATGGAGAGAGGATCAGGTGAGACACGTTTATTACATGTTCTTATCATGTTTCTCAAATTTATGGTTGTGGCTAAAGGAACGTGAACCATTCTTCAACTCGGTGTTTTTACTTATCAGAGCCTAAAAACAATTCTATAAATCATCTAACCACCTGAAGTAACAATGGAAACTAAAAGCAATTGGGGAGAAAAGGTGAAATATATTATCAAGCATGTAGAAGTATGTCTGAAGAATATACAGGAATGATGTGGAGATCATCAGTTAGTCAATGACTGGAAGATTCCCAGGTCCTGGAGATGTACAACGTGATTAAATAAGGTTCATCCCACCACCAACACCATGAATCCTCGCTGATCAGAAGTGCTTATGGTGGTCTGGGGTTGCTTTTTCTTTTTTTTTTCTTTCTTGAGGTTTTTTGAATGTTCATCAATTTCCTCATTGATTCCTGTGAGACTCCACGCTATAAAACCTCCAGAACGTGGTGGCAGTTGATCACACTTTTACGAAAACTTCAGTCTTTCTTAGGCAGCTTTGCTCTGTTGGCAACCACGTTATCATGAAATCTCTCCAGCGCAGCTTGATCCACGTTTGTTCAATTTTTTTGATGTTGTCTCTCCTCTACCGTCTGCTCACCAAATCTAAACCAAAATACAAATCAAAACAGTAAATGTGTCTGACCCCGTGGGGGGGATGCTTTCTTCTAGGTAGTAATGATTAAAAAGGAGGCATGTTACATTTAAAAGTTGCATTTTGTCAAATGTAGATTGATCACATGTTTATTCATGGCCATGTTTGAACAGGTGTACTCTCTCAGCTCAGGTGGTTTTTGTTTTTTTGTTTTTTTTTTGTTTAAATCTTAGCTTTGTAGCGTCAGATCAAAGTTAGTGTGTGTGTGTGTGTGTGTGTGTGTGTGTGTGTGTGTGATGTAGATGGTAAACTGCAGTGGGAGGAAGAAGCTAATGTGGACCATGAAAAAGCACTGAGGTAAAAATATTGTGTTGTTGTTTCTTTGTGTGTGTGTGTGTGTAACATTATTGTATATATTTGGCTTTTTATTGCACAATTGATATGCTGTGTATTAATTGTGCATGTATAGTGTATTCTATATTTCTGGCAACTTATTGCTGAGCACAATTTACTGTGTGTGTGTGTGTGTGTGTGTGTGTGTGATAGAATGTGTTGTATGTACAGGTCCCAGCCTACTGTGATTTGTGTGTGAGTCAACCGGTGTGTGTGTGTCTGTATGTGTCCAATGGAAAGCGCAAGAGGAGCAGTACACACTGCTTTAAATACCTACCCAGTGAGTCTTTCATACACACAAACACATTCATATATACGTACACACGCAGGGATCCCTTGCTACTTCACGCTTCAATTCATTCGGCTTCAATGTATCGTGGTTTTGTTTTAAAAATATTAATTGAATTAAAAAATAAGGAAATTAAGGATGAATAGGGGGAAAAGTTAAGGAAAATGCTGCAAAACAACCCAAAACCTCCCATCAAAACTATTTACATTTTTATGTGAGGTGTGCATCCACGAGTGCACGCGCATCTGTATGTGCATGTATTTATATTTTATTTAGATTTTATGCATTATTTTTGAATGTTTATTATTAACAATATAATGTATTTTATTTTAATTTACTGTATTCAATAATTTTTCACTTAATTTGCAGACCTAAGGTATGAGTTAAGGTACCATTAAAATTTTGTTCAAAAGACGATGGAATGGATGAAGAGCATTTACCTTATTTGTAATGGGAAAAATAAATTCGGAAATTTGACCAAATCGGAATTCGACCAGCCATCTGGAACGAATTGTGGTTGAGTACCGAGGTGCCACTGTATGTTTGACCTAATATATTAAAGATAAATATGTAAAAACAATTAATTGTTCATAATAATAATAATACATGTAGATTAACATTAATAATAATTAATAATACATAATAATAAACAAGAATAAACAACAGGTCAACTAACCCTTCCGATCATCGACTGCCACAAAGATGTCGCGTGGGCACGAAGATGTCATGGGCATGCATGAGGTGGTGTGTAACAGAGGAGGAGGAGGAGAAGAATTTTGTGCATGTGCACGCTACAAATGCTGGTGAGGAAAGGCTCATGGTGAGCTCCCACAAGGCAGGTGCTTCTCAAATAGCGGGGTGCGCCCCTCCCTGGGGGGCACGGTGTGATGTTGGGATGGGGGCACGGTGTGATGCCGGGATGGGGGGGGGCACGTATGACCCTGGGCAACATGCTTTTTTTGCCATACTGTACTAGAATGAAGTGTAATATGGTAGGTGACAGTGGCGCTCTCACTGTGTTCCCTAGGTGTCGGAAAAAAGCACCGAGCAAACGAGTTGAAGTGCAGTAAATTTGTAGTTGTTAGTTATAGTCACGTGTGCGGGGGGGGGGGCATGCAATGTTTTCTTTTCTTCCTATAGGGGGCATCACAGAAAATAATTGAAAAGCACTGCACAAGGCGTTTTTGGAGCGCGGAGGAATACATGCGTAAGAATACGAGGCTAATCAGCCCGGAAAAGCCATTTCCCCAGCAGAGCTCCCAGATTAATAATTTTGCTGGTTGGATGGGGTGGATTTTTGGTGGGATCGAAGTTCGGATCATGGAAAATCCGTTATAAAAGACACTCGTAAGTCAAGGTACCACTGTATATACAGTGTGTGTGTGTATGTGTAATATATATTTGCATCCTGACCAACTGCCTTCTCCTGCTGATTCTTTGATAATTGTTTTGCTTTTGCATGGAATCCAGTAAACTTGTGAGCCCAACTTGTCTGGGTGTTTGCTGAAGTTAAAAGTGGGTATCATTTTCAAAGTTCCACCCGCCTCCCTCGTCCCCTCATCCCCCCCCCCCCCTCTCTCATTCTTTTCGCTTTTCAGTGCTGTGTAAAGATGAAGATCCTCTGTTGTCTCGGCCATCTCTCTTGCTGTTGGATGGAGTGATGCCGGTGTGTCCGCCCCCTCACCCTCCTGAGTACCCTTATACTCGGGAGTATCATGACGAGTTCTGTCCCCTGCCTGAGACGTCGGATGACAGGGGGACGGTAAATGAGTGTGATCCCTCGTTCCACAGCCTGGACTTGGGTTTCGGTGAGCTGCTCCCATCGCTGTACCCTCCCCAGCCATGGCCCGATTCTCCGTACCCGTCCTCGTCCCCATCCCCGTCTCACTCCTCCTCCATTAGCCCTTTTCCTAGCAGCCCTGTCTCCACCTCCCCCCTCCCCCCTCCACTTCTATCCCACGGCCCCCCTGTTTACCACCAGGAGAGTCACATGTCCTTCGGTGGTGCCCCACCCATGCAGCACATCACGCTGGATGAAGGTAAATCAGCTGAGAGCTACAGCCACTGAGATTTGAGAGCACAACTAGCAAAGCATTAAAAGTAACTCAGGTTTATAATTCATGAGCCTGCTTTCCCTCAATGTTTACAATCTGCTCACACAGTAAATCTCTCTCTCTCTCTCTTTCTCTCTGTCTTTCACACACTCTCTCTGTCTGGGTCTGTCTCTATCTGTCTCTCTGTTCTTCTCTCTCACTGTCTCTCACTCTCACGCACACACACACACATTGTGAGATACTGTTGCATGTAATTCGATTCAGTTTGATTTGTACGGCACTTTTTAAAATTGATGTTATTGCACAGCAGCTTTACACAGTAAAAATAAGAGTTTATAAAGCAACCCCTACACATCCCACTTCTTTAAAAGAACAGATGAACTTTGTGTTTTAAAACAGCAGGATTTTGTTCAAATGTAAACACTAATAAATAAACACCGGTGTAATACGAAGCTAACATGCTAATGATGTGTCCGCAGTGAATGAATTCATTGGAGAAGACATCCGGACGTTTCACACAGACAGCAGACCTGCGTAGCACCAGCACACTGCTCTCGATTGTTTTATACCTTCTGATGTTTTTTACGGTATATTTTGTGTGAATTCACAGTACGGCTGTAAGTATGAGTTCTGTAGATAAATATTACGTCGATATCAAAGTTGATATTGAATGAACACATGTTTTTTAAATAAATTATCGTTCTATTAAATTGTGTGTTTATTGATGGCTGTGATGTCATACTACTAATGAATTATGAATGGGTGAAATGGTGTGAAAACAGAGGCAGTGTGCATCTGGATGAAATAAGGGGAAAACGGGAGAAGGAGAAATGAAGAGGTGTGCAAGTGAAGGTAAACAAGAAATTTAAGTCGTTTCATTTCGACATGTCTGATATTCAGGTGAGACAGTCCGAGCTGACATGTCCGATATTCAGGTGAGACGGTCCGAGCTGACATGTCCGATATTCAGGTGAGACGGTCCGAGCTGACATGTCCGATATTCAGGTGAGACGGTCCGAGCTGACATGTCCGATATTCAGGTGAGACGGTCCGAGCTGACATGTCCGATATTCAGGTGAGACGGTCCGAGCTGACATGTCCGATATTCAGGTGAGACGGTCCGAGCTGACATGTCCGATATTCAGGTGAGACGGTCCGAGCTGACATGTCCGATATTCAGGTGAGACGGTCCGAGCTGACATGTCCGATATTCAGGTGAGACGGTCCGAGCTGACATGTCCGATATTCAGGTGAGACGGTCCGAGCTGACATGTCCGATATTCAGGTGAGGCGGTCCGAGCTGACATGTCCGATATTCAGGTGAGACGGTCCGAGCTGACATGTCCGATATTCAGGTGAGACGGTCCGAGCTGACATGTCCGATATTCAGGTGAGACGGTCCGAGCTGACATGTCCGATATTCAGGTGAGACGGTCCGAGCTGACATGTCCGATATTCAGGTGAGACGGTCCGAGCTGACATGTCCGATATTCAGGTGAGACGGTCCGAGCTGACATGTCCGATATTCAGGTGAGACGGTCCGAGCTGACATGTCCGATATTCAGGTGAGACGGTCCGAGCTGACATGTCCGATATTCAGGTGAGACGGTCCGAGCTGACATGTCCGATATTCAGGTGGGACGGTCCGAGCTGACATGTCCGATATTCAGGTGGGACGGTCCGAGCTGACATGTCCGATATTCAGGTGGGACGGTCCGAGCTGACATGTCCGATATTCAGGTGGGACGGTCCGAGCTGACATGTCCGATATTCAGGTGGGACGGTCCGAGCTGACATGTCCGATATTCAGGTGGGACGGTCCGAGCTGACATGTCCGATATTCAGGTGGGACGGTCCGAGCTGACATGTCTGATATTCAGGTGGGACAGTCCGAGCTGACATGGGCATGTAGCTTCGTATTTTGTTTTAGATTATGACATATGAGATCATTAATAACCCTTCCTTGGGGGCAGTGCTGGCCTGGTGGTAAAGGTGCTGGATCACTGACCCATGGTTGGGGGTTCAAGCCCCACTCTCAACAGGTTGTCACTCGGATGGGCGCCAGCCTCCCCGCGACCCTCATTAGCATTAATCGGTCACAGAAAATAAATGAATGAATGACCTTGCTCATTAATTTCACTCTAAACTCTCCTCCTCTATCCTATAGTGTGTTTCTGTCAGTTCACCACAAGGGGGCGTCTTGTTGCAGCTCTTTACTGTCTAACCCAGTGCTTCTCAATTATTTTCTGTGGCGCCCCCTCTAGGAAGAAAAAAAAAAACATTTCACACCCCAACTATAAAGCGACTATAAATAGTCTTATTTGTCTATAAAATTATTAGTACACCTCTGCAGAACATTGTATCTTTATTAACATTAAAATAATAATATAAAAAAAAAGAAATAGAGTTCAAATTACAATAAAGAAAAACCTCATTAACATTGTTTATTTTTTTTTTAATCTGTAATAGAAAAGATTTATAGTGCACCAATGTGCCTGAAATTAAAAAATCTATATACATCCTTATAAACCCTCTCAGGACCAAATTAATTGATCAAATATAATCAAATTTGCATCGCCTGCCTGGAGAGGACTCATTCAACTTATTAATGTTTCAGTATCTCCGTCTCTCTCCACCTTTCTCTTCGTTCCTGTTGGAAATGTTTCCGTGTTGTTTTTACCATAGCGTTCGTTACCATGGCGTGACAATTAGAGCACCACTTCCTACTAGTGGAGTGGAGGTGCAATTGCACTTAAATCTCATACCACATGATTCCTGAACAGCATGTTCCTCAGGGTCATACACGCTCCCCCGGCATCACACCGGTTCAAGGGGGGGCCGCGCCCCACTATTCGAGAAGCACTGGTCTAACCTCAACTTCAGTGTACTATTTCTTGTTCTTGTGGCTGTTCCCTTCAGGGGCCGCCACAACAAATGATCTGCCTCCATCTCACGCTATCCTCTGCATCTTCTGCTCTCACTCCAACTACCATCATGTCCTCCTTCACCACATCCATAAATCTCCCCTTTAAGATTCTTTTTAACTTCAGTGTACTGTATATATATATATATATATATATATATATATATAAAAACTCAGGAAATATTCATTCATTTTCTGAGCCAATTAATCCTATTTAGGGTCATGGGGAGGCTGGTTCGCATCCCAGCCAACTCTGGGTGAGGGTAGAGTACACCCTGAACAGCTTGCCAGGCCATCACAGGGCAGAAACACACTGACGGCTATGCAGCACCTCGTGTTGAAAGTCAGCAATTATTTTTTTACATGAACCTCACAGCATAGACAGTGAGAGACACGGCCAGCCTTTGATAACCCAGTTAGTGCACTGGGGGGACAGAGATAATCCGGTGATGGAGGGGCTCAAGCCCCCAACCTTCGGATCAGTAATCCAGCCCCATACCGCCGGGCCACTGCTCCTCTAAAAGATAAATCTATAAATGGATTGATATGAAACACGGAGAGATCGAGATCAGACTTCAATCACCTGATTATGTTTGAAAAGTCACACTCCTTTTACTTTCATCTATGAAACAGGAAGTACAAATAATATCATGTTTATAAAATAGTATTAAAAATAAAAATCACTGGTATAAATATCATAAGTATATAATTTGGAACTAATATGAACAGATGTTTCCAGGTGTTGAATCACCAGTTGAACGGTACAAGGATAGGTTTCATTGGATATTTATTTCATATTATATATGTTTAAGGATATTTTTTTTCTTTCCAGATGTAAGGCAACGCCCCCACAGCACGAGTTTCCACGAGAATTAAGTCAAAATATTAATTACATATTCAATGCAAACTGTGTGTGTGTGTGTGTGTGTGTGTGTGTGTGCTCACACTATAAAACGGACACCGAGATATTTGTTCTTTATTTATTTTTGTTGGATCATTTCCCACAATGCACCAGTGTGCGCGTGATGACATCACTGTAACAGCAGTGGCAGACACACACTGCACAGAAAACACTTTTGTCTGTGACTCATCCAGCTTAATGAGGCAACCCATAAACAGCTGATATTAAAAAAAAAAAAAGGCAAAGCACTTTATTTGCATATAATTTGCATATATTGTTCATACACACACTGTAATACTGATATGATCATGTATGTTTGAAAAGCAGAATATGTATACTGAAAAGAAAGTGAACAAATATTATCATTTTATTACCTCACACTGTACATGTAATTCTTCATATCATCATTATTATTATTATTATTATTATTATTATTATTATTATTATGTGAGCTATGGCGTTCATTCTAAATTTAAACCTACAAATGTAATGTCCGAATATACATAATTAATCAGAATAATGGGTTATAACATACAGAAAGCGATAACTGAACATTAGGCTAATGGTATTAGCACTAATATCTAACCAATTACATGACCAGAATTTAATCACATGACTTTTGTAAAATGGTCACAATCCATAAAAATATTTCATTCTTTGTTAGGCAAGTGACAATAAATTGAATAAAACTGGACCGTAGTGCCAGTGAATAAGTTGATAAGTCCGCATGCTGTGATTGCCAGCTACCACATGCATGTGTTTACATCTGGATAACAACATAACACTTTGTCTGAATGAATAAGAATGTGATTAGAAGCATGCATTTCTTACGAATCCATTATTACCTGTGTAGAAAGTAGCACGCTGTGTCAGGTCTGGGTTTCAGAGATTTGGTCTGTGTGCGAACAATTTCCTTCGGGACAAAAAAAGCATTGTGATTCAGATAATAATGATTTGTGCTCGCGAGTTCGCATTGCCGTGCCCTGCTTTGATGTGGAGTTGCATTGAAACGCCTGATGGTGAAAACTGAACACGTTTCTGCACTAATCTAATCATCAGAAGACACACAGTGTGTCTCAAGTCACATACAGTGGGTTTGGGAGGGGCATGGAATGGATTGATTGGTTTTCTATTATTTGTTTTATCTAATGAACATTTTGACGAACGAGCTCGTCCTCGGAACGGATTAATTTCGTAAGTCAAGTTACCGCTGTATTTTTGTTACTACACTTACATCAAGTACGTCAGTAATTCTGACCGGCAGCAAAGCAGAAATTGCAATTTTCAATGGTGTCCGCACCATTCCCGCCTCCAACTGGATGAAAACAGGATGGTATTCCTTCCCGTTCTGTTCGACGTCCAAAATGGCAAGCGTGAACGTTGCGAGTATCGTTATTCTGCCAGTCGCAGCGAGTCATGTCCATATCCGGTGTGAATTACTTGTACACTGAAAATGTCACGTGGAAAGTATGTGAGTTGCGACTCGGTGACTGATGCAGGACTGCGCTAATCTTGAAGGTAAAAGAGATGAATGTGTTCAGATTTGTTATTAAAACCTCGCTGCTGCGTTACTGAGCAAGAAAAACTGACCGCAGGCTTTTTAATGCATAAAAATTCGATTAGCTCAAAAACTAGCAATATCCTGGTGAGCTGTTCAGGGTGTACCCTGCCCTCCCTCGCCCAGACTTGGCCGAGAAGGGTGCCAGCCTCCCTATTGATTAGGATTAAGCAGATTTGAAAATGAATCAATCAACGGATGACAAAATGTTCTTGAAAAATGATTCTGGTGCTTTGGTGTCTTTGGTGTAGTAAAATAATACTGAAAGTGAACGCTTCCTCGTGACCTCAGGGTCAGTTGATGGTCATGTGGCATCGACTGTGGTGTTCATGGTGAAGTGGGTGTAAACGAACACCACAGCCGAAGCAC
>CM045746.1:34766965-34769465 GCA_024760905.1 Plotosus lineatus | reverse complement strand
AAATGTCTTTTAAAGGTCGTGTTTTAATCATCAATAATCCGGTTGCTTTTGTGTTGTGACACCATCTTTCCTGTATAGACCCCCCTGGGACCCTACTCGCAAAAGCCCAGGCTGACATTGTCACCTGCTTCTGGTACCGGCTGCATTGGGTTCCACAGAGTGTCCTCTTCCTCCCCAAAGAATAAGGGGGACATGGTCTTCTACATCTGGCCAGCAGGGGAGTGGCGTTTAGGTTCCAGTTCATCCAGAGACTTCTGACTGGACCAAAAGACCTGGCATGGAGGCCCTCGGGTCGTGCTGTTCTGTCTCGGTGCCGGGAACTGGGACTGCAGGGCTCTCTGTTTTTAATGGACTTAAACAAACTCGACCCGAGATGTCTTTCCAGGGTTTGACCAGAACCTTTTAAAATCTGAGGATTTTTTAAAAAAAGAAAAGATTGCAGACACACATCTCACCGTCCTGGATTTTAAAGGACCCGTTGTTAGTGGAACTCGTTTTAATGTGCCACAGACTGCTGGTCCGTCCGTCACAGAGAAGCTTGTAGAAGCACACTTCGCCACACTGGGTCACGTGTTCGCCCTGTGTGGTCCACACCTGGAGGACGCCGCTGCTCTCTCCGCTGCTGTCGGGGTTTCTTGGTTGAGACTTCTGGGAAACATGCTGAGGGTCTGGAAGGACCAGTTCTCCCCGGATGAACACTACAGCATCGTCTCCTGAACCGACAGTTCTGGTTGGTTTTTAGAACACGATGTGACTTGTACACCTGTGTAACACTTCAGATAAAACAATGTACAAACTGATGGTGAAAGTTTTAAATAGAGAAACTTAAAGGGTCGGACTGACACACCATGGCGGGTCCACCTGGGTTTGAGACCAGAAGTGGACCTTTCATGGACAGCACTGTACAAACCACCGTTAATAAAAAGGGGTGGAGCCTTACAGTGGATAGTTTCACATGGAGCTGTCGCTGGTTTTGTGTCTATTTTAAATCCGAGTGTTGATGAAAGGTGTCGGTTCTGTTCCCTCAGAGGTGGTTCTGTATGGCAAAAACAGAAGGCCACGTGCCGGCTGCTCGGTGTTCTGCTGGGCCAATCAGAAACGACTGCTGATGTGACTGTGACGTGTGAAGGATTTGAATCTGAATGATAACGAGCGGCGTGCTGGGGGATTATAATGATGAGAGTTTCATGAGAAGGAAACTGATAGTTTCTGTTCTGTGGCGGAGGAGAAGCCGCTGTTCGCACCGATCTCGGTTTCGAGGAATTTTTCTGATTATATAAATATTCCTTCTGTTAATATCAAGGCGGTGAAGTCTGTGTCTTTTTGTTTATTTATTTATTTTGTTTGTTTTTCTGAACCACTTAATCCTAATTAGGGTCACGGGGAGGCTGGCACCCATCTCAGCCAACTCTGGGTGAGGTCAGAGTACACCCAGGACAGCGTACCAGGCCATCCCAAGGGCAACACTCACACAAGCATTCACACCCAGGGGGCGTGTCGGAACATTCAGTCAGCTTCCTGGGCGTGGTTTTGGACTGTGGGAGGAAACCGGAGAACCCGGAGGAAACCCACGCAAGTACCGGGAGAACATGCAAACTCCACACAGAAACACTCTGAGCTGGGAATTGAACCCAGGACCTTCTTGCTGTGAGACGGACGTGTGAACCACCGCGCCACCGTGCCGCCCTCCTTTAATATCTCTTTCATGTATTTATTCTGTTCATACTTTACAAACAATGAGTTTTTTGTGTTGAAATCAAATATTTTCAAAAATCAAAAATCTCTCTCTCCCCTCTTTCTCTCGCTCTCTCTCTCCTGCTCTCTTTCTCTCACTCTCTCACTAGCTCTCCCCTCTGTCTGTCCGCGTGTAGATCATCAGAGGCTTTTTTATTAACAACCTGAGTTAAACGGGATCATGTTCTTGGGATGGGCGCTTTTCAGGGTGGAGAAGGACTGGGTGGCGGCAAGGTTCCAAGGTGTTCGGTGATGGGCAGAGAAGTTCACTGAAAATGAATCTTGGGCCTGAGATAAGGACAGCATGCAGGGAAAGTCTGTAAGAAGATTTTAAAGGCGGGCTATGGAAGGACTTCTCCTGGTCTGGTAGTGACCTGGTAACCAGTGAGCGAATCAACCAGGTTTTACACTGCAGGAGGCGCTGCTGGAATGGGAAACAGGTGCAATGGCTGAGCTGGTGAGTGGAGTCATCAGGAAGCCACGCCCATTCCTTTAGACACTAAATTCAGACAAAACATATATACATAGGAGGGGAAGCACAGGACACATCAGAGAGAGAGAGAGAAAAGAAAAGAGCTGGATCTGAACAGCTGCAGGTTGAAGACTCAGGAATGGATGTTTAATCATCATCAGGCCAAAAGCGTTCCCTAAATCCACAAAACACACTTGTTCTGAGCTGACCCCTGGGGTCGCTTCCTGGGCGGACAGGCCCGGAACACCACAAATTACGGAGAAGTTGCCCCAAAGTATTGAAGAGACCGGGGTG
>CM045746.1:34756965-34761965 GCA_024760905.1 Plotosus lineatus | reverse complement strand
ACCTTGTGTTCTGTCCTGTTGGTTTCCTGGCGGTTGTGTTGGTCACTGTGAGCGAGTTATTTGTTGGTTGAGTTGGTCAGACGGCGAGATATTTGATGGTTGTGTTGTTCAGCTGGTAATTTAGTTGGTGGTTGGGGAGGTCAGTTGCTGGGTTAGTCAATGTATCTATCAGCTGATCGGACCGATGTTGAGAAGGTTCTTGTGGTACTGGATGTTGTATACGCTGATGAGACCGTGTTCTGGTTCTTGGTGGGTCCGCTCGCTCGGGAGAGTAGGTTAATTACTGAGTTAGTGAGTTGAGTTGTTGAAAAATGTAAGTTAATTATGTAAGTTAGATTAAACTTGATGAGAATCTGGTGTTCAGCATATAAACACAGGTGTGGACTTCACCCTGATTCTCTCTGAGGTTTCAACAACGAATCCTCTGCTTGAGTTTGAGTGAATTACGAAAAACCTGTTGAACCTGTTCAGCTCTATAATCAGAATCTTTCTCAAGTTTACTGTGTGAATGAATGTATGTTAGTGGCTGTGTGTGTGTGTGTGTGTGTGTGTGTGTGTGTGTGTGTGTGTGTGTGTGTGTGTGTGTGTAGATCAGTTCATGATTAAACTCGTGTGGGATGTGCTGTAGAGAAGCGCCGTGGTTTCCTTTTGCTGTCTGTGGGTTGAAGCAGTACATGACTGTAATGTTTATCTTCTATACCAGGGGTTGGCTGGAGAAAAGTGTCCGGTGTGATGTGTGATAGGAGAGTATCGGCAAGAATGAAAGGAAAAGTGTAGAAGACGGTGATGAGGCCAGCGATGTTGTATGGTTTAGAAACAGTGGCCCTGAGGAAAAGGCAGGAGGCAGAGCTGGAGGTAGCAGAGATGAAAATGTTGAGGTTCTCTTTGGGAGTAACGAGGATGGATAGGATCAGGAATGAGCACATCAGAGGGACAGCACATGTAAGATCTTTTGGAGACAAAGTCAGAGAGGCTAGATTGAGATGGTTTGGACATGTACAGAGGAGGGATAGTGAGTATATTGGTAGTAGGATGTTGAGGTTGGAACTACCAGGCAGAAGGCCTAGAGGAAGACCAAAGAGACGATTCATGGATGTGGTGAAGCAGGACATGGAGGTAGTTGGAGTAAGAGTAGAAGATGCAGATGAAGATGGGTGAGATGGAGGCAGATGATTCGCTCTGGCGACCCCTGAAGGGAACAGCCGAAAGGAAAAGATGAAGAAGACCAGGGGTGTCCAATCTTATCTGCAAAGGGCCGGTGTGGGTGCAGGTTCTCACTTCAACCGAGCAGTAGCCACAGTTTCCACCCGTTTCAATCACCGATCATCAAAAAAGAAAAAAAAAATCCAAGAATGCATATTAGAGTTTCAATGCTGAAGGTGTGGCCATCTTTGGTGAGGTCACCTCACTGTAAGTCTTAAAGCACACCAGCCCTTTGCGGAGATGATTGGACACCCCAAGATTGGACACCTCTGTACCATACACTCTGTAACGGAGACTCTGTGTGCTTGATATTTATACTGTACCCTGTTTCCATCTTCATGCCTGTCAGTCCTGAACCCCCACCAGGCAGTGACTCATTTAACAGTCATGTATTTATTCATCATTCAGTCGTCTGAAATGTAATTCATCAGTGTTGTTTATTAAACTCGTGGTCGGTTTATTGCGAGTTTTAAGGCGGTCGAGTGTTAAAGTAGCTCCCAGTGTCACCTAGGCAACCATAAAACCCCAAGCCTGGGGCTGGACCAGCAACCAGCAAATGAATAAGAAGCACAGTGAAGATCCACTCACCATTATTATAGCACTCAGCTCCTCCCACTTCCCACTCAGCTCCGCCTCCTGTCACTGTAAATCGCACACACTATTATCTCAATCAGCTCACAGTCAGATATAAAACACTGGCTTCAGAATTCATTAACCCAGTGGAACAACTCTGAGTGTGTGTGTACGTGTGTGTGTGTGTGTGTGTGTGTGTGTGTGTGTGTGTGTGTGTGTGTGTGTGTGTGTGTGTGTGTGAAGGCTGATGAGCCAAATAAGGATGAAGATAAGATAAAGATTATCAGCTGCAGACCTTTCCCTGTACTTTGGAGTGAATTAAAACCACTCCTAACTCTCACATCTACCCCAGTGGCATTTTCATTCATCAGTTTTTTCTGCATATTGCAAGGAAATCCCAGCATTCCCAGTGATGTCATCATAATCAGCCAATCACAATACGATCTCTACAAAGTGATGCTTGACATTGGTCGGGTCCTCCCCTCCTCTCGTCCCGCATAGACTTTCCCAGTTAGACAGCGGAGTATATCCCCTCTTGTCCCCCGTTTTAAAAAGGAGAACTGCCACCCTAGTTTGGCACTCCAGAGGTACGGCCCAAAAAGACCACGGCATGTTGCAGAGACGCGTCAACCAAGACAGCCCTACAGCGTCCATGGTAAACATGAGCATTGCACTGTGAAGGGAGATGTTTTCAATGATGGCTCTTCAGTCCGTGTGTTGTGATGATGATGGTGGTGGTGGAGGTGATGATGATGATGATGATGGTGGTGGTGGAGGTGGAGTCAGATGTTTAACAGCTTGTCTTTAAAAGCTGCTCTTGAGTCTGTTAGTCTTTTGATTTTAGTGTTCTTCTAGTGTCTAGTGTGGGGCCACTGACTCTTCTCTGAAGTCTCTCAGTGTAAATGTCAGTCAGGGGGCAGTGTAGTTGTAGTTCCAATTACCTGGTCTGCCATTCTCACCACCTGCTGTAGGGCCTTCCGGTCCTCTGCTGAACCACACTGTATAGCAACAGGTCAGGGGGCTGCTGATGGAGAGGCGCTAAAGTCCGTCAGTATGTTGTTGTTGTTGTTGTTGGTGGTGGTGGTGGTGGTGTGCAGTTTGCCTCTTTCTTTTAAATGAAAGGGTGTTGTCTTAAAATACCAGAGCAAGCAGATACATGCTTTACACACACACACACACACACACACACACACTGAATCTAAATGTATTCTGCTTCTATAGAAGAAAAAGAGCGCGGTGTGATTTCAGTGATTCCAAACAGAAACCGTTCTGTCATCAACACATTCAGTAAATATTCAACATTTATACAAAGATTAGTTTTTTCAGTATAATATTAATTAGATATTCAGTAGTTATTCTGTAAATATTCAGTTATGGAGTTATTTTGTAGTTGATTTATTCCTTGTGTTGATTTATTCCTGTGATGCTACCACAACCGCGTTTCACTGCACGGAGGTTTTTACCGGTGAACCTCCCTGGTGTGGTGCACTGCAGCACTGTAGCGTTTCCAATACTCCAGTTTCCTCCCACAGTCTAAAGCCATGCACAGTAGGCTTCCAGAATATCTCTCGGTAGGAGTGTAAATGACTGTATGTGTTGACCCTGCGATGACTCCACCCTGAACCCATTTTCCTGACTCTCACCCCCGACACTCGCTCTATCCTGAACAGGTTCCCCTGACACTCATCCCTGTCACTCACGCTATCCTGAACAGGTTCCCCTGACTCACCCCACCCCACCCACACCCACACACCCCATGACAATCACTGTACCCTGAGCATGTTGCCCTGATGCTCACCCCTGACACTCTCTCTACCTGAAGCTTGCACCCCCGGACACTCCCTCCCTCTGATATTCACCGATACCCGCCCTCCCCACCCCCACCCCGCCCTCATTACTCCACATGACACTTGTTTTCACTGACACTTGCCCCACATGACATTTGCTTCTCAGAACCCTGGCTTACCCTGACATCATTTCCCCTGAACATACACTTCACCTGATATTTGCTCCACATGGCACTCATTCCCCCGACACTCGCTCTACCGACACGCATTTTACCGACACTCGGTCCACCCAACGCTTCCTTGTATGTAACACTTGGTGTCCATGCTCACATAAAGGTCACACAGGGGTACGTGAACAGTGAGCGTTTGAAATGGAAATATTTAATTTCATGCATAAAGGAGCATGAGGGAACCTTTACTCCCTCCCCCGTCCTCCCGAACCCCGGGCGCGTACCTTGTCTCAGAACGATCAGGCAGGCCTGTACTTGCCGTGTGAACTATGTGAGTGTTGATGTGTTGACGTTACGCCTCAGTGCGCTGGAAGATCTCAGTGTTACCGTTCAAGACTCTTCACAGGGAACAATTGTGATTTTGGAGACAGACGAGTCGAGGGGGCCGCGAGGGATTCTTATTCACACGTACAGAATCATTCTGACTTCACCGTAGTCTTTCTGACAAGGTTGAATTTAACAATCCAAAAGCTCCACCCAGAAGAAGTGCAGCAGAGAAGTGCAGGGATCTAAATCCCCGGGCTCGACTCCGAGTCCTCGAGCTTGGAATGTGCGGTCTGGTTTAATAAAGCTGTTCCGTTGCTCAGGGTGCACAGTGAATGCTCTCGCTGTTCATCTGAGTCCAACTTCACCTGAAATGGAAGGGAATGAACGAGAAATGAAACATGTGTGGAGGTCGGCCCCTGAGGGACCGTGGCCCCTGTAAGCGCCAGGAGCAGGTGGGAACCCTCAGTCTCCGTGTTGTTTTTGTCATCAGAGGACTTTGTCTTCTCCGGTGGGTTTGCAGCAGCGCGGCGTTCCTCTGCTCTGTTCGGTCCGTTCATGCCGGACGTCACGTTCTGTTTAACTTTGTCGGATTCACGTAAATGCTGTTCCACGTGCTTTATTTCATCCTGAACTCCAAGACGAGACTTTTATGTTCATTTAGCAGGCCTCAAAATTTTTAAAAATTTGGGGAACCACTTAATGGTTTCGGGGTAAATGACTCCGGTGACCCAAAGTTGGTTCAGCTGAAAATGAGCCGCGTGACCCACGGGTCGCGTAAAATGGTTCCTGAAGTCCAAATAAATGATGAACTAAAGCCGTTATTGAATCAATTAGATTGGAGCGTTTGTGTTCAAAAAAATTTATTTATAAAGATTAGATTTTCATGCGAATAATCATCAGTGTTGTGATAAAACTGCTGGAATACGTTTCGTTCTGCTTC
>CM045746.1:34746965-34751965 GCA_024760905.1 Plotosus lineatus | reverse complement strand
AACTACATACAACAATATACAACTTTATGCAACTATATATAGCTCTACCAAACTACACCCGACTATGTACACAACCAGGTGCACACTACATACAACTACACACAACAAGACAAGCTATTTGTCCTTTGAGACTTAAACGCTCCTCTAGGGTCCTCATGCCACAATGGACAAAGAAAGGATTTGGAGTTCTCTGTCCACCCTGTGTGATAATCACCATCTTCAACACTAAGCATCAATACAAGGTTTCATGTTTGGATTGAGGAATATCAGGATTCTCTACTGCCTTTACACACCACCTCTGGGAGGAGACACTTCACTGCAGGAAGCAAAATGGTTCAGCTCCTCCACCCCAGCCACAATTCTTTTCTTTACCTCGTGCTACTGCATCCACCTTTATTTCTGAAGTATAGTGGTAACTTGACTTACGAGTGTCTTTTATAACGAATTTTCGATGATACGAGCTTCGATCCCACCAAACATCCACCCCATCCAACCAGCAAAATTTCGATTTACGAGCTCTGCTAAGGAAATGGCTTTTCTGGGCCGATTAGCCTCGTATTCTTCCATGTGTATTCCTCAGCACTCCGAGAATGCCTTGTGCAGTGCTTCTCAATTATTTTCTGTGATGCCCCCTATGGGAAGAAAAAAGAAAAACATTTCACACCCCGCGCACGACTATAAATAGTATTTACTGCACTTCATATCGTTCGCTCGGTGATTTTTCCATACACCATAGGGGACACAGTGAGGTCGCCACTGCCACCTACTGTAGAGGATGCACAATTACACTTAATTCTAGTACGGTATGGCAAAAAAGCATGTTCCCCAGGGTCATATGGCATTACACCGTGCTCCTCAAGGGAAGCACTGGCCTAGTGGGAGTTCACCACGAGCCTTTCCATGCTGGCATTTGTCGTGTGCACATGCACAGAATTCTCCTCCTCCTCCTCCTTCTCTGTTACACACCACCACATGCCTGCCCACATGACATCTTTGCTGCAGACGATGATTTGAAGGGTTTATCTTTAATATATTATGGAAATATACATGTTTGTGCAGGTTATATGAGTTTGGGAGGGGCTCGGAATGGATTAATTGTTTTTCTCTTATTTCCGATGGGAATTTTTGTTTTATCCGACGAACATTTTGCTGAACATTTTTCTCGGAACGGACTAATTTTGTAAGTCAAGGTACCACTGTATTGGCAAATACACTCATGAGCAAAAATGGCAGGTTAATTCCAGTCTTGAGTAACATTTATTTATTTTATTTTATTTATCTACACTGATCAGACTGTGGGTCTCAATGTTGTGGGCCAGTCAGATCCCTCAAAGCCTCTGCGATATGTGTTCTGCATGTAGTTTTCTCAACTTTGGGAGAACAAAACCACTTAATCCTACTGAGGTCACAGAGAGGCTGAAGCATTTCTCAGAGGACATTGGCCAAAATCAGGGTATGTGATGGACAGCTTACCAGACGAGCATAGGGCTACCACACACCAGATAGTTATACACATATTGACCCACCTGGGGCAAGTTGGAACAGTCAGTTAGCTTAATGTGCGTCTATGTGTGTGATGTTATATACACATATACATGTACGTATACATGAGTCAGTGGGGTTGATCCTACTTCGCAGCAATCTGCAATCTTGGGGGGGGGGGGGGGGGGTTCCTCGGTCCCCAGTCCCCATTAACCACGGAAAGTGAGGGATCCCTGTACCATGATTTTACCGGTTTGGCCGACTTAGGAATAGATTTTCCTCCATGTGGTCTCTAAGCTAAAATGAGTTTGACACCCATGATCTAAGCGAACCCCCCCCTCAAGCATGGAGAAAACAAGGAAACCATGGTAATGTTACACTGTTCAATTTCCTGGTGTGTAACTGATGTGTGTGTGTGTGTGTGTGTGTGTGTGTGTGTGTGTGTGTGTGTGTGTGTGTTTCAGGAGGAATATGCGTCGGAGGGAATCAGTTGGACTGCGGTGAGTTACATGGATAATGTGGAGTGCATTAATCTGATCAGTAAGAAGCCCACGGGTCTGTTGTACCTGCTGGATGAGGAGAGCAGGTGAGCTGCAGTTTCAACTCGTATTAACACTGAATAAACATTTCAACACCTCACATTTCACCTGCCGCCCCCCCTTCTGTTTGAACCTCCTCCAGTTTGCCTCATGCCACTGACAACACGCTGCTGGAGAAGTTTAAGCAGCAGCATCAGGAGAACGCGTTCTTCATTCCTACACCAGTTCTAGAGCCAGCCTTTGTTATCAAACACTATGCTGGCAATGTCCGATATCAGATAAAGGTAGAGACCGACAATTTATATCTGCAAGTTTGAAGGCATTTATTTAAGCTTTCTGCTAGCTATTTATTTTAATGTAACTACAGTTTTAGTGCTAATAAGCTAATTCCAGCAGAGGGCAGTACAGCCCAACAGGGGATTTAATGATGGAAACAAACTATGGTGGTTGATGAAGCTGCTTAATTTTCTTGCAGGACTTCAGAGCAAAAAACACGGATCTTGTGAGGCCAGACATGGTTGCTCTCCTCCGCAGTAGTGAACGTGCCTATCTGAGAAGTTTAATTAGCTCAGACCCGGTTGCAGTGTTCAGGTGGGGGATCCTCCGAGCCACCATGCGCGCAGTGCACGCCATTAAAGAGGCGGGACGACGCTGGGCTGCTGAACACCCAGGTAACACGTCAAGTTAATGTTTACAATTATAACCTTTAGAAATACGGCGGTACCTTGACTTTCGAAATTAATCCGAAATCCGATGGCGAGCTCGTAAGTAAAAATGTTGGTTAGATAAAACGATGATTCCCATCGGAAATAATAGAAAACCAATTAATCCGTTCCGACCCCCTCCCAAACTCATCTCACCTGCACAAACATGTATATTTCACCGAATATATTAGAGATAAACATGTAAATACAATCAACATTTCATAATAATAATAATAATACATGTATATTAACATTAATAATAAATAATAATAAAATAAGAATAAACAATAAGTCAACTAACCGTTCCAATCATCGACTGCAGCAAAGATGTCAGCTGGTATCATGAAAATTGATGATAAAAGACAGTGGTAAGTTGAGGTACCGCTGTATAATAACGAGCGTGTAATAAAGTGATAAAATGGTGACTGTATGGTGATCTGAATTAATGGTGATGACCATAAGATGACATCATGTTATGGTGATTTTACAGAAATGATGTGTTGATGTTATGGTGATTTTATGGTGATGTGTTGATGTAATGATATGACGTCATGGCAGTGTTATGGTTATGATGTGTAGATGTGTTAATGATTTTATGATGTGATGGTGTCGGTGTGATGTATAGCGGCAGTAAGACGATACTCTCGTGACTCGCTGAAGGAAATGAAGAGATCAAGCACCAGCATTGGCCGAATGAAGAGGTGAATCTTTCACCAGCTGTCTGTCTCAAAATATTCTATTGTTCAACTGATGCACAGTGGAAATATTAATGAAGTGATAACTAATAGCAATCATTGGTTGAAGACGAGGTGGATGTTTGCTGAACAGTCCCAGAGAAGGTTAACAGCTTCAGTGCAGACGCTACACAGGGACTGAAGAAAAACAAACTAAAATCAGATTTTTTTTAAGAGTTTTTTTACATTTTAATATGAATAAAGCAATGGCGCCACTCCTGTGTGATATATAGCACTGATGTATGAGCTGAAACTGACGTAGGGAAAGATCTGATTTTTATTAAACTGTTAATATTGTATATCATATCTGAGGAGACTGTGTTTATAATAATTATATTAAGGTATTAAACACTGTATAGCGCCGACATAAATAATGCACTGACATCATCAGCTTCATCCCGTTACTGTTGTAGATTAGAATCCAGTGTAATGATGAATTTGTTTATGTCTGAGTGTTCTGTGTTTAGTCGGAACTCTCATGTTGAGTTCTCCTTTGACCGTTCTGTGGAGAACCCACTAGAGATGTTGGAGGATGTTTTCGCAACATTTGAGAAAAAAAAGTGAGTTAGTACTTATAAAACACACACACACACACACACACACACACACACACACACACACACACACACACACACACACACACACACACACACACAGATTCTTGTGGGTTCTTCCCTTCTAACCCTTTATGATTTATTTCTGCCTTTCTATATCTTTTATATTTCTTACCAATCTTAATCTTTCATTATATAATTTTTTGGTATACAGTAAGCCCCCACCCATTCACGGTTCACCGTTTGCAGCCCTACATGCTCGTGAATTTTGCTCTCAAAGGCGTTTTTTCATAATGTTTTTAAATTAGCGTAGTGCTTCTCAACTAATTTCTGTGACGCCCCCTCTAGGAAGAAAAAAAAACATGTCACGCAACCCCAAACAGCGCCCTGCACACGACTATAAATACTATTATTTTCTATAAAATTGTTATGAATACACCTCTGCATAACAGTGTATCTTTATTAACATTAAAAATAAAAAAGCATTAAATTATAAAAATATTTAATTCTAGTACAGTATGGCAAAAAAGCATGTTTCCCAGGGTCAAACACGCTCCCCCTGGCATCAAACCCCACACCCCGAGGGCGGCGCACCCTACTATTTGAGAAGCACTGAATTAGCAGCAGCCCCGGCAAATTATACAAATACATCAGCTTCTGTTTCTCCCCTGTGCTGATTGGTTGCAGATAATGTGTACATCTCTTTTTTCTCCTTAGTGCACATGTCATCAGCTTGACTTGCGAAGTAATTTTTTTTCGTGTGTTTTTAATGATTATTTAAGCGCTATGATTTCACTCAAACGCCATGCAGCTTCACTAGCTTCTGGTAGCATCAAGAGGATAGAACAACGCAATAACTGGCGCTGCACAGTGGCGACAGGTGCCTAGTGCACAAAGCAAATTTCAATGTATGTAATGTACTTTGACAATAAAGAGTTGTTTGTTTGTTTGTAAGGAGCCTAAGCGCTTTATTTATTCATAAATATT
>CM045746.1:34724465-34741965 GCA_024760905.1 Plotosus lineatus | reverse complement strand
AGAGCTCAAGGATTCTCAATGTCACTGGATGGTTTAAACAACCTGAGTTCATCTGTTTCAGACAGTGCGTCCCCGTCCAACAGCGTGGTACTAAGTCTCTCTCTCTCTTTCTCTCTCTCTCTCTCTCTCTCTCTCTCTCTCTCTCTCTCTCACACACACACACACACACACACACACACACACACACAGTATTGTATAATGTATAATAATAATAATAATTTGTTCGTAAAAAAAAAACTCTCCTGTTCTTACAGCGCTTTAATTAAAGTCTGATTTTAGAGGTTTATTTACCTCAATATCTTGCAGACCCGTCTAAATGACGTGTTCTAAACATGAACAAGAGCATTCATCATCATCATCATCATCATCATCATCATCATCATCATCATCATCATCATCATCATCATCATCATCATCATCATCATCTTCTTCCGCTTAGTCCGGGGTCGGGTCGCGGGGGCAGCAACCTCAGCAAAGAGGTCCAGACGTCCCTCTCCCGAGCTACTTCCTCCAACTCTCCCGGGGGGACACCGAGGCGGTCCCAGACAAGCCGAGAGACATAGTTCCTCCAGCATCTTCTAGGTCGACCCCGGGGTCTCTTCCCGGTTGGACATGCCCGAAACACCACACCAGGGAGGCGTCCGGGGGGCATTCTGACCAGATGCCCGAGCCACCTCAACTGGCCCCTCTCAATGCGGAGGATCAGCGGATCTACTCCGAGCTCTCCCCGGACGGCGGAGCTTCTCACCTTGTCTCTAAGGGAGAACCCCGCCACCCGGCGAAGGAAGCTCATTTCAGCCGCTTGAATCCGTGATCTTGTTCTTGATCTGAAGCAGAATGTACACAGCACCCCCTACTGGACCTGCTGTAATACCTCCTTTCATAAAAATCATCCTATCTCCTGGTGTTGGAAACTCTTTTAAAGACATTCCGAAATCCAGAATTTGGATTCACAGTCTTCTGCAGCCTGTGAAATATTTCATGAGCATCATAAAAACCTGCAGCCTTATTGATTTTTATTTTTCAGATTCATCAAAGCGCATGTCATTGTTATACGCAAGGACATAATCGTCTTCATAAACTGCATGTAATGTACCGCCTCCATTCAGTAATGTATGACGAGGACAAGCCCATTGATTAACCTCAGAAATCTCAATAACGTTGCAGGTTCTTATTCAGCCGGCAGAGTAATAATGGACCAGCATGGTGGTGGAGTGGTTCTGTGTGGAGTTTGCATGTTCTCCTTGAACGTATGTGGGTTTTCTCTGGGTGCACCAGTCCCACAGACCCTACCATAGTCCAAAGACATGCACGTTAGGCTAATTGGCTGTTCCATGCCATTGGTGTGAGCGGGAGTATGGATGGCTATGCATATTATATAATTATATTTACGACAGACGGTCTTATTCAGAATAGCTTAGATTTTATTATACAAGTCAAGGTGGAAGGGCCTTGCTCAGCAGTGGCATCACGAACCCAGAGCCTTTGCCACTGATACACCACTGCCCCCTGTTTGTTCTCTTCAAAAAAGCCAAATATTGGTTGTGTGTATATGTGCGTGTGCATGTTCGTGTGCGTTTGTATGTGTGTGTGTGAATGTGTTTACTCTACAATGGTCTGGACAGCTATTCAGGGTGTAGCCTGTCTTTGGAGAGTGTTTGCTGAGATAGGGTCCAGCATCCCTTTGAGCCTCGACGGTTTAATGGATTTGTTAAATAAAGTAGTGAGTAGTTATAATGAAATGTTTCCCCCTAGTGGTCATATGAAAAACATTCATTCACACATGAGTCACACATATTGACCTTAGAGGAATTTTGTTCAACATGTACCGATCACCTCCAAACTTTAATGGTTTTCTATTTATAACTACACGCTACTGTAGAACTGTAAAAATACCAATACGGGAGGGTTATGAATGTTTCCTGTGAATCTGTACATAACTGCACATTCTCTCGGCATGTTATCGTTCCTGCTGCGTGTGGGAATGAGAACACGCTCCCTGTAACAGTGATCATGACGCAGTTCCCTTGTTTGGGAAATGTAGGGGACACTGCATAGACATAAGCTGTTGAGACATAAGCGGCGATTGGCTAATGCTCGCAGCAGCTTCCTGCTAAAAGGCACCGAGGAGTGTGAGGATTACTGGACTTTCCCGCTTCCTCCCTTCATCCCAGCCAACTCGATTCGCTCTGGCGCCCCGATGGTGCTCAAGAAACCACAGGTGACCTGCAACACAGAAGAGTGACACTCCCTGAAACTCCAAGCTTTATAATGCATTGCTCATAGCTGCTTGTGCTGCGGGAGATGGTTCTTTTTTTAATTATAATGCGATGGAAAGTCAGAGAGGCTAGATTGAGATGGTTTGGACATGTACAGAGGAGGGATAGTGAGTACTATATTGGTAGTAGGATGCTGAGGTTGGAACTACCAGGCAGAAGGCCTAGAGGAAGACCAAAGAGACGATTCATGGATGTGGTGAAGGAGGACATGAAGGTAGTTGGTGTAAGAGAAGAAGATGCAGAGGACAGGGTGGGATGGAGGCAGATGATTCGCTGTGGCGACCCCTGAAGGGAACAGCCGAAAGGAAAAGAAGACTCTTAATCAGAAATGTAAGCTCTGCTGGAACGTTTCGTTCGCGAGCTGCAGTGAAGGATTCGCTTTTCATTGTGATTTGTTGGATGTGCTGTATTTCATCCTTGTGCTTAATATTTAAAGGAGAGAAAGGCCTTTAATGTAGTATAAGGAAGGAGGAGTTTATTATGGAAGGAGGGGTTTATTATGGAAGGAGGGGTTTATTAAGGAAGAAGGAGTTTATTAAAGAAGGAGGGGTTTATTAAAGAAGGTGGAGTTTATTAAGAAGGAGGAGTTTATTAAAGAAAGTGGAGTTTATTAAAGAAGGTGGAGTTTAGTGAAGAAGGTGGGGTTTATTAAAGAAGGTGGTGTTTATTAAAGAAGGAGGGGTTTATTAAAGAAGGAGGGGTTTATTAAAGAAGGTGGAGTTTAGTGAAGAAGGAGGACTTTAGTGAAGAAGGTGGAGTTTAGTGAAGAAGGTGGAGTTTAGTGAAGAAGGTGGGGTTTATTAAAGAAGGTGTAGTTTATTAAAGAAGGTGTAGTTTATTAAAGAAAGTGGAGTTTATTAAAGAAGGTGGAGTTTAGTGAAGAAGGTGGGGTTTATTAAAGAAGGTGGAGTTTATTAAAGAAAGTGGAGTTTATTAAAGAAGGTGGAGTTTAGTGAAGAAGGTGGGGTTTATTAAAGAAGGTGGAGTTTATTAAAGAAGGAGGGGTTTATTAAAGAAGGTGGAGTTTAGTGAAGAAGGAGGACTTTAGTGAAGAAGGCGGGGTTTATTAACGAAGGTGGAGTTTATTAAAGAAGGAGGGGTTTATTAAAGAAGGAGGGGTTTATTAAAGAAGGAGGGGTTTATTAAAGAAGGTGGAGTTTATTAAAGAAGGAGGGATTTATTAAAGAAGGAGGGGTTTATGAAAGAAGGAGGAGTTTAGTGAAGAAGGAGGAATTAGTAAGGTTGTTGGAGTGTAAAGCGAGTGCACCCGTGTTGGTGATGGTTCTGTTCTGTGACGGTTGTGTTGGTCGTTGTGTTGAGAGCGCAGCTGTAATGAGGTCCAGTCGAAGGTGAAGTGTGAGTGAAGGTGTGATGGGGAGTGCAGCTCAGCATGTGCAGTGAAGTATTAACCCCCTGGAGCCAGTGCTGTTGTTCTCATTGCAGCTTTGTGCCGTTATCATGGCTGGTTTGGTTTTCTGATCTTTTCCTTTTTTCCACAACGCTCGGTGTGAGCCCTCAGAAATACCACTGACATCATGCTGTGCTGAAACTGAGGCTGTTCCAGTTCAGGAACTAATGCTCGCTTTTTGACTTTCTCTTCCTGTTTCTCCAGAACTGCTTCTTTTTCACCATAGATTTCAGAAAAAAAAAAAATTACCCAGAAGACAGGGCTGCAGTTTATCTAATGTCCAGCGAGGTGTAATCAGGACTGACGGAATACAGTTGTGCCGTGACTTACAAAATTCATCCGTTCCGAGGGAGAGCTCGGAAGCCAAAAAGTTTGTAGATAAAACAAAAATTCACATCGGAAATAACAGAAAAGCAATTAATCCGTTCCAACCCCGCCCAAACTCATATAAACTCCTCAAACACGTATCTTTCACCTAATCTATTAAAGATAAACATGGAAAAACAATAAATATTTCATAACAATACAAATAATACATGTACATTAACATTAATAACAAATAATAATAATAAAACAAGAATAAACAACAAGTCAATTAAGCCTTCCGATCATCGACTGCAGCGAAGATGTCACGTGGGCAGGCATTAGGTGGTACGTAACAGAGGAGGAGGAGGAGAATTCTGTGCATACGCACGCTACGAATGCCAGCGAGGAAAGGCTCGTAGTGAGCTGCCACAAGGCCAGTGCTTCTTAAATGCCGGGGGGCGATGACCCTGGGGAACATGCTTTTTTGCCATACTGTACTAGAATTAAGTGTAATTGCACGTCCTTTACAGTACGTGGCAGTGGCACTCACTGTGTTCCCAATGGTGGAGGGAAAAAGCACTGAGCAAACGATATGAAGTGCAATAAACACTATTGATAGTCGCGTGCTGGGGGGGGGGGGGGGGGGGGTTTGAAATGTTTTTTTCTTCCTATAGGGGGCATCACAGAAAATAATTGAGAAGCACTGCACAAGGTGTTCTCGGAGAGTGGTGGAATATATGCGGAACAATATGAGGCTAATCAGCCCGAAAAAGCCATTTCCCCAGCAGAGGAAATCAAAATTTTGCTGGTTGGATGAGGCAGATTTTTGGTGGAATCGAAGCTCGTATCATGAAAAATCATTATAAAAGACACTCGTAAGTCAAGGTTCCATTGCACGTCCCAAACTGCGTTGCCTTACTCTGTTAATGATTTACCAAGTAACCAATCAGCTCACTGGCTAGTTACTGATGAAGGTTGGATCTGATTAATTACCGTTTATCAAAGCAAATATTTAATCTTTTTTATTAATTATTTATCCCTTTATCTTGACCCGCTATTCATAGCTATATAGTCAGGGTAAGAGACAAAGTTCAGACACTAAGATTTAATACTTTTGAAGGGAAACTATATAAATTTACAGGTTATAAGGCCGTCTTTGCACGTTAGCTCGTTATCAGGCTAACACATGAAAGTACACTTATGCAAGATATTGAAAAGCCAGTGAGCTACAACATGGCCGTTTAGCAAATATATTTAATTAATATTGGGCAGTGGTGGGCTAGTGGTATAGGGCGCTGGATCGCTGATCCAAAGGTTAGGGGTTCGAGTCCCACTCTCCACAAGGTTGTAACTGTCCCCCCCAGTGCGGCTAACTGGGTTATCAAAGGCGGGCCATGTCTGTCACTGTCTATGGTGAGAGGTTGATGTAAAAGAACCATTGCTGACTTTCGTAAAGAGGAGCTGCAAAGCCGTCAGCGTGTTTCTGTCCCTTGCTAAAAAGGGTTGTGACGGGAAGGGCATCCGACGTAAAAACCTCTGCCAAATCAAACATGCGAATCAGATGATTCACTGTGGCGACTCCCGAGTAAAAGGGAAAAAGCCGAAAGGAAGACAGACATTTAATTAATATTGAGCGAAGCAGGTAATTAGAAGGCTAAAAGTAATTTGCCATGCTGTGATTATGTAGCTCAGGGGTGTCCAAACTTTTTTCACTGAGGGCCAAATACATAAAATTACAGGAGGGGCGGGGCCACTTACTAGAAATTAGGTATATACAGCCTTAACTTTAGTGTATTGAAGTCAGACAAATCAATTAAAAGTGGACAAATATGTTCTATTGTTGAATATAATTAAAGACAAAACTGCCTTCATCACAGCTTTCCATAAAGGGATCTTTATTGATTTATTCACAAGAAGCTTTGGTCGCTCATTCTCAGAACAGCACTCTCTGATTTCTTCTTCGTCAGAAAACTCCCAGGACAGAAAAAGAACAATAAAGGGGGAAATGGGGCGGGTCCGTTTCAAGCTTGTTATTTGTTATTCGGCTCAGCAACACCCCTATTAACGTTCGATAGAAACGCTTATCAACATTAACAGACTGAACTGGACTTAATAACAGCAGTGCAGATCATTGCAGGAAATTATTCTGCTATCAGCTGCTCTGGGTATGTAAATCAGGCCATCGAGCTGCAGTGCTGATCCGACGCCACTCAAGTCAAAAATCCATGAAAATGTCACCTGATGAAGGAGCAAATCTGCATCAGATGAGATCGGCTGACTTTGTGTGTGCACTCTGTGTGTTAACAAGAACAACACATCTAAGAAAGTGGTGCGCAAAAGCAGGGTCGGGCCACAACTGATGCGCATCATTCATATTTGTCGAATGTTGACCTGCACATGCATGCTTATGAACACACGGGGACTGTGGATATATTTTTACTCACCGAAAGTGGGAATGGCATCACACTCAGTGGGAGCAAGAAATATTCACTCTCCCACCGGGTGTGAAATTTTCTGCACTCACTTTCTACCTTTTGCTTCTTTGGTTCTGCCATGTTTCGTAACTTGGGAGTAAATTTATTTTGTGAATGTCCTTTTTGCTGGAGCAACTGCTTCGATCAACAGTTGCTCCCCCTGGTGTTAAAACTAAGAAGTGCAATTCACTCAGGCAAAAGTTGAAAGGTGGGCCATATTCTATTCTATTTATAAAATTTCTTGCGGGCCAATTAAAAATGGATCTGTGGGCCATAGTTTGGACACCCCTGAGCTAATCAGTGTTTTACTGAGTCCGAGTGAAGTGTGAAGGAATGAAAAAGTGTAAAACACATAATTTATGATTTCGTCAGTGCTCTGGTAAAAGCAAGAATATGAAGTCTGTATCAGAAGTTAGCAAAGGTGTAAATAAATGCATTAAAAATGGGTCAATTCTGCATCTGTCACTAATAGGAATGTTAAATCACTCAATAACATTCCAAGTCAAAATTATTATTATTAACCTTTTTAACACATTGTTTATTAAACACATAATTATTTATTTATTTATTTATTTATTTATTTATTTTTGAAGTCGAGTAAAATAACAGCAGAAAATAATTTTAGTTTTACTGTTATATTTTGTAATGTCTTCTTCTTCTTTTACTTTCGGCTGCTCCCTTCAGGGGTCGCCACAGCAAATCATCCGCCTCCACCTCACCCTGTCCTCCGCATCTTCTTTTCTGACTCCAACAACCTTCATGTCTTCCTTCACCACATCCATAAATCTCTTCTTCGGTCTTCCTCGAGGCCTTCTGCCTGGTAGTTCCAACCTCAGCATCCTACTGCCAATATACTCACTATCCCTCCTCTGTACATGTCCAAACCATCTCAATCTAGCCTCTCTGACTTTGTCTCCAAAACATCTTATGTGGGCTGTCCCTCTGATATACTCATTTCTGATCCTATCCATCCTCGTTACTCCCAGGGAGAACCTCAACATTTTCATCTCCGCTACCTCCAGCTCTGCCTCCTGCCTTTTCCTCAGCGCCACTATTTCTAAGCCATACAACATCGCTGGCCTCACCACCATCTTGTACACTTTTCCCTTCATTCTTGCTGACACTCTCCTATCGCACATCACACCGGATACTTTTCTCCAACCATTCCAGCCTGCCTGCACACGCTTCTTCACCTCTTTTCCACACTCTCCATTGCTCTGGATTGTTGAGCCTAAGTACTTAAAATCCTCCACCTTCGTTATCTCTGCTCCCTGTAACATCACCGTTCCTCCTGGGTCCTTCTCATTCACACACATGTATTCTGATTTTCTGAGGCTAACCTTCATTCCTCTCCTTTCCAGGGCATACCTCCACCTCTCGAGATTTTCCTGCACTTGTTCTCTGCTCTCACTACAGATCACGATGTCATCTGCAAACATCATAGTCCATGGAGATTCTTGTCTCACCTCGTCTGTCAGCCTGTCCATCACCATAGCAAACAAGAAGGGGCTCAGAGCTGACCCTTGATGCAGTCCCACCTCCACCTTGAATTAAATCGGTCACACCGACAGCACACCTCACCACTGTCTTACATCTCTCATACATGTCCTGCACCACTCTAACATACTTCTCTGCCACTCCAGACTTCCTCATGCAATACCACAGTTCTTCTCTTGGCACCCTGTCATATGCTTTTTCCAGATCCACAAAGGCACAATGTAGCTCCCTCTGACCTTCTCTGTACTTCTCTATTAACATCCTCAAGGCAAACATTGCATCTGTGGTGCTCTTTCTTGGCATGAAACCAAACTGTTGTTCACAAATGCTGACCTCTGCCCTTAGTCTAGCTTCCACTATTCTTTCCCATAACTTCATCGTATGGCTCATCAACTTTATCCCTCTGTAGTTGCTGCAACTCTGCACGTCTCCCTTGTTCTTAAAAATGGGCACCAGCACACTTCTCCTCCACTCCTCCGGCATCTGCTCACTCTCTAGTACCGTGTTGAATGTTCTTGTCAGAAAATCTACTGCTACCTCTCCTAGACACTTCCATACCTCCACAGGTATATCATCAGGACCAACTGCCTTTCCATTCTTCATCCTCTTCAATGCCCTTCTCACTTCACCCTTACTGATCTTTGCTACATCCTGCCCCTCAATGGTTACCTCTTCTACTCTTTTTCTCTCTCATTTTCCTCATTCATCAGCTCTTCAAAGTACTCTTTCCATCTTCCCAGCACACTTCTGTCATCAGTCAATAGAGTTCCCTCTCTGTCCTTTATCAATCTAACTTGCTGCACGTCCTTTCCATCTCTATTTCTCTGCTGTGCCAACCTGTATAGATCATTTTCTCCCTCTTTACTATCCAACCTATCATACAAGTCATCATATGCCCTCTGTTTGGCCTTAGCCACTGCTACTTTCGCCTTACGCTGTGTCTCCCTGTACTCCTGTTTACTCTCTTCGGTCCTCTCAATGTCCCACTTCTTCTTGGCTAACCTCTTCCTTTGTACACACTCCTGCACTTCCTCATTCCACCACCAAGTCTCCTTATCTACTTTCCTTCCAGAGGACACACCAAGTACTCTCCTACCTGTGTCCCTGATCACATTTGCTGTGGTTGTCCAGTCATTTGGAAGCACTTCCTGGCCACCCAAAGCCTGTTTCAACTCCTCCTTGAAGACAACACGACACTCTTCCTTTTTCAGCTTCCACCACTTTGTCTTCTGCTCTGCCTTTGCCTTTTTCACCTTTCTCACCATCAGAGTCATCCTGCACACCACCATCCTATGCTGTTTGGCAACGCTCTCACCCACGATGACTTTGCAGTCACTGACTTCCTTCAAATTACATCGCCTACACAAGATGTAGTCTACCTGTGTGCGCCTACCTCCGCTTTCATAAGTCACCCTATGCTCCTGTTTCTTCTCAAAGAAAGTATTCACCACAGCCATTTCCATCCTTTTGCAAAATCTATCAACATCTGTCCTTCATGCTCCTCTCCTGGATACCAAACCTGCCCATCACTTCCTCGTCCCCTCTGTTGCCTGCCCCAACATGTCCATTGAAGTCTGCACCTATGACCACTCTTTCACCTCTGCGGGTACTCTGCATCACTTCATCTAAGTCACTCCAGAATCTCTCCTTCTCTTCTCGCTCACATCCTGCCTGTGGGGCATAAGCACTAACAACATTGAGCATTACACCTTCAATTTCTAACTTGAGATTCATCACTCTGTCTGACACTCTTTTCACTTTTAGAACATTCCTGACAAACTCCTCCTTCAAGATGACTCCGACTCCATTTCTCTTCCCATCCACACCGTGATAAAATAGCTTAAACCCTGCTCCTAAGCTTTTAGCTTTGCTACCTTTCCACCTGGTCTCCTGAACACACAGTATGTCCACCTTCCTCCTCTGCATCATGTCAACCAGCTCTCTACCTTTTCTGTGCATAGTTCCAACATTCAAAGTCCCCACTCTCAGTCCTAGACTCATGCCTTTCCTCTTCTCTCTCTGCCTACGGACACGCCTCCCACCTCTCCTTCTTCGACGTCTTCGACCAACAGTAGTCCAATTTCCATCAGCACCCTGTTGATTGACAGCACTGATGGCGGTCGTTGTTAACCCGGGCCTCGACCGATCCGGTATGGAGGTAATACTTTTGATTTGCATTTTAAGTAATTGGCATTGGTTTTACGTCGGATGCCCTTCCTGACACAACCCTCTGCATTTCTCCGGGCTTGGGACCGGCATGAGGGGGAGAGACACTGGTTAGTGCCCCCCCCACCTCATGGCTGCATTGTTATATTTTGTAATGTAAACTTTTATTATGAGTGAAAAGGTCAAGGGCAGAGTACACCCTGGACAGCTCGCCAGGCCATCGCAGGGCAGAAACACACCGACGGCTTTGAAGCTACTCTTAACGAAAGTCAGCAAAGGTTCTTTTACATGAGCCTCACACCACAGACAGGGCTATGGCCGGCCTTTGATAACCCAGTTCGGTGCAATGGGAGGACAGCAGTTACAAACTAGTGTTACTTGAACCCCCAACCTTGATCAGTAATCCAGCAGCCTAGCGCTGGTCCAGCACTGCCCTGATAATACTTATCAATGAAATGTTATTCCTTGTAGTTTAGAGACATTATTTTACTTGCTGTAGAAATTTAAGACACAACATTATTCATCCATCTTATGGATTTAGTCCTTGGTAATTATGGCGGTTACGTGAAGAGCGAGCGTCTTATCCAGTCTTGTGTCTGTCTGCAGGCGTATATGATCATGGCGTATATGATCCTGACGTATATCATCATGGCGTATTATGTTTTGTGCTGTGGTGTATTGTGCTGTTTAAGTGACTTATCAGCACATGTATAAACTGAAAACTAACGAAACTGTGACTCGGGTGTGTTTATATGATGTGGAAAATGAAGCGTCTCTACACTGAACCTGATGTAATCTTTTTCACTCTGGCTTTCTGGAGCATGGGCGGAGCTTGGGGATGAGGAGCTCTGTACAGCCTTCAACTGGGTTTCATCAGATACTCTTCTTACAGCCTGAATGCATAGTGTGTGTGTGTGTGTGTGTGTGTGTGTGTGTGTGTGTGTGTGTGTGTGTGTGTGTGTGTGTGTGTGTGTGTGTGTTAAATAAACCTGTTTTATTTCAGATGTCTGATGGATCTAAAGTGAGTGTGATGCAGAATCCAAGTGAATCCACCCAGTCACAGCAGAACACTCTGGAAAAGTGAGTCATGATCGTAAACAGAAAAAAACAAGATATAAAAATTATAATTATGTAATACCATATCAAAACTGTAATATAATTAGAAATGCATGAGCAGTACACACCCATACAAACATATATCATTCATACACATAGATACATATATCTGTATATACACATGTACATATACATACATACATATATTCTATATACACATATGTACACACATACTCCTACATACACATATATGCACATATACACCAGAGACACATATACACACACACATACACAAATACATACACATACACACACACACCTAAATATACAGTAGGCCCTCATTATTCGCGGGGGTTCTAGATAATCCTCGAGTTCTGTACCTGGAAGTAAAACCCCATGTATCATATTACATGTATCACATGCAGGAATGATCAACCGGCTAAAATATGCTGCTTCAACACATTCTACAGACTCATTAATACAGTATTAATGTAGTAAAATATAGTAATGATTTCATATATATATATATATATATATATATATATATATATATATATATATATATATATATATATATATATATATATATATGAATGAGAGTTGTGACAACTACAAAGGGATAAAGTTGATGAGTCATACGATGAAGTTAGGGGAAAGAATAGTGGAAGCTAGACTAAAGGCAGAGGTCAGCATTTGTGAACAACAGTTTGGTTTCATGCCAAGAAAGAGCACCACAGATGCAGTGTTTGCTTTGAGGATGTTAATAGAGAAGTACAGAGAAGGTCAGTGGAGCTGCATTGTGCCTTTGCGGATCTGGAGAAAGCATATGACAGGGTGCCGAGAGAGGAACTATGGTATTGCATGAGGAAGTCTGGAGTGGCAGAGAAGTATGTTAGAGTGGTGCAGGACATGTATGAGAGATGTAAGACAGTGGTGAGGTGTGCTGTCGGTGTGACACAAGAGTTCAAGGTGGAGGTGGGACTGCATCAAGGGTCAGCTCTGAGCCCCTTCTTGTTCACTATGGTGATGGACAGGCTGACAGACGAAGTTAGACAAGATTCCCCATGGACTATGATGTTTGCAGATGACATTGTGATTGGTAGTGAGAGCAGAGAACAAGTGCAGGAAAATCTAGAGAGGTGGAGGTATGCCCTGGAAAGGAGAGGAATGAAGGTTAGCCTCAGTAAGACAGAATACATGTGTGTGAATGACAAGGACCCAAGAGGAACAGTGAGGTGAAGGTGGACATGAAGGTAGTTGGTGTAAGAGAAGAAGATGCAGAGGATATGGTGAGATGGAGGCGGATCATTCACTGTGGCGATCCCTGAAGGGAACAGCTGAAAGGAAAAGAAGAAACAAGACACACATATGCACACATACATACATCTTCTTCTTTTCCTTTCGGCTGTTCCCTTCAGGGGTCGCCACAGCAAATGATCTGCCTCCATCTCACCCTATCCTCTGCATCTTCTACTCTTACTCCAACGACGTGAAGGCAGACATGAAGGTACATATATGTATGTACATCCCGTAAATATCAAAAACACAAACATCTTGGCACATCACCCAGAAACATCAGGACAGATGATTTCATCCTCAAAGTGCTACACCAGTTCATCTACCTTGGCTTCATAATCTCCGACAACCTCTCTCTAGATGCTGAGATTGACAAGAGGATTGGAAATGCTGTATCAACACTTGCAATGCTGAGGACAATGGTATGGTCAAGTCGATGACTGTTAAAGCAGGAAAAATGGCTAAACACCCTACACATTAGAATCGTCCGACGTGTCCTGGGCATGGAATGGCAGGAAAAGGTGACAAACATTGAAGTTCTGTCTTGTGCTGGCCTACCCAGCATGTACACCCTCCTGAGGCAACACAGATTATACTGACTTGGCCACGTCTATCAATCAACGTGAAAGATGGTCGCATCCCCAAGGACATCCTATGTGGGGAGCTTTCCTCAGGGCAAAGATCTGTTGGCCGGCCAAAGCTGCGGAAAAAAGATGTCTGCAAGAGAGACATGAAAGCTGTTGCCATCGATACAGGGTCCTGGGAACAGATAGCAGCAGAATGAACAAAACGGCGGAAGGCAGTATACCAGGGACTTTCAAAAGGAGAAGCCGACCTCATTGACAGAGCTAATGCGAGGAGAACAAAGAGAAAATCAGACTCCCAACTGGCAGCTGATCTGCTCAGATGCGACAAGTGTGGCAGGCTCCGTGCATCTGGCAATGGCCTTCTGAATCATCAACGACTGTGCCAGGATATGATGTTACCCATAGACTGCAATGACTTGAAGGGAGGCTAAGAAGATAACATACATATATCCCGCACATAGCAGGTGTAGTAGTTTCTAATGGTTCATCGGTTGTTGGACATTTACCAAGAGAACACAGCAAAATATTTTCCTGTTTTTTTTAAAGCACGGGGGAACGAGCAAATGTGTTGTTACTGATGAACATTATAGACATACCTCAGTGGCAGGGGGTGTTGAAATACAGTGTAAACTCACTTTTACAGGCAGTAAACACCTCACTTTAATGTTACAGAGACTGATCCAATAAAATTGGTGCCATAAGTTTGATCTACCATTTTGCTCCCAGTACACATGGGCGGTTATTAGACGTATGATCAAAAACATTTGGGGGGGGGGGTCTTATTAGAGCAGGACGCTTATTACGTCGAATACGGTATATATACACATATATACAGAAGTCTGAATGATATGTTAAAGGTGCAGGATATACACTGGGTAATAGGTAGAACTTTTAAATGGAAGGTGCTGAAATACCTGCTCTAAACATGAGTGGTGCACTTAAACGTGAGTATTGTATGGTTCAGGAAGAAGGTCTGAATGATCTGTCAGCCCGTGTGACGGTGATGGTGGTGGTTACATGTTTCACAACTTGTGGGTCAAAGCTGTTCTTGAGTCTATTATTTTTTGTTTTTAGTGTACGGTAGATTTTTTCAGAGGGGAGAAAAGGGGTATCCATTGTGTATGAGGTCCCTGATAATTCCACTGGCATTTCATTTCTCATTGCAGCAGATGCTGAACCTCCTTCCTAGTAGGCTGACTCGTGAACTGGAATCAAACCTATGACCGTGGTGTTGTCGGCAAATTTGACAATGGTGTTGCTGGTGTAAGAGGGAAACAGTTGTGTGTGAAGAGGGAGAACAGGAGGGGACTAAGAAGACACCCCTGTGGTGTTCTGGTGTTCATGAGATGAGAGTGGAGGAAATGTGTTCTCTTATCCTGATGTTTTGACGGCTGTTGCTGAGAAAGTCTAGTGTCCAGATGCATCATGAGCACCCTCGCTCCAGAAGGCCTTTTGGCAACTAGCTGGACTCTTCTTAGGCACGGGAATGATGGTGGCTGTTTTGAGGCAAGTTTGAGTCGTACATTACAGTAGCGAGAGGTTCAAGTGCTCCTCAATGACTTGTTTACATAAAGCGCCGAGCTTTTTTGATACCTTTTTGGGATGTAGGTGTGGACCTGGTCCAGTGTGCCAGTGTGGTTTGTTTGTTTGTTTGGTTGTTTGTTTGTTTGTTTGTTGTTTTTTTCCCTCAACAGGAAACTCACATTTTTGTAGAATCTGGGCAGGACGGACTTCAGATTTGTATGATTAGTCTCCTACTATGAATATAACACAGTCCAGCCACGCTGCGAGCTGTTTGTTGATGGAGTGTTGTAGTAGCTCCATAATCTTAGCATTAGCTTGGGGTGGCACACAGACTGTGATTATAACTTCAGATGTGAGATCACGCACAAATAAAAGTGGACTGAAGAAAGAAACAAAGATGTGGAGGAAAAAGAGAATGAAGGAGTGCGGGCATCAGTATTGACTTTAAACCGAAATTAGCATCACAGAAGAATCTCAGAGGGATGCACACGTCTCAGTGGAGCTTATCAGTCTGGAAATAAAAACTTGTACCAGGTATGAGTTTTATTTTATTTTATTTCTTTTGTTCTCATTATTCCTCTTTTTTTTCAGAGCTGGATTTTTTGGCCGTTACTTCAACAAGAAGCGTCTGACTCCTCAGGATGGAAGTGTCACCATGGCCAAGACACTCGCCGAGAGAGATGAGCGTTGTAACGGTCATTCTGTTTTTTATATATATATATATATATATATATATATATATATATATGAGAGCGAGAGAGAGAGAGAGAGAGAGAGAGAGAGAGAGAGAGCGAGAGATGGAGGGTGGAATAAAAGAAAAAGAATGAAATATGGGGGAAAGAGAAATGAAGAGAAGGAAAGAGGGATGAAAAGACAAAGTAATGAAAAGTATGAGATGAAGTGGTTGTTTCCATGGGAAGTGTGTAACAACAATTTTATTTGTTTGTTCATTTATTTGTTTAGTGTTTATAGTGTTTTTATTAATGTGATCTTTTATTTATTTTTTTGATGTGTTTAATCCTGTCGTTAAAATTTCAGACAGTCACCCACCCACATCATCAAACACGTCTTCAGGGGGCAAACGTAAACGTAACAATGTTAAAATCAGCCGCGGGACACGAGTTCAAGAGGAGACCAACACCTCGCTCAACCGCCAGATCACCAGCACTGCAGAACTGCGCCACCTTGATGAGTTCCTGAAAAATCAGGTGGGTGGGTGTGGTGGGGGTGTTGTGCACTCTTATATTCAGGCAGTGTTGGCTCAGTGATTATGGTTCCGGATTAGTGATCCAAAGGTCAGGGGTTCCAGTCCCGGTACCACCAGGCTCCTCTTGAGCAAGGCCCTCAACCTCCAAGTGCTGTTTATATAAAAATACTGTGGCTGAGCGTCCCTGCGCAGTGCTATGACTGGGAAGGGAAATCATTTGATGTGTGATTGATGTGTTTGGCATGTGTTAGTGCTGTGTTGAAGTTTGATGTGTGTGTGTAATGTGTGTTTCCCTCAGATGAATGATCTGCAGTCCAGGGTGGAGTCTCTCTCAGAGACGGAGATTATTTTCTTATCGGCCACAACACAGTTCAGAGACACGATTAAGAGCATGTACTCGCTCTCGGTGAGGAACACACATTATTCCCAGACTGTATACTGTTCTCGAACTGTTCCCTTCCTATTCTCTCACTGTTCTCTAACTCGGACATGGGTAATCCGTGGCCCACGGACCATATATGGCCTGTTAGCCTTTTTCATTTGGCCTGCCGAATTTGTCCAGTTAAAAGAAAAATCCAAATCATACATGAATTATTATTTTCATCTTGACCTTGCAATGCCCGCATTTCCACATTAGATGGCGCACTGACTGTTGCTGGACCTTTGTTGGAGTGTAGTGTATTACTCTATTGCACTTACATTTTCCCATTGCCACTTGAGTCTTCTGTAAAAATGAGCCGACCAAAGAAAAGGAGAGTGGACACTGAGTGCGAGTCTTTAGGAAAGAGTGGACAACAAAATATTTCTTGCTGTAGTCCAACGGCTGTATGTCTGATATGCCATGAAGCTGTTGTGGTTTCCAGAGAGTACAATATCAGCCGTCATTTTGCCGCAAACCATGCAAACTATGCTAGTAAGCACTCACGCAAGAATGGGCGGCTAATTGAGGCTAATTCGTGTCGATGGAAAGAGGTTGGCGGCTAAATTTACAGACTCAGCAGAATTTTATTCACCAACAGACCGTAATTCAAGAGTCAAGTTCCGAAGCATTCAAATTTCACTGTCATTCAGATCAGTGAGTTTTTCTGCTGTGTTACGAAATAAGTGCATATGGGAAGTTTTATTGAAGCGCTCGTTTACACGCAGCAGCGGAACAAAATAAGCGGAGCAGAAATGATCGAGATTGAGCATATTGATATCATTGTTCACTAAATGTCGATTTCTTTAACTTTGCACCTTTGATTGAAACGTATTAAAACCAGACGCATCTCCAGGTTTGATACATCACAGCGTGTGTGTGCGCACTATTTTTATCTGTTTACGTATTCTGGGAGAAGAAAATGTAGTTTGTAAACACCACATTTTGCATATTCATCGAGAGATTGCACATTCAACGTCCCCCCTGGATCAGGATCTTGTGCACATGTGAAAGACGCCGTGCTCGGTGCACACTGCTAGTGAAGCGGCTTGTAGATTTATATGCGTGTGATTTACTGTGCTCTGAGGTTTCACACTACACGCAACGCTTTAGTATATCTGGCACAAACACTATCCAAATGCTCCTGGGCCGGCCCCCCCTCTGTCAAATTTTACAACCTGTTCTGGCCGCAAGTCAAACGGTTTGCCCACCCCTGCTCTAACTGTTCTGTGTATGCCGTTCATTGTTGACTGTTTACTATTCTCTCACTGTTGTCTCAGGA
>CM045746.1:34706965-34719465 GCA_024760905.1 Plotosus lineatus | reverse complement strand
CCTCATGCAATACCACAGTTCTTCTCTCGGCACACTGTCATATGCTTTCTCCAGATCCACAAAGGCACAATGCAGCTCCTTCTGACCTTCTCTGTACTTCTCTAATAACATCCTCAAGGCAAACACTGCACCTGCGGTGCTCTTTCTTGGCATGAAACCAAACTGTTGTTCACAAATGCTGACCTCTGCCCTTAGTCTAGCTTCCATTATTGTTTCCCATAACTTCATTGCATGGCTCATCAACTTTATCCCTCTGTAGTTGCCACAACTACTCTCTTGTCTTAAAAATGGGCACCAGCACACTTATTATGTTAGTTATATATAATATTATACAAGTAAATTTGGCGTAGCTTAGCCTAGAGACAAGCAATTCAACTTAAGTCGTTTTTGACTTACGTCATCTCTCCTGGAATCAATTAATAACGTAAGCCGAGGCATACCTGTGTATATATGCATGCCAATTTTTTCTTTGGATTTGTCCTTAAGGTGTGTATGTGTGTGTGTGTGTGTGTGTGTGTGTGTTTGTTTTGTTAGAGTGGCGAAGGAGGAGACTCATAATCGGATGTCTGCTAACTCTCTGGCCATCGTGTTTGCGCCGTGTATCCTACGTTGTCCTGACATCTCTGACCCGCTACTTAGCATGAAAGATCTGCCCAAGACCACGCTGTGAGAACACACACACTTTATACACATATCAATGATTTATACACACACTGACGCTTGAAACACATGATTTCAGACAGCACACAAAGATTTATATTATCCATTGCAATTTCATAATAAATTGATCTGTACTCCAACGGAGGAGAAAATCTGCATTCCTGAGAGAATGCGATCATCTGAACTGTCCACGCACACATACACAGCTGAGCAGTGTTCAGAGTTTCGTTTGTGTATAGTGTGTGTGTGTGTGTGTGTGTGTGTGTGTGTGTGTGTGTGTGTGTGTGTGTGTGTGTGTGTGTGTGTGTGTGTGTTTAGGTGTTTGGAGGTGTTGATCCAGGAACAGATGAAAAGATATGATGAAAAGATGAAGGAGATCCAGCAGCTGGAACACGCAGAGGCTCTGGCACTTAGACAGCTCACATTACGCAGACAGAATACGGTCAGTTAAAATGCTATTAAAGTTAGCAGTTTAATATAATTTTCACCCGAAGGTCGATAATTTTCTTTTAACCTGTTGTTTTGCATCACAGCAGATTGCAGGACACATGGTCTGTTTTATCAATTTAGAGATAAAGATGAATATATCTTTATTGTTAACTGTTGCATGAACAATGAAAATCAGTTCAGCGGCTCTTTGTTTAGCAGCAATTATAAAAAGAAAATACACAAAAGACAACTAAAAAAACTACACACATACATAGGCGTTGGGAATGGAAGGAGAGGGGGAGGGGGTGTCTCAAACCTATCATTTTGCCGCCCCACACATCACCGTGAACATGTCTCCAATCCATCTGAATGCATGTCTTTTTAATGCTTTAAAATAATCTGAAGACTGACACACGTTTCTAGATCGTTTCAATATCACGGTATCCAGTAACACTATGAAAAAGCGTGCAAAAGTGACGGGTCATTGCACGAAAACACACCCTTGTTCAGTGATTCTTGACAGTCCCGAGTCACCGCAGTGTATCAGATTGGGTAGCCCGCAGCCAATAAGGTGCTCTCCTGCAAAGCCTGCTCTCATCACTGGGTGCATGAAGATTGGATTATTTCCTGAACAGCAGACTCAAATTCTCACACCAGGCAAAAAGAACTTGGAAAAGAGAGCAACTCTAAAACTGGCAACATGGAATGTCTGCACTGTGCTGACTGATTCGGGGGAAAACCTCCAGGAGGTCAATGACCCAAGGAAAGGTGCCATAACAAACAATGACTTCACAGACTTAATACCGACATCGCCACCCTGCAGGAAACACACCTTACAAACTCTGGTCGATTGAAAGAGAAGAATTATAAATTGTACTGGCAAGGTAAGGGAGCTGATGAACCAAAAAAGCCTGGAGCCGGCCTTTCGGTCTTCAACCGCTGAGCACGATCGAACCAAGTAACAATCTCCTCGCATGAACACAAAAGAAGGTCCTGTGAGCCTTGTTAATGTACACGCACCAACTGTTACCTCAGCTCCTGAAGTGAAAGACCAGTTCTATGAAAACCTCACGGCCTTGATCAGGATACGGCAAGATCAGACCAAATTACTATTCGAGGAACTTCAACGCCAGAGTTGCTGCTGACTTGGACTCATGGCCATTTCGCCAGGCAAGGAAAGATGTATGAGAATGGTCAAAGGCTTCTAGAATTGTGCTGCCATCACGACCTCTGCATCACCAACATGTACATCCAGAAATAAGTCACAGCACAAAGTAGCCTGGCTGCACTCGAAGCACTAGCAGCAACTAGACTGGATCCTAGTAAGGCTCACCAGTATCAGTAACATTTTGTAAGCCAGGATGTATCACAGTACCACAGATGGCGGAACGCAGTATGAAACCAAAAGGAGACGCCGCCCTAATTGATGGAGCTCATTCGAGGAGAGCAAAGAGAAAATCAGACTCTCAGCCAGCAGCTGAGCTACACCGATGTAACAAGTGTGGCATCTCGCAATGGCCTTCTGACTCATCAATGATGATGTGCCAGGATGTGATGTTTCCCATCGACTACAAAGACTGAAGGGGGTCCAAGAAGAAGAATGAATACATACATACATACATACATACATATACATACATACATATATATATATATATATATATATATATATATATATATATATATATATATATATATATATATATATATATATATATATATATATATACAGTCGGCCCTCTACTTACAAAATTAATCCATTCCAGAGCCTTTTTCGTAGCCTGCAGTTTTTGTAAGTAGAGGTGAATTTTACATGTAAAATGTGTGATTCGTTCCAAGGCTCCCAAGACTACCCCATAAACCCTTTACAATGATAAAAGTACACCAATTTTGTATGAAATATGTGTTAAAAGTAAAAGAAAATTATTTACTAAACCATTTAAACATTTTATTAATATCTTAAAATCATTTTATTAACATATTTATTAATTAAACCATTTTTTATTAATGCACATGCACAAACACACACAAAACACTGTCTCTATCGCTATCTCTCTCTCTCTTTCTCTCTCTCTCTCTCTCTCTCTCTCTGTCTCTTGTCTCTCTCTCTCTCTCTCTCACACACACACACACACACACACACACACACACACACACACACACACACACACACAAACTGTCTCAAACAGAAGATACACTTAAAAACAGAAAAATATTAATTCATTTTCAGAACCTCTTAATCCTAATTAGGATCATGAGGAGGCTGGCACCCATTTCAGCCAACCCTGGGTGAGGACAGAGTACACCCTTGACAGCCCACTAGGCCATCGCAGGACAGAAACACACTGACAGCTGTGCAGCTCCTCTTTATGAAAGTCAGCAATAGTTGTTTTACATGAACCTCTCACCACAGACGGTCAGAAATGGCCGGCCTATGAAAACCCAGTTATCTGCATGGGGGGGTTGGGGGAGCGACAACTCTGTGATAGTGGGGCTTGAACCCCTGACATTTGTGATCAGTAATCCAGCACCCCACCACTGGCCCACCACTGCCTTTTATCTGTTTATATTTACATATATTTTAAGTGCTTGACTTGATGTTCTCTCTTCTGCCATAGCAGCGATAAACACTCATTCCCTCGCCACACCCCTTTATTCTCTCGTTTCATTTTCACATTCAATAACACCAGCACTGACACTGGAGACTCCTTCCATACTTTCTACAGAAACACTTCATTAAACCTGTTTTATTCTAATTATTATCAGTGTTTTGTGTGCTGTACCCGCTCCTGTACAATCCCCCAGTGCACCCCCTGTGTCTCCCCCCCCCGTACACTTTCCTGTCCACACCCTGTACATTCTCCAAAATTCTTTCCTGTACACTCTCCTGCACACAACTCTGTTCACACCCTGTACACTTTGTTGTCCACACCCTGTGCACCCCGTACACTCCTCTGTACACCCTCCTGCACACACCGTGGTCCATTGTTCTGTACTCATATGTGCACACACCAGTGTAAATGATGTGTTACTCTAGAAACGATAAGTTATTAGATTGAGTGTGTGACTATAAACTTGCACTACTGTCAGAGCTGCTGTAATTCGATACTAATTACCTTCTGACCAATCACCATCCAGAAATCAGCACTTTCTGACTAATCACAATCGAGAACCCAACAGTGGCATGTTTAAGTGATTATAAAAACGTGGTGATGAAGGAAATGTGTTTGTTTTGTTCTTGCGTTTCCTTCAGCTGTGTAACATGTAGCTTCTTATGTTTGAGGTCCTGGAGAACCAGAGGAGGAAAGCAGACATGTCTCAGATGGAGGACGAGGATGAAGATGAAGAAGAGGAGAACACACTGATCGAGAGGCTGCGCTCTATAAAGCATGAGAAGTCAGTATTCATACATGTATTATCAGTATAAATACTAACAGGTAAAATGCATATTGCTGAATAGTTCCTGAGATGGAACGCTGAGGCTCCCGTTCATCCTGAGGTGACTTTTATTATATCATCCACAAGAACAAAAAAGGAACTCCAAACCAGTTTTTATTGCTTTAGATTTATTTTTATACTTTTTACCTTGAACACAGAAGTGTATCGAGTTCTTTATATTTATTCGAATGTTTCCTGTTGAATTTTTAGGATTTCAGGATCAGTGATTGTCACAAACTAAAAGTTTTGGTCTGCCATTTTGATTCATACATTATCCTGAGTTTGTGGAGTGAATAATGACTTTTATTCTGAGTTAACGAACCAATCATATCGCAGTGTTGCCATGTAGCACATATGAATTGGCGATATCACACACTGTGCTCTAATACATTAGATTAATTAATGTACAGTATATGATCTTGCACTAACAATTCACCAGGTTATGTATCTTCTCTGTGCAACAGTAGCATGTTAGCTGGATTTTATCGCGCTATTAGAAAGCTAACCATGAATAATTACCTAACATTGTACAGTAATATGCGCTTAGCTGTGTTTAAAGGTTTCCTTTTTTGAGTTATTCTTTAATTCACTTAGTATGAATATGTTAGGTGGGGTCAGTGGCGTAGTGGTTAGGGTGGTGGGCTCATGGTCGGGAGGTTGTGTGTTCAAATCCCAGTTAGACCCCCACTGTGCTAAGACCCCTGGGAAAGGTCGTGAACTTTCCCAGTATATTTTACTGGTTCCCATCCTGGCGTCCCATCCAGGGGGCAGTTGTACTCCTAGTCGCTTCACACTACAGAATTCGGGGATAAGCACCGGTCCAATGAGCCACTAGGCTCAGGTGTAAAAAGCACAACAAACTTTACCTTACCTTATGAATATGTAGCTAACGACACCCAGTCACACATTAATCTTAGAAAATTGACAGTATCATTTTTTTCCTGAAAGATGCTGAGAAAATTGGATTAAAAATAACATTTTGCTGATTTTTTTATATTATTATTTTTACTGTGTTATTTTATAAATGTGCTGATCTGGTTCTTTGTGCTTTATTTTATAATCATACATTTACAGTTTCTCAATAATGTTTTTACAACTTTAGTAAGTTCTAATATAGCTAAAGACACTCAACTACTTCCACTAGTTAGCTTGTATATACAGCAGTACCTTGACTTACAAGTGTCTTTTGTAACGAATTTTCATGATACGAGCTTCGATCCACCAATAACCCGCCCCATCCAAACAGAAATATTTTTACTTACGAGCTTTGGTGAAGAAAAGGCTTTTCCTGGACAATTAGCCTCATATTCTTCTACATGTATTCCTCCACGCTCCGAGAACGTCTTGTGCAGTGCTTCTTAATTTTTTTGCGATGCCCCTATAGGAAGAAAAAAAAACATTTCATGCCCCACCCCAGTGCGCCACGCATAACAATAAATAGTGTTTACTGCACTTCATATAGTTTGCTCAGTGCTTTTTTCCTTCCACTGTAGGGAACACAGTGAGAGCGCCACTGCCGCCGACTGTAGAGGATGCGCAATTACACTTAATTCTAGTACAGTATTGCAAAAAAGCACATTCCCCAGGGTTATACTCGCCCGTGTGCCCCACTATTTGAGAAGCACTGGCCTTGAGGGAGCTCACCACGAGTTTTTCCAGCACACGCACAAAATTCTCCTCCTCCTCCTTCTCTGTTACGCACCACTTCATGCCTTCCACTTGCCACAGTCGATGATCTTAAGGGTTAGTTGACTTATTGTTTATTCTTGTTTTATGATATTTATTATTAATTATTATGAAATATTTATTGTTTTTACATGTTTATCTTTAATATATTAGGTCAAATAATATTATATTATACGTGTTTGCGTCAGGTTATATGAGTTTGGGAGGGGGATGGGACGGATTAATTGTTTTATTTTACCAACATTTTGAATTACGAGCTTGCTTTTGGAATGGATTAATTTCGTAAGTCAAGGTACCATTGTACAAGCTAATTCAAGTTAGCTTCATTAACCAACATTATTTCAGGAATTAGATTTGAGTATAACGAGTATAATGTAGCATTGTGGCATGTTAGCTCTGTATAAGTGGAGTGTAACATTGTTTATCTCTGTGTTTTAGGAGTGAACTGGCCTGCCGGTTGCCAGACATGGATAGTTCTGATAACGAGAATCTGGACTGTGAGAGTCCGCTCGAGGACAGAATCACGTTCTCGGATTTGGAAGGTGAGTAGCAGGCACTAATGCTTTTTTAAATTTTGTATGATGTCACTGTATTAGGAGAAGGAGGTTGTCAGAAGCTGTAACTAACATGGATGATGTGCTATGTTGCATGTTGTAAATGGAATTTGGTAAATGTGTATTGCTAACATCATGTTGCATTGATATGACTGTGGGATTAAAGTACTAGCTTCTCTTTTGTTAGTAAATTAGCATGAGCATTGAACTAGCAGATCCAGCAGGACACCAGTCTCCTGTGCATCTAATTTAAGGTGTTTGTTTCAGGTCAACAGAATGTGCCAGGGTTGCTAATGCTTCCACTGGATGAAAATCGGAGAGGCAGCGGTCAGTTCAAATGTGCTGTCCAAGATGACCATCAAGATTTAAAACCGTCTGGATACTTCACTGACCATGACATCCCCTTTATAGATGATGACGATTAGCATCTAAACATTTAGGAGTGCAGCACTAATCAATACAGTGGTACCTTGACTTACGAAACTAATCCGTTCCGAGGGCAAGCTCAGAAGACAAAATGTTTGTTCGATAAAACAAAAATTCCCATCGTAAATAATAGACAATCAATTAATCCGTTCCAACCCCCTCCCAAACTCTTATAACCTGACACAAACACGTATATTTCATCTAATATATTAAAGATAAACATGTAAAAACAATAAATATTTCATAATAATAATAATAATCATAATAATACATGTACATTAACAGTAATAATAATAAATAATAATAATAAAACAAGAATAAACAATAAGTCAACTAACCCTTCTGATCATCGACTGCAGCAAAGATATCACGTGAGCAGGCATGAGGTTGTGCGTAAAGGAGGAGGAGGAGAATTTTGTGCATGTGCATGCTATGAATGCCAGTGAAGAAAATATTGTGTTGAGCTCCCACAAGGCCAATGCTTCTCAAATAGTGGGACGCCCCCTTGGACGGTGCGGTGTGATGCCAGGGAGGGCACGTATGTCCCTGGGGAACATGATTTTTTGCCATATTGTACTAGAATTAAGTGTAATTCCGCATTTTCTACAGTAGGCGGCAGTGGTGCTCTCACTGCCCTCCCTATGGTGTAGGGAAAAAGCACCGAGCAAATGATATGAGGTGCAGTAAACACTATTTATGGTAGCATGTGGGGTGCTGGGGGGTGGGTGAAATGTTTTTTTATGTTTCTAGATGGGGCATCACAGAAAATAATTGAGAAGCACTGCACAAGATGTTCTCAAAGTGTGGAGGAATACATGCTGAAGAATATGAGGCTAATCAGCCAGGAAAAGCCATTTCCCCAGTAGAACTCGTAAATCAAAATTTTGCTGGTTGGATGGAGCAGATTATTTGGTAGGTTTGAAGCTCATATCATGAAAATTCATGATAAAAGACATTCATAAATCGAGGTACCACTGTATTATCGTACTACTGTACTACCGTATGACATGTGCAATATTGTTAGCTTGGATTGTTTACAGATAACTGAGGGCCAAGTGTACCACAGCTAACAATTTTGTTTATATTCATTTATACGAATATTTTTGTTTGAATTTGAACAGATGTCGTTGATGGTGGCGGGTGAGTGGTGGATGGGTTATAAAGCTGGCTTTATAGAAAGAACTAAATATCTGGCTTGTTAATAACGTAGTTTTAAAAAACTATTGTAATGTCAGTGGAAGAGCTTCAGTCTCGAAGTAGTTAGCATGGTTACTAGAATTAGTATATAAAATTAAAACCAAAATAACAGTACAGAAACACAGCAAAATAACAGAATGCGGTTCTCATAGACATCACGTTGATCTTTTCAAATCGATTGAAGAACCTCGACTGCGTGCAAACTGCTAGCTAGCATTCGTTATTCAGCTGGCATGTTATTGTAAGTGTTTAACAGTAAATTCTACAGATGTCTAAGAGCACCGTTTTGTTACCACTACAGCTAATCAACATGACTCGCACTAGTAGTAAAATCCGAACCGACACAAAGTTCAATTTCAGAATTTTAAAAATTCTTGATGTTAGAATGGATTACATCATTGATACCAACCCACACTATTGACCTCAAGGGGAAAATCACAGGTTTTATTAACTCGAGGAAACACGATCAACGAGTCAGGTCTCAGTGGAGTTTGTGCGTGTATGTGGGGTCTTACGATAGAAACACGTCTGCTTTTGAGCTGAACCGTATAAAAGGGTTGGTTTTCACGTCTGATTTTTAATTATGTAATCCTATCAGGAGTATTTATTCGACAAACATTCACTTTTACAGTTGAACGAACTGGCACAGCAGTAACTAAAGAGGCACTCGGAGTGTACAGTACAAAGAGATCATTATAATGTGATCCAGTTGTAATGAAATGTGGCCCGCCGGTGGGCCTCACATGAACATTTCACAGAAAGGATCTGGATTCTGGATTTTAAAACATGATCCCATGCATGGACCTCTTACCAAATATAATTATCATTGTGTTTAAAAGCATGGTGCGGGTTTTATTTGAGGGTTTGTAGACTCCTGGTAGACTGCAGCAGCATGTTCTCGTAAATGTTATTCAGTGCGCTTCCTAGTTCAGGTGAACATCCACAGTGTTCACACTTTATAAGGACATGACTGTGAGGCTTTAAATGATTTCAATCTTGTTGATAATATAAATTACTTAATTTTACAGTGAAATTGATTTTTATTTTATTAGGCTATCAGTATGTCTGTACAATATATACACACACACATGCCTGTGATGGACTAGCGTCCCATCCAGGAGGAGCTGAAACCGGAATAAGCACTGGCCTGATGAGCCGCTAGGCTCGGGTGTAAAAAGCCCAATAAACCAAAAAAAAAAATATATATATATATAATATAATATATACACACACACACACACCATCACCACCATACTCATCATCATGAACATCATCAGCACCACCACCATCATTTACCTTGGTCAACACTATCATCATCGTTAAAACCATCACCTTCAGCAACCTTCATGACCATCATCATCATGTTTACTGCGACTTCCTCTGAATCTGTTAATTTTTTTTTTATCTACGTACATTTGTAAATTCTATGTCTCTTAGAAACATCATCAGTATCATGTCAAAAGTCTTTATTCATCTGTTTATATTTATTTTGTTTTGAAGATCAGTGTATTTGAAACACGGCTGGTTGTGATGAGTTTATAAAGGTTGAAATAGAGATGAGAATGAACTGCACTGATGTATCTTATCAAATCCACATTTGCATTTTCTCAGTGTTAAATGTACACTCGTCAACAAAGAAGATTTCAGTGTTTTCTTCACTCGGCTTTCTAAACATCTCACTTTATGGAAATGAGTGTTTATAGGAAATAAAACTCCCATGCAGCGGAGTACTAATCATTAAACTGACCCTGTTTCATAATGCAGATCATTTCTGAGGTTATTGCTTACATACCTTTTTTAATTATATAAAACAAAAATTAATTGCATTTTTTTTTTTTTTTAGTATTTGGGATTTTTTTTTTTTGTAATCATTATTTGAAAAGTATTGAATTTAAGTGAAATCTAAGAAACAATTATATATAAGAGAAAATATGATACAATATTAAAGTAAATATATTACAGTACTGATTTTTGAATTTTAATAATTATTAATGAAGGTTAAGGTTCCTTCTGCACCTCCAGGTTCTCCACAAATACTGTTTATGGTGGAAGGGGGAGCTTCTCACCTTGACTGGGACTTTTGTCAGGAGGTGGAAGGAATAGTTCGAGGACCTCCTCAATCCCACCAGCACACGTGTTCTGTGGAAGAGAAAGCCTGGGGGTTTGGGAGGGGGTCGCCGATTTTGTCAAAAAGCTCTTGGGTTGTAGGACTGTCTTGGTTGACGCGTCTCTGCAGCATCGCCAAGTCACCAGGGTCCGTAGTTCTGGATTGGCAAATCGGGGTGTTAGTTCCTGCTTTTAAAAGGGGGACAGTAGGGGGTGTAATGGAATTACACTCCTCAGCCTACCCGGGATAGTAGTTGGGGAGAGGGGCGTCTGGGCCTCACTGCTCAGGCTGCTCAGGCTGCTGTCTCTGTGACCCAACCCTGGAACAAGCGGAAGACGATGATGAAGAATTAATTATCCAGAACACTGGCTTTACGTTATATTTCAGAAATATCCACTGAGACTCAGGTGAATAAACATTTTAATATGTACTGCACAGGGGGATGGCAAAACGAGCTCTGGCAAAATTCATTTATTTACACAGAAACTCAAGAGAAACAAACTAGATTTTTCTTCACTTGTGTAATCTTTACCGGGATTTAGCTCAGTTGGTGGCGCGTCCGCTTTATCCTCCGAAAGGTCAAAGTTTGAGTCTGGCCGCGTCGTACCATCTTCTTCTTTTCCTTTCGGCTGTTCCCTTTTTCAGGGGTCACCATTGCTTCCTGTTTGGCGCTCAGCATCAAAGGATAGAACAACGCAATAACTGGCGCCGCACAGTGGCAACAGGTGCCTGGAGCAAAAAAACACCAAAAGAGCGCTTCGAGCGGAATATTCAGCATGGATAAAGCGCTATACAAATCTACTCCTACTTTGAGTTGAAATTGTGATGACACCGCCTGCTCTGGGTGACCAGGACAACTGTGTGAGTTCGTCTTTTAGATTCTAGAATTATATACCTGGAATAAGGTGTGTTGAGCCTGAGATAGTGGACGAATCAAATCGCTCTATTCCTGTGTAGTATATTATACAAATGCTTAACATTCTAATTTTTGCTATTGGGCATTACTGATGACAAGATATAACAATTAATTTAAAATATTAATATAAACCCCTGATAAACGTGAACAGAATTGGCACTTCCGACTTCGGGCAGATTTAATCTAATTTCAAAATCAACAGATTGGACATGTTCCTTAAATGTAAATTAAGACTCCTACTCAGTCTGAGAATATTAAGAGTGTTTTGATGGAGAAATCTACGTTCATTCCTGTGCCATTGATGTGGTCACGTGACCTAATCATGCTGTGTGATAGGAGAAATAAGTAAACAAACACACGTATTGTTTATAATTCATTTTTCATTCATTTAAGGTTATACACATTTTATTTACAGACAACCAACATTATATGATAATGCATATATCTAATATAATAGATAGTCTAACATCAGCTGCTGCATGTGTACTCGAGGCCACGCCCCCAGATACTCAAAAATGATCATCATTATCAATAATAGGATTGTTTATTGATATGATCTGTTTCTTTTTCTAGTGAATGAAGAGTACAATTATCACTTATTACAATACTCTCAAATTTTCCAAAATGATTATGTATTAGACATAACCAACATTTTGCCATTTGACCTCCTTCACAGTTAAAGCCATGGTAGATAGTCTACAGCTGATGCTTCCACTGGATTCAGCAGGTCATTATATCTTACAAAATAAAGTTTCAGGCTGTTGGCTTGGTTGGTTGAAGTTCAATGGATTTTCAAAATTTCACTGTTTTTTTTTTTTTTTTGTCAAAATGTCACTTGTCTGACCCTTTAAACCCCAAACCATAGTAGATAACCCCAAACTGATGCTTCCAGTGGATTAAGCAGGTATTGTTCCCTTGGAAACGAAAGCATCAAGGTATTGACTTGGTTGGTTAAATTGGAATGAATTTTCAATGATTGGTCCTGTTGGTCATTTTCTGTCATTTTTTCCCCGAGCCGTCAATCACAGTTTGAAGTATTTTTGAAGGACAATAACTTCAAAAGTGAGAAGAACTGGCCTCCATTAAA
>CM045746.1:34699465-34701965 GCA_024760905.1 Plotosus lineatus | reverse complement strand
ATTACGTAATCATAAGGTTCTGGATAATTCTGGAGTAATGAATTAGTTTTGTTATGATTAATGTATTTATCTAGTGTGTGAGGGCTATTTTGAAGATGTAGTTTAATGCATGGATTCATTATATATTAGGATAAATATCATTAACACTTATTATAATAATTATTATTAAAAAAGTAAAATGTTTCGAGGTGAGCATCAAGGCGACATCCAGGTAAAATCACACTGGGTGGGTCTGAAAACTGAACCGGTGGTATGAAGTGAGTAAACGGGGTTGTGAAGGTGTGCGTGAGAGATCTGAAGAGTAAACAGCAGGTTGTTGAACTGTTGGTTGGAGGGGTGTGTGTGTGTGTGTGTGTGTGTGTGTGTGTGTGTGTGTGTGTGTGTGTGTAAACTTGCATGCATACTCGTCACATGACCTTGCATACTGAGCGTACTGCACTGTTCAGGTCTAGGTCTGACTCTCTCTCTCTTACACACACACACACACACACACACACACACACACACACACACACACACACACAAATGGATGGACATAAAGTGTGAGTGTGTGTTGGTGGTCATGTTGAGATAGTTGGAGCGGTTGAGAGACGCTTTGGGCAAACACTTTTTGTATTTGTAAAAGAAAGGCAGGAACACCAGTCAGGAGCGCGTGACATTGACACTCAACAGGATGCAACTCTTATTGGGAAATAAGCCACTGCATGGCACTGTGAAGGGGTGGAGTTACTGTCCCCACAACATGCTGATTATTTTCCTCTAATGTTGTGTCCCCGAGTCGTTTGTCCCCTTACATTTTAGAGTGGTGCACCAGAGTTCAGGGTTTGGACGGCTGTTCCGTGTCCTGTCCGGTGTCCGTTCATGCCAACCACAAGAAATATAATAGCCGCTCATCGTAGACTCAGCGAAGCAGCAGCCTTACTGGATTTCCTGTTGTAGGCACGCGAGGCCACCGAACAGGATGTGGGACAACCTTCCGGTCCATGTTTTGGGGTGTCCACTTCGTGGGTCAACCAGCAAAAACATTGCGTTTGAGTTTTACTCTGACGGTTTCATAGCACTGACACTGGAGACTCCTTCCATACATCTTACAGAACTGATGGTAAACATCACTGTAACTGTGCTGGGGGGGGGGGAGGAGGAGAATGTTCTGCACTCAATATTTCATCTCAATGTATAAAATATACACAACAGTGTAAAATGCATTGTGTGGTGTGTGTTTGTTTAGCCACAGGGAATGGGTGAACCGAGTGTGTATCATGCAGTGGTTGTCATCTTCCTGGAGTTCTTTGCCTGGGGACTTCTCACCACACCCATGCTCACGGTATGCACGCGCACACACACACACACACACACACACACACACAGGTGAAGAGGTGTTTTTTTTTAAATTTGGGAGAAAGTGTCTATGAGGAGAGAGAATCTTTTGTTTTTAATTGGAATGAGATGCGAGAAATGAGTCTGTCATAACCGTCCAGAAGTTCTTTGAAACTATGACATCATCAGTGCTCCAACCATGGACATGTTACCCCACAATGAGGGTACCAGTGATTTCACTTACTGTACAACCAGACACATGCAGCTCTTCGACAGCTTCAGAAATCACATTGCACTTCTAGAAAGGGTCTCGATGAACATGGCCCACTGCCGGATGGCTGCTCAGGGCTCTATAAGACCCGGAGCAATGGAGGGACCCATTACATTTACATGTCGTGTATTTGGGACACACCCTTATCCAGAATCGCTTGCATATTTATATACGGCTGAGCAGTTGGCGGTACAGTCATGCAGTGGGTGGCACCACCACCTCACGGAAGAAGATCCTGGGTTTCTTTGTGGGTTTGCATGTTCTCCCTGTTCTTGTGTGGGTTTCCTCCATGTGCTCTGTCGGCTAACCTGTTAAGGGTGGATCCCACCGGCTTCTCCGTGACCCTAATTAGGATTAAGGGGCTGAGAAAATGGGTGGGTGGAGCCAAGCGGTTGAGGATTTAGGGCCTTGCAACAATGGCAGCTTGATGGTACTTGGGTTTGAACATCTGACCCACAGATTAGCAACCATTGCACCTTTACAACCAGATCACCATCAGTGGCCACGCCCATTTGGAAACACCCCATGTTCAAATACTTTCAGCCCAAACTCATGAACACTGTGTGTGTGTGTGTGTGTGTTTTGTCTCTTTGTCTCAGGTGTTGCATCAGACGTTTCCGCAGCACACGTTCTTAATGAATGGACTTATTCATGGCGTTAAGGCAAGTTAATGATTGTACACACACACACCGAGGTGTATATTCCACCAGAGTTTACACAGAAGCACACAAAATGGAATAATGCACCAAATCACCGAGATTAAAACTGTGCGCGCGTGTGTGCGTATGTAGGGTCTCTTATCATTCCTCAGTGCTCCTCTGATTGGTGCCCTCTCTGATGTTTGGGGTCGGAAGTCGTTTCTTCTCCTCACCGTCTTCTTCACCTGTGCTCCCATTCCACTGATGAAGATCA
>CM045746.1:34671965-34694465 GCA_024760905.1 Plotosus lineatus | reverse complement strand
GCAAGGTACATACATCCTCACACATACACACTCACACCCTCACACATACACACCCACACCCTCACACATACACCCTCACACATTCACACCCTCACACATACAACCCATCACACTCACATACACTCATACACACTTACACTTCTTATTTGAACCTTTCTCGGGCATGTGATTTTTCTGCGAATTCATGGAATTCTGATTTTTTTTTTTTCATTGGCTCAGTTAAAAAAAAAAAAAATTTATTTTTTTCATGCCGAATATGTCAAAATAACCTTTTCTGCTTTTATTCCGTTCCGAGTTTTGCATAAAATGACCTCTCTTGAAACGTTACTGCTGATTGGTTGATGGCTTTCTAATAGCCAATCACTGTTGTTGAAACATGTACGTAGACATTCGCACCACTTCCGATCTGTTCAGCTATCGAAAGCATGTCGGTGATCCAGAGACAAGATTCTGCTCGAATCAAAGAAATAAACAAAGTCGTGAAAAACAAGTTTAGGTGGGAATGGATGGAAAAGGGAACCGTAGCATTCAATTGCAGGAACATTTGGTGTTCAAGCGAAGATTCCAGAACCCTACGGACTTAACCCTTTGTTTGCCGTTCGACCAGAAACTTCCGTGCAAAGAAAAGAGCCAGTGAAACAACCAATTCCTGTCGTTGATCGAGTAGTTAATTTTGAGGTATGTTTGAGAGTTTTCTTGTCTAGTTTACGATTACAAATGATTGTGAATGCATGCATGTTTTAGTTGTAGGATGTTTACGTGTTTATTCCGTGAACTGAATCAAATGAGCTGACTCTGTGGTCACTGAACCATTTTTCTGCTGTTAGAATAAATAAATTATTGCTGCATTAACTCGCCAGTTTTTGGTAATTAACTGATGTAAATAGGCGTTGTTATTCCGTGTTTGTAAACAGCAGCGGGAGTGTGTGCACGTGTAATCAGCTCATTAATATTGGAAATGTAAAACTATGAATCTGAGACTCAACCGAAATGCCTCCGCATCCAGAAGGACAACAAACTTTCTAAGGCGGCCTCCAGAAGGACAGTTCAGGCTGCACAAAAGGAAGCAACAAAGTGCTATGCTAAAGCACTAAAGATAAAGAAACATCGATTCAAAACACTTATGTCATGTATAGCATGTCGTGTGTATAGTTTGTTTCCAGATTGTGTTTAAACACAATGACATGTGATAAACCCACAAGTTGAGGTACAGTATGTATATGGAGATTAGAAATTAAACTTCCTCGAGCTCTTTCAGGGTCATGAAATAACCTTTTCCCCTTCTGAAATGCTAAAAATGTGTCCCCCCCCAGACCCCTGGCTGATTTTCAGATATTTTGGTGATGGTCAAGTCAAATGCCTGCTCCCTTATTATTCTTAAAAATTAAAATTAAAAACTCCCTTATTATTCTGAATTGCTCTGTACATTCAGAATATCAAGAATCCATAAGTAGAACTGATAAATTTTCCTGATGTTAATGTTTTGTCTTAATTGGTATTTCCATGATGATGTGAGACACTGAGCAATCTCATCGTGCATTGTGTGTGTGTGTGTGTGTGTGTGTGTGTGTGTGTGTGTGTGTGGGGGGGGGTCCTTTTTTGTTTTGCTTTTTCCCAGAGATTTTTGAAGATCCTCTAGAAACAGCATGAATGCTGCATGTACATTTTACTTGTACTATTTTCATGTTTTTTTTATGTCTCTGACACTGCTGTAATTACACATGTAAAAAAAATTATGGGATTAAACAGCGTGAGTAACCTTCCCTCAGACCTGAGGTCATGTGTAGTGATGGAGAGAGTGGAGGTGGGTAATGCGAGTGTTTCCTCTCGGTGCCCGGAGTACATTCTGGTCCAGCGGGACATGCGGCTCATTCGCTCATTGCTCACTAACTGTTGCTGTTGTGATGTCACGTGGTGATGGTGTAATTAAATATCACAGCTGTTATCTGATTGGCTGTGTGTGAGCAGGGATGAAGCAGTCGGTGTTTGTTCCACTGAAGTTTCTATATTTGTGTTGTTTGCTGGTGGTTTATATCAAATACATCTCAGCAAAATCTTCGATTTGTTAATGTTTTTAATAATGATGGCATTGATGGAACTCGTCATCTTGACCTGGACATGCATGAGGTTTATACTCCGTGTGTGTGTGTGTGTGTGTGTGTGTGTGTGTGTGTAGGTGTGGTACAGGGGATGATTACTGGGATCAGGGGGTTGTGTAATGGATTAGGCCCCGCCCTCTATGGTTTTGTCTTCTACCTGTTCCATGTGGAGCTGAATGAGATCGACGCTTCAGGTGGAGCTGAGAAGGGAACCAAACCCAACATGGCCAATCCTACTGATGAGGTCTCTCACTCTCTCTCTCACAAGATTTTTTAATGTGTGTGTGTGTGTGTGTGTGTGTGTGTGTGTGTGTGTGTGTGTGTGTGTGTGTGTGTGTGTGTGTTTCCCTTCCTGTCTTACTCCCTCTCTCTGTGTCTTGGTGTAGAGTGCCATCATCCCTGGACCTCCGTTTCTGTTTGGAGCGTGTTCGGTTCTCCTTTCACTGTTGGTGGCGCTCTTTATCCCTGAACACAACGCGCTCTCCATGCGGCCTGGAAACTACCGAAAACACACCATCATCCCCCAGAGCCACACCACTCAGGGTGGAGTCTGTGAAGGCAAAGAGCCTCTACTGGATGACAGCAGTGTATGACCCCACCCTCTTCTACCTCAAATGTATTAGAGTGGAGCCATTGGGCAGAAAGGGCCTTCTTATTGGACCGCAGTGTCTGACTCCACCCACTGCCACTTTGCACACATCAGAGTGGAGCTAGTTCGAAGAAAGGGTCTTGTGATCGAAAAGGTTTGGTGTCTGACTTCACCCCCTTGCACCTCACACAAATCAAGGTGGGGTCTTTGATGGGGGTAAAAAGGCCACAGGTTCTGTGTTGGACTCCGCTCGTTAAAGCATCAAGCACGTCAGGGTGGAGCTTGCAAGAATTAAACCACTATACTGTACTGTATACTGTAGATCTCTGCCCAGTTTCCACGTAACTCACACACACTTGTTCCTTGTTTTAAGCTCAAAGACTTATTCACGTGGAGCCTGTGAGAGTTACAAGCTGCACCAGTCTGCCTCCTGCTGCCAAACATAGATGTATATGCCCCCTTGAATGGGGTTTATAAGCAAGTGCTTATCAACACTGTATAACTCCACCCACTATGATCTCGTACACATTGGTGGGAGCTTACAAAGAATCAGTCATATTTGGCACCTTCCACATCACACTAAAAACACCCAAGGGTGGAGCCTGTGGATGTAAATAATAAGCCATGTATGACTCCGCCCACTTCACCTCAAACACACCTCTTGGTGGAGTCAGGCACATGACTCCATCCCACTTTCACCTGCTGTGCCCCATTACATTTTTTTATTGGATTGACATCTGTCATCTGAACACACATTTCAGACTATCACGCGCACACACACACGGTGTTTATAATAACTGAGCATACAGTTGGATGGTTTTTACAGGTGTGAGTGTGTGTTCGTGTGCGTGGAAACCTCTCTGTTCTGTTACTACTGATGCCGTATAACAGCAGCTGTGTCCAGAATGGCACTCTACTCCCTGCAGAGACAATACACTTCAGTCTTTTACAGGTTTGAGACTTGTGATGCATTATGGATAACCGTTTTGGTATTAACTTGTTACAGTGCATTATGGGATTTACTGTACGCCATTGTGGAACAGAGTCTGGTTTGGGATGTGCAGTACCGCCTTCATTGAAACCACTGCCTTCATTTCGTGGAGCTGAGAATCTGAACCCTTATGATGGCGCTGTGTGTGTGTGTGTGTGTGAGTGTGTGTGTGTGTGTGTGTGTGTGTGTGTGAGTGTGAGTGAATGAAAGAGAGAGAGCACAAACGCTAACTCTGAACACTAACAAAAAGTAAATAATCACAAATTATTTGCTGATTGGAGAATAGCACGAGCTTTGGTGGGGTGTGTGTACACCACATTCCATGAATGAACACACACTGCTGTGTTTCCTGTAGTTTTTGAACTACACTTGGCTACAGTCTGCTCTGTTGTAAGCCCCGCCCACTTTCCTAGGCGTGGTTAATTTTTTTATTACTCTTTTCATCCTCAAAGTTTTGGTGCTAAAGTTAAATTTAAATTCTTACATCAAGTAGCTCAAACGAGACTGAGCACTGCATCACACCTCCTGTTACCTGAATGCCCAGATGAGTATCATGAGCACTGTTAGCTAGCTTAGCATGTTTCATTTCAGCTTGCTGCTTGTTGATGTTTTCTAATTCAGCTAATACTATGAACATATGTTTGGTTATTTTATTTAACGACAATTTGTTTAATCGGTCATGTAGTTGGAGGGGGCGCTATGAGCACTATATGCTAACTGTAACCTCAGTATTAGCACAACTACCATGAATCTTAAGAAACCTGAACATTTTCATTCACAGAGAACACGAGTTGAGAAAAAAAAAACAGCTGTTACAGTCCAAAAGAGTGTGTGTGTGTGTGTGTGTGTGTGTGTGTGTGTGTGTGTGTGTGAGATATTTCAGTAAGTGGGAAAATCCGTGACGGCTGTAAATAACAGAAAATAAATAAACCCCTATTTATTAAAGCTTCCTGTCTGTCTTTATGCTTTGTCCATTTCCAGTCTTGAGATGTACAGGGGATTCTGTGATAATTATGGGATAGATTTAAGATCCTCTGCAGAGTGTTTCTTAAAATTCAGATTTAAAACATCAGAACAGAGAGAAGAGTTTATACCTGTATTTTGTTCTTCATCAGAAGTAAATGGTGATGAATGGAAAAATATTTACCAGACACATCCAGATTTATCGACGACTTCCGCTTAATTCAGGATTGAGTCCTGGGGGGCAACAGCCTAAGAAATGAGGTCCAGACGTCCCTCTCCCCAGCCCCTTCGTCCAGTTCTTCCGGGATGACACAGACATTCCCAGACCAGCCAAGAGATGTAATCCCTCCAGCGTGTTCTCGGTCGACCCCGGGGTCTATTCCCGGTCAGACATACCCGAAACACTGCACCAGGGAGTCGTTTGGGGGGCATTCGAACCAGATGTCCAAGCCACTTCAACTGGCTCCTCTCGATGCGGAGGAGCAGTGGTTCTACTCTGAGCTATCCCCAGATGGCTGAGCTTCTCACCTTATCTCTAAGGGAGAGAGCCCCACCACCCGGCGAAGGAAGCTCGGTTCAGCCACTTGTATCTGCGATCTTGTTCTTTCAGGAACTACTCAAACTCATGACATTTGTGAAGGTTTGAATGTAGATCGACTGGTAAATTGAAAGCTTTGAGCGCCCTCTTCGCGAGGGACCGGTACAGGCTCTGCTTTATAGCAGAAGCTGCAGAGATCTGCCTGTTGATCTTCCGCTCCATCATTCTCTGACTCATGAACAAGACCCTGAGATATTTGAACTTCTCCACTTGAGGCAGTACCTCATTTCAAACCCAGAGGATGCATTTCACCCTTTTCCAACTGAGAACCATGGTTTCGGACTTGGAGGAGCTGATTCTCATTGCGGCCGGTTCACGATCGACTGCAAATCACTCCGATGATAGCTGGAGGTCTGTTTGATGAAGCCAAAAGGACAACATCATCTGCAAAAAGCAGACACGAGAGCCTAGGGCCACCAAACGAGAATCCCTTAATGCCTTGGCTGCACCTAGAAATTCTGTCCATAAAAATTATGAACAGAACCAGTATCAAAGGACAGGCTTGGCGGACTCCACCTCTCACCAGAAATGAATTCAACTTGTTGTTCCCAATGCAGACCAAGCTCTGGCTCCAGTGATGCAGAGACCGAATGGCCTGTAGCAGCATACTCCCGGAGCATGCCCCACAAGATATCCTGAGGGACATGTTTGAAAGCCTTCTCCAAATCCACAAAACACATGTGGACAGATTGTAAAAACTCCCATGCTCCCTCCAGGATCCTGTGGAGCATATAGAGTTGGTCGAGAGTGCCGTAGCCAGGACGAAAACCACATTGTTCCTCCTGAATCCGAGGTTCAACTATTGGTTGGATCCTCTTCTCCAACACCCCTACATAGAATTTCCAAGGTAGGTTTTCCAATCTAGAAGTACGGTTCTCGATGGCCACACAATGTTGCAGTCAATCAAGACAGTTCTACAACATCCAGAGACCTGAGATATTCAGGTCAGATCTCACACTCCCAGAGCCCGACCACTGAGGAGTTTTTGTCAGTGATCTCAGCTGTAATGATAGACGGACTCCCACCCAAACCCCCAGGGTCTCCATAGAGGTTGTGTTGGTGGGATTGAGGAAGTCCTCAAAGTATTCCTGCCACCCCCGCGACTACATCTTCAGTTGATGTGAGCAACTACCCACTTCCACTGTAAACAGTATTTGTGGAGAACTGCTTCCAATTCCTGAGGTATCGGATGGTGGTCCAGAACCTTTTTGAAGGCAACCAATAATCGCTTTTCAGGCCTTCACTGAACTCCTCCCACACCTAAGAAGTTTTGCATTGGTGACAGCTTGGGCTGCAGCACATTTGGCCTGCCGGTACCTGTCTGCTGCCTCTGGAGTCCCACAGGCCAATAAAACCCGATAGGGCTCCTTTTCCAGCTGGACGGTTTCCTTCACTGCAGGTGTCCACCACTGGGTTCAGGGGTCACTGCCACAGCAGGCACTGATGACCCTCCGGCCACAGCTATAGGCTGCCGCCTCAGCAATGGAGGCACGAAACATGGCCCATTCAGATTTCATGTCACCTGCCACCTTTAGGACATGGTTGTAGCTCTGCCAGAGGTGGAAGATAAAGGCCCCTCTGACAGGAGACTACCAAATGTTCTCAGGAAACCCTATCTATAAACTTGGGCCTGAACTCTGGAGGGCCTGGTGATTGGTTGACAGCTCAGCCAATGGTCAGAACATGCAGCTGCAAGTCCAGTGACACTACTACAAAGTCAATCATTAAACTGTGGCCCGTCCTTTTGCCAAGTGCACTTATGCACACTCTTACGTTTGAACATAATGGACATAATTGTGATCGACAAACTATGACGAGCACAGAAATCCAACAGCAAATCACCATTTGGGTTCAGATTGGAGAAGCCATACCTACCGATCACACCCTTCCAGGGGGTCAGACTATCATTGCCTAAGTGGGCGTTGAAGTCTTCCAGGACAATGAGTGAGTCTCCTGGGGGAGCGTTCTCCAACACATCTCCTAAAGACTCCATGAAGGGGGTGGGTACTCTGAACTGTCATTTGGTGCATAAGCACAAACAACAGTCATGACCCGTACCCCAACCCGAAGGTGGAGGGAAGCTTTTGTCGAATGGGGAGAACCCCAATGTGTGGGCACCGAGACGGGGGCAACAAGGATGCCTACACCGGCTTGCCGCCTCTCCCCATGAGCAACTCCTGAATGGAATAAGGTCCAGCCCCTTTCGAGATGGGTGGTTCCAGAGCCCAAGCTGTGCGTTGAAGTGAGTCCGACTATATCTAGTCAGTACAGTATTTCTCCACCTCACTCACCTGCTCAGGATCCATCACCGAAAACAGCGGTGATGTTCCATGTCCCAAGAGTCAGTCTGTAGCCGAGCAGAAGCCCAACCACCAGGCGCTCACCTTATAGCCCCGCCCCCTGGCCTGGCTCCATGGGCTTGTATCCTGCATCTGGGCTTGTATCTTTTTTAAGAGAGGTCTTTTGAACCAAGTTTTGTCTGGACCTTCACCTAGGCCCTGTTTGCTTTGGGTGGACCTACCAGGAGCCTAATGCCTCAACAACATAGCTCCTAAGATCATGAAGACAGTGCAGTGGTGGCCTAGTGCTAAAGATGCTGGATCACTGATCCTAAGGTTGGGGGTTCAAGCCCCAATCTCCATGGGTTGTCACTGTCCCTCCAGTGCAGTAACTGGGTTATCAAAAGCCAGGAATGTCTCTCACTGTCTATGGTGAGAGGTTCATGTAAAAAAAACATTGCTAACTTTCGACAAGAGTAGCTGCAAAGCCATCAGCGTGTTTCCACCCTGCGATGCCCTGGCGAGCCGTCCAGGGTGTACTCTGTGCTCACCCGGAGTCAGGTGGGATGGGCAGCACCCTCCCCATGACCCTAATTAGGAGTGGGCGGTTACAGAAAATGAATGAACTATCATGAGGACACGCAAACCCCTCCACCCCAATAAAGTGGTGATTCAAGGAGTGTCCATATTTATGTATATAAAATTACGAGTATTACTACTAGTCCTCTTTGTACTTAGGTAGCACATAAGGCCTCAACTAGAGCCCGCCATTTATGTCGGTCAGCTGAAACATGTTCCAGATAGTCACATGTCCAACCCTTCTCCTTTATCTCTCTCTCTCTCAACTGTTCTCCTCCAAGTCTCCTTGGGGGGTCTTGCTTTCTTTGGCCATCTAGAACCCATCGTAGGGCAATTCTGGATAGGGCTGTTTTCTGCTAGCGGAGCACATGTCCTATCCATCGCCAACGTCTTCATTTAACTTTCGTGGAGATGGGTTCAGTTTCTGTTCTTCGGTGGAGTTTTTCATTACTGATTGTATTTGGCCAAGAGATGTGTAGAATGCGTTTGAGACATCTGTTTTGGAAGACATCCAGTTTGTTTTTGATGGTTTTTGTAATTTTCCATGACTCTGATCCATAAAGGAGAATGCTAATCACGTTTGATTGAAATTTTTTTAACTTGGTCTACAGGCGAATGTTCCCTGCCTTCCATGTGCTCCTGAGTGAGGCGAAGGCCTGGCTGGCTGTTGCAAGTCGAGCCCAGACCTCCACCTCCCCATCCCCTGTGTTTTACATCTTGGATCCAAGATAGGTGAAATCATTTACTTCCTCGATCTCGTCCCCGTTAAGTTTCATGCTGTCTTTGCCTCTGGCATTCATTTTCATGCTCTTGGTCTTCTTGGTGCTGACTTTCAAACCAAAGTTTACAGCTGTTTTTGCCATGACATCTGTCTCCTCCTGCATGTCTTGGTGGCGGTGTGACAGCAGGGCAATATCATCGGCAAAGTCCAGATCTTCCAGCATTATTGTTGCTGTCATTGTCATGGTCCATTTGATTCCTCTCCTCTCTCTATCTGTGGAATTTGTCATAATTCAGTCCATGGCCAGAATTAAGAGTAACGGCGATAGGATACAGCCCTGCTTCACTCCTGTGCTGACATTGAAGGTGTCTGTGAGCTCTGTGTCACAAATCACCTGGGATTTGAGGTCATTGTATAGCATTTCAACAACTTGGGGCAAGTTTTGCAGGGACTCCATAATGCCTCAGAATCTTCCATAAAGATTCTCGGTCAATGCTGTCAAATGCCTTTTCCAAGTCGATGAAATTGATGTACAGCGGCGTGTTCCACTCATTGCTCTGTTCTAGAATCTGGCGTAGAGTAAAGATGTGCTCCGAGCAGGATCGCCCAGGGCGGAAACCTGCTTGTTGTGGTCGGAGGTTTTTCTCAAGAGCTGTCATCAGTCTTGTCAGCACAATCTTGCTGAAGATTTTGCTGGTGAGAGAAAGATGTGTTATGCCCCTCCAGTTGTTGCAATCTCCAAGATCTACCTTTTCGGGCGACTTAAAGATGTTTCAGGGATCTGACCTTCTATCCAAACCTGACTGACGATCTCTGTCAGAATGGGAGCGGTCACATTTACATCTGCCTTCAACATCTCTGCTGTTACCCCATCTGCCCCTGGTGCTTTGCTGCTTTTCATTGCCTTCATTGCTGTTTTTACTTCTTCCAGGCTCGGTGGATCAGTGCAGATGTCAAGAACTATATCTGCCGGCTGGATGTCTGCTAGCTGAGGGAGGTCCGGTCTGTTCAAAACTGACTGGAAATGTTCCCTCCACCGCAGAAGTTTTTCTGCCTCTCCCTTTTCCATTCTTATCTTTCACTGGCACATCATTGTTCTTGAACCCATTGTCCAGCTGCTTGTTGATCTTGTACATGATCTTTAGATCATTTCTACCTGCTGCCTCATCTGCCTCATCTGCAAGTTTCTTGATGTAGTCCTTCTTGTCAGATCTTGTCATTTTCTTAATCTCTTTGTTCAGTTTTATATATCTTCTTCTGTGCTGCTCTTTCAGGTGTTCTGATCTGGTGTTGTTGATCTTCTGTTTGGTTGACATTCTCACACTCTCATCTATCTTTTTCCAGGTTTCTTGTTTAATCTACGCTTCCTTCTTTTTTTGTCGAAAGCCTAGTACTTTTTCTCCTACTTCCCAAAGAGCCTGATCGAAGCTGTCTATTGTCATCTCCTGTTTTTCCTTTACTGCCTGAAATCTGTTCCTCACTTCCACTGCAAAGGCTTGTTTTGTGATCATCTCATTCAGCCTGTCAGAGTCTAACCTCTGCTGCCTTGCCTGTCTTCTTCATGATCTATGCAACTTTAAGGAAACGATGGCCAACACAAGGGTGTGGTCACTAGCGATGTCTGACATCCTAAAGAGAGCTCCTCCATCTTCGATTGATGATGATATGATCTATCTGATTTTTGGTGGTCCCGTCTGGTGACGTCCACGTTGTTTTGTGAATGTGTTTGTGCTGGAAGAGGGTGCCTCCTATCAACAGGTTGTTCTCTTCACAGAAGTCTACTAGTTTTCCTGCATTATCGTTGATGGGGCTCCCTTCCGGTGTTGTCACTGCCACCTTTGCATTCATATCTCCGAGGATTAGTACCATGTCATGTGCGCGAATGCACTCCATGGCTATTTGGAGCTGATAATAAAATGCGTCCTTGACTTCTGCGTCTTCAGTTGGTGCGTAGCAGACTAGCACTGTCTGCTTGGTGTACTTGGAGTGGAATCTTGCTTTCAAAAGTCTTGGTCCAAAAGGTTTCCATTTTGTCAATGCCTTTTCGGTCTTTCTTTTGAGAAGTAGTCCTACTCCCTCTGAGTGCTGGTCATCTGATCTTCCCGAGAAGATCATGATGTGTCCAGATGCCAGTCTCCTCTTTCCAGTGCTGATCCATCTGCTCTTGCTGATCCCCAAGATGTCTAAGTTGTAATTGTCAAACTCTTTGACAAGCTGGGGCATCTTGCCAGTCTGGTACAGGGTTTGGACGTTCCAGCATCCTACCCTCATCTTCTGTTTTGGCTTCAGTAAATCCCTCATTGGGGCACCAGCTCCCTCTCGAGTTTGGCTGTCGTCCGCCATCAGTCCAGTTGGCTGGTGTGCCTCATTACCATACCCATCAATGTTGGATACTCTAGTGTAGGTTTCTGTAACAAACTTTTTTTTAAGGGACAGGGTTGTTAGCCCTGTGCTCAACCCTCAACCTGGAGGACCAGTGGACCGCTCTTTGTCTGGCTCCTACCCGTCGACTGGTTTGGCATGGGTGGTCCTACCAGAAGCTTAAGCTCCAGCCAACATCACTCTTTGGGTTGGGTCATTGAAGCACGCAAGCTCTTTCACCGCGGCAAGGCGGTGGTCCATGAAAGAGATATAAAATTAACAAGTAATAAATAAGCACTGCTATATTAATGATCACATTTTTGAAAATTGATTTTAATTAAGATGAAAGTGAGAAATGTGTAGTAAATAAAGTGAGTGTTGGCTGTGCTTGGAGCAGATTTTCCACTAGAGGGCGGTGCTGATCCCTTGAAAGCCTGAGACCTGTGTTCAGTGGTGGGCACTGAGAGTGTGTGAAGTGCAGAAGTACACACACACACACACGTATACTGACATGCAGCTTATATTACAGGCTCAGAAACATTATTGCTGGACTTGAGTTGTCACCTCCTCATACTCCGGTCTCATGCCACCCACTGCAAAAGTTCATTACTGCAGTAACATATCTGAGATACGACATGATGTGAAACATGATTTGTATATATTATCTGACATTATATATATATATATATAATATATATATATATATATATATATATATATATATATTATCTGAGATATTTATGGTGGTGGTGGGGGGGGTTTCACACACAGGAACAGGAAACAGAATCCAGATAACATCCACCTGTTGCATGAGAGACAGGAACACATTGAGAGCCATGGGAGTTTGTTTTTACCCTGTTAGAAACTAACACACTTATTAGTACAGATATTATTCATGTCTTATAAATATATTAACGAACTGAAGTACTCAGATATTACTGTATATTCAACTGGTTTAGAAACAGTGGAATTGAGGAAACGACAGGAGGCAGAGCTGGAGGTAGCAGAGATAAAAATGTTAAGGTTCTCTTTGGGAGGAACGAGGATGAATAGGATCAGGAATGAGCACATCAGAGGGACAGCACATCTAAGATGTTTTGGAGACAAAGTCAGAGAGGCTAGATTGAGATGGTTTGGACATGTACAGAGGAGGGATAGTGAGTATATTGGTAGTAGGATGCTGAGGTTGGAACTACCAGGCAGAAGGCCTAAAGGAAGACCAAAGAGAAGATTTATGGATGTGGTGAAGGAGGACATGGAAGTAGGTGGCATAAAAGAAGAAGATGCAGAGGACAGGGTGAGATGGAGGCAGATGATTTGCCGTGGTGACCCCTGAAGGGAAAAGCCGAAAGGAAAAGAAGAAGAAGAAGACACTTTAATTTTCAACACTCTACAGAGTCCGGACCTGAGCAAATAAACAAGCAAACTTTCAGAAGGAATATCTGCCAGTTGAAGGAGGTTTACGTCCTGCTGCTTGATTGTAATAGGTCATGTGATGAAGATGGAGCGTTGTGTTAATGAGCTGCCATGTAAAGGGGTTTTGTGCAAGGGGCGAGTGCAGCCTTGGAATGGGGCTTCTCTCCACTGATCTCTTCACAGTACGAAGGCACCTTTGCGATGGCCCAGATTGATCTGGTCTTGGTTCCGTGGTGGTCTTACCTTGACTGTTAAACTTTGTATCATTGATGCAAACCTCTTCTTAATACTCCATCTTCATCAAATGGCCTATTACAGCCGAGCAGCAGGACGCAAACTTCTTCTTCCACCAACAAATTGTTCATTCGGAACTTAATGGTCTATTTAGACATGTCTGGTCTCTATACCGCCCTCACTATCTCCTGTACCTCACACGGTCTCCTTTATCTTTCTCACCACCTCCTATACCTCACACTGTCTCCTTTATCTTTCTCGCTGTCTTTTTCCACACGCCTTCTTCTGCTGTGGGCTACCTTATGTCTTGATTGTGTTTTTTGGAATAAACAATAAAATAAAGTTACATCAGAGTCAAAAATGAATGCAGCCGTGAGGGAGGGGCGGGCACAAGCCAGTGTCTCTCCCTCACGCCGGTCCCAAGCCCGGATAAATGCAGAGGGTTGCGTCAGGAAGGGCATCCGGTGTAAAACAAATAGCAATAAAATATGCGAGTCACAACAAAAAATTCATACCGGATCGGTCGAGGCCCGGGTTAACAATGACCGCCATCAGTGCTGTTAACCAACAGGGTGCTGGTGGAAATTGGACTACTGTTGGTCAAAGACGTCGAAGAAGGAGAGGCGGGAGGCATGTCCGGAGGCAGAGAGAGAAGAGGAAAGGCATGAGTCAAGGACTGAAAGTAGGGACTTTGAATGTTGGAACTATGACAGGAAAAGGTAGAGAGCTGGCTGACATGATGCAGAGGAGGAAGGTGGACATACTGTGTGTTCAGGAGACCAGCTGGTGAGGTAGCAAGGCTAGAAGCTGAGGAGCAGGTTTAAGCTGTTTCATCATAGTGTGGATGGGAAGAGAAATGGAGTAGGAGTCATCTTGAAGGAGGATTTTGTCAGGAATGTTCTAGAAGTGAAAAGAGTGTCAGACAGAGTGATGAGTCTCGAGTTAGAAATTGAAGGCGTGATGGTCAATGTTGTTAGTGCTTATGCCCCACAGGCAGGATGTGTGCTAGAAGAGAAGGAGAGATTCTGTAGTGAGTTAGATGAAGTGATGCAGAGTACCCCCAGAGGTGAAAAAGTGGTCATTGGGACAAACTTCAATGGACATGTTGGTGCAGGAAACAGTGGGAACGAGGAAGTGATGGGCAGGTTTGGTATCCAGGACAGGAATGCAGAAGGACAGATGTTGGTAGATTTTGCAAAAAGGATGAAAATGGCTCTGGTAAATACTTTCTTCCAGAAGAGACAGGAGCATAGGGTGACCTATAAAAGCAGAGGTAGGAGCACACAGGTAGACTATATCTTGTGTAGGCGATGTAATTTGAAGGAAGTCAGTGACTGCAAAGTAGTAGTGGGTGAGATTGTTGCCAATCAGCATAGGATGGTGGTGTACAGGATGACGCTGATGGTGAGGAAGGTGAAGAAGGCAAAGGCAGAGCAGAAGACACAGTGGTGGAAGCTCAAAAAGGAAGAGTGTCGTGTTGTCTTCAAGGAGGAGTTGAAAATGGCTTTGGGTGGTCAGGAAGTGCTTCCAGATGACTGGACAACTACAGCTAATGTGATCAGGGAGACAGGTAGGAGAATACTTGGTGTGTCATCTGGAAGGAGAGGAGATAAGGAGACTTGGTGGTGGAATGAGGAAGTGCAGGAGTGTGTACAAAGGAAGAGGTTAGCTAAGGAGAAGTGGGACATTGAGAGGACTGAAGAGAGTAAACATGAGTACAGGGAGACACAGCATAAGGCGAAGGTAGCAGTGTCAAAGGCCAAACAGAGGGCGTATGATGACTTGTATGCTAGGTTGGAAGGTAAAGAGGAAGAAAATAATTTAAACAGGTTGGCACAGCAGAGAAATAGAGATGGGAAGGATGTGCAGCAAGTTAGAGTGATTAAGGACAGAGAGGGAAATGTATTGACTGATTACAGAAGTGTGCTGGGAAGATGGAAAGAGTACCTTGAAGAGCTGATGATTGAGGAAAATGAGAGAGAAAAAAGAGTAGAAGAGGTGACTGTTGAGGACCAGGAAGTAGCAAAGATTAGTAAGGGAGAAGTGAGGAGGGCATTGAAGAGAATGAAGAATGGAAAGGCAGTTGGTCCTGATGACATACCGGTGGAGGTATGGAAGTGTTTAGGAGAGGTAGCAGTAGATTTCCCGACAAGAACATTCAACAAGGTCTTAGAGAGTGAGAGGATGCCGGAGGAATGGAGGAGAAGTGTGATGGTGCCCATTTTTAAGAACAAGGGAGACGTGCAGAGTTGTGGCAACTACAGAGGGATAAAGTTGATGAGCCATACAATGAAGTTATGGGAAAGAGTAGTGGAAGCTAGACTAAGGGCAGAGGTCAGCATTTGTGAACAACAGTTTGGTTTCATGCCAAGAAAGAGCACCACAGATCCAGTGTTTGCCTTGAGGATGTTAATGGAGAAGTACAGAGAAGGTCAGAAGGAGCTGCATTGCGCCTTTGTGGATCTGGAGAAAGCATATGACAGGATGCCGAGAGAGGAACTGTGATATTGCATGAGGAAGTCTGGAGTGGCAGAGAAGTATGTTCGAGTAGTACAGGACATGTATAAGAGATGTAAGACAGTGGTGAGGTGTGATGACGGTGTGACAGAAGAGTTCAAGGTGGAGGTAGGACTGCAACAAGGGTCAGCTCTCAGCCCCTTCTTGTTTGCTATAGTGATGGACAGGCTGACAGACGAGGGAAAACAAGATTCCCCATGGACTATGATGTTTGCAGATGACATTGTGATCTGTAGTGAGAGCAGAGAACAAGTGGAGGAAAACCTAGAGAGGTGGAGGTATGCCCTGGAAAGGAGGGTAATGAAGGTTAGCCTCAGTAAGACAGAATACATGTGTGTGAATGACAAGGACCCAAGAGGAACGGTGAGGTTACAGGGAGCAGAGATAAGGAAGGTGGAGGATTTTAAGTACTTAGGCTCAACAATCCAGAGCAATGGAGAGTGTGGAAAAGAGGTGAAGAAGCGTGTGCAGGCTGGTTGGAATGGGTGGAGAAAAGTCTCCGGTGTGATGTGTGATAGGAAGGTACCGGCAAAAATGAAAGGAAAAGTGTACAAGATGGTGGTGAGGCCAACGATGCTGTATGGGTTAGAAACAGTGGCCCTGGGGAAAAGACAGGAGACAAAGCTGGAGGTAGCGGAGATGAAAATGTTGAGGTTCTCTTTGGGAGGAACGAGGATGGATAGGATCAGGAATGAACACATCAGAGGGACAGCACATGTAAGAGGTTTTGGAGACAAAGTCAGAGAGGCTAGATTGAGTTGGTTTGGACATGTACAGAGGAGGGATAGTGAGTATATTGGTAGTAGGATGCTGAGGTTGGAACTAGCAGGCAGAAAGCCTAGAGGAAGACCAAAGAGATGATTCATGGATGTGGTGAAGGAGGACATGAAGGCAGTTGGTGTAAGAGAAGAAGATGCAGAGGATAGGGTGAGATGGAGACAGATGATTCGCTGTGGCGACCCCTGAAGGGAAGAGCCGAAAGGAAAAGAAGAGTCAAAATGCAGATTCCAAAAAGGAAACCGAACTTTAACAGACCGTCTCAACAAGAGTTTGTCTCCACATGTCATAACTTAGAGGAAATTGAGTTGTTCTTCCATCTGCACAGAGGACAAGAGGACAGCGGTGTGGTCAGTTTCCAGGTGAACGTAGCTGTGCTCTGTAGGTTTCATGATCAATATGAGGCCCTGCTGTGATGACCTTATTCAACAGGGGTCCCGGTACCGGTTCTTGGATCATTTGATACCAGTCCGCAAACAAAATCTTTCATGGTACAAATTATAGTTTTTTTATTCGAGCTTCCAGATCTTATTTTGAAAAACAAGTGTTTTTGACATTGCCACAGAAGCACTGAAAGCCCTTCTTCCATTTCCAACCACATATCTTTGTGAGGCGGGGTTTTCAGCGGTGACGGTCACCAAAACAAGACTACGGAGTAGACTCTAACCGGTCCGCGGAAACATTTTCAAACATAAAACTGATCCCTGGTGCAAAAAAGGTTGGAGACCACTGTTATCCAAGATCGTATGAATTACGAATAAATGCTCTATTACACGTGCATCAGCCCTATCAGGTCCAGGTCTCATTCCAGATTTACTTCCCCTGTGTTTCTGTGATACTGGGCATGGCCGTGGGTACTCCGCCCCTTGGCATTTGATATTTTGGGTGTGACTCTGGGGATTTTTGGGTGTGTTTTGGGGAGCTTGAGCTGTGATTATTGGGCTTTGGGGTTTTGTGTGTGGTTTTTGATTGAAGGCCATGATTGTGTGGATTTGTGAGTGTATGTGTGTGTGTGTGTGTGTGTGTGTGTGTGTGTGTGTGTGTGTGTGTGCGTGTGTGTGTGTGTGCGTGTGTGCGTGTGTGTGTGTGTGTGCGTGTGTGTGTGTGTGTGTGTGTGTGTGTGTGTGTGCGTGTGTGTGTGTGCGTGTGTGCGTGTGTGTGTGTGTGTGTGTGTTTTTTGTGGATTTTATGGTGTGTTTGGGGATTTAGATTGCGTCTCTGGAGCTTTGCCTGTGGGAGGAAACCAGAGTCCCTTGATGAAACTTATGCAGGCACAAGGAGAACATGCCTCCCAAACTCCACACAGAAGCGCCCCGGCTGAGCCCGGGACACAAACCTTCCTGCTGTGAGGCTGTCGTATTAACCACTACATCATTCTACTACCATTCTGTATACACTGAATTATTTCCTATTCATCACATCTGGGATCAGACAGAGAGAGAGAGAGAGAGAGAGAGAGAGAGAGAGAAAAACAGAGAGAGAGAGAGAAACTGAGAGAGAGAGAGAGAGAGAGAGACTGAGATACAGAGAGAGGGAGAGAGAGAGAGACAGAGAGAGAGAGAGACTGAGAGAGAGAAAGAGAGAGAGAGAAATACACACACACCGAGAGACAGAGAGAAACAGAGAGAGAGAGAGAGAGAGAGAGAGAGACTAAGAGAGACAGAGAGAAATTGAGAGAGAGAGAGAGACTGAGAGAGAGAAACAGAGAGAGAGAGAAATACACACACACCGAGAGACAGAGAGAGAGAGAGAGAGAGAGAGAGAAATTGAGAGAGAGAGAGAGAGAGAAACTGAGAGAGAGATAAACTGAGAGAGAGAGAGATAAACAGAGAGAGAGAGAGATAAACTGAGAGAGAGAGAGAGAGAGAGAGAGCGAGAGAGAGAGAGAGATAAACAGAGAGAGAGATAAACTGAGAGAGCGAGAGAGAGAGCGAGAGAGAGAGAGAGAGTGGTAGGGAGGACACATGTATGGAGGGTGAGTCATTGGTCCTGTGTTTTTGAATTGGTGATGTTTGTGAGATCCTTGCAGGGTCTCCACGGTAACTCTGTGATTTCCTCGTCTCTTACTAAAGAGGTGACGAGTGTTATGAACAGCGGCATGTTCTGATCAGTCATGATGTTCCCCTTATGGTGGACAGAGGCTTGTTTCTTTTGGTATCAATGGGTAGAATGGGGATGGAGCAATTCGACTGGCTTCCTCACAGAATGTTGAGTGGCTCGGTTCGGACGGGAAGATCAGTGTTGGATATGATGTGCTGGGGTTGGAAGGGGTGTGGTTGTGCTAATATCCGATACTCTCCTATCACACATCACACCGGACACTTTTCTCCAACCATTCCAACCTGCCTCCACGCGCTTCTTCACCTCTTTTCCACACTCTCCATTGCTCTGGATTGTTGAGCCGAAGTACTTAAAATCCTCCACCTTCGTTATCTCTGCCCCCTGTAACCTCACCGTTCCTCCTGGGTCCTTCTCATTCATAGACATGTATTCTGTCTTACTGAGGCTAACCTTCATTCCACTCCTTTCCAGGGCATACCTCCACCTCTCTAGATTTTCCTCCACTTGTTAAAAAAATGTTAATAATGACTTTAAAAAGAAGAAGAATATATATACAAAAAATCGTGGAATATCTGATTCGGCCCAGCTTCGCCCAGACTCTGCCTCTTGCGGTCCCCAGGTGAATCGAGTTTGAGACCCCTGATCTAAAACAATCTGAAAACATGACTTCAGTGAACTTTTTATTGACAGGAGTTGTATTATTTTGTACTTATTTGTACTTGTAATTATTTATACTTGTATTATTTAAAATACAAGCCACACCCACATTATCGAACAACTACACTAACATTATTGTGAAGCACTGCATGCCTGTACTTACACGTTTCGTTACATGTCTCGTTTCAAACGAACTGTCAGGTTTCTAGGCCTGCTGGTGGTTTCATAAGTTTTACCTTAATCTCCTCCCCGGAAGTCATGTCAGTCAACAAAACCAGGAAGCGCTCTCTCTCTCAGATAATATAACTACATGTCATTATATCCCTTATAACCATACTTTCAGTACAGTGCAGTGGATTCTGGGTAACACACAAACTTCTCTGAACAAGTGAATTGAATGGCTTTAGATTTTGGGCCGGAGCATAAATATAGCCATCAGTATTAGTGCACTTGATGTTAAAATTTGGGATGGAGCCTTGGTGTTACTGAGCCCATGTGTGTTTGTGAATATGGAGAAGCCTAATTTGAAAAGTCAGTCAAGTAGAGTCAAGCAGCGTATGCCATGCCCCAAACATAGACAAATTGAACAAACTGTGGAGCTCCACCAATCACAAAGTGGCTTCGGATCTTTCTGTAACTCCACAGAGAATCAGAGTCAGGATACCTTATTGATAGAGAAATAAGAGGAAGAGTATTATTCAAGTGGCTTTCCACCCCGACCCACACACACACCCACACACCCACACCCCCACATTCAGTATTGTTATCAACACACAGGAAATGAGTAATGAGTGGATGTGTGTGGACCACATTTGATTTTGGTTATTATTTCTGTTTTAAAAGGACAATACAGTACAACTATTTATCTCTCTCTCTCTCTCTCTCAGAGCTTTGGTGTAACATTAAATTTGGGCGTGTCCTAATGGCTATGATTCGTTACTATGACAACTGAGAGAAGATTTTACTATTGAAATGTGAGTTCAGCGTTTCCACATCTCACAGTCAGTGAGCTCAGTTAGCTTTAGCATTGGTAGCACATTCAGTTCATATCTCAGGCCCTGGGCACACAGTGTATTACAGAGTTTATTTATATTTTCTATTAACAGTTCCATGAGCTTGTGTTGTTTTGAAGTGTTGCCATGGTGACAAAGTACTGATGTGTTGAGATTAGATTTGTATTGAATGTAAAGCAGCTCTCTCTCTCTGTGTGCGTGTGTGTGTGTGTGTGTGCGCGCGCGTGTGTAGGTGAGAACAGGCAGATGTGACCAGTAGATGTTGCTATAATAAATTCACCTTTATACATTTTTATTATTTATTATTGTTTTTGTTTTTGTTTTTGTTGCTGCTGTTGTGTTTTTCTACTCCAGTAATCATACTAATCCTCCCATACTCTATGTGCTACAGATGCAAAAAAAATCTGTCTTGTAACTGTTTGTGTAGTATATTCATAGCTGTATTGTAATGTTTGTTTAGTGTGTGCATAGCCGTGTTGTATCTGTGTAGTGTGTTTATAACTGGATTGGAACTGTTTGTAGAGTGTTTATAGCGGTGCTATAACTGTGTGTACTATTATATATATAGCTGGGCTGTCACTGTTTGTGTAGTGTGTTTATTAGCTGTGTTATATCTGTGTAGTGTGTTTATTGCTGTGCTGTAACTGATTGTGCAGTACAGTGGTACCTTGACTTACGAGTGTCTTTTATAACAAATTTTCCATGATACTATACGAACTTCAATCCCACCAAAAATTTGTCCCATCCAACTCGCAAATTTTGATTTACTAGCTCTGCAGCGGAAATGGCTTTTCCGGACCGATTAGCCTCGAATTCTTCCATGTGTTTTCCTTCGCACTCTGAGAACGCCTTGTGCAGTTCTTCTCAATTCTTTTCCGTGATGCCCCCCATAGGAAGAAAACAAAACATTTCACACACACCCCCAGCACCCCTGCAAGTGGCTATAAATAGTGATTACAGTACTTAATATCGTTTGCTTGGTGTTTTTTCCTTACACCATAGGGAACACAGAATGCCACTGCCACCTACTGTAGAGAATGCACAATTACACTTAATTCTAGTACAGTATGGCACAAAAGCATGTTCCTCAGGGTCATTATGTCTCCCCGAAACCCCCCACCCCCACCCCGGCATCACACTTTGAGAAGCAATGGCCTTGTGGGAGCTTACCAGGAGCCTTTCCTCGCTGGCATTCATAGCAGGCACATGCACAATATTCTCCTCCGCCTCTGTTACACACCACCTCATGTCTGCCCACATGACTTCTTGACAGATGCCTGCCCACGTTCAGACGTTGGCTTATTGTTTATTCTCGTTTAATTATTCTTAATTAATATTAATGTTAATGTACATGTATTACATTATTATTATTATTATTATTATTATTATTATTAAATATTTATTGTTTTTAAATATTTATCTTTAATATATCAGGTCTCCCCCCCAGTGCAGCTAAATGGGTTATCAAAGGCCGGCCATGTTTCTCACTGTCTATGGTGTGAGGCATGTAAAAGAACCATTGCTGACTTTCGACAAGAGTAGGCTGCAAAGCCGTCAGCGTGTTTCCGCCCTGCGATGGCCTGGCGATCTGTCCAGGGTGTACTCTACCCTCGCCCTGAGTTGGCTGGGCTGGGCACCAGCCTCCCCGCGACCCTAATTAGGATGAAGCGGTTACAGAAAATGAACTGAACTAAAATATATCAGGTCAACTATACACGTTTGTGTCAGCCCCAGTGAAGCGAACTTGGTTATCAAAGGCCGGCCATGTCTCTCACTGTCTATGGTGAGAGGTTCATGTAAAAGAACTATTGCTGACTTTTGTAAAGAGGAGCTACAAAGCTGTCAGTGTGCTCCTTGCTAAGGGTTGTGTCAGTAAGGGCATCTGATGTAAAAACCTGTGTCAAATCAAACATGCCAATCAGATGATTCACAGTGGCGACCCCTGAAAAAGGGAAAAAGCCGAAAGGAAAAAAAGAAGACACGTGTTTGTGTCAGGTTATATGAGGCTGGGAGGGGGTTGGAACAAATTAATTAGTTTTCTATTATTTTCTATGGGAATTTTTTTTAATCTATTGAACATTTTGACTTACAAGCTCACACTTGGGTCGGATTTATTTTGTAAGTCAAGGTACCAATGTATGTTTATAGCTGTGTTGTAAATGTTGGCATAGAATGCTTATAGTTGTATTGTAACTGTTTGTTTAGTGTGTTTATAGCTGTATTGTTCAGTATCTTTTTCTTCTTCTTTTCCTTTTGGCTGTTCCCTTCAGGGGTCGCTACAGCGAATCATCTGCCTCCAGCTCACCCTGTCCTCTGCATCTTCTTCTCTTACACCAACTGCCTTCATGTCCTCCTTCACCACATCCATGAATCGTTTCTTTGGTCTTCCTCTAGGCCTTCTGCCTGGTAGTTCCAACCTCAGCATCCTACTACCAATATACTCACTATCCCTCCTCTGTACATGTCCAAACCATCTCAATCCAGCCTCTATGACTTTGTCTCCAAAACATCTTACATGTGCTGTCCCTCTGATGTGCTCATTCCTGATCCTATCCATCCTCGTTACTCCCAAAGAGAACCTCAACATTTTCATCTCTGCTACCTCCAGCTCTGCCTCCTGTCTTTTCCCCAGGGCCACTGTTTCT